>OU895879.1:29899539-31149539 GCA_917627325.4 Chironomus riparius
AAAATGTTAAAAAGTAGCTATTTTTGCACTAGGTTGCATCATAAATTCACTGTATCTTTGAAATCATGTTAAACAAATTTTTTGTCATGTTTTATTGATTTAAGATCATTTGCACAAATTGCTTTGTCAGTTTGAGCAATTTCTGTGAAGTTCTAGCAGATTTGTAGTCGAAAATGTTAAAAAGTAGCTATTCTTGCACTAGGTTGCATCATTAATTTACTGTTTCTTTGAAATAATGGTAAACAAATTTTTTGTCATGTTTTATTGATTTAAGAGCATTCGCACAAATTGCTTTGTCAGTTTGAGCAATTTCTGTGAAGTTCTAGCAGATTTGTAGTCGAAAATGTTAAAAAGTAGCTACTTTTGCACTTAATTGCATCATTAATTTACTGTTTCTTTGAAATAATGTTAAACAAATTTTTTGTCATATTTTATTGATTTAAGATCATTTGCACAAATTGCTTTGTCAGTTTGAGCAATTTCTGTGAAGTTTTGGCAGATTTGTAGTCGAAAATGTTAAAAAGTACCTACTTTTGCACTTAATTGCATCATTAATTTACTGTTTCTTTGAAATAATGTTAAACAAATTTTTTGTCATGTTTTATTGATTTAAGATCATTTGCACAAATTGCTTTGTCAGTTTGAGCAATATCTGTGAAGTTCTAGCAGATTTGTAGTCGAAAATGTTAAAAAGTAGCTACTTTTGCACTTAATTGCATCATTAATTTACTGTTTCTTTGAAATAATGTTAAACAAATTTTTTGTCATGTTTTATTGATTTAAGATCATTTGCACAAATTGCTTTGTCAGTTTGAGCAATATCTGTGAAGTTCTAGCAGATTTGTAGTCGAAAATGTTAAAAAGTAGCTACTTTTGCACTTAATTGCATCATTAATTTACTGTTTCTTTGAAATAATGTTATACAAATTTTTTGTCATGTTTTATTGATTTAAGATCATTTGCACAAATTGCTTTGTCAGTTTGAGCAATTTCAGTGAAGTTTTGGCAGATTTGTAGTCGAAAATGTTAAAAAGTAGCTACTTTTGCACTTAATTGCATCATTAATTTACTGTTTCTTTGAAATAATGTTAAACAAATTTTTTGTCATGTTTTATTGATTTAAGATCATTTGCACAAATTGCTTTGTCAGTTTGAGCAATTTCTGTGAAGTTCTAGCAGATTTGTAGTCGAAAATGTTAAAAAGTAGCTACTTTTGCACTTAATTGCATCATTAATTTACTGTTTCTTTGAAATAATGTTAAACAAATTTTTTGTCATGTTTTATTGATTTAAGATCATTTGCACAAATTGCTTTGTCAGTTTGAGCAATTTCTGTGAAGTTTTGGCAGATTTGTAGTCGAAAATGTTAAAAAGTAGCTACTTTTGCACTTAATTGCATCATTAATTTACTGTTTCTTTGAAATAATGTTAAACAAATTTTTGTCATGTTTTATTGATTTAAGAGCATTCGTACAAATTGCTTTGTCAGTTTGAGCAATTTCTGTGAAGTTCTAGCAGATTTGTAGTCGAAAATGTTAAAAAGTAGCTACTTTTGCACTTAATTGCATCATTAATTTACTGTTTCTTTGAAATAATGTTAAACAAATTTTTTGTCATATTTTATTGATTTAAGATCATTTGCACAAATTGCTTTGTCAGTTTGAGCAATTTCTGTGAAGTTTTGGCAGATTTGTAGTCGAAAATGTTAAAAAGTAGCTACTTTTGCACTTAATTGCATCATTAATTTACTGTTTCTTTGAAATAATGTTAAACAAATTTTTTGTCATGTTTTATTGATTTAAGATCATTTGCACAAATTGCTTTGTCAGTTTGAGCAATTTCTGTGAAGTTTTGGCAGATTTGTAGTCGAAAATGTTAAAAAGTAGCTACTTTTGCACTTAATTGCATCATTAATTTACTGTTTCTTTGAAATAATGTTAAACAAATTTTTTGTCATATTTTATTGATTTAAGATCATTTGCACAAATTGCTTTGTCAGTTTGAGCAATTTCTGTGAAGTTTTGGCAGATTTGTAGTCGAAAATGTTAAAAAGTAGCTACTTTTGCACTTAATTGCATCATTAATTTACTGTTTCTTTGAAATAATGTTAAACAAATTTTTTGTCATATTTTATTGATTTAAGATCATTTGCACAAATTGCTTTGTCAGTTTGAGCAATTTCTGTGAAGTTTTGGCAGATTTGTAGTCGAAAATGTTAAAAAGTAGCTACTTTTGCAATTAATTGCACCATTAATTTACTGTTTCTTTGAAATCATGTTATACAAATTTTTTGTCATGTTTTATTGATTTAAGATCATTTGCACAAATTGCTTTGTCAGTTTGAGCAATATCTGTGAAGTTCTAGCAGATTTTTAGTCGAAAATGTTAAAAAGTAGCTACTTTTGCACTTAATTGCATCATTAATTTACTGTTTCTTTGAAATAATGTTATACAAATTTTTTGTCATGTTTTATTGATTTAAGATCATTTGCACAAATTGCTTTGTCAGTTTGAGCAATTTCTGTGAAGTTTTGGCAGATTTGTAGTCGAAAATGTTAAAAAGTAGCTACTTTTGCACTTAATTGCATCATTAATTTACTGTTTCTTTGAAATAATGTTAAACAAATTTTTTGTCATGTTTTATTGATTTAAGAGCATTCGTACA
Source organism: Chironomus riparius (assembly GCA_917627325.4). Lineage (NCBI taxonomy): Eukaryota > Metazoa > Arthropoda > Insecta > Diptera > Chironomidae > Chironomus > Chironomus riparius. Next base: position 29,902,205 of record OU895879.1, read on the forward strand.
AATTGCTTTGTCAGTTTGAGCAATTTCTGTGAAGTTCTAGCAGATTTGTAGTCGAAAATGTTAAAAAGTAGCTACTTTTGCACTTAATTGCATCATTAATTTACTGTTTCTTTGAAATAATGTTATACAAATTTTTTGTCATGTTTTATTGATTTAAGATCATTTGCACAAATTGCTTTGTCAGTCTGAGCAATTTCTGTGAAGTTCTGGCAGATTTGTAGTCGAAAATGTTAAAAAGTAGCTACTTTTGCACTTAATTGCATCATTAATTTACTGTTTCTTTGAAATAATGTTAAACAAATTTTTTGTCATGTTTTATTGATTTAAGATCATTTGCACAAATTGTTTTGTCAGTTTGAGCAATTTCTGTGAAGTTCTGGCAGATTTGTAGTCGAAAATGTTAAAAAGTAGCTACTTTTGCACTTAATTGCATCATTAATTTATTGTTTCTTTGAAATCATGTTAAACAAATTTATTGTCATGTTTTATTGATTTGAGATCATTTGCACAAATTGTTTTGTCAGTTTGAGCAATTTCTGTGAAGTTCTGGCAGATTTCCCGAGTGGACAAAGTACTAGTTAAAAGCTTGCCATTGACTTGCCTTTTCACGGCGAGTAAGTATCCATTGACGTGCCTTTGCAACTAGACTTAGGGACGACTAATGACATATTTTGCGCTTTCCATTTAACTGGACATAGGAATTGCAAATATGTCTAGTTAATGTCCAGTTACAAAAAAATCGAAATAAAATAAATAACACGTGTCTTTTTCTCCATATTTTTTTCTTTTGTAAAATTTTATTACTGTATTAGTGTAATTAATTAATTAAAGTACACTATCACTTATGAAAAATCTCTAGTAAAAATTGAGTCTCGAACACTTGCGCGTGAAACAATTATATTTACTTAAAAGTTTCATACAAATTTTGGTGGACCTTATATAAGTGATTTCTGTAAGCGCTTGTGAAGTATATGGTCAAAAAAGTAAGGAAAATTATTTTTGAGTTTCGAACACTTGATTGATTAGCATGAATGTCCAGTTAAAGTCTAGTTAACGTATAGTTCTCTATATCGTATATATTTCGACAAGTTAAAAGACTGTTAAATGATTGTCCAATAATGGACTTTAACTGGCTGTGTCCACCCGGGTTTGTAGTCGAAAATGTTAAAAAGTAGCTACTTTTGCACTTAATTGCATCATTAATTTACTGTTTCTTTGAAATCATGTTAAACAAATTTTTTGTCATGTTTTATTGATTTAAGATCATTTGCACAAATTGCTTTGTCAGTTTGAGCAATTTCTGTGAAGTTCTGGCAGATTTGTAGTCGAAAATGTTAAAAAGTAGCTACTTTTGCACTTAATTGCATCATTAATTTACTGTATCTTTGAAATCATGTTAAACAAATTTTTTGTCATGTTTTATTGATTTAAGAACATTCGCACAAATTGCTTTGTCAGTTTGAGCAATTTATGTGAAGTTCTAGCAGATTTGTAGTCGAAAATGTTAAAAAGGAGCTACTTTTGCACTTAATTGCATCATTAATTTACTGTTTCTTTGAAATCATGTTAAACAAATTTTTTGTCATGTTTTATTGATTTAAGATCATTTGCACAAATTGCTTTGTCAGTTTGAGCAATTTCTGTGAAGTTCTGGCAGATTTGTAGTCGAAAATGTTAAAAAGTAGCTACTTTTGCACTTAATTGCATCATTAATTTACTGTTTCTTTGAAATCATGTTAAACAAATTTTTTGTCATGTTTTATTGATTTAAGATCATTTGCACAAATTGCTTTGTCAGTTTGAGCAATTTCTGTGAAGTTCTGGCAGATTTGTAGTCGAAAATGTTAAAAAGTAGCTACTTTTGCACTTAATTGCATCATTAATTTACTGTATCTTTGAAATCATGTTAAACAAATTTTTTGTCATGTTTTATTGATTTAAGAACATTCGCACAAATTGCTTTGTCAGTTTGAGCAATTTATGTGAAGTTCTAGCAGATTTGTAGTCGAAAATGTTAAAAAGGAGCTACTTTTGCACTTAATTGCATCATTAATTTACTGTTTCTTTGAAATCATGTTAAACAAATTTTTTGTCATGTTTTATTGATTTAAGATCATTTGCACAAATTGCTTTGTCAGTTTGAGCAATTTCTGTGAAGTTCTGGCAGATTTGTAGTCGAAAATGTTAAAAAGTAGCTACTTTTGCACTTAATTGCATCATTAATTTACTGTTTCTTTGAAATCATGTTAAACAAATTTTTTGTCATGTTTTATTGATTTAAGAACATTCGCACAAATTGCTTTGTCAGTTTGAGCAATTTATGTGAAGTTCTAGCAGATTTGTAGTCGAAAATGTTAAAAAGGAGCTACTTTTGCACTTAATTGCATCATTAATTTACTGTTTCTTTGAAATCATGTTAAACAAATTTTTTGTCATGTTTTATTGATTTAAGATCATTTGCACAAATTGCTTTGTCAGTTTGAGCAATTTCTGTGAAGTTCTGGCAGATTTGTAGTCGAAAATGTTAAAAAGTAGCTACTTTTGCACTTAATTGCATCATTAATTTACTGTTTCTTTGAAATCATGTTAAACAAATTTTTTGTCATGTTTTATTGATTTAAGATCATTTGCACAAATTGCTTTGTCAGTTTGAGCAATTTCTGTGAAGTTCTGGCAGGTTTGTAGTCGAAAATGTTAAAAAGGAGCTACTTTTGTACTTAATTGCATCATTAATTTACTGTTTCTTTGAAATCATGTTAAACAAATTTTTTGTCATGTTTTATTGATTTAAGATCATTTGCACAAATTGTTTTGTCAGTTTGAGCAATTTCTGTAAAGTTCTGGCAGATTTGTAGTCGAAAATGTTAAATAGTAGCTACTTTTGCACTAGGTTGCACCATAAATTCACTGCATCATGCAATAATGTTATATAAAAAATTTTTGTAATGTTTTATTGATTTAAGAACATTCGCACAAATTGCTTTGTCAGTTTGAGCAATTTCTGTGAAGTTCTGGCAGATTTGTAGTCGAAAATGTTAAAAAGTAGCTATTTTTGCACTTAATTGCATCATTAATTTACTGTTTCTTTGAAATCATGTTAAACAAATTTTTTGTCATGTTTTATTGATTTAAGATCATTTGCACAAATTGCTTTGTCAGTTTGAGCAATTTCTGTGAAGTTCTGGCAGGTTTGTAGTCGAAAATGTTAAAAAGGAGCTACTTTTGTACTTAATTGTATCATTAATTTACTGTTTCTTTGAAATAATGTTAAACAAATTTTTAGTCATGTTTTATTGATTTAAGATCATTTGCACAAATTGCTTTGTCAGTTTGAGCAATTTCTGTGAAGTTCTAGCAGATTTGTAGTCAAAAATGTCAAAAAGTAGCTACTTTGCATCATAAATTCACTGCATCATGCAATAATGTTATATAAAATTTTTTGTCATTTTTTACTGATTTAAGATCATTTTCACAAATTAATTTGTCAGTTTGAGCAATTTCTGTGAAGTTCTGGCAGATTTGTAGTCGAAAATGTTAAAAAGTAGCTACTTTTGCACTTAATTGCATCATAAATTCACTGTATCTTTGAAATCATGTTAAACAAAATTTTGTCATGTTTTATTGATTTAAGAACATTTGCACAAATTGCTTTGTCAGTTTGAGCAATTTCTGTGAAGTTCTAGCAGATTTGTAGTCGAAAATGTTAAAAAGTAGCTACTTTTGCACTTAATTGCATCATAAATTCACTGTATCTTTGAAATCATGTTAAACAAATTTTTTGTCATGTTTTATTGATTTAAGATCATTTGCACAAATTGCTTTGTCAGTTTGAGCAATTTCTGTGAAGTTCTAGCAGATTTGTAGTTGAAAATGTTAAAAAGTAGCTACTTTTGCACTTAATTGCATCATTAATTTACTGTTTCTTTGAAATAATGTTAAACAATTTTTTTGTCATGTTTTATTGATTTAAGAACATTCGCACGAATTGCTTTGTCAGTTTGAGCAATTTCTGTGAAGTTCTAGCAGATTTGTAGTCGAAAATGTTGATATAAGGTGCGCGCAGTTCGTTTAGACGCACTTAATTTTTTTCAAATTTTCCTTTAATAAACACTATTAAGACAAAAACTATTTTATGTGTTTATAGCTATGACCAATTAGGTTATAAATATAATAAAAGTATCTGACTAAATGCTTTGCTTAAGTAATTAAAATAATTTTTTCAAAAATTACAACAACAAAGTGCGCAGTTCGTTTAGACGCACTTTGAAAAATCTAAAATTTTGTCTTATTTACGTTTCGTAGAAAACTTAATCGTTTCTAATATTAATCTATCAACAAAAACGAGTAATTACTGAGGGTTTTAGAATTTTCCATCAAGTTTTTCCAGAGATTTTCCTTCATTAAAGTTTTCATGTTGCAAAAATTTTGATAAATTATTTATCCAATAATTTTGCGTTAAATTATTATTCTTTTAACTGATTTCCATAGATAATTGTCCATAATATTAGAAAATTAACAGATATTTAAGCTTTCTTCTAAGTATAAGGCGAAAATATGTGAAAAATATAATTATGGTGAAAAATTTCCACCACTCTCATAGATTAATCAACAAATTTTGACAAAACTGTAGATACCATAATAAATTTGAATAGACCAGCTTATTTATCGTATTAAACTTAGTTAAAAACAGAAAAATGCACAGCTCTATGGCTAATGGAACTTGAAAATTTTACTGAAAAATTAAGTTGTGGTGAAAAAATTCACCATAGAAAAATAAAATTTTAAAAAAACTATGTCTAAGGTTTTAATTCATGTTTTTAATTGATTAATTTTGAGACAGAAATACTTTTTTAACTTAATTTAAATGAAACAATTGCCTAAAACAATGTTTTTTAAAATTTTATTTTTCTATGGTGAATTTTTTCACCACAACTTAATTTTTCAGTAAAATTTTCAAGTTCCATTAGCCATAGAGCTGTGCATTTTTCTGTTTTTAACTAAGTTTAATACGATAAATAAGCTGGTCTATTCAAATTTATTATGGTATCTACAGTTTTGTCAAAATTTGTTGATTAATCTATGAGAGTGGTGGAAATTTTTCACCATAATTATATTTTTCACATATTTTCGCCTTATACTTAGAAGAAAGCTTAAATATCTGTTAATTTTCTAATATTATGGACAATTATCTATGGAAATCAGTTAAAAGAATAATAATTTAACGCAAAATTATTGGATAAATAATTTATCAAAATTTTTGCAACATGAAAACTTTAATGAAGGAAAATCTCTGGAAAAACTTGATGGAAAATTCTAAAACCCTCAGTAATTACTCGTTTTTGTTGATAGATTAATATTAGAAACGATTAAGTTTTCTACGAAACGTAAATAAGACAAAATTTTAGATTTTTCAAAGTGCGTCTAAACGAACTGCGCACTTTGTTGTTGTAATTTTTGAAAAAATTATTTTAATTACTTAAGCAAAGCATTTAGTCAGATACTTTTATTATATTTATAACCTAATTGGTCATAGCTATAAACACATAAAATAGTTTTTGTCTTAATAGTGTTTATTAAAGGAAAATTTGAAAAAAATTAAGTGCGTCTAAACGAACTGCGCGCACCTTAGTTCTACATCTTAAAACGTTGGCGCATTTATTAATATTGTATATTTGGAGAGCTTAAATTTCATTTAAATGCGCCTACGTTTTAAGATGTAGAACTATACGATATGGTAGAAGTGAACAAATTTCAAAATCAATCTCAAATTTTCAAACCAATATCCTTTGAACCCAATATAAAAGTTATTTTCTACTTTTTAGTCATGGTTTTTTAAAAACATGGTTTTTTAAAAAGTTTTTTTTATAAAGTATTTATTTTCTTCTTTTTGGTTTTAAAAAATTATTTAAAGTATCCATCGATCAGCATTAGTTTGTAAACTAGAATTTAACCATTGAAAGTCGTGTAACGTATTTTGTGTGATTCAAACTCATAACGGCTTTTTGAAATTTAAAATTATTGAAAGTTGTTAATGTGTTATGTAAAAATAAGCTAAGCCCTAAAGAACAAAAAATTCAATTTACCCTAACAGACAAAGAGCACGATCTGAGCATGATTTTTAAAAATCATTATTTTAATTTGATGACGCTAAATTAGCGTACTCTCCCATACAAATGGAGATCGCAGCAGGGTACCACAGAAATCACGCTCTCAAGAGTACGCTTTTCTACTAGCAAATTTTTCATGCAAGTTAAACTTGAGAACATGATCAAGAACATGTTCTGCTGATCATGTTTTGATTTTACTATTTAAAAAATTTATGAGCTTGTGATTATGCTCTTGATCATGTTTTTGGGAATTTGATATTTTTATTCGTTTTTGGTTATTGCCGTGATTCGAACCCGAGTACACTGTGTTGTAGTTTGTCCTGATAACTGTTCATCTTGTCTAATGCCTTCTGAAATTAAATAACTTTTAATTAGCTAAAAGACATATTTAAACTATAGAAAGTCCAAAACTATTACTTATAATAGTGATTTCTGCTAGTGCTTGTGAAGTATATGGCAAGAAAATTTTTAACATAATCTCATGAGGATGTAAGTGATCATGCTTTTTATATCCTCTTCTGATCATGTTCTTGAGAGTACATAAAAGATTATGAAGTAAAAACTTGCATGCAAGTTATTTATAATTAGAGGATGATTGAGTCCGCTACTAAACATGCTCTTTACTGGGATCTTGAGAGGATGTTAAATAAGCGTATTCTCAACCGTACTCTTAATCAAGAGCATGCTCTTTGTCTGTTAGGGTTAATAGTACTATAATTAAGCAGTTTTAAGTTTCCGAAATGCTTGAATATTGTATTGTCACCGGAAAGATAAGATAATTCGTGGACGAACTTGCAGAAACCCCAAACACAAATGGAGATCGATTCAAACTATTTCTCAAATATGACATTGCTACAACGGAGGATCAAGAATCTGACGATGAGTCAGAAGAGGAAGAAAAAGATGAACAGATGAAAGAGCAAGAAGAGGATGTTTTGATTAAAATGCAACGGAGGTTTAACATCTACCCAAGAGATGACACATAAAAAAAATATAGATAATTTCGATAATTGTATTTTTGGAATAGTGCAGGTCTTTAAATAGCTATATGCTGATGGACCATAATAAAAATAATAATAAAGAGAAACAAAAGTTTCAGGTACCGTTTCTATGGCGGATCCATAATCCACAATTACCTACAGAAAATTCGCTAAGAAAAGCTGAACGTTGACTTAAAATTCTCATAAAACATGCGAAAAGGCTGAATAAACTCAACTAAATAACTGAACAAGTCGAGAACCTTATACAAAAAGGATATGCTAGAAAATTGACATCTCTAGATATGATTAACCCTCCCCCGAAAACATTCTATCTACCTATCTTTATTTCAGAACAAAAAGGGAAGAGAATAAGACTTGTTTGGGATGCTGCAGCATCATTTGATCTTACAAATGAAAAATCTATTAAGGAACAAACTTCAAGACGTGAAGTGTCTATGAAATTCCTGAATTAATTGACATTACTGTTAAGGACACTGAACATTTTGAGATCCCAGAGACACAGGAATTAACAGATGATTTAAAATCTCCACAAATTCAAAATTTGTCAATTAATGAAAATGAACACGAAGAATTCCCAGTATACAAGATATGTCACCAGAGCATGAAGAAATTCTGACAACTCAAGAAGTTTCAAATAAGCAAGGACGGCTAATTTCCATATCAGGCATTCAAGATGCTTCAGCGCGATCAACGGCAACTAATAAGATACCGTTTTCTGTGTATGAAGATTCTATATGTGAGGTGCCACAAGTTGCACACAAACCATCAATAGTTCAGCCTTTAAATCAATCAACTGCCAATATGTCACGAAAGGAAAATTTAATAGTTCCACAATTCAAACGAACCAATTCAGACGAGTTCCTTGATTTGTGCAAAAGTTTGCCACAATTAAACTATAAGCTAGCACAAGTCATTGGGAATCAACCGAGAAATAAAATCAGTGACTTACCGAAAAATGAGATTAGTGACCTGCCAAGAAATGAAATTAGCGACTTACTTAAATTCTCAGATGCTAAATCGAAATTGTCACTTGAAGCCACTTTCAATGACTTGCAAATTAATAAGCTATTCAAGAGTCCTTTTCCAACAATGAATATTTTTGAAGCTGATCTTAATACTGAGAAATTCAATTTGCCACTTAAATTCGGCATTAATTCGACCGTTATTGGAGATGTCACAAAGGTTGTTCCTGTCACAAAGAAACCAGAACTCAATAAATTCTTAGATTTGAGTATTGAAATGAATGAAGACGAATTTGATCGTTTGGAAAAGAATAAATCACAAGCTGCTGAGAAAAAGGAACGTCTTAACATCTTCAGGAGTTGACAATTTGAATAAATCTAATTTTTTATTAGCAAGAAGATGTCTTCAAAATGCCGATTGTGCCTCCACCAATACAGAAAACAGTCGATCAGCCCCAAACCAGTAAACAACAAGAAAAGAAAAATGAATTTGAGATTTTCCAGGATGATGAAGAAGATGATGATTTAAGTAAAAGTATTTACCATAATCCAAAAAAAGACCAGACAATTGTCGAGTTTGAAGATGTAGAAACTTGGGAAGATGAAAAAATGTGCAGCTTCATAGGCGACGGTCCAAATCGTTATGAATACACAATCATTCAGAATTTTGATGAATCGTTGTCATTTAAATTAAGAGATGCAATTGTGAAGAGCAAAGGAAATCCATTTTCTAAAGATGTTCGCACATTGATTCTTGAACAATGCAATTTCGAACAATATCTTGAAGATAACATTGATTCCTGTTCTTTATTAAAGAATGTTCCTCAATTAAAAACCGGAGGGACTTTACAGTGTGGAAATGACATGTATAAAGTGGCTAAAATTCTTGGAAAAGGTGGATTTGGTTCAGTTTTTGAAGTGCGCAACATGAAGAACAATGAATCGTATGCAGCAAAGCAAGAAAAATCACCAAATCTGTGGGAATATTATATTTTAATCGAACTAGTCTCTCGATTAAGTTCAAAGAACATTAATCACTTGATTCCAGCGTATATGCATGTCTGCAAAGCTATTGTTGCCAATAATGCTAGTGTCTTAATCTCGGAATATTCTCCACATGGATCACTCATTGATGTTTGCAATAAAATTAAGCAAGGCACGAGTAAAAACGTTGATGAATATATTGGAATGAATTTTACATCACAGCTCTTGTCTATTATTGATTATCTCCATTCATGTCACATCATTCATGCTGATATTAAGCCTGACAATTTTGTTTTGATGTCCAAGTACGTAAAATGTCTAGTTTAATTATTAATCTTTTAATTCTTGTTATTTTACTCAATTTTCTTTAGAATGCTATTGGAATGAAAGTTCCATCACTGCAGCTAATAGATTTTGGATCTGCAATTGACATGGATAGCTTCGATAAAGATGATGAGTTCACTTATGTCGTGAAAACAGACAATTTTACATGCTGTGAGATGCTTGAGAATCGGCCATGGACATATCAGACAGATCTTTTTGGTATTTGTGGGACAGCTCATGTGATTCTATTTGGAAAGTATATGGAAGTTGAAAAGAAGTCAAGCAATTGGCAAATTAAGACAAGATTCCCAAGATACTTCCAGAAAGATATTTGGGATATATTCTTCAATACTTTACTTAATGTTCCAGACTGTAAGACTATGCCGAATCTTCAAACGTTGAAGCAGCACTTTGATGAAGAAATCTCATACAGACAAAAGTATATATCAGATAAAGTGGCTGAATTTAATAATGCACTGCTTAGTTAGAGCCTGTCGCTATAAAATATGATGTAAAAATCAAAATATTTTTAAGAATTTTTTTCAGAATATAATTTTTTACCATAGACATGCCTATTTGCTAAATTTTATAATATAATAAATGAAAAAATATCTATTCAAAGTATAATTAATAACTTTTTGTAATGACTGAATGAAGCCTGATCGAACCGTTCAATTTAAATTTGATTTTTCGAACATCATATAAGTAAGAAGTAATTAGAAACAGCCTCAAGCGCATAATTGATGCTTCACACTCTGCTTGCTTTTATGGTTCACGAGCAAATACAGAAAACACAACTTACGTAGAAAACCAACCAAATTCCACGTCTCTTTTGATAGATTGCTGTACACAATAAAGAAGAGATTTTTCGTTTAAAACAAAAATTAAACAGAAAGTCTTTTGCATAGATCAAACTTCAGCTTAAGTTTCTGTCTTGGGTTTTAAATTGCTAATCAATAGGCAACATCCAATCGAAGTTTGTTAATTCCAGAAATTCCCGAAGAGCAACAGATTTTTCTTGGTTCCTTTAAGTTTTTGAAGATGGTAAGCTGGAAAATTTATGCAAGGAATGTTGAAATTCAGTCAGGTTTTATTAGTATATATAGATAAGCTGAATCGCAAAAAGCAAGTTGATTCCCAAATTTATTTTTTTTATATTCACGTATAACTACACAAGAATCGTGCAAAACCTAATCCATAGACCACCATGTGGCATTGTTCCTAAACTCTTTTATCAGCATGCCTAAAATTAAATTGTTAAGTTCATAATAGATTTAAAAAAAATTGGATATCAATATATTACCAGTAATAAGGTTTAGCATCAATCCCTTACTTTTTAAATGCAGTCAATTATCGTTATGTATCATCAACACGCATAGATCTACCAATAATCTCTTTCGAAAAGCATTGATTCCAGTAGCAAATCTTCACAACATATTTGGTTCAATAAATTTTCTACTTTTTTTTTCTCTCTCGGATGCTTCTCGAATGTCTTATTTTACATTGTTAGTTTTAAGCCATTCAATTGCTTTATCATAATCCATACCCTAACAATATGTGCGAATGATGATTTTAAAACTAGATCTCAACATCACATACTAAATCTTCAAAAGAATTGAGCAAGTCATTCAATGATGTAGATGCTATTTCAGCTTCAACAATACTGCATTCTACTGAATGACGTCAAGTGCGAGATTGTACATGACCAGACTTGGCATGCAAGTTTCAAAATAAAGTTGGGAACAATATTTAAAAAAGTCTTACTCACCTAAAAAAATCAAATTTAAAGAGTGTAGATCAACCTTGTGTTTGCACCATTCTTAGTTGAGTTACTTCCGTATGTCGACGATCACGCATAACAACTCTTTGCATTTTTAAGATTTTAGATGTATTTTCACCATGAATCATCAAATGCCTGTTGACAAAATCAGCAACTTGCTCTTCTGTATCTTCGTTTTCCACTGCATGATATACTGGACTTTGTCTTCTTAATTTTCTTTTTGGAAAATCTCTAACTTGATCTGCTGCTCGATGAATAAAATCTGATCATCGCAATTGTATCTTTCCTGTGTTTTCATGAAAATTTAATGATTAAAACTTATTACCATTTCCTTTCGTCTTGCTTAGTTCTTCTTTCGGCTTCTATCTTCTGCTTAAATTGTATGTGGTTGACTTCTTCCTGCATAAATAATTAAATTTTCTTGATTTTATCATTTGGTTCGTTTCCATATCACGTAACAAATTTAAATGAATCCTTTTTGCATTGGATATGTTGATGCAGCAGATTTAACAGCTTAAAATTCGGTTTAATGTCCAAAAATATTATTTTTCTTTGAATTCTTCAAAGATTGAATGAGAAAAAAAAATCCTAGCAACCTTTGAAATTTGAACAATTCTGAATTTTTTTCAGTTTTGTTTATACAATGGAAGCAACAAGATCATTCGAGTTGACAACGGAGGACATCAAGGAGTTGATTCAAAGGATGAATCAAATTTTGGAGGAAGAAGAACAGCGAAATGGGAGCAGAGGTTCAATCATCGATAGCGAAAATGTGGAGCCTCAAGTTGAGGAAGAGGTAAGCATTAATTTTATATGATTTAAATCACATTGTATGGGGATTCTTTTTGGGATTTTAAATCACTTGAAGGTGAAAATTTGTTTGGGAACTTTCAGAAGATTAATTAAAAACATTAATCATTAATCATGGATATCCTTTCTGGCTTTTGGATATTGTAGTATGCAGATGTTGGTATAGCTCTAAATGATAAAGCATGAATGGATCTAGCATCATATGAGGAACTAGTCAATTCCAGTCCCTTTAAAGCATTTTTTGATAAGTTTTCATTGTCAAAGAGGTAAACGTTTTTATTTCTTAGCCAGAGGTATGATTAGACACTGGAACTGCTCAGTTCCTTTACATCCCAAAAAAAAGTTTTTTGTTTCTTTTTAATCGTGATTCACATCCTGAAACAAAAAAATTTTTTTGAGGAACCGACCGGTTCCTTTAGTGCCTGAAGACTGAAAATGCTCAAAAAAGTGCTTAATTCTTTAATGACTTAATATTTGACATTTTTAGTCTTCAGGCACTAAAGGAACCGGTCGGTTCCTCAAAAAAAATTTTTTGTTTCAGGATGTGAATCACGATTAAAAAGAAACAAAAAACTTTTTTTTGGGATGTAAAGGAACTGAGCAGTTCCAGTGTCTAATCATATCTCTGTCTAAGAAATACAAACGTATACCTCTTTGACAATGAAAACTTATCAAAAAATGCTTTAAAGGGACTGGAACTGACTAGTTCCTCATATGATGCTAGATCCATTCATGCTTTATCATTTAGAGCTATACCAACATCTGCATACTACAATATCCAAAAGCCAGAAAGGATATCCATGATTAATGTTTAATGTTTTCTAATAATCTTCTGAAAATTCCCAAACAAATTTTCACCTTCAAGTGATTTAAAATCCCAAAAAAAATACCCATACAATGTGATTTAAATCATAAATCACAAATAAATCTTTCATACAAAATGATTTAAATCATAAATCAAAAATAAATCACTTGTGTAAAATGATTTAAATGAAAAATCATTTTTCAAATCATTTTGATCATGATTTAAATCCTTACCTTTAAATTTTGAAAAATTTAACAAATTTTTTTTTCCAGGAAATGAACCAGTTCATCAACAGTATGCCAGCTCTCATTCCAGATTATGAGCTCGAGGATCCACATCTCCTGGATAGACACTCTTCGCCAATCATTTCTGCTCCAATTCCTGAGGAATTGGAAGGTGGATGGCAAGATGAATTGAAAGGTGGATGGCAAGATGGATTGGATCAAGAGTTGGATGAAGGCTATCAAAATTTGTTGGACCAGAAATTTTATAGCGACTACCAGCCATTGGCTTACGAGTTGCTGTTCGTCGGACGATTCCTCTCCAAGGATTTTCATTGTGCGGTTGAAGAACCTTCAAGAGATTTGCCTCTTGAGCTGTTGGATTATGCATCTCATGCAGGTTCAACAGTAAAGAGGCAAATGAGGAAGTTTGTTCGACTGTACGATGTGGAGAATAGACGAATGCAAATTTTGACGTCCAACATTTTGAGTAAGCATCAAGAGCTGAAGCTTTTGCTCATGAAGTATGCTGTTTCGCAAGAAATCGAGATACTTCAGCAAGAGCAAGAAGAGCTGGTTCCTCTTATTTTGTGCTTGATGCAATGGTTCAAGGGAGCGTCTTTGGAAGTCTTGGAGGGTCTAGAGGAGTTGTTGATTGTGTGGATCAATCACTTCCATGACATCATGCTCATGAGAGAAGTCGGGATCTGCTTGTTTCACCATCCCGTACTAGCATCGGCACTCCAAGAATTTGTTTCATCACAAATCAGTTCCCATTTCGCTGTAAGTAACAAATTCATTACATGACTCTAGTGAATTCAAATTCAACTAGCTGGAGTTCTGACTATTAATATTAATAAATCTTTATTATTATTTCAGGATTGCGATGCTATTACGATTGCATCGGACATGACGTTTTCTGTGCCATCAGCTGATGATGGACCATCGAGCCGATCCAATCTGGAAGAGAAGCCCAAAAAAAAGCGCAGGAGTTTTTGGAAGACTCTTAAACGAATGTTCTGTTGTGTGAGCAAACCTGAGGAGCACGAAGCCGAAGAACTTCAACGTTAAAACGTGAGTGAAAGTAGAGTAGGGGTTAGGGGGTAGGGGTTGGGTAGGCGAGAAGAGCATTATCAAATCTATATGGGAGTTGCGCCCCATTGACGCCAAGGGAAGGGTTTGGGTGATTGGGTGAGAGGGTAGGCGTTTGGGGGTGTGAGGGGGTAGGCGTTTGGGAGTGTGAGGGGGTAGGGGTTGGGGAGGCGAGAAGAGCATTATCAAATCTATATGGGAGTTGCGCCCCATTGACGCCAAGGGAAGGGTTTGGGTGATTGGGTGAGAGGGTAGGCGTTTGGGGGTGTGAGGGGGTAGGCGTTTGGGAGTGTGAGGGGGTAGGGGTTGGGGAGGCGAGAAGAGCATTATCAAATCTATATGGGAGTTGCGCCCCATTGACGCCAAGGGAAGGGTTTGGGTGATTGGGTGAGGGGGTAGGGGTTGGGTAGGCGAGAAGAGCATAATCAAATCTATATGGGAGTTGCGCCCCATTGACGCCAAGGAAAGGGTTTGGGTGATTGGGTGAGGGGTAGGGGTGATTGGTAATTTTGTTAACGTAAGGGGATTTTTCTTTTTAATAATATGGACATGAATGAACTACAATGGCGCGTTCGAGTTTTTTATATAATTTTTATCGAACGAGGCTTATCCTCTATAAAAAGGGCTTTGAACTTTTTAGGAATTACAAGAGGGGGTTGAGGGTGGGCTGTCCAAAAAAAACATTACTGTCAATTCGTCCGTCCGTATTATCCTGTTTATTAATCCATTTCTTTTTCAGCTCTTACTTTACTTTGTATTTCGTGAATTTTTCCAATTCTTTCACAACAAATACTTCCGGGCCGTTGAGAGTCATAACAAGATCTTTGCCCAATAAATCCTGAACGTGAGCTCTCTATTCATGACTCCAAGCCATGCCTTACGGTGTTACAGCTTGTTCTTGTTGGTTTGGAGGGGACGTAAAGGCCAGTGGTACTGAAATTCGTTGACTCAATGCGGTATTGATCTTTATAGAGGCGCTTCCAGATGGGTCGCACACCCTTAATGATAGATGCATCACGGCATTTAATGTAACCCGGTGATGTGTTTAACTTACAGTTTTTGTCATAGTTGGTAAAACTATGCTATCCTGTAAGTTGCAACTAAGTCGTCTAACGAAAGTTGTTTGATTTAAGAAGGAGCGTATCACTGAGGAATTCGACCAAAAATTGATCATTAACCAGGGACTCGTTCTGTTGACCTTCGCGAGGTGAGTCCTGTGATCTTTTCTATTTCGGTAGAAAAGAGGCTGACAAACAGAAGTTGTGATTTGAATTGGAAATTTTGGAGTTTCAGAGTTTCAACTTTTTTGAATCCGAATTTTTCGTGTTTTAATATTTTGAACTCGAAATTTTCGTGTTTTAATTTTTGGAATTCGAATTTCTCGCTTTTCAGTTTTTGGAATTCGAATTTTTTGAATTTCAATTCTTAAAAACCGAGTTTTTCGTATTTCAAATTTTGAACTCAAATTTTTTGTGTTTTAGTATTTGGAACTCGAAATTTTCGAGTTTCAATTTTTGGAATTTGTGTTTGTGAAATTTGAATTTTCTTTTGAAATTTAAAATTTTGAAGTTAGATTTTTTCGGTTTCGAATTATTTAAGGAGGAAACTGTCCTCAGAAACCAAATTTGCTTGGAGGACCAACAAGTAACAAGATGCACAGGAAATGATTTTTATGACCAGTTTGAAGTCATAAAACATGAAAATATAAAGTCTTAATTTTAGATTTAATCTTTTTCGATACAAACCTGGAATTCTTCTATAACTGGATGTTATAATCAACATAATTTTTAGTGATCTATTGTCGAATACACTTTCTATATAAATATAAATATATTTTGGGTTATCACTTGTGGACGGAGATTTTGTGGCTGTTTTAGATCACGTGAAGATGAGAAGGCTAGGAATAACAAATTCTTAGAGACGGACATGATTCGACAAATTTCTCATCAGGATTCATCAGGATGAAAAAAAAAAGATAATTAAAAGCAAATCACTTATTCCTGATAAGTGTTTCTGATTTCTTTTCCGTTATTAAGCCACTACCAATTTTCCATTAATTAAACTATGGGGTCGTTCACTTATGACGTCCGAAATTAACGGTCATTTTTTAAATCAGAACAATAGAATTCCAGGAATTTTTATTGTTCTTTTCTTGCTGAACCCCCCCCCCCCCCCCCTCCCCTCCCCCCCCCCCCTTCCACCCCTGGACGTCGTAAGTGAACGGCCCGTAAGTGAAAGGAATCAATAGCTTAAATGTTTTCAAAATAGATAGGACTTGAAAATTTTAGGATTTCAATAGATATTATTAATCTTTCTTGTTTGTTGACATTTTTTTAACAAGCCACTATCCGTTATTAAGCCTTTTTTCATGATTTTGAAAACGTTTTTCATCCTATAAGCCACTGGCTAGTAACTTAAAAATAGGGTAATAAAAAAAAATCATAAAAAAATATAATTGAAATTTTTTATTAAATAAATTTCTTTCATTTTTAAGTGGAATTTCTAGTTATTATATTTTAATCCTTACTAATTCATTCCATTTTTAAGAATCTATTCTCACATATCTTACTTAGAATTTCTATTGGAAAAAAATTACACAAAGAATTTGTAATATTGAGGATTAATGTAGACAGTTGTACCTATGTTCTGTTGATTATAAAAAAGTTCTTGTTACATGTAAGTTTATTGTTTGTTTAATTCAAGGAATATTTTATTATTTTTATTTACAAACTACTGAAAAGATTTCATTTTGTGCAAAAATAATTTTTAATTTTTATGTCTTTAACTGCACGGTTTAATCACTTTACAACTCCTGTCATTCGTTTTGATCATCATTAAAAAAATATTGAAAATATATCTAACAAAAAATATTAAAGTTCTTTTAATCCCATAACAATAAGAAATCAAAAAGTTGGTGCTTAGTTTTTTTTTTTGTTGAGGAAGTTGAAGTCTTCTTGATGGCATCAAAATTCTTGCTTATTACATAAGTTTGCACATATGTTTGCAAAAGTTGACTTAATTTTTAATAAACAAATTAGCTTTTAAGCAAGTCACAATATGTTTCTAATGATTTAAGTCCTGAGAATGCAGATCATTTGATTGATAACTGCTGACAGAACAGAGTTTGAGCAATTTCTAACATTCAGTGAATATCACATGCAAACAACCAAATGTTATCCACAACAAAAAGCAATAAAAAATGACACCAAAAAGAAATCTTAAGCTACCTTAGTTTTGAATGTCTTGACATCTGATCATTTTTTTTTTTAAATTCCCGTCAAGAATCATGTGAAAATTTTTTAAAAACTTAAAAACGAATAAAAATAGAAGCTTAAGTTGAGAATACAAGAACCCAAACAAAATAAAAATTATAAAATGTAGCACCATCGTGCTTAAATTAAAAGAGAAGATTAATGGTGGTTGAAAGAAATCAAAGAAGTAACATAACATAATCGATAAAGGAGCATTTTGAATTTTGTCTGTTGATATTCGTCACAATTAAATTATTTCTTCTTATGTTCATCCATTGACACGCCACCAGGTCCCAAATTGACAATCATTAGAAGACCACCGATGACGGAGAGTGTTTGGAAGAAGTCGTATTTGAGGAAGTCTCTCAATGGCTTGTATGATGGAATTGTCCACCAGCAGTTATGGTACAGATTGAGAACTGTTAAGAGAGCGACTAAGATTAATGCCGATAACTTTGTCTTGTAGCCAACTGAAATTTATAAAAGAACATCCCTATAGTATCAAGTTTATAATTAAGTATTGAAGTACATACCAACAACAAGAACCATCAAGATAGATCCAACAATATCTTGAACGATTTGCATGAAACTAAGTTCGAACCTGATTAATGTGATGAACATGAAAGCAAGTAAGATTCGTCCAGCAAGTTGCATAAATGACTTTGGCTTATTATCTCCGAGACTTGGAACGCCGGCAAATAATGAACGAGCTTCATTTCTCGATTCCGCTAGAACCAACAATAAAGCTCCAATTAGAGCCAAGTTTCTGAGCAAGAATTGTAGATCCCATAGAATTGAGTAGGCAATGGTCTAAATTATAAATATTGACATTATCACTTGTTGAATGTAAATTATATGACCTTACCTGAAGTATTACAATGAAAAATAACATTCCACAAGCGATTGGCACACGTAAACGTCCAATAACCATAACAACACCACCAAGTTGCCCAACTAAGTTGATAAAAACAAATACTGTTGCGAAAAAGGTTCCACATCCCCAACTCATGTTCATGTAGTCCCTCTGCTCGTACCATCTTAAAATTAATTAAACATTAGTTCCATTCGTTTAAGAATTCGTATCTTAGACTAAAAGTCAAGGAAAATAAATTTGTGACTCTACATGCTTATCATAAGCTCAAACTCAATTTTGTCAGATATGTTTCAATCTCTCATTAAGTACGTATACATTTTGATAAGCATATATGCACAGAATAAAGCATAAATGATGGAAATACTTACTGGACCCACATTCTAATGCCATCTTCTAAAAATGTAGCAATTAAGCACAAACGTGCTATTGTTGGAAGAATTCTTTTACCTCTTCTTTGGATCTGTCAAAATAGATGCAATTTATTATGTATTTAGAAAGTGAAATTTTTTTGATGATGTGGAGATCGACGGTAATGTTTGGGAATTTCCATATAGACCCTATAGAATTCAAATAGATTTTAATCTCACCTGATCAGCCACGTCCTCTAACTTTGAAATTAATTCATGGCTCGGCATTATTGTTACTTATTTATTAAAATTTTGGCTAGATTTAATATTCTTTACACTCAAGTTTGTATTTTCTTTTAAAAAATGACTTGATTTGTCTCAAGGGTTTTTGGAAATTCCTGCATTTATGTCACTACTTATTTTTGGATGTAATGATTTTTATTTACAAACTGTTTCATTGCTATTGAACAGATTTAATTTAACTAGCGTGATCTTTACACAGCGAGTATTTCGTTCATTTTTGAGCCCTCAACTTTAATTTCAAGCCTTCTGTTGCTTCTGTTTTCGGATATAACGATCGAAAAGAATTCAAATTCAGTATTAAGAGGGTTATCAACTTAAAACGTCGTGACATCATTTGTGAATAAGTTGTTTTGAAGACAAATCCCTTAAATATTACAAAAAAAAAATAATTAAAGTGGTTTGAAGCCATTAATTAACTTCAAAAGTGGTTCCAAATAATTCGTAAAGGTAAGATCTATACGAAATAAGTGAAATAGTGATAGAAAGTATTAGTAAAGTATCGAAATTAGACATTTTTAAAAATGCCATTGGAAAATAATTGATTGAGAATGACTTGCAGTTTCAAAGCTTGTTTTATTCTTTATGCGCATCTATATCTTCCATTTTAGTTGGATAAAATAACGACTGCAGCATTGGATTATTCATATAGCAACATGCCACATCCGGATATTAAAAGAGAACGGAAAAGTTCAGCGGTAAGTATATAATCAAATTTTCAAGTACTTGTTGCACTGTTTACATTCACTGGATACATTATTTATCTCATTCCTAATCACTCACTTCCTCAAAAAATGTCTCTATCTCATTTATCTGATTAGTTTGTTCCACCAAATCACTGGAGTCAAGTAATTAAACAATAAGCTTAGAGAACGTCGATTTACTATTTAGCTTATTCTACTTCATTTAATTTTAGGCACCATTATCGCCATGTCCGTTCCCTGATATTTCGGACGATGAACTTGTTTCCATATCTGTTCGTGACTTAAACAGAACGCTAAAATTGAGAGGATTAAATCGAGATGAAATTGTTCGGATGAAACAGCGACGAAGAACACTCAAAAATCGTGGATATGCTGCATCATGTCGAATCAAAAGAATTGAACAGAAGGATGAATTGGAAACAGAGAAGACACAAGTAGTTACTGTAATTTATACAATTATAGACTAGAAAATTTTTATTCATTCATTTTTCTAGGAATGGAGAGATATAGAGTCTATGAACGATGACAATATGGTCATTAGAGACGAAATTGATGTGATTCGAGCCAAATATGTTGCATTAAAAAAGTTTGCAAATGACAAAAAAATTTCATTACCACAAGAATTAGAGAATTTATAAATATATATACTGTGCATGCAATTTTGTACTTACCTCAATACATTTTTTTTATTATTATGACTAGTAGATCATAGATTAAGGGAAATTAAAAGGATATCAGTGAATTTATTACCTATGTAGTATAATAATGATATTAATATATAAAATAAATGACATTCCATTAAATTTTAAACGATTATGCAGGACAGAATGAAAAATGACAATTGTATTCGCTTAATTCAAATATATCCCATACTTATCATTTGTAATGCATGACACTTAAACGTTTTGATATTACAGCTCGTAATTACGTTAATGCAACGGAATATAGCAACAAAGGAAGTTATAATGTTGTTTCTAATGAACGGCGCATTTTCATACTCTTAAGTTGTTCTGTTAGAGATATCGTAGGAAAGATACACTCGACCAACATTCATGAAGGTAAATGTCGTAGGGGCTAGACAATTGCACCGAAAAATAATAAGTCCACAACACTAGAGGATAATAAACCCGAAAAATGAAAAATCACCGAGAGACAATAAGGCCACTTATAAAATTTTAATTTTTCAAGTGGTCTTAATATTTTCACTGCAAGACAATAAGTCCACTTAGACAAAATTAAAATTTAAGGTGAAATAATTATTTTCACGTGCGGGTAAAAAAATCACTTTCATTTGTATGTGGGATATTTGTCTTCACTTGAAGTTAATAAATCCGCAACATTTTTAGGATTCGTCTTTAATATCTCACTATGAAATCGTAAGTGGATTTATTACCTCACAGTGAGATATTTAATCCACCTATATTTCTTAGTGGACTTATTGTCCTTTTGTGCAAAACATTACAACAAAATATTGATCAGGTAAAAAAACTTGTAACATATTTAATTGCTTTTCATAAAATTGTCAAATTTAAACTATATTTTTCATGTGGGTTAATTTACTATCTACTAGAATTTTTTTCTTAAAATATAAGTATCAATTTAAACAAGTTCTTCATACAAAAAGGTATTTAAGATTTCACAATTTTTGAACTGAATTAATTGTGTAATTTTCAACAATTTTCCAATATTGTATTCAAAAATTAATCTTATAAACTAGATAAAAATATGCCAACGTAGGACATCGGTCCCTAATTTTTTGATATTCGAAGTCGGAAAAATAATTTGTTTACATTTTGAATTAAAATCTATTCCACGAATTTAAACTTTATTTCGTGTGTTTTAGCTTTTTAAATGGTTTTAAAAAATTACTAGACATCTAATAAAGCAATTTTGACAAACTCATTAAAAAGTACGTGAAATTGAAATTTTTGAAAGAATAAAGGAAAAAAATTTCGTTATCTTTTACTATGGGTCGTAGATTCGAGTAGATTTGAATAGTATTTTTCTGGAACAAAACACCTACTCAAATCAAGGACCCCATATTGAAAAATATGTTTTTTTTTCTGTCGGAAGATGTGTAATACAAAATTGTAATTTCTTTGTTTATTCAAACAATTCAAATCAAAGTATGAGTTTTAAATTAAAATTGAGACTTTTTAAGATTGTCAGCTAAAATCAAAGTGAGGAAACTCAAAATCTACGATTAAACATTAAAGAATTCGAAATTTTATAAAAATATCAAAATTTTCATTCAGATTTCAAAAGATTTTCATAGAGGCAATGTCAAAATAGCCAGTTTAAAAATTGTTGATTTTACTTAAATTACTTTATTTTTCAAAATACTATTGTCATTTTCTGAAAAATAAGAGAATAAAAAGCTTGTAAAAAGGATTCTGATAAGCTCAAAAGATAGCAAAAAATCAATAATTAATGATCATTACAATTTTTGAGTTTGTCTACATTCAAAATTTGGGATTCTTTAAATTTCCATGTGATTTTAATTAAAATGCTTATGCTGTTAGAATCTTAAACGTTGTTTTTAAAGCGATAAATCTATGAAATTAGTGAAAATAATTTTTTCATCAAAATTATCTATTATAATATCTCCGAGCATGTTTATATTGTTCAACAATCTAATGTCAAAGAATTGGATTTTGACATTGCCACTCTCTGGATTTTCATTATAAAATTTTATTTTTGTTTCACGAGTTGAACGGTTTTATTTTATATGCACACCGTTTTCACGTGTGAATCTATTGGTTTTGTTCAGATTGAAAAATCAGTTTTTCGCGTTTTGTGAGAAAACGAATCGAAATTGGTTATAACATGTCCTAGAAGAAAAGTTTGTGCATGAAATTTTACATCATTTTGCAAAAACAGATTTCAAATTGGTTGCGGCATTGCTGAGAAAATCGCAAAATACGCTTTCTGTAAGCAAGCAAACAAGCAAACAAGCATGCAAGTTAATCAGCAAGAAATCTCAATAACGAGACATCGTAGAGACTTCTAGTTTTTTACATTTGATCTGTGCTGCTCTATAGAAGAGCTGTATTGTTTTTGGGCAAGGTAGGAACAGCCGTTGCTTCAGAAAAAGCAAAAAACTTTCCTTTCTTACGAATTTTTTAAAAACAAAAGTTCACTGTGATCTTTATATAATTAAACTTTGGATGAAAAAAATTTTTAAAAAAACTTTTAAAGAATGTTCGTTAAGCTTTAAACTTTCCAACATATGCTCAGCAAAGCTCAGCTGACTCGCTTTATATCTTTTTTTTTCATTTTAATTGCACTTAATTGCATTTATTGACGACATACTGTCCGGTAATAATTCAATTTTACACTTTTGTATTTGTATACATATGAATTAATATTATGTAGGATCAAACTTCTAATCTTCAAATCTAGGTTACAAATAAACTAAGGCTCTCGTTTCGATCTTCTGTAGGCGTGACGTGATACTTTTCAGGTCCGTTCTAACAATATTCCATTCGTGGGTAATCTTGTAGCTCTCGTTCCTATTTCTCCCGCTACACTTCAAGTTCCTGGCCCGTTCTTTAATCCAACGTTGCCCAAATGCCCAATTATGGCTTGATCTTGTACATTAAGCAGTCGAAGTATCTAAACTTCCGAAAAAGAATAAATTTGGAAATGGATGGATTCGAACCGACGACCATCGAGTTACAATCCCAAATTTGAGCCAAGCGCCTTACCTATTCGACCAGCAAGGCACTTAACTGCTTCTTAAATAATCTTAATCTTTAAACTTATGCTGAGCTAATCTTGGTTTATCCATAAGACTTTTGATGGTACAGTGTGAATATGGCCGCATTGGGTTTCTACCCGATACACTAGTTTGTTTTTAAAATTCATTTTATCTAAAATAATGAAAATCGTTTATAAAATATTTATTACTTTAAAAATTTAAAAAATATTGGAAAATTATGTCTTTGGAAAACTATTCTATGGAATTCTAGTAGATAGTGAATTAACCCACATGAAAAATAACACCTGTGGACCAATATTTTTTTCCTTTCAATAACTTATCATGTTGTATATCAAACACGTCTACTTTTTCTCAGAAGCTTAAATCTGATGAAACTATTAAAGTCCAATCTGTCAGTTTAGACTTGTGGCAGTTCCAGTTCCATCTCGTACCTGAACATCATCAAAGTAATTTGAAATAATTTATTGATGATGAATTCGATGCGTTGCATCCAAAATTATTTATTTGGTTTAGGTCTTCAACGGACGATTGAATTTTATCATTTACAGACAGATTTTGTCTTCAACGGATGATTGCATATTTGCAACTCTGCATATTCCTTGGAATCGAACCCGAGACATCGTAAATCAATGAAATGCATTCCAGCTGGCGAGTCAGCTGAGCATATGTTGGAAAGTTTAAAGCTTAACGAACATTCTTTAAAAGTTTTTTTAAAAAATTTTTTCATCCAAAGTTTAATTATATAAAAATTACAGTGAACTTTTGTTTTAAAAAATTCGTAAGAAAGGAAAGTTTTTTGCTTATTCTGAAGCAACGGCTGTTCTTCCCTAGCCCAAAAATAATACAGCTCTTCTATAGAGCAGCATATGATTAACTCGCATGCTTGTTTGCTTCTTTGCTTGCCTACAGAAAGCGTATTTTGCGTATTTCTCAGCAATACCGCAACCAATTTGAAATCTGTTTTTGCAAATGATGTAAAATTTCATGCACAAACTTTTCTTCTAGGACATGTTATAACCAATTTCGATTCGTTTTCTCACAAAACGCGAAAAACTGATTTTTCAATCTGAACAAAACCAATAGATTCACACGTGAAAACGGTGTGCATATAAAATAAAACCGTTCAACTCGTGAAACAAAAATAAAATTTTATAATGAAAATCCAGAGAGTGGCAATGTCAAAATCCAATTCTTTGACATTAGATTGTTGAACAATATAAACATGTTCGGAGATATTATAATAGATAATTTTGATGAAAAAAATATTTTCACTAATTTCATGGATTTATCGCTTTAAAAGCAACGTTTAAGATTCTAACAGCATAAGCATTTTAATTAAAATCACATGGAAATTTAAAGAATCCCAAATTTTGAATGTAGACAAACTCAAAAATTGTAATGATCATTAATTATTGATTTTTTGCTATCTTTTGAGCTTATCAGAATCCTTTTTACAAGCTTTTTATTCTCTTATTTTTCAGAAAATGACAATAGTATTTTGAAAAATAAAGTAATTTAAGTAAAATCAACAATTTTTAAACTGGCTATTTTGACATTGCCTCTATGAAAATCTTTTGAAATCTGAATGAAAATTTTGATATTTTTATAAAATTTCGAATTCTTTAATGTTTAATCGTAGATTTTGAGTTTCTTCACTTTGATTTTAGCTGACAATCTTAAAAAGTCTCAATTTTAATTTAAAACTCATACTTTGATTTGAATTGTTTGAATAAACAAAGAAATTACAATTTTGTATTACACATCTTCCGACAGAAAAAAAAACATATTTTTCAATATGGGGTCCTTGATTTGAGTAGGTGTTTTGTTCCAGAAAAATACTATTCAAATCTACTCGAATCTACGACCCATAGTAAAAGATAACGAAATTTTTTTCCTTTATTCTTTCAAAAATTTCAATTTCACGCACTTTTTAATGAGTTTGTCAAAATTGCTTTATTAGATGTCTAGTAATTTTTTAAAACCATTTAAAAAGCTAAAACACACGAAATAAAGTTTAAATTCGTGGAATAGATTTTAATTCAAAATGTAAACAAATTATTTTTCCGACTTCGAATATCAAAAAATTAGGGACCGATGTCCTACGTTGGCATATTTTTATCTAGTTTATAAGATTAATTTTTGAATACAATATTGGAAAATTGTTGAAAATTACACAATTAATTCAGTTCAAAAATTGTGAAATCTTAAATACCTTTTTGTATGAAGAACTTGTTTAAATTGATACTTATATTTTAAGAAAAAAATTCTAGTAGATAGTAAATTAACCCACATGAAAAATATAGTTTAAATTTGACAATTTTATGAAAAGCAATTAAATATGTTACAACTTTTTTTACCTGATCAATATTTTGTTGTAATGTTTTGCACAAAAGGACAATAAGTCCACTAAGAAATATAGGTGGATTAAATATCTCACTGTGAGGTAATAAATCCACTTATGATTTCATAGTGAGATATTAAAGACGAATCCTAAAAATGTTGCGGATTTATTAACTTCAAGTGAAGACAAATATCCCACATACAAATGAAAGTGATTTTTTTACCCGCACGTGAAAATAATTATTTCACCTTAAATTTTAATTTTGTCTAAGTGGACTTATTGTCTTGCAGTGAAAATATTAAGACCACTTGAAAAATTAAAATTTTATAAGTGGCCTTATTGTCTCTCGGTGATTTTTCATTTTTCGGGTTTATTATCCTCTAGTGTTGTGGACTTATTATTTTTCGGTGCAATTGACTACCATCAATGTCGTACCTGTAACATAAATTGCAGCATACAAAAAATTAACACATGACATTTCATTATTGACACAAAAACTCGTTCTAAATTACAAACCAGATGACCTTGATGGACAGAACAATTCTCCTGAAATTGAACGTGAATAAACAATCATCATCAATAAATAAATGCACGAGATACACCGGAATGTATTTTCATTTTCACTAAATTTCCATGTTTTATTCTTCATCTAATTGGATTATTAATGTAAATACAATTAATTATGATTATAGTTTTATTTTCCTTAATTCTTTTGTTATTTTTTTTCGGGTTAAAGGATTTCATTTACTTTGAAATCTAAGAAAAACTTTTCTATAGTTCACTATCCATTTCTTTTATATGACAATAAAAACTTATGCTTTCTGTAATTCATTTTTATGTAGTCCATTATTATTATTTCCTCATAAATAATGTATAGATTGTAGTAAAAATTGGTAGTTTCTATACTCCTACATGATTCCTCATCATTTATTACTTATTAAGTTTTTAAAATATGCTTCTTTTTTGTTTTTCATCGTTTAGTTTTTAGATTTTTTATTATTTTTCTTAAGTTTCATTATGTTTTACTTCATCGGGCACCGAAATGATATGTTTCGAATATTTATCTTTTTGTTTCCATTTATTTATTTACTATACCTTATCGTTCAATAGAATGCTTGATTAATATAATTTATCATTTTAATTCAATTGTAAATTTTTTTCCCTTACTTAATTACAGGCTATCGTGTACCTTTTTTCATTCATTCTCTGATTAAGCGCAATTTATTCTTTGAAATTAGATGTTGTAACTTGACTGGATCTTGCTAGATCTTTTGATTCTTCAAGATTGTTCATGAACTCTTCAAATGTTAAAATAAATTTATTAGCATTCAGTGCCAACAATTCCAAAGAATAAAAGACGCTTGCGTCGCTCAAATGAAAAACCACAACGGCGACTCCATGCTACTCTTATTGTTGGTTTTATATTTTTTTTTCATGGGTAAAAAAATTCTTCCTTTTGTTTGAATTGATAATTGCTCTCGATTCTGAATGACTTCTTTCGTCTCTCGTATTTCTATTGTGCTTATTTTCATAAAATTGTATTTTCTTGTATCAAAAAGAAGGTTTTTGTGTACTTTTTCTGTTGAAACTCCCACGAGTTTATCGAAAAGATGAATTCTTTTTTGTGCTACTTATAAACTTTTTTTTTGTCAATCAAGAGCAATTTGTCAATTTCACAAGGACTTGATACTTCTTTCTCCTATTTAATATCTCTTTTTTTTTTGTTTTGATAAGAAAAGCAATGAAAAATTCCGAGAAAAAAAATTGTTGAAATTTCATAATCGTTGTATTTTTAAAAATGTTTTTTTTTTTGTATTGTTGCTATGAAAAGGATAAGCATCCGACGTACAGGGATGGTGAGTCAAATTATTTTTGAGGTTATGAATTTAAAAATTCAACTTTAAAATTTATGTTTTTAAACTTGTAATTAAATTCAGTAAATTTAAAATAATTAAAATCCATAACCTCAAAAATTTCAAATCTCCCAACTCTGCCTGAAGAGGCAAGGATTATCAAAAAAAATCCCTTCTATTCTTGCACAAATAATATATTTTCGTCTATCACATTTATTTAGCTCATTATAAAATATTGTTTATTCCCATCGAAACGATAATCAAGTCCTACTCACAACAAGCACGGTATAAACCTTTTTTTTTCCTTTCTTTCAAGCTTTAAAATCGAATACCTTTTATCCCATATCGAAAATACTCTGCATCATCGTCGTTTTATCATCCAATAAAACCCTTTCTACACTTTAAAAATGAGAGAAAAATAATTTAAATTATTTTTGAATTTTTTTTCTCCGACCTTCTTTAGACATCATTTTCATTATCAATCGGTAGCTAATTGTTTCACTACTACTTTGTTCATTAACGACTGATTCTATCATTTCTATTTAAAAGTTTTTTTTTTAATGATTCTTTCTTATCGAAAAAGTAAATTGAAATTAATTTTATTAAAAAGTTGAAAAATTTTCTTCATTAAAATATTTTTTTGTTAAATTTTTTATAGCCCCAAAAAATGAACGAAAAGCTTCTTTTTTGATATGTTTTTTGACGTTTTAAAAATTGTTTTTCATATTAATTAATAATGTTAATTATTATGATTATGATGTTGTTAATTAATTGATTTGATCTTTATGAGCATCATCATGTGTGTGGCATCAATTAACACACAATTTAATAAATTATTTTGACTCTCTTTGGTGGCAAGAATTAAAAAGTTAAAAATTATAATAAAAAAGTACGGTTTTTTTCATAGGAAATTGATGATGTCAATCACACATGGCTAAGTGATGTGAAACTTTAAAGGATTTTTGAGAATTGACTTCCTTGACTGAAGCTGTTACACTCAAAACATCCTTTAAATCTTTACATCACTCATTATAGCCATAAAAATCAAAATCCAGTGTCATAAATTTTCACTTCTTCCGCAATAATATAAATTCATAAATAGCAATTACTTTTTAGGTATATTTTTAAAACTTTTTTTTTTCCTTCTTTTAATTAATTTAATTTTAATTTTACTACACATTGAAAATTGGACGGAATGTTTAATAATTTTTTTTAACTTCTTCCTTATCATCTTCATTTACTTTATCATCTATTTTATCAACTTTAATCTTCTCATTTTAGAAGGAAAAAATGGTGGAAATGGACAAAAAGTCGGAGATGCTGATAGACAATGCGGCAAATGTTTTGAAAACTCTACTGGATCTCTTGTCATAGCTTTAGATCTAGACACAATAACTAGTCAGAGCAGACTTGTCACAACTCATTCTGTGTTAAAAAATGTCTACAGAATCTACAGATTTTTAAACCACTAGATTTAAAACTAGCACTGATAAGCATCTAACTCCGAAATGACATTAAGTGAGATTCCTACTGAATTTTTTCATTATAAGCCGCCTTTTCATTATTTTTAAAAAAATCCTCTCGAAATTTTTTTGCACTAAAAACACGTGATTTTTTTTCTTGATAAAAAAAAGAACATCTCCGCATAAAGTCACAGCTATTATAGTTCCTTTCCACACTGGCTTTTTTCAATCATCATGAAAAGATTAAATATGTATCTTGGTTATATGGAATCGTGGAAAAGTGGATTATGCACAGGGAACGATTTGAATTTAAATTATATTTGTTAGCTTGCCTGGTACCTTTTTTTCAACATCCAACTCTCTTTCTCATATACCAAGATACATAGCATGTTCTTTTTGTTGTTTATAAAGCACACAGCAGTGTATTCATTTTCGAAATGAGGGGGAAAGTGAGTGAAAGACAGTTAGAAGAGATCATCCTTTTTATTTATGTGGTTCCCATGAGGAACCATACACACAAACAACAGCTTCAGACTCAATTTTTTTCTGAGCTCTGTGATTTAATCATTTATCTTGTAATTAATCATTTCACTTGTTTCCTGTTTTTTTTTTGCTGCTTGGAGCTTCATCTCCAATCACTTTCCCACTCATTCCAGATAAAGAATTTTCCACATAAATCTACATTATGATTTTCACACACACACAAACGTACACACACGAATGATATATTATAAGTTATCAATTTTTAATTGCTATAATGTAATTAAATGGGAGATTATAAATTACAGGCAAAAAATCATAATAAATTTAATCATTTTTTTACCATCATTTATAACGCGTATGTGTTTATTAATTACATATTACGAATTCTTTTCTGCCTAATTGATAATCATGAAATGTTGTTGTTGGTGTTGTTAATATTGAAAATAATATAATTCATAAATTAACAAACAATTAATTCGAAAAATAATTTAAAGGAATTTTTTAAACTCAGTTGAAGCTATATTGAGTGGGATTGGGCCTGGGAGATTGATTTTAAAAGTGATTGTGTCATTTATTGAAACTTTAAGAAGTTTTTTCAAACAATATTTACGATCTTAATTGGTGAAATAATTGTAAACTTTACCGAACTCACCTTAAATCTTTTTATCCCAAAAAAAGTTCCAATTTCATTCTCCCAAATCCCATCCATTCAATAAGAGATTCAACAACACAATTAATTACTTTAGGTTGTAAACGAGAGTTAAAAACCAAACAATTCAGTTAATAAATTATGCTTGCAGTAAAATATACGCATGTAAATGATATTGTTATTAATTTAATTAATTCATTTAAAATTTAATCATAAACATAATAAAGAACTTAAATATTATAATTGCTTGCCTTTTTGAACCATAAAATCAATGCCATCGGTAGGAAAATTGATGGTGAAAATTCCTCGATGACAAGCTTAAACATTGATTTGGTTACACTTATTTCAACTTAATTAAAATATAAAAATTACAATTCTTGTTTTTTTTTTGTCTCACAGATAATGAAGAACATCTAGCGCAATTAATCGCATTTATAAATTTTAAACTAATACAAAAAAATTAATTAAAAATAAAAATAATAAATTTATGTTTTTAAATTTAAGCTTTGGCTTATTTTGTCTTCAAATAAATTACAAAAAATGGTCATTTCAAAATGTTTTTTATTTATCATATCAGAGGGACTGTAAATTGATGGAGTGCTGTCGATTTTTTGCTTATTTTATTGATTTATGCTTGAATAATATCTCTGGAGAGAATTTCAGATGGCCTAAATTAATGGATCATGGATATTAAAAGCTTTTTGATCTTTAAAGCCAGAATTTCAAGTTTCAACGAAAAACTTATGAAACTCAGTACCATGAATGTGTACTTCTAGTTCCTTGAGACACATTATAATCACAAAAATATTACAATCTTAATGCTCCAATTATGTTATTCACAGTCACACATTAACTACGTTAAACTTCGCTGACAACTAATTGACAGCCACATTCCAATTATTCCATACATCTACATTTACGTGACATTTATGGTTCGTAGTAATTTAATTTGAAAGTCAAGAAGATTTACAAAATTGTTGAAGGTTTTTCATGATAACTGAAGTTTGAAACCTCATTCGTTTAATGAAATATAGAAGCAGTAAGAAGACTAATTGTTTCAAAGTTTTGATACAATCCCGTCATGTTGAATGAGTTGCAATTTCTAAGGCTATAAAAGTCAAAAGCTTAATTTAAACAGCAAAATCATCACAACTTAGCAAAAACTGGACAGCATTCATCAATTTATGCTTCTCAAAATTCATTAAATTACTTTTTCCTTACTTCCTTGTCTCAAAAGTTTTTTAAAAATTTATTTTTCACTTAAAAAATGTTTTTATTTTTTATTTTATTTTAAAATTTATTTAGATCTAATAAGAATAAGCACTTTGGTAGTTTGGTAGGTTCTCTTTTGTCTTTTATAATAATTCATTTCATATTGAAAGACATAAGAAGATAAAAAGACTTTTTTCACGCACAATAAATGGTTTTTTTGAGAGCTCATTAATCAATAATTTAATTACTATTTTTTCATTATCATTAAAACGTTAAATCCTTAATGGAAAAAAATGTAAAAAATATAATAAAAGTTTTTCTTCTGGTAACAGAAAACAAAAAAAAATATTATTTATGCCTCACTGTTGGATAAGTCCTTTGATAAACTTACACGTAACTTACTTCATTCTACCTTCACTTTTCATTCATTATGTTATTAAAAATTGTATGTATGTTAATATAGTTCAATGAGAAATAAATGACGCGTCTTTTGTCACTGGCAACTACAAGATGTGGATATTTTTTTGATTACAAAAAGATTGATAACAAAGGACATCTTCAAAACATCTTCATGGACTTTTTGCTGTGGTTTCTCGAAAACCGAAAGCCTTATATTCTAGGTAACAACAAGTTTAACTTATTTAACCTCCTTTCTTAGAAATGTCTGTAATTTTATTTTCAAATAAAAATTTCCAAAACTTCAAGCTCTACATTCCCACTTTATGCTGTAAAACAAATCTATTTATTTCACATTTGCTCGAAGCTTTTTATTGATTTATTCGAGTAATTCAATATAAAATTTATGAAGGTATAGATCATACATGAATAATTTCTCAAATGCATTTTGTGTAACAAATTGAAGCGATTTAGTCAGAAATTTAATAAATTAATGGAATAATTCATTTAATATGATAGAAGTTGGAAACTATTTCCCCTCACTACAGAGTCAAGTAATTTAATTAAAATTTCTTCATCCTTGACATCTGACATATGTATATGTTTGATTGAACTTTTCAGTGACTGAATTGTGTCAACAAAAAGTTTGAATCTCTATGGATTCAAAGCTTTATGGTGAGTGATTTTAAACGAGATTGAAGTTCACGTGTAGGTGATTCATTCATGGTTATTTTTTCACAATAAATCGCTTTAATTGTTTAAATTAATCAGAGAAATTGAGTGGCAGTTGACAATCAATTAGTCTTAATATATCTTTCTATACTCCCAAAAATGTCCACATCTTGACATCTACCTTGCCAAATTAATTTAATTAAGATTTAAAAAATAATATAGAATGACAAAAGGAAGGGGGGAACAAGGTAATAGAAAAAGAAAATATGAAATTAATTCATTTATCATCCTAATATAAAAAGTTTTATCGTAAATTGATTAATATATCCTCATATAATAATTTTTTCTTGCTTTGTATCATCATAAATTGTTTTTAAATATTAATTATTTAATTATTCACTAAATTTACATCACTTTTTTGTTTTTCTTTTGTGTTCATTAATTATGTTTCCTTAGTTACTGAAAAACGATATACTTTATATAATGTATCATCTCCATCATCATTTTTTTTTTATCATAAAAGATGTAATTTTCCCAGCGCATTTAACTATTTGACCAAGAGCAACAACGTTAATTGGTTGATTTATTATAAACTATAATATTATTTATCATATTTCTCGGGAGGCAATGTACATATTCATATATATTCTTTCTGATCGTAGAGCATGTAGAAATATATTTTTTTGGGATCCACAGTACTGTAAATAATTTTCGCATATTTGCATTTTTTAACTTTACTGTCATCGATATTGTTTTTATAAGTATGTAAATATTGTAAGTAATTAGTATAATTGCGAAAACGATATTGCTGAATTTTTCCAAAGTTATTGTGGAAATGTAAATTAAAATTAAGTTGTCCATTTTAATTTGTCGCATTTTTTTGATGTGATAATTTGTTGTAATATTTTGGAAAATAAAGCGGATAAGATCCAGTAAGATTGCTTGTCATTTTGAAATTTCAAAAACTAACCCTTTTGGTCATTAACCAAAACTGCTTCATTTATCAACTTAAATTTCCCAATATTTTTTTTTCAATTATAAAAATTGAATAAACAAACGAAAATTTTTTTCTGTTTTTGTCAATATTTGAATTACTTTAATCAACATTAATCGATTTGTTCGTTATCATCATCATCATATGTATTGTATGAGTAATTGTAATTTATGGGGCATGGAAAGGCAAGAACAAACAAAAAAGGTGAAACTGAATGGGGGAAAAGAGAATAAAGAGTTTGATGCGTCCGAGCCGCAATATTTTAATCAATTAATCTTATTATTTCGAATAAAAATATCAAAACGAATTTATCAATTAATTGCTACTATATTGCTCATATTGTATTTATACTAACATCAAACAAATTTATCAATTATTATTATTCTTATTTTTTCTTCTTCTTATTTTTATTATTACTTTTTTATATTCTTACATTCCACTTATCTTTCCTCGTGTTTTCCCTTTATATTCATGTAACAACATTGAATTTTTCATCATTTCATAAAATATGTATTTTGTCATGACTTGATTCCGATAGTTTTTATGGGAGAAATTCGTTGGTGGGAGGCTTACGGTGAGTTTTTTTATTTCATTCTATGATGTTTGTTATATCAATTTTTTTCTTCAATCGATAATCTTATTCCATATTCATTCACTACTTTTTCTATGTGATTTTTGGTGTTCCTCCTCTAGTTTTCAATCATGATATTTCTGACATTTATGTCAGAGCTTTTTGTATAGAAATATGCCAAAAGTTGATGAAAGTTTTTACATTTCATTTTTTAAGTTTAGATGTATTCTCATCTCGAAAGATCTCTGTTTCTTACAAAAAAAGATGTTTAGCAAGGCAGAACAGGAACAAAAACTTTAAATTGAGACAAAGCAAAGTTTTTGGTTCTTTTTGAATTGGCAAAGTTGATTTAATATTAAATAAAAAAAGATTTGGGACGCATGAAATATAAGCTTTTATCTAACAATGTCTTCTTAAGTTTCAAAAAAGGATATTTGTTTTAAAAATCGGGACTGAAACTTAATATTAAGTCTTTAAATTAAAAAAATGGTTTTGATCATAAAACTTCAGATTTTAACTTCAGATTTTATAAATTTAAGACTTTGCGACATAATGAAGCTTTTAACATTGCTCTCGACTTTGCAACAATTAAGGAAGTTACAAATCTTCCAATTCAATTTGTCAAAATCACAAAAGATGCTCCGTCTTCCTTGGAAAGTGAGTAACTCACTTCGTTTGTAAGAAATTCAATTAAATCCACCGTACTTAATTGCAAATGTCTTTCAATGATATTAATATTAATTCTATTATCTTCATTACAATAAAGGGATTTTCATTTTCTCAATATCATCGTCTGTTGTTACAACCATGTTGAATAATTTCATGTCTGTGAACTAATAGTAAACGATGACAATGAGGAAAATTTCCTTTCGAGACGAGTCAATATTGGCATATTACATTTGTATGGAATGAGAAAAATTATTAATTATTCTTCGATGTAACTCTTTTCAGTTCCGCACCATTCCTCTTTTAACCCTTTTTTTTTGCTGGTACCCCATAAAACTTCTTTTCATTATTCCCACTTTTTTTATATCCATTCCACCCACTTCATAGGTAAAATTTTTTTCATTCATTTTAATTTATATTCTTTTTTTTTTTTGTAAAATTGGTTATTCTCATACTTTTATAGGGCACATTATGGTAAAAAGTAAGCATTATTCAGTAAGTATAATTATTAAAAGGTAATTATGACTTGCCATCGCAACTTTACCGAATGAAAATTGCTGAGGACATGTCGAGCTCGACAGTAATTAAGTTTCATTCTTTTTTTTCATATAGCTCGAAAAATTCTTTTTTTTTTCTATAAAAACAAATATAGGAACAAGAGCATGGTGAGGAAATTGTTGTAAGTGACTGTGGTGATTTTTTTTAAACTTTATTAATTTTTTAATTGGTTTGCATTATGATTATTTCAAGATTTTGAAATAATCTTTTGTGTTTTGTAGAGAAAGGCAATAGTTTGGATATTATACTGCAAACTTAGTTTATTTAATATTGTAAAATTCTAGTTTCAGACTGAAATGACCATAAAAGTCAGTTAAAATCAATGAATAAACACACATTCCAAACTTATCTCCACAATTAACCCTGAATGTCCACACCATGCCAAACAAAAACTTCCTTTAATTCAACAAAGATAGAGAGAAACAAAAACGAACAAAAAACCGCATTATACATAGGTATAAAATTGGGGATCAATAATTTTTAGATTAGAATGAGAAAAAAGGAAAAGACAGGAAAAACTTTTTTCATAATAATTCCCTCTAGCGAGACCATAAATCCCAAATGTCACATAAGACAATTTATATAGTTTTTTTATATCTTTTCTTCACTTAAAATATTACTCTAATATATATAATTTAATATAATATAATATGATTTTAATTCATTTTTATCATTTTTCATTTCCATCAGAAAAAATGCGAGACTCATCTCATAGTTTCCTTATATACTTAATAGTTTTTCTTAGTTCTTTGAAAAATAATCTAGAAAATTTTTCATATAATTTTACGAAAATTTTCTAAGCACTATGCTGATATGTATTTGATTGAAAATTTCCATTGAATCATTGTTAGTTTTAGTTAAGTTAATTCATTTGATAATTTTTTTCACATTTTTTGTCATTCCTTAAAATTGCATTTAAAATTTATCATATAATTTTTTTTTGGAAAAATTTAAATTTGTAAAGAAAATGACTTAAATAAAATTAAATGTTCTACTTCCCCAAAATGTATCTGCACTCCGTAGGAAAATTTATCGCTAAATAATTTTGATATTTTTTATTATTATGATGTATATTCATCCAATGATGATAACCGTTATGTTGATGTTTGTTGTACTTGGTTGTATTATGATTATGATGTGGTCAAGTCGATGCCATTAAAAAGTTTCCCAGATCCCTTTCGCTTTTTTTGGTCAAATGTTGATCGAGTGATGTACGTTCAACTCCAGCGCCTCTGTAAAATTAACCCAGTTAAAAGGGTTGCAAAAGGAAGAAACAGAAAAAAATAAACATTTTATTAGTCAAATTGTTGATGCTTCTTTTTATGTTGCATTTATATATTGGAGGTTTTTCAATAATAATATCTCATTTTTTTATCAAGAAATACGTGAAAGATAGAGAGAAAGGAAAAAAATGTTGGAATGACCTTATAGCAATATTATTAATAATCCTCATGCAATTCCAATAAAATTTATTAATTTTTTTTTTTTCGGTTCATGTATGTTGCAATAAATGGATGTTAAATTTATTATACATTTTTTTTGGAGGGATAACGAGTGCCATAAAATGTGTACGTAATATTGGAAGCATTAAAAAACACGGCGAATTCCAGGTATATGAATATATCGTGTGGTTGTGATAAAAATTGGACAACTGTAGCGGCTTAAGGTTTAAATTGAATTTAGTAATACTAAGTCTTTAATATATAGAATTCTAGCTATGACCCTATGACTGTCCAAAACATAAAAAAATCACTGTGAATTTTAAAACCTTGGACTGCAACCATTCATAATAAAATTACATTAATAATTCAGCAAGCAGTATTCGAGCAAAAATTATCCAATTTTTTCATAGCAGATGATACATAAAAGTATTAAAAGTGTGAGGTTGGTAACATGTGCGAAAATATTTACGGCATAAATGCATCAGCACGCTTATGATAAATTTCACTTTTAACAAACTTTTTCGTCTCTACAACGTGAATATTACACATGAAAATTTATGTGCGATAAATAGATTTCACAAAATAGTAAAGGATTGTTAAATAATAGCATTTTGATATCAACGACTTTACTTGGTGTTAATCATAATATTTTTTACTCTCTCTTAACAGTAAAGTAACAACAATTGAAAAAAAAAACTTTTTCTTTCCTTACTCGAGCATAAATTTCGCTATATTCTCTATTTTCATGCCATAAAACTTCATAAAATTTGTTATTTGTTGCAAGCAGCAGCGGTATCACTCGTTATACCACTGCAAATAAAAAACTTATTCTTCATCTGGTGCTGAATGGAAGAATTTTTTAACCGGAATTCAAGTGAATTGTAGCTTTAACCAAAGTGCATTTCAAGTAAAATTCATAAAATTTATGGAACTGATTTTCGATGGATTTTATGGTTTTTGACTAATTTTTCAATTAATTTGCAAACTTTAAAATTCTCAGTTTTCAAAATTCAGGAAAGTTCATAAAAATTGAAAACAAATTAAGCTCAAGTTTACAAAAGTCTTAATTTTCTACGAAACTTAAAAATTTACTAGCTTTCTTGACAATGATTTATTTCCATGTTTATCAACGGACTCATAGAATATTCATAGCAAGAATGCGCTTCCTTCAGTAATCCCATGATATACTTTATCGTTAGTTCCCTTCCATAATGCATGAGACGTTGAGAAGTAAAGTAAGCAAGTAAGTAAATAAGCAAAAGAATGAAGTGAAGAGTCCTCAAGGGTAATCGTAAGATGGATAATAATACAACTCTGATTGTATTAAGACACAAAATGGATAAATGAATGGATTGCTGTAGTTAAGTTACCTCCTCCAAAATGAGATAAGAAGAAAAATTTAATTTTTTTCTTTTATTTCTTCAGAAACTTTTCTCAACTTTTTCATTTTTATTGTTCTCATTTTTTTTCTTGGTCCGATTATTGCAACATGCAAAAAAAATATGGATGAACTTTCAAGTGCATTTTCTTCCTCATTCTCAATTGGTGTTAATTAAAAACAATTAGATGTATATAAAATGAAATTTTCTTCTCTTATCAATTATGCTCTTTTTCATTTACTTGCTTTGCTTTCAATTGCATTCAATTTAAATTCTAATTGACTTGTAGATCTTCATTGCTGCAATGCTCTCTATTTAGCTATCAAATTTGAGCTTTTACAAGTTTTTTTATTGTGTCTTTTGCAAAAAGTGTTCAGTCGAATGAAAAATCATTTACTTTTTTTGACTTCAATTAAAAAGAAGAAAGAGTTCTTGATTAACAAATTAAAATCTCAATTTTGAAAACTTTCCAGTTGAGTTGGAATTAAAATGAACAGAACTTTTGTATGAAGTGCTTCTTTAAATAGTAAACTTTTTTCGACTTTAAATCCTAAATGGACAGAACTCTTGTCTCCACGAAAAGAATTCTACATAATAATTATATTAAGCTGTAAGTTCCAGACTAGTCCACAATAAAATTACTAATTTTACTATAAAAATTCTCTTACTAAAATTCATTAAACTTTCTCATTCGACACTTTAAAAATTTGTGAAAACTTTTCCAATCCGAAGAAGTTGTGGACGCCTTAAAGTGAAAACTTGTTCATTCCCTTAAAGATTTGATAAAAATAAAAGAAAACTTTTCTTCTTAAAAGAATCAACAACTTTTGTTATCTTATCATCTTATCCCATCATTGTTCATTGAAAATCTACAAGCAATTGAAAGTTGAAAAGTGTTTGAAAAGATTTGAAGTACATATACATTATATAAAGATAGAGAGAAACATAGCAAGGAACTAACATAAAATAATAATAAAAAAAACATACTTCTCTTACGTTATTTTTGTGATAACATTTGTGCTCGGATGGTGCTGGAGTGCGATTTTATATTTTTAATTATATTTGATATTTATTTTTTTTTTTTGAGAGGTGCAATAAAGACAAAAAATTAATTAATTATCATTTTTGGATGCAGTAACTATTACTATTATAGAAGTAGTTGTTGTTGATGTTGTTGGTTGGTTTTTTTTGTTTTGATGCAATTATTATTTTTAAAAAGGACAGAACATAAAAGTTTTTTTTTTATTAAATTTTATAATGTACTCGATGTCCATTGTACATAACTGTCGGTGTCATTGATGCTTGAAATGCTGCAATCATATGCTCATTTGCAGCCATCTTTGACTTGGCATACTCAATGCGCATTGCTCCACGATCAGATGACAATAAGTATTTGCCTTGTAATAGTTGCATCGCTTGACCAGCACTTTGAGTATCGCGAAATTCAACAAATGCAACTGGTATATGTTGACTATTGTTATTGTTGTAGTTCGTTGTTATCGTTCCCTGTTGTCCACAGCCAGAATGTGCTAATTGTTGAATTGTCGCTGGATTAGATATTTGTTGTGTAGGTGGTTGTGACATTGACTTTAATTGTGTATGCTGCATTCGTAGACGATTAAAGCCAGGCAAGCTAATCATCATCATCATCATCAAGAGTCGTTGTCGACATCCACGTTACATTTTTTTTTTATATTTTTCAATATATTTTTTTTATATATTTTTTAGATATTTTTTTAAAATGAAATGTTTGTGTATATGTGGTGTGGTGGTGTTTATGTGATGTTTGAATAATAAAAAAAAATATGAGTTAAAAATTTGAGCATTAAATGAAATAAACAACAGGAAAAGTATATGATGTGAGCAAAGAGAGGGAGGGAGAGAGAGATAGAGAGATGGTAATTGTGGTTTTAAATGAAATAATAAAATAAAAGGTGTTAAAAAGGATGATGATATGGATGTTCAACATAATTTAAATTGATTTTTTGTTGTCGGGGGATTTGTTCATGTTCCGTACAAAATTTTATTCATCCGTACGAAGAGGTTGAATATAAAAAGGTGCAAGTTAATAAAAATTTATGCGGTTTGTAATTAAAAAACATTTTGTTTTTGTTGTTCGGTTGTCGGTCAGTTTACCAGTTAGATGGCAATTTTTTTTTTCATGAAATTATAATGGAATTAAAAGTTACGTACGGGGGGTAGCAAAGGTGATTGATTGTGTGTAGATTGCAAAAATAACGTAACGCAAAAGTGATGTCGTAGTGGTATTGGTGGTTGTGGTGCAAGAATGAGATTTGAAAAAAAAAATATAAAAAGAAAAGAAAAACAACATAAAAAATTAATTTTTTTCATGATTATGAGCGCAACAACATATAATTATTTTTCATTATTATTATTTTCTTTTGCGAGCAACACAAAAAACAGTAAGAATTTTAGGAATAAAAAGTTGTGTGTATTTAAGGTGCCATTTTCATTATATTGCTTTTTAGAGACTTTTAGGTTGCTTTTTAATTTGCATGTCCGACACTGAATATAAAATTTTGCATTTAAAAAAAGAAGAAAGTGGAAAAAGAACGGAAAAATTGACGAAAATTAAACTTTGAAAAGTAAAAGATTTTGTTGATTTGGTTGTGGTTTTAAGAATGCTACTGGGAAAATGTTGTCAAATGCTGTAATGCTTAATTAATATTGATATCTTTTTTATTTCCCCTCCTCTACAAAAACGAGACAAAATTTTCCAAGACCACTGAATTTGCATAATTCATGAAACAAAAATATCCATCTACATCCACAATTGCGGTTCTCTATCGAATTCTCGAAACTCATTGAATTTCAAATCAAATTATTGTCATCGATATAAATCTTGTGCTCAATTTCTAGTCAACAAGGTTATTAAATCAAAAACCGCATTACAAATCTTATTTTTTACTGTCAATTTGTGTTTGTGTATTTAGCTTAAATGACGAGATTTCAATCGCGCACAAAGAAAGAGCAGAGACCTTTTTACTCCAAGAATAATGCAAACTCATCAACATAATAATAATCATCATGATCTACATAAGAAAGAAATAGTATTTTTTTTTCTCATTTCTAGAGGGAATGGAACTGATTTGTTGCATGTCAATTCATGTCGATTTTTCTTTTCTTTTTTTTTTTTTGTAAAGGCTTAGACACTAAATTATTAAATTTTTACCATACCGTTATGTTATGTTAAAGGTTTTAGAGCTTAGTATGCTCTAAAGTATGAATTTGGGCATCGTTGTTGTGAACTACCGAAATGAAATAGAAGCAAATTTTGAATGCATTAATATTTATGTACTGAGAAATACATTCTAAAAATTTAGAAGTCCATTCGTCGTAATGAGAACGTCTACTAACATTTTTAAAATCTTAAATTTATGTAATTGGTTAGTCTAAGCCTCGATTTAAAAAAATAATTTTGAACTTCTCGAGTTCCATGCCCTTTGGCTACTTTTTTGAGAAAATTGAATTATAATTAACCAAACAATAATAAGCTAAGTGGATTAAGTGAAATAATATAGGCCAGTGATA
Source organism: Chironomus riparius (assembly GCA_917627325.4). Taxonomy (NCBI): domain Eukaryota; kingdom Metazoa; phylum Arthropoda; class Insecta; order Diptera; family Chironomidae; genus Chironomus; species Chironomus riparius. Next base: position 29,943,719 of record OU895879.1, read on the forward strand.
AAAATGCTCTATTTGCAGATAGATATATTTTATGTCCATAAGCAATATTGCCATCATCATTATTACAATTTTGTATTTGAGTATAAATCTGAACTTTAATCATCACGTTAGCAAAGCAATAAAGTAAGTAAGTATGACTGAATTTGTAGGTGGAAAATTTACATTAAAATTTACTTTCATCACGAAATGGAAAAATTTTCTGCTTCTTCTCATTTCATTCATTCTTTTTTATTTCCATAAACATTATTGCAATATTGTGTGACATAGCATTTTATGGCTGATGGTTTTAGCTGAAGCTATAAAGTAAAAAATGTAAATTTTCCACACAACTTCTCTCATTCTTTCTACCTCAAACATATATACACGTATATGCATAAATTTGTTTGTCTATGCCATTTTGAGTGAAAATTCATGATTGAGAAAATTCCATGATTGCGGACAATAGTTGTCGGTTGAATGTCTCAAATGCTTGCATTCTTGCTTGTGTTTTAATGCACTTTGTGGAGAAAACAGTAAAATAATTGCGTTTTTGTGTTTATTTTGTCTGAATTGTTGAACATGAAAGAGCTCGGTCGATAATTTCAGAACAAAGCTTTGTGGATAGTTTTAAGAGCTTTTGTTTGGTTTTACTATTCTGCAAAAGTAATTGTGAACTTTTATTGCACGCATGGTGAATATAATTACTAATGAAGTTTGGAAGTGAAGAGCATAGTTAAAAATCATTGGAAATTCTGATTATTATTGAAATTTTTGTTTTGTTAAAAAATCTTATAAGTTTTATTTCCTCCCGTTGAACAGTAAGTAACTTTAAACAGTAAAAGATAAATGCGCTTCTGCCAAATTTTCAATCAAAATTTATACAATGTTGTTGTATCGGATTTGCGACATATCTGTTCTATTTTCTCCCCACCATATCTTCATCATCATCATGATGAGAAATCCCTCAGATATTCATTAAAATTTCATTTCACTTGAATAGATCTGTGACAGAATTTTTCAATTATTCCAAAATGTTCATATCTTTCTGTTGAACTGTTTATGTCTCTCTGTAGTTTCTTTAGATACTATAGTACAGTTCAAGATACTCTCAGAATGAATATAAAGTTTCACAGTTGTCTCAATTAAATGGAACATAGACACACAAATGTATGGATACATTCTTCAATCATCATGACGATGATCATTTTACTTTGAACTTTGTGACCTCTAATTAAATAATCGACAAACGATGAATGAATGAGGGCAATTCCATGAGTGAAAAAATGCAAGTAAAATTCTTTTTGATCAAAAGACTCTTAAAATAACACCTTTTTCCGTTCTTTTAAAAATTTATAATTAGTAATAACTCAAGATATTCATTTTAAAAAAGTTAATTAAACGTTTAAAGGTCTATTTACTGAAATAATTCAGTTTTTTCGTCGTTAATCGGTTAGGTTTACAAAAATTTCGCTTCTTATATCCTTAAAAAAGTCTTCAAATATCCATTTTTTGTGCTCAAGTATATTTTTAAGCCATAGATATTCACTTTTTCTACTTATTTGTAAACTTTTTCTGTTCTTAAATGCTTTATTCACAGAGAAAATTACAAAATACTGCGTTAATCGGTTAAGTTTTCAGCGCTTTATCCAAAACCAACAAAAAACAGAAAATTTGAATTTTGAATTCCCGTTAAATTTATTTATTGCTAAGAATAATTTCTCTTCGAAAAATAACATTTTATTGGGTTAATAATGAATTTAATTTGTTTTTTTCATGTTAACATCATAATTTTGTAAAATAATCGTAATAATAATCAAGGCAATGAAAATTAGTTTGAATCTTTTGAAAATTTGTAACGGTAAAAAAAAATTCAAATTCCTACAAGTAGAAAAATATTACAACTTGCTTTTTCTCAGATCCCTTTACTCGTGGAATTGCCCATGAGAGAATAATTTGTTTCAGTTTCAATAAAAAAAAACAATGGTCGTGTTGTAAAAAAAAGCTTTAACTAAACTAATTTAATAAATGACAAAAACGTAAATTGCTTATGGCCAATTGGGTGATAAGCAAAAAAATAATTTTCGTCTTTATTTGGTGATTTGGTTTTAATTTTTTATACGAAAGCGAAACAACAATAATAGAAGAGAAAAACTTAAACTCATCGACTGCCTTTTTTGTGGTATTGAATAATTTTCAAAAAGGGTGAACAACTTCAGATTTAATACTTAAATATTGTAACAAAAATTATTTCGATAGTGACAATAATTTAAACATCAAGTTTCCAATGTCAAAAGGCACATCCGAAATTAGTTTTGAAAGTAGTTCACCCATTGTAAAATAAAAACACAAATAGCGAAAATCGAGTTAAAATAAACGGCCTGTTTCACTAAATTGGATTATCCTCGATTTTGGATTATCCACTTAAGTTTTTTAGAAATATCTCCAGACGCTTAAGGTTATTAAGAGATCTAATGTGTGATCGATTTAGAGTATTTTGCTACTTAAATTAAAATATACTTAGAATTTTTATATCTTCATTCGTTTGAGAATTATAGCAATAATCGAAGTTAATCTACTAGATTTTGCTAGAAAATTGAATAATTAATACTTCTTAACAAAAAGTAAAAGTTTAAAGTATACAGAAATTTCAGGTATACTTCACTTTATTATAATCCAAAATTAAAAATACCACACCTCGCATAAAGTTTAAGATATTCACAAAAAACTGAAGTGGATAGTCAAAAATCGAGGATAATCCACTTTAGTGAAACAGGCCGAAAGAGCTTTTTGGTGAATGAAATAGAACACAATTAGATGGTTCAACGCGAGAAAATAAAGAAAATAAAAATAAAGTAAAGAGGCAAGGTTAACAAGAAGAATAAAAAGAAGGCAAAAACTTTTGTGTATCACATTTAGAAGGTGAATGAGAGAAATAAAATAACATATAAATCATGGTTGGTATATAAAAATGAGTATAAAAAAATAGACAGTGGAAATCTATATAGCTTTTAAGCACGGGATGGTAAAGGAAAATTTATTGAATGGCGCATCAAAATGATTTATGATTTTGTCAGGACACGAAAATATCGTTACAATGCAGTAGTTATTGCGACTACGTCAATTCAAATTTACCTACATATTGGCTTTTTACTGGTTATATCACAAATCATGTCGCGGTAATTTACCTATGAAAGTCTATGACTTTAGTTTGAAAAGGGAGACAAAGAGAGACACACGACATGTGAACATAATAACAAACTATACATTTTTTTTTCTATGACATTCATTCATTCAATAAACTTCGATTACCATCAACGCAGCAGCGTAAATGAAACTCAATAATATAATGAAAATGGATGTTGAAGAAAATAGACGGTCTAAAGGGAAGGTAGTGGGGTATATCAAATTTTGGAATTGAGGCAATACATAATATAAAAACCAATAAAAAAAATAGAAGATAATACATAACTAAATCTATTGAATGGACAGTTTGGAATGGGAAAAAAGGAGAAGGTGAAGGTAGGAGGCTAGAGACAAAATCGTAAATGGACATATTTGACACTTACCTAGCAAATATCTCTTTCAATTCGTGTTCAGATACAAATTGACCTAAATTCGCAACAAATAATGTCGAGCATGGAGCATTAGCAGATATTGGTTGATTAGGAGGCTGGGTAGTTCCAGTTGAACCAACAGGACTTGCTAATGCTGGGCTGGCTAAAAAATGACCGGTAGAAAGGCCAGCTGATGCTCCAGATAAATGCATTGTTTGTGATGGATGATGGGGCTGAATTGATAAATTTTGTTGCTGTTGTTGCTGCTGCTGAAAAAAAGTTTTGCTTTTATTGATTTTTATTTTTCATTTATTTCCTTCGAACAGGTATTAAGCTCAGTCAACGAAGCTTTGTCACCAGTAAGTCTCGTTTCGTTCGCATATTATAATTGCTTTTTCTTTCTTTGTTTTTTTCTCTCTCTCTCGCGACATAGGAATAAAAATTTCCATAATAATGAGAAAAACGGCTTTATCGCATGATATCGTGCCACAAAACAAAACAAAAAGAAAATGAGAGACGTGTAGTGTTCATGCATGAAAAAAGGCGCTCATTCACATCTACATCTGAATATTGTTTTTTTTTTTGGATAATTTCACTGAAGCGCATTTTACATTTAATGAGGATTGCACGTCATTTTTTTTCTTAAATTATCGGATAAAATTAAACAGGAAATTTCACTGAATACTCATGGCTATGCTAGCTAATATTTTTAAATTAATTAATACCTAACATTTTAAATTCTGTTCTCTAAGCTCCCATATGAATGAAAAGTTGTGAAGAAATGCGAAAAATTAAATTAAAACTGCAAGCATTCATAAATTCAACAATAATGCTTGCTTACAGACAGACAACCAGTCAATCAAATTACAAATGACACTTTCTACAAATCAGAAGAGATTGCGCCTTAAATCATGTACATTAAGCTAATAGTAGTTCCAACCCACAACTATATATTTTCAGTATAATTTCATACACATTTTTTATTTTTAAAAAAAAAATTCAGCATAAATCTTTCTTTTAAGCTCAATGAAAAGTTATGACTGACGGTGTAATTTTTCATTGTTGTTAATTGTCGTGCATAGTGAAATAAATAGCTTTGCGAGTCAGACACACACACAAACATATAAAGGAAACACGTTCACACACGGAAAAGGACGGGAAAAATCATAATTTAATTTTTTTTTGATGCATGATGCTTTATAGTACTTAATGAAATGTATGTTTCTCTCTTTTTTCATTAACTTGACTTCTCGTGCCGTATTATTATGGATGGTGAAGTGTTTTCATGATCTCATGCATATGAAAATTGACTTTTATAAGGGAGCACGAGTGTGGTGAGTATGTGCATGAAGTCAAGTCTAAGGGACACATTTTCAACCTCATTTTAATCAAACAAATGTAAATCTTTTATTAGCTTTGTCGAGTAAGTCGCTTGAGTCGCGTGATGGCATGTTATGTAAAAAATATATTGTGGATAAATTAAAATTTTTTCGTTTGGCATTATTATTACTCCGCAGTCAACATACAAAAGCCCATCATCGGGTTTGATTTTTTTTTTGCTCTGTGGGTAATAACATATCAGCGACTTTTGTCATTTATTTGTCGTAATGTCACAACAAAAATCAGAATAATGAACATTTATTTCCCATATTTAATAGTCGCGATGTCATTTGTTGATAAGTCAATGTCAAATATGATGGGCGTGGATGATTTTAAACCATTTCAATCATATTCACACCGCTTTAGTATTTTTTTTGCTTAAATGCCTCATTAAATTATGTCAAATTACGTTTAATATGACTATAAAATGTAGACATGAGTATTATTAAATATGCTACGTTATAAAATTAAAATTCAACAATTGCGGTGCGAATACGACTAAAATTCGTTCATCCATCATATCAATAGTCTCATATGAGTCACACTATATACAAATCACAAAATTATAATTAAATGTTAATATTCACCTGCTCATTATTTAGTCAGAGGTAAGACCTCACCGGCATCTGAGGATGCAGAGCCGGATGAACTAGCGTTGCGTGTTGTAAGGCTGCAGCAGAACCTGGCAATTCAGCGGCTGCTGCTGAATATGCTAATGGATGATGCCATAATTCATGGCCACCGGGAAAAAACGGTGCCCCTAAGTCTGGAAAGAATTGTGGATAAAAGACAACAGAAATTTTTTTACATCAATAATTTTTTAAACAGGAATTACGAAAATAGTAAATGAAGTTCTGTTCATGAATAAAGAAATAATTAAAGGGCCGCAAACTTTATGCTGTTTTTATAAAATAATTTTTCTCATTTTCATTCTCATAATTATTTGCGAGAGAAAAGTACCGACTTTGGGACAGGAAAAAGTTTATCGAAAAGAACAACTGTGAGGGAAAGAAATGTTCTTGTGAGGTTGCACATTGCATTTTAAAAGAAATTGCAAATTAATTCTTCTTTTATCTTTGCTTGCTTTTGCTTGCGATTTTTTTCTTTCACTTCCAACTTTTTTGTTTTCTTGCAATTGTTCTGTTTGATGACATCAAATTTTATGATGAGAATATAAAGCATGTTGTTTTCAAAAAGAATTGAAATATCGGAAATTGAATTTAGGAAAATTTGCATGATTTCTATTGAAGCCTCATTAGATATCTAATGACTTTTTCATGTTTGCTTATTAAATTGTCGCGTACATATTGTTTATCATTAGCCTTTTACATTTGACTTTGTTTCTGTAAAAACTTAAGGCAACGTTGCTTTTCATGTCGTTAATTGCCTTGTTTCATTAATGGCATGTGTATTTATGCCTTGACTTTTTTTAATGAGATGAAATCAGAAGTTAAAAAAGTGAAATTTTTGATGAAACTGCAAGGCTATGAATTTCTCTGTAACTTTTCATCATTATAGGATTTGATATTAAAATCTATAATTCTCTAGTTTCAAAGCACTAAGTTTGATCGTATGAATATTTGAACAACAATGTACTGTACCTCAATTTAATTTCAAAGCAACTCCCCCAAGGACTTTTTACTCGAGAATCCTCATCTGTCGAAATTCAGACAATATGAGAATCAGACAGGCTTCAATGACCTTTGAAGAATACTCTGACGAAATGAAAATTCCCCACAAGATTATCTATACCAAAAATCCGAAATGAAATGGTCGAAAAAAAAAGTTTTACAAATTTTCTCCTTCATCAATTCCAGTTCCGATTTTCTTTTACTTTTGGAATTATAAAAATAAATATGATTTTTTTCTTCACAATAATTGTGAACTTTTTTCTTCTCATTCATTTTTAAAAATATTCTTTGCATGAAAGTGGAACAAGATGCTTGTAGATGATTTTTTTGCTTGCTTTTCTTTTTTTGCATAATCAAAAACTTTTTCAATTTTCTTGCAGTTTATTTTTCGATTGAAAAACAAATGAAAAAGAGGGCAGCAAGGATGAGTATGGGGTGGAACTTTCAAATTTCTTTTTGGCGCATTTTTCCCTTTGGAAATACACTCTCATCTAAAACAACAGCCAATTGCTGAACAATTGAAATAAAACATTTTTCTTCTGTCAGAGAAAGATGCACTAAAAGAATTTTGCAAAATCAGAAAGTAAATAACAGCAAACGCGAGATAAATAAGTGAGTTTTTACTTTGAATAATATTTTGGTTGGTATTATTAAATTTTTTTTGTTGCAATAAGTAAGTAAGGGGCCATTCACTTATTACGTAACGCTTTTAGGGGGAGGGGGGGTCTAAGATTTTGTTACGATTCAAACAAGGAAATTTTTTTTTCATACAAATTTTGTTACGAGGGGGGGGGGGGTCTAAGAAGTCATTTTTTCGCGTTACGTAATAAGTGAACAGCCCCTAAGGTAAAGTAGGATGATGGATAAAAAATATGAATTATTGTGTGAATATAAAAAAAGTGAATTAAAGCTGTTTTTTTATTTTCTGATAAATCACCAAGAAAACTTTTGCAAGCCTCGATAAAAAGAGAGTTTTTGTTTTATACTCGAATCATTCAAAATAGTCTATGGATAGAATTTTAGTAGTAGGTACTTACGTCCAGCAGCAAGTGGGTGCATCTGTAATGCAGGATGTGCGGCTGTTGATGATGCATTTTGTGTGGGCTTAGGTTTACTGACTACAAATATATTGATATGTATATTTATTGGTTTTTGTAATGCATTAAAAATTAAATAAAAAAAATGTGAAAAAAAATTTCAATTGCATTTGGTTTTTAAGGATTTTTCCATGACAAGTTGCTCCTTCAAATCTTTCATGCTCTTATTAAATTTGATGCTTTTAAAGATATTGCCTTTAGATAGGGTATTCAGGTGTTGTTGTGATTTTCATCCGTAATTCTATTTTCAACTTTATACAGCCATTGTTCTCAAAGTTACTGTATAAATAAATCTAATACTTAATGCAATTTGGTTGCTTGATTTCACTCAAAAGGTTCCGAGTTCATTTTAACAAAATTGAAAACGTCAATTTTGGATGTTACAAAAAAGATGCTCTTTGTGTTCTGACACAGATTTAAAAAGTTCTCGGTAAATAAGGTATTCGAGAAGAAATTCAATATTTTTGGGGTGGTTTTGTGATAAGAAAAAGTTGGGGCTGTGTGATGACATCATTAAGTATAAATAGAATTGTCAGGAGTGTAACTATATAGCTTTATAAAGCTACGATGATAAATTATAATTTTTTCTTTCCAAGATGTAAAGGATATGAAGCTGTCTTATCACAAGGCAATATGAATATTCCATCTTAGAAGTGACTTAAAATTTCAATCATGTCCCGCATCGACGAAAGTTTTTAACTTTAAAACTTTTTATTCGAGCTTTCACGTTCAACTGATGCTGCATTTTAATGATTAAATTTCAATATATTATTATTTGGTCTTTAAATTTCATTTTTCATGTCATCATATCGTCCATTTTCCTTGCATTAAAGTAAACGGAAAACTTTATTTTTTTTAGATGTTAAAGATCTTCTTCCTATTCTGTTCATATCATTGAAAGAGCTTTTCACGTTTGAAGGAGCAAGAAAAAAAGGAAAAAGAAGCTGAAAGGAGCGAACAAAAAATATACACATATCTCGAAGATGATGGCAAAAAAAAGACAGTGAGCAAGAGAAAAAAGTTTAAAGCACTTTTAATGCCATAACCTTCGAGACAATGTTTTTATTCGCTTCAATCCTTTCTTTACCTTTTTTTTATTCTTGTCTCTTATTTGTTCTCACACTTTTTTATTTTGGTTGCAGTTAGTCTTACCTTTAGTGTTACTCTTTGCAAACTCCAAGCGAATTGTTTGGGGCATATCGGGATCAAATCGTACACCCTGCTGCAAATTGTTGGTTTTTGTAGTTATAATACATATGAAATTAAAAATTGGATGTTTTTTGTGTGTAATTGTGATAATCATAAAGAGAAATTGCATTCGCGAATAATTAAAAGTTTCGCTTATATTCTCATTTTGTTGAGTGACACAAGCGCATTTTTGAGAAATGAATTAAAATATTAGCTTTGTGTATCTGTTTTAAATCACAGTCAAATTGACAAACTGTTCTATATATTCCTTCATTTAATGAAACTTAATTAAAAGTGACAAAGAAAATCTTTCTTTTTTGTACACATTTTTCAATTTCTGAAATTGATTGCCTCAAAATTAAAAAGGCTCGTTTTTTAATTCATTTTGTTTTCATTCACATAATTGTACTTCGTATGGAACTGCACAATTTTTTTTGTCGGTTAAATTAAAATATAAAAAATGCATGTTAATGCAGCGAAAAAAAAAATATGTATATAAAGGTATAAATGCTGAAAATGCAGCATTAATATTTCATCAACATTCCGAATCTCATTTAGCTTTCCAACATTCAGTCAGTCAGTATCGTCATATTCCCGAATTTTATGTATGTACAATATATATGCCATACACATAAGTAAAATGTCTGCATATGGCTTATGCATGTTTAAAGTTAAAAAAAAATGATTACTACAGCAAAACCGCAGAATGGATGGATAAAAAATATATAAAGTTCTGATTTTTTTTATTATACGCAGAGTAAAAAGAATCGCAATTACTTTATTTTCCTTTTGAGTGGAAAAATCAGCACAGTTATTATCAACATAGCTTTTATTGTATACTTTTCATCATCTTCTACTACTGCATTTTATTCTTTGTCGAGGGGTTGGACCTTCCGGTGGTTTAAAAAATATTAAAATGTTCTATAAAAAAATTAATAATTGTCTTAGAGCAAGGATTGCATGCACCAAAGAATTGAGTCAAAAATAATCTTAATGTTGCGACTAAATTTTTTGATGCATGCAATCCTTGCTTTAAGACAACTTGACTTGATAATTTAAAAACAAAGATAAAATTCAATGAGCCTCAACCCCCAATTTTTCTTCTATCCTTAAATGTTCTACTGAATAAATCAACACACTATAAAAAATTGTATCTATAAGCATGTATGCACAAACAGGATGAAAAAAGGAAAGAAGAACTTTTCTGTTGAATAAAAAAATTTATCTCAACATAAATAAATGAATTCATCTTCAACTTCATTTTTAAGGATAGCGCCAGAGCAAAAAGGAAAACATGAAAATAAAGAAGGAAAAAGTTTTTCAGTTTTCCTGAATGTACATAAATGCAAGAAAAAAAAAACTCTGAGACAAATGTTTTTAAACATTTAGCAAGTACTGTACGGTAACAATCGATTAAAATTTATGTTTCTCCCTCCATTTTTATAACCTTTCACGCGCGCAATTAAATATCTTAAATTATGTGTTATGGTTGTGTTGATTCTTATCTCTATCCGCTTTTGAAAGTGCAAAGCATTATTCAGCTTTACAGACGCTCATTGTTAACTTAAGAAAAATCTCATTTTAAATCGTAATGTTTATGACAAGAAGGAATATAAATAAGGGGAGAAATAAGATGAAAATTGGGATTAAGAACTTGAAATGTTTAAGGAAAATTTTACTAGGATTTTTTAAGCCACTGAACTGCACGAGACAAAAATAAAGGTAATAAAGAAGCACTTTTATTGAATTTTCTAGATGAACCTAAAATTTTAAATATGAATTTATATTTTCGAATCAATAAGTTTCTGTAAACAGTGAATGCCGAGCTGTTGATAATTTACATTTATTTCATCGCATACTACAGCTCTTGGGCATCAACCATAATTTGATATTCAGCATCATGTTAACGTAACTCAAAAATCTTTATCTCATCTTAGTTAATGCCTAATAACAGCAGATAATCTTTAACAATAAGTTTCACCTTCAAATAAATTCAGAATATGCATCAGGTTGCTTTTAATCTTAGGATTAAATCGTTTTAAACATTTCATACCTCACATTGAAAATGTTCAGTAATAGTGCTTTAGAAATTGAGTGTATAAATTTGTGGCAACACTTCTCAATCATTACGTTCATTGCTAGTACCTTGATCTTTTCTGCAAAAAGCAGATTGATAAACCGCAAAATGTACTCAATCAATTGTCAGCATACGGTAGCTTAAATATTTTAAATAGTGTTGAAAGTCTGTTATTTAAGGCTTTTATCCTTACGGCAAACAATATGTACATAAACTAATAACATATATATTATTATTCCACATATTCTTTCCTAGCAATCTGCTCTTTTCCTTGTGCATATGCGGAATACGATGACAATGACGACAGAAAGTTAAATGAAGGTAGGCAAAAAAAGAGGGAAAACGTTTTTCTGTCTTTTAAATAAGAAATGAAACTTGAAGATAAATAAAAACATCACAGACATTAAGAAGTAGAATATAAATATGATCTTAGGCTCCTCTGTCGTCATTGTCTGTCAGATTCTCATGGTTTCAAACTGAAAGCTTGTTTATAAAAGTTTAATTTACAAAAAAATAATAAAAGCCATGGAAAGAAATACAAGACATGCATGCATGAATGCATAAATGTGGCAAGTAGATATAAATGTACAAAGATGTTAGTATCGTCTCGAAGTACGACGATATACCGTTGAAATAAAATAAAATATAAGACTGCACAGAAAGAAATTTTTTCGATAGATAATGCAAGATGGGTGGGTGGGTCTATGAAAAGCTATAAAATAAAGCACTTTGATATTCAGCTCGCATAGTTTGAAGGCCCTTAAGGATGAAGCAAGCATTCGGCATGGTAGAAAGAAAACAAACTGAAATATTTATACACATGTGATATAGTTTGTATACATTTTGTGCCTTCTCGTACCCATGTTATACATATAATTTTCTTGGATTATTGCAGGGGCGTAGCCAGGGGGGGGCCATAGGGGGCCCGGGCCCCCCCTACGAAAATCTGATAATTGTTTTATTAATTATTTATAGAGAAGAACCAGTTAATGTAGAGAAAATGATGAAAGAAATGTCAAAATCAGCACGAAAAATTAAATTTAATGTATGAATAATGAATTAAATATTTAAACTTATGAAGAATGAATATGGATTTAAGGATACAAAACAATCGTTTTTTAATTTTCGAAAATGGGCCCCCCCTTAAAAATTTTCTGGCTACGCCCCTGGATTATTGTATTTCAATTAAGTGCTTTGTACTTAGTATAATGGATGGGCTCTGGTATTTCAAGGTAATAGGTCAATTTTAAATTTTTGAAGATATAGTTTTTGGATATGTTTAATTCCATTTTTCTGGATAAGTTTTCTAAATACAACCTCAATTTGCTGTAATAAATCCACGAAATTTAAGCAACAAGTCTTAGTAGCTTTATGAAAATATTAATTAACTGAATAAATGTAGAGCACCTGCTTCAATTACTAACGAAAATCAATCGACTAGTATCGTATGTAGATTTTTTACCATTGAATTTAATTCAATTGCAAACAATTTCGATCTTGAGCTCAACATAATATTTAAATAAGTTTCTTGCCTTTTTTTCCTCATTCATCCTCATTTCTTCTTTTTTTTTGTGCATACAATATAGACACTATAACATTATATAGTGTGTATATGTACACTTGCAGGTACGGCAGATAGATAGAGAAATTGTATGTACATGTTTATATATCATGATAAAAGAAGACGGAAAAGAAAAACGTTCAACCAATAAAACTATTGATATGGCATGAATATAAAATGAGACTTGAATGAAGATGGAAAAGAATAGAAAAAACAATTTAAAGAATTTCCATTTATTTAAAACTAAGCAGAAGGAACGAAAAGTTTTTCTTGTCGTTTTCGCCTCTTTACTCAAGTCCTTAGGATAATTTCTATTAGAATCTACTTTATCTATCTTTATAAAGTTTAAAAATAATTGGGGATATTTACTGGACACGTATAGAATACTTTATCAGATTATAACGAGTTACAGGATCTCAAAGTAAATTTAGTTCTTTCTTCAGTGACTGCATTTAAAATAAATTTAATACGTTTTCCTTTTCTAAGTTACTCAATGCTTTAACTTATCATTCATCTAAACTATACATTTCTTGTCACATGTCACAGTTCAGTTTCAATTACCTTAAAAAGTTTCATGAAATTCTGACAATTTTACCACGAAACTTCCACATTCGCAAATGCATTTTCTTTTTAAATATAATGATTATAATAAGAAATCTCTGTGATTTCATTTAAAATATGTGTCATAGATATATGAGATACGGTGGTGTATCATCAGTGTAGATATTCGTGTGTGTATGTGTGTTTTTGTGTAGATTTCATGTGAGATATATAAAAAATATTGATATTAATTTTAAACTTTTATTTTTCATATATTATGATACGTGCTATCAGCTATTTGAAAGGAATTACTAAAAAAATTGTGTTTTACGTTTGTTCATATAATTTTTTTTAGATTTGATACTTGCACATGGGGGAGATAGCAAAAAATTTCATATTGTGAAATGAGAAATGATATTTATTGATTGTCAGAGCTTTTTGCTTTTGTTCTTTGCCTTTGTTGTCTCTTTTTTGCACACAAGCATTAATTTCATTCACAGCACATCAAGGATTTTAAAATGTTATTTTTTTTATAGCACAACATGAGAATTAGAAAGTTAAATGTGTCATGTGATTTAGGGAGATTAAAGCGGTAATACCATGAGGGATTTGGTTTATTGGATTGTTGGCTTAGATGTTGGACAATTTGTAATTTTTTTTTAAGAATCAGCTTAACATAAGTGCATGCATTTGCAGTGCTCATAAGGAAGTATTTAAATTGAATGGCTTGTGTTAAAGGATTTATCTAAAGATCAAGATCTATTCTTGAGAATTCTATTATTTAATTTGAATTCTTTAGCCAATTTTTGAAGACATTAAACGCTAACATCCACACGTCTTTCTTTCCTTTAATAACGACTTTAAAGATAAGAAAAAGAATTTTTTTAAACTTTATTTTTTCTCTTTTGTCATTGCTTTTGCACTTGCTGATGTTTCTTTTGTACTTACGGGATTAAGAATACTTTTTCAATTGTCAATTTAAAATGAGAAATAAGAAAGACATTCAGTACAGAGCAGTATGAAAACTTTACAGCAAAAAGGAATTTTTGAAGTTGTAAATGCACTTGAAAATTTTATATGTGCTGTACGGGATGAAATTGACAAGAATGAGATGCGAATGCTGAGAGTGTAAGTGGGGAAGAAGAGGATCCTATTGAGAAGTGCTGGGAAAAAAAAATTTATTTCACTTTTAATTAAAAAGTTATTCAATAAATTTTGCTGCAAGTGTTATCGAGAAAAGCATAAAAAAGAAAATTTCTCAATAGTTGAGGCACACACATGCTCACAATTTCCTCTTGATCGAAAAAATATTCTTACTTTTTGTTTTATTGTTGGGAGGGCAATTTTATTGAACATTAATGCATGAAACATATGACAACGACGACAAATGTTGTATGTGTAAGAGACATTCGAGAGGTTGTTGAACGAGCTCATAAATACTTTACGTATTATCCCCTAAAATAGAACAATTGGTCTTTGAATGCTTTTGTCAGATTATTCTATTATTGTCTTAGCAATGCCTTGCTAGAAAAATATATTGGAAGGATTCACCAATTTTTTAATATTTCTTTAACCTTTAAATTTTTATAGGTTATTTTAAAGTTCAAAAATAAATCATTTCAGGCATTGAACATCCATTAAAAATTGACACATTCTGGAGAAACTTTTTGTACACAAATAAATCCTGAAGTCTATCAAAATTACTGCCAAAAGCCCATTATAGAAATCTAACAGAACATTTCTAAAGGGAAATGGGGTCAGAGAATTTGATGATATGTTTAGAGACAGATAGGAACGGAGCTCTTAAATCATGGGATGATTGTATACTGAATTGGATGATAAAGTTATACATATGAGAATTTATTTAACCGCACACATACACACACACATTTATCATATATAAAAATATACTTTTCATTTTATAGAGATAAAGCTCTTGTTTATGAAATATGTTTTTATGGAAATTGGGCATAGATAGAAAGATGAGAATAAAATAATTGATGAAGGTATACATAAAAAAATAAAATAAAGGGGTTTGTCTGATTTGTTGTGTTGAATGTGAAGTACTTATCGATATTGTCTTACCTGTAAATCCTGTTTAGCTGCCTCAGCACCAGCTCTTGTATTGAATGTGACAAATCCAACTGGCTGTTGAAATAATTTATAAAAAGTTTTTTTCTATTAGATAAACAAGACCTAACATTCAATATGCTATAAATTACCGATGCTGTCTTTCCATTTTTGCTTGTGACTTTCAATAATGATCCTTCATAGCCTTCATAAGCTCTAAACAATAAGTACAATTCACGGGGCTTTGCATCCATCGGGAGGCCACTCACGAAAAGTGTCCTTACCTGTAGAATAACATAAAAATTTGAGGTTAGCACAAAATAAATCCTTTTATCAATATTTCTCAATCACAATTCCATTAATGCATAAAGCGAGGTTCGAAGAGGAAGGAGCAAAAAAAAAGTATAAAAAATATATTATGTAATCGGAGCTATACATCTGAATAATTCAAATTATAAACGATATGGATTTTTTTCCTGTCGGTTTTTGTTCCCTTTTTTTCTCTCTTTCTTTGTTTTTTATTATAAAAACACATCAAAAAGCTTTGTTTACTCGATTTGCATATCCCCAGTTTGAAGTGATGAATACAAAAGGGGATGTTTTGAGGGAGAATACTTGATAGAAATGATGAAATTGATGAGATTCACAATGATTTTTTGTTTTGTTCGAAAGAATATTGATGAAGACAGTTTTGATTAGTTTTGTTCCGTAAGTGGAAATGGAAAATGTATGTGGATATAAAACTATGGTGATATAATAATCAATTTGGTTTATAGGGCACTCGAGGGGAAATGTTAAATTTTCATGTGATCTCTTGATTGATTTCGCTGTTCCTAGTTTCACACGTAATCACAAAGACTGAATAGACTTTAATTTGAAGAATTCTTTATCAATTATTGATAGAAAGATTTTAAATAAATCTCATCTTTTAATAAATAATCAAAAGAAAATAACAAAATCTACAAAAGATGTCCTCAATTATCTATCCGTCTCCTGAAATTTCCTTTGATCACGGAACATTTTCTTGGTCTTTATAAAAACTCATTTTATTCCAAACTGGGTGTCCTATATTTATCAAAAAACAGACCTGTATACTGTACAAGAAAAGAGGAGGAGGAGGAATAAGAAGAAACCTAAATTCCACCGCAAGGTTTAATGTCGCCACTCCATTTTTTGGCTTTTGAATTTTTTTTGTTCCTTTTCTCATTCACTTTGTGTATTTATTTGATATTATAAAAATTTCCATGTTCTTCCTTTCGCTTTTTTTTCTCTCATCTCTCCCGCTTGACATTGCTTTCTATTAAATGTACAGCATCAAAACGAATGAACACAAAATCGTGTGTTATCACGTTATCTAAAAATTAAATTGTGCCACTTTGCACTTCACTTTTGCTGGCTCTTTCTCATTTTGCACAGCAGCAGATATCTACAAATGTTTTTTCAGTCTTTATTCAACGAGATACTTCAGTTTCAATTTTTTTGTTCATGTGAAGCAGATACTTTTTTTTTTTGAAAAATTGAGGTGGTAAGGTATGCAATTGGGCTGCTGAATTTTTATTTTAATTAGTAAAAGTCTGCTGATGCTTGCATTTAAAAAATAATAGTAAACCAATCTATTTCGTGATGGATTGAAAATCATGAAATTATTAACTTCAAGTTCATTTTTGTCGGCTTTTTGTGCTGAATAATTTGCTTAATTGAAAAAGTTTCTTGTTTTTGCATAAAATACAATTAAATTTTGTAGACACATTTTCAGAGAATTTCACCTGAAATACAAACAAATTTTTTCAAAGAAAATGCGCTGTCCTATCTTGATCAACATCATATTTTGAGTTCGTGCTACTACTGCAAGCGAAATAAGCACTGCGAGTAATATTTATATGTTTCATTATTAGTATGCAATATGTACGATGAACAAAAAGCTGCCATAAAAGGTATATCTTTGTGTGTCTAAATAAATATCTCTGATGAAAAATTATCGTATGTCAAACTTAATGCTGAATCAGAAATAATCGACTTTTGTATTTTGCATGATTTTGATATTTTTTTGTCTCTCACTCTCTCTATTGAAATTGAATCCCTTTTTTATGCTTTCACAAAAAATTTGGATCAAATATTTTTTTTCCAGCATATAGCAATGAATTATGTATAGAAAGATCTGAAGTGAATTTCATGATATTTCATTTAGAGATTCAGTTCATTCATTCATCAGATGACTGTAAAGTAAAATTGATTGAGTGTGCATGCGGATCGTTACACAATCAATTAGCCATTCAGCAAGTGCTAATATTAGCAAATTAAATTTTGGATGTAAGCAAATTAGATTGCTGAATGCCCTACAACTATAAAATTCCTGCACATCAAACTCATATCTTTTAAATTGCTCATAAATCACTATGCAAATTAATTATTAAAATAATTTCAACTATTTTACAGCACTACTACCATCTGCTGCCAGTAATTTGCCAGATTTATAATATCGGAGATGATTCTAACGTGTGCAAGCACTTCCTCTTCTTCATAAAGATTTTTTTAGTTTTTCTCATAATAATAAAATAATTTTCTCTGTGCAGGTTTTTGAAAATAAAATTTCTTAAAGTGTTCTTGACTGGCTATCTAAAGTTTACATAATAATTCAGATTTTTTTTGGATCATTTATTTTTATTCTGAAAGGGTTTCTGCATGGATGTAAGTTTGATGAGTTTTCAATGAAATGATTTAATTTCGCAACATTTTAAATGATTTAAAATTTGTGGTTTCAAATTCATTATTTTTCTTAAAAATGCACCTCAATAATCTTCATGACGTGATTTATTTACTCATGTTCTTCTTCTTCGCACTTTATTTTAATGAAAAGTGAAAAATTCTTGATCATGCGACGCGCACACGAGTGGATAGTTTATAATTAAATCTATATAGTGTCATCGCGAAAAGAAAGAAAAATATTTATAGGAAAATCAGATTTATATTCTAGAATGAAAATTTTACAAGTAAAAAGAGTCAACAAGAAGGCATTCACGTCATGTTTATGTTGTTTTTAATTCAACTGCGAAATGAAAACTAAACAGAAAAAAAAAAGTTAAAGAAAAAGAAGTGAATTTACATCGCGACGAAGATGATGAAGATGACGATATAGACAGATGATGTGAATAATGATGCGTTGCAGCAAGAGGCAGTGACAGCAACAAAAATTGATTCAAACGTGTAATTAACTTGGACACAGATATCACAAAGACATGACATGGTTAACAGCAAAAAAATGCTAAACACTGACTGCAAATTGCATGTCTCTTGATATGATAATTAACTGCATGAAACTTTAAGCAGATAAAATGTGAATGAATGGATGTATAGTCAAATAAATGCATACTGTTGTTAGAAAATTGCTAGTCAATTGACAGTCCGAGAAGTATATCATTCATGATGATGTCTTTAAAGCAGTTAATTTCTTTTGATGTCAGCAAATTGTGCGATACTGCATGCATTGTCAAGTTAATTTTCATGTGGGATCACGTTGCGAAGATTAAAGTTTTTTTAATTTTATTATTTTGTGAAATTTCATATGAATTTTTAGAGGCAAAAAAAAAGATTAAAAATGCAACATTGTGCGAGATGAGATTTATTGTGAATTTTGTTTGTCAAGGTGTCGGAACTTTTTATGCTATTCGTTATCTTGGTCATGAGCAATGTATAATGTAGACGATTATCTTACATTGAAAATTTTAATGAGCTTGAATTACTTGCTCATTACTTTAATTTTAGCATGAGATTTGACCAACATGTGAGATCTATGAATGTTGTGATTTTCTTGTTGATGAGAAGATTTTAGCTTAAATTGAGTATGTGCTTATAGTATTTGATAAGTGGTTTGCTACTTGAAGTTGCTTGATTTATGGACTATGGCCATACTTAACGATTCTTCTGTTTGGTCGAATCAACATCAAGATATTGTAGATATTAAATATGGAAAGCACTTTATTTGAGTAGTAAAAAAAAGTTTCGCACGTGCTAGCATCTCACAAATGAAATAAACATGAAATTGAACCAAAAACTATATTTTCTATAAAGTTACATAAACTTTTATTTCCACTCAGTCAAAAAAATTTGTAACACCTTTCATCATTGATTTCACAAATCTCGACATTACTTTAAGCCTTCACATATTTTTTTTTTTGTTAATCTATAGCTTTCAGAGAATTGTCATGTATTATTTAAAACAAGTTACGAAGTAATGTTCGTTCAATACTTATAATTCATATCGCTGCTTTCCTGCCCATAAAAACATCTAACAAGTCTCATAGCCTTGATATAATTATTTAACTAAAAATAAATTCAAATGCAATTTTTTCAACTCTCTCTCAATTTTTTTTCCTCGGTTTATTTGTCATCAGAAAATATTTTTCATTATAGAATTTGTTTGAATTATGATGAAAAATATTTTATAAATACAGGCTGACTGTAAATACGAGAAGGTGGAATTGGAAGAGGATGAGAAATTATTGGATTAGACGCATTTTCATTTATTTGCCTTAAAATTTATATTTATTAAGTTCGTGAAATTAACATTAAGTCAAAACGCATCTTTATCACCCCATCACCTAAAATAACAGCTATTAAGACACACTTCGAAGAGAGTGAGTCAATAATAATAGCATCACGAGATGAATTTAATGCAGGGATGCCAATGGAGGTTCATAAATATCAATTAAATGTAATATCCTCTCATAATTTCCCCTTCTCAATTATACATGTACATAGCGATATACACAAACTCTACAAGCGATAATGAATGTGTCAAACTTGAAGCAGTAATAAAAAAAAAATACAGAACAGAAGCAAAAAATATACCAAAAAAATGCGAGATTAATATGTCCACACATAAATCATATTTTTTACATTCGAATGCTTTCATTTGCTCGCGTGCGAAATGTTTAAAATATCTATCCATCCATCCATTCATCCCTGACCTATGATACATGTCATGCTGTGTTGGTGATCTTATTAAATATCTAACTCTCGTATAAATTCATAATATTTTTTTTCTTTTTTTGCCTTGTGCAAAATAAAACCGCAAAAATGTGAAGCAGTGAGAAAGAAAAATTGTATGGCAAATGGCACTGTACACAAAACGACACACACCGATCGATAGAAGGAAATGACTTTAAATTAATTATAACATTCGCAATCTAAGTAGATGAATTTAAAGTTTTATACGAGATTTATTTGATTGCACTTTCTGCAATATTGCATCGTCACTCAGATGTGTCTCATTCAATATTAAATGCATTTTAATGCAGTTGCAGTTTATTGGGTTGTACATTTACAAATTGAACGTTTGAAAGGAATGACTTTTCATTCTACTTGTATGATTTGTTGGATTTTTCTTTAATAATTTGCGAATTTTTTTTTTCTCGTCAGCAAAAGTCTTTGATTAATATGAACTAGACTCATTACTATTGACATTCATGAAGAATTTACAGTGAAATAATTGATTTTATTTTTTTTTTTTTTGATCATTGAAATCTATTTTCAGTTATTAATGCTGGTAATTGAGGCAATGAAAGGATGATGAAATTAATAAGGAATGCTGGCAAAACCACTGAATTATGAGTGGAATTCTATTGGGTAAAATTGTTAACCGCGTGTTAAATTGGAATTTTTTCATTATACATGCTCAATTTATGTAACAATTTTTTTGTCTTAAATTGTGCCTATTTTTTAAAAAAACAGATAGTTGCACGAAATTTAAATTCTTCTCTTTATTCTCGAAAAAAAAATCCCAAAACACTCTTGAAAGCACCCCAAAATTAATTTCACAAGCCAAGTACAAGACAAGTTTATGTACTTATGCCAATTAGTATTTGCCGCAGCGGCACACATCATCATGTGAGAATAAAGAAGAAATAAAATTTTTCTGCAGATTAATTCTTAATGACAGCAGAAATTGAGAGCGAAAAATTAAAGACGAGACATGACAAATGGGGAGGACATGAAATGATTTTTTCGTGCTGCACAAAAAACATGAAAAAATTTTTCTCCCTTTTTATTCATTTTATAAAGGAATAAAAAAAAGAAGAGAGAAAGTTTAAAATTAGAAAAATATTTTTTATCCACACGAGAACTAGCAAAAGGGAAAACATAACACAGACACATATTGTGTTAGATAATCTAGAAACTGTGTCATATTAATGTCTAGATCATCATAGTCATTTGTATCATATGATTATGTTTTGCATATACTTCTCATACACATACTATATATCAAGTAGCATTGATGGGAATAAAAGCTCAAAAATCCAGATGCTAATAACACATTCACCACCATCAATAATATCATCATTGATTGTATTGTATGACAGACAAATGTCAAAGACGTGGGGGGTTTAAACACATAAAAATTCCTTTATGCTTAAATCGCTTTCCCCAACAATCTTCAATCATCGGCATTATTGAAAGTGTTTTTTCAATGGAATCCTATGAGAACATCACAAGTCTAGGGATGGGAAAGAAAAGAAAATTGACGGCTGCGGATAAATAAAGAATAACTTTTTCATCGTCATCATTGTCTCCTCTACATTTAAAAATTTTGCTTCATGAAGCATAATGGATACAACATTGTTAGAGTATTGTTCCGTACTTTTAGGATATGGGAATTCATCATGCTGATAAATGAAGTCGACGGTTAATTTTTTGATTTTGAGGGATTTTTCTAGTCTCGATAGACTTTCGATGTTTTTGTGTTAATCGTGTGCCTGGTAGGCATATTTTTGGCTTTTGTGGGATTTTCGTTGTTCCAATTTTTAACAGGAAATGTTTCAACTTTTTATAGGGGATTTTTAAAGCTTTTAAAAAACTGAGATTCGATGTTTTCAGGTCAATTTTTTAGCGTCAAAAACACTGAAATTTCAAGCACAAAATATGCTCCATTTCGCCTCAAAATTCTTACATCCACAATAGTTTTCAGACTAATAAACTCTTAATATATTTACCAAAAAATAATTTCATGAATGTTAAAGTTCTCACAAGTGAGCTGATATAGCTAATATTAAAAACTTGACACTTTAGAATCTCATAAGTACTCAAAGCATATTTGTGGCATGAAATTATAGTCGTTGCCAAGAAATACTTATTATTTTGCTCACTATCATTTAATTAATAATTTGTTGTTTCCTCGTTAGTTAAACACTCTATGGAATGTGATATGAGATAGGGAACGAAGATTATGGTGTGCTTATTTTGGAATACTCAGTAGCACAGCTTAATAGCATTTTCAGAATCTTTAACAACCTGCTTATGCTATTAAATTTATATTTTAATGCAATAGCTTCATTGCTTTCTTGAAAATATTTATTTATACAGCAGAGGTGTGTGGATTTTAGAGAGTATGGGGCTATTGCTTAATTGATAGAATAATTTAATCGTGAAAAAGGCAAGAGGAGCGAAGAAAAAAAATTAAAATTTATGTTGGAAATGAATGAATAAATAAAAAGAAACTAAAAGCCATTCGCCATTTCCTTATCGTCCAGCATAATAATTTTTATTTTTATTTCTTACTTTCCTTGTTCTACCCCCCCAAAAAATGAAGAAAAATTTATTCTAATTGCCTTGTTTATGTTATCTCGACTTCAACTCATTGTTATTTTTGTTCCTTTCTTTTCTGTTTTCTGGTGTTCTGTTAAGTAATCTAATGCCAGGGATGGACATGGAATGAAAATTTATTACTGTCCAGATTTTGAACAAAATATTAAACTTTGCATTTAGAATACTCAATTGAAGTTTGGCATAAATTTAACTTAGCTAATTTAATTTTTATTTCTTTCCCTTAATACCGTACCTTCCACTCCCTACAATTTCCAACTAAAAGCCATATTCTCAACATCGTCATCAGGAACAGCGTATTATGTATGCAACATAATTGGAAGCTGTTATTTGTGCTGTTGCCGCTGCTGTTGAAGTGTTGAAGTGATTATGCAAATATGCTTAATAGCTCTACTTGAGTGGTGCAACATAAATTATTTATGCACTAGATTTTTTTAAAATGATTTACCATTCCGTCTATTTCTCGTCTCATTTCCAAATGCGGGATCATAAAAAATACAACGATTTCATTATTTCCTCTTTTTTGTATGTGAATGCGCGTGTCTACCCAACCTATCAATCTAAATAGTACTCTGTGCATTTAAATATATTAACATTCTTTTTCTTTCAGTTTGCCTTGCTGGAGATACAGAATTGTATGCGTATAGAAACATAATGTTTAAGGCCAAAAATCAATTGAATAATAAATTGTTCTTTTTGCTTGCTTATTTAATAAATCGTAAATGAATAGAAATGATTGAATAAAATTTGTTTGATTATGAGCTTGAAAGCTTATGATTGTCGTAATTATTTCAGGTGTTTGAATTGTTTTTCTATCCGTTATTTTTGATGGTGTCTGATTATGGTTGTTAAAGAAGTTATCTAGCAAATTGTTGAGACAATTATCTTAAAGGTTTTACCTCTCTTGTTGCTATGCATGCTTTGGATTTATTCGTTCGAGAAATTATGGGGCATGCGTTTATCTGAACGAAGACATGAAATGTCTCAAATTACGAAGGGTATCGAGGTATTAACTGATTAAATTAATGTTAGGCATGACTCTTTATGTGGGATGTACATTAAAGTTGTAGTTAAATCTTCAAAGTTCATAGACATTTATCAGCTAATTCATTGACCCACAAAACAGAATAAATTGTCAATAAAAATAAAGAATACATTAGCAATCTCTGCAGTCTGAAAAAAATCTAGCCTGTTTGCATAAAAATTTACTTTTTTTATGTTCTAGACTTAGAACTTCGTTCTTATAAAATTATATTTAATTCTTCTACTATTTCCATTCCGGCAAATCTCATTAAATTTATTCATGGTTCAATTCGCATTTATGCTCGGCATTATTATTATTTCCTTGCTTGCGTACATAAGTATATCTAGGAGAATAAGTAATTTTCACATTTAATCGAATATCACGATTTAATTGAGTCAAAATGTAGCCAAGAACTACATTACATTAATAATTAACAATCAAATCAAATTATAAGTATAAATAGCTACCCACTAACCCAGCTAAGCGAAATAAAATCGTTCTCTTTCTATTCATTCACCATTAATTAAACATTTGGTGCTACACTTGTGTGAATATTCATATATGTACATTCTTTTTTTCAGGTTCTCAGACTCGCAACCAAGTGTATTGATTTATGCAATTTCTGGCTGTATGTATATATTAATAAACATTAATATATACAGCACAAAAATTGTATACACAAATAATAATAATGTATGAATTGCACGTATATATTTTAATGGCAAATAAACAAGCGATTTATGCTTTTGCAGCAGCCTGTGCCATTAATTTTGTTTTTGTTACCGGACCCGACCATTCATTTCTTCCCTTTTTTTCGGCATTTTTGCCTTCTTCATACCTTTTTGTTGGTAGAAAATTTCTTGTCAGTCTTTTTTGTGTTATTTTTTTGTTAACTGTCATTTTTTAGCGCTTTTTTGATTGAGATGTGAGGGCTTGTTGTGAATCTAGGATGACTGGGTGGAATAACAGTTTAATTTACTAGCTAATTTAGTCCGTGATTGACTGGGGGTTGTCTTAATTGTTTAGTCGGATTGAAATATGTGAATTTAATTAGACTCAGTGTTGTGATTTGTCTAATTCATGCTTAACGTTTTGAAATGTTTACTTCAAACTATTTTTTCAGGATATCCATTAAAATTTTCATATAAGCGCTTTTTAAAATAATAAATCTGTTCAAATCTGATTTAATGGTTCCCAAGACACCAACAAAAATGTTCCATGAACTGAGGCACGTGCCAATCTGTGACTGACTTCATGCGTCAAAGTCATTCTTCAAAGAATTTTTTTCATTGTTATTTACTACATTTTATATTTTTTTTTAAGCAATGACGACTTAATTCCAGTCTAGAACAAAAGCAAATGCCGGAACAAAATCACAACAATGAGTGACAAGTGAAGACATCAACGACAACAAAAAAAAAAGTCTTCCTTGTCATTTGGTTCGGAACATTTTTATCCATAGTAATACTAGTCGAGAATTCAGTGGATGTAAAAAATTTCATTCCGGATACTGAGAATTAACAAAAGAAGGACGAAATAACAAGGTAGAAATATTGTTCTTTTGTGCACTGAATTATGAAGCATAAAAATTCAAAATTTATTCTTTCGCGGATTAAATGACTTAATAAAATCAAGTCACTAGCAAAATTGAATCTTTTGTGCGCTTTGAGATTGTCTTTTATCATCTGCATGTGAATTTCAATTCCTTTTTCTTTACATATTCTTCAGTAAAAAGAATTATGTGTATGTTTGGTGCCTGAAGTGTTTCTATTGGAGTTATTGTGCAAATGATATTTCCATGTAACATAACCATAACACAAATAAAGAGTGAGAGAATCGAAATAAAAATTGTAGAAGGATCTTTATATTAACCTATAATATTTCATACATAAAATATTTAAGGATTTTTATATCTCTCTCTACTCATCCTTATCGTCTTCATATATCGTACCTTTTTTCATGATACGATTTATATGCAAACTGTAAGACAGGCTGTATAGCGCAATTTTATGTTTTGGGAATATTTTTCATCTTCAAACGACTTTTAACGACTCAGTTATTTTTAAATTTGTGAGAATTTGCTCAGTTGTTAGATGACTTTAAAGCAAGAGCAGTAATTTTGTCAAAAATATTTTTGATCACCAAAAAAGTTGCGCTATTTGACTTGATAAATTTTTAAAATTCTTTATCTACCCATTCTACTTCTTCTTTGCTATATGACTGTTGTTCTGTGTGATTTTTGTTTTTTCATTCTTTTACTTCATTGTGCTTTATAACAACAAAAAAAAAGAAAAGAGAGAATTGGAAGCGCACAGAAAAGCAAAAAGAAAATACAAAGTCAAGTCAGTTGAATGGATGAATAAAGGAGGCCTCGTGTCAGGCAGTGTCTAGTACGAGCGATGTGCAATGCTATAATGCTTTCATTTTTATGTGAGTTTCACATTCACAATTTTCATTTTGAATGCTTATTTTTTTTTTTGACGACGACTCATCGTCGTTTGGATGAAACCTGGGTAACCTAAAGTAATTCCTTTTATTTTTATGTTGTTTACATATTTTATGCGACTCGTTCTTATTCCTTATTCTGCTCATTTGCGCTGAAAATATTTCTGTACTTTATATCTTTCTTTTTTATTTATACATGCTTGAGATGATGTAAATATCTATGTACAGATTCATTGAAGGAGAAAAGCAGCAGAAGCGAAATGATTTCTTTTGTACTTTTCAATTGTTATTTCTTCTTTTTCCGACTCTATCAGTACTTCCTCCATCGGCATTTTTCAATTGCTTATCGATTTCAATTGCTTTTTCATGTCCTTCAAATTTCTCATTTCAGTTCTGTTCGTTGTCAGCTTTATTATCCGCAAAACTATCTCGTGCACTAATTCTGACAACATAATCATGATTCACTGTTATTTGTGAATTTATAGCACTATTGCTATGCATTTTTTATATTAAGAATAAGGTCAATAACTCGACTTATCTTCATCATTATCTGGCAAAAGACTCTTTGATATTGATATTCTTTCCGCACGTAGCAAAGTGCTTTGACTATAAGGGGCTCATTTTTTTCGACAATAATAATGATGTTGCAATTTTTCAGTCTCTTTTTACTTTTTTTATTGACAACAAATTGTGAACACAAATTATGTTTTTATTGAATTTTTCACTGCATTTTCATGGTAAACACTGAATACTTGGCATCAAATCATAGAGTTATTATTGATGTTACTGTAAGTTTGTAAAGCACGATGATTACAAAAGGCAAACAGGATTAATATTTAATGACTTCAAAAATGTTTTTAAACTCAACTAAATTGATGAAACTAAAATTCCTTAGTTATGGAAACTTTCAATTCTTTCAACATCCAATTAAGATGATCAAAAATTCTTCTCGTTTTATTCGGAAAACGTGAAGCAATTATTGTGAAAATATTTACAGAATTCATTTCTATATTTTGTAGCGTATGTACGTTCTATATATGCTCGTATATCATATTCAACTGATTCAATTGAATTTGTACTTAGTTGCCAGCAGCATTATAAATTATGTGAGCTCGGATTTTCAAACTTTGGAAGTTTACTTTTCTCATTTCAAGAAGCTAAAATAAGAATTAATTTAGTGCAGTTTGTGGAAATGTAAGACAAAGTTAGGCTGAATTGTGTTCAAAACACCTTTAGAGCATTTTAGAAATTTAAACGAAAACTCTAAAAAAGCAATTTAATTTTTGTTGACAAGAAATGCGTCTTTTAATTTGTCTGTAGCTGACATTTCAACCTGATTTCTCTGCATAAAAACTCAATTTAAGATTTTTCATATTAAAATTTAATTCCACCCATTTCAAATACACAAAATGAGAAAAGATGTGTGAGAAAGAGCGAGAAACTCATCCAAAAGTTGCGGATAATTTTTTTTTTGCGTTATTGCTGAGTAAAAAGAATCAATTTACTCAGCTTTTTATAATAAATCCTGAGTCGTTTCACTTTCAAAGTGAGCGAGAAAGATAGAGACTCTGGTTGAGAAAGAGATTTGTCATTTCCATAATAAAAGCTTTCCAATATTTTTGTCATCATATACATTTTTATTGAAAATTTTCTGCTTTAGTCATGTTTTTTTCACGTATTTTTGTAAGCGCATATCGTCGTTGGGGTCGCGGACTCAACGAAAAAAAAAGAGTGAATTGAAAAAAAAATATACGCGAGGGTGGTTGTTTTATCCATATTTATTGATTTTCATTTTCTCTCTTTCTGTCTCACTCACACTCAATTTTATTAATATTATTATTATCATCATCATCAACCCACTCTCTTAGCATATAATATACATATGAATTCACATTGGTATGCTCCCGCTTGTTGTGTCATTTTTTGTTGTTGCTATTGCCGTTAATATGTATGTATACAGGTAGGCCTGATATATTTGTTTCATATTTATGCCAAAAAGAAGCAAATGTTCATTTTTTCCAATTGATTTCAATTGAGCTGGAATTTTTTTTTTTTCGTTTTATTCTTTGACTGATTTTTTCGCATGTGTATGGAAATTTTTATTTTTGGCGCAATTTTCATGTAAAATAAACAGCTTTATTATTCAGTTTGGCTTATATTGTGATTCATTTGCCTTTTTTCGTAACAAATTTTCCCACATTTAAGGTTTCTGTGCAGAGCTTGCAAGAGATTCGGATACCACTATAAACTGTAGGCCTAAAGGGTATGGTACAATAGATTCTTTACAAATTGAATAGCAGTGCCTTCAGCTGAAAGGCTGGGCCCTTCACACATTATTTTATTATTATTAAGGTTTCTGAAAAATTAGGGTTCTGTTTTTTCTATTTTTCTTTGAAAGGGGCCGTTCACTTATGACGTCCGACATTTAGGGGGGGAGGGGGGTCTAGGATTTTGTGACAGTTCAAACAATGGAATTGTTTTTCTTTAGAATTTTTGTGACAGAGGGGGGAGGAGGTCTGAAAATCAGGATTTTTGATGGACGTCATAAGTGAACGACCCCAAATAGGATTTCTTAGTAATCGATGTTTGATGGTTTGGTCAGTATTTCTTAAACCTGGTTCTACAAATGAAACTTATAGAAATTACATAATAATTGCGCTTTAATTAACTTCCCAAAAAGATATAATAATTTTATTTTTATTAGCACCGACATTATTTTTCGTTTTAATTCATTTCGAGTTGTTTATGTCTCTCGGAATAGAGAGAAAGAAATTAAACCTCGATGGTAGGAAGGAAGGAAATCAAAAAAAAAATTATTTGTTGTTGTTTATAGGACACATCATGCATAGACACAAGAAAAAAAAGTAGAAAAACCAGAAAGGAAGGTAGAATGAGTCGGGTGGATTATAGGTTGACATTTATCGACATTATGTGGCAATATCATGGGAGATATATGTATATGCGATATTAAATATATACAATATTCAGCATAAGAGGTAGATTTCGATTTTATTCCACATGTGAGTGTCTACATAAAGTACGCCACATGTATGTACTCATACTGTCAACATAAAGGTGGTTTGCTGAGGGCGAGAGAATGATTTGTAGATCGCAACACTATACACACAGGTGATTAATTAATTATTAATACGTTCACATTATGATGGTGGTTCCATTCAATAGAAAAATAAATTCTCTCCGAATGTGAAATTGCCGCACATATTGAATTTTGTCAAATTTCTTTCCTTCTCACGCCAATGCCGTATGAAAATAGGGAGAAACTTATTTTATCGATACTTGCAATGTTCACAAAAAAAGTGAGTTGAATGAGCAGAAAAATTATTTGAAATGACACGACAAGTTGCTTCTATTTTCAGTATTATTTTGTAAGAAAAAAAAACAGATATTGGGATAAACCCAACAGATGGAACTTGATAAACAATAGAAATTTTTTAATAAAAAAAGCCACAAATTTTATGGGCATGCAATTTATATTTTAACAATATTTTTATGTGAATAAAACGAGAGAGAAAAAATCAAGCAGGTACTTAAGAATCTCTCTTCAGTGTCATCAAAAATCCCATAACATTCTGATTCTATGAGCGTTTGAATGCTTTAAGGCAATCTTATAAAGAAAATGACGTTTCAAATAACGTGATAGTGATAATGAAGAAAGTTACATGAAATGAACAAGATAAAGTTTCTTCGAAAATTCTTCTCCCTTTATTTTTTGCCATTGAACATTCTGTGAATAACTTCTTCATTTTTTTTTTGTTTTTCAAGCATTTTTCTTTAACGATAATGTGTTTTGACATTCGTTTTGACTGAGGTGTTGGATTTCTTTCATTGCTTTTATCATTTTTTGATTAAATTTGTGCATTTTAAAAATGATTTTAATTTTAAGCCCTTGATTTTTTGAGAACTGAATGTTTAAGTCTCGATTTGATGTCAATTGTTATAATTAATGTCACTAAAGTTGTCTTATTTGACCATTGCCATATTGAAAGTTAATAAATTATTAAAATTATCCATAAATGGAGATAATTTAAGTTCGTAAATATTTAAAACAAAGTTGAGTTGGAAACTATAGCTTCCTCCATTTTGTTTATTTTTCCTACTTATTATTTGATTTTCAAAAGGCCGTTAATTATGGAAATTATTCGTTTTATTAATACAACAATATGCGTTTCATTTTTGGCCATAAATAATTCAGTAATCAACTTTCGTTCAAGTTTTTTTTCGGAAAGGAATAAACTTTTCCTTTTACATGCTCATTTTCCCTACCAAAAATCAATAAAATGAATGAAAAAATGTTATTAAAATGTGAGAGAGAGGCGTTGGTCGTCATTTCGTTGTTTCTGATTCTCATGGACACGAAATATACACATATTTTTGGAGAATG
The DNA here is from genome assembly GCA_917627325.4 of Chironomus riparius. Lineage (NCBI taxonomy): Eukaryota > Metazoa > Arthropoda > Insecta > Diptera > Chironomidae > Chironomus > Chironomus riparius. Next base: position 29,974,266 of record OU895879.1, read on the forward strand.
AACGAAAAAAAAAAAGTTAGCAAGCATTATACGAATGTCCCCATGAATTATTGAAGTAACTCGAAAGAAATTAATGTCACATGTGAAGTGAAAGGAAGAGTGTAAGTAAGTAGACACAGCAGTCGCAAAAAATGGATATAGGAAAATTCACTTAACAAACAACAAGAAAAATGTTCATGGTGACGTGTTGGAGACACCCAGTAATTAGCCGGCTAGAATAAAACATTCATCAAATTGTAAGTAAAAAATAATTGGGTAAATTTTTATGTGGTGGAACAAAGTTCTAACACAAAAATATTCGTCGGCATATGAAACAATAAGTAGACGTGAAAAAGTCACCTTTTTTAGTTCCACATCTACGATCATTTGCACACGCGGAGCAGAAAAAGAGCTATTTTTCCAATGTCAATATGTAGATGAGGGAAATTATGAAAAAAATACTTTTATTTTATGGTTGGAAGTAAGCAAATCATTATCAGCAAACGTTGAAATTATCGGTGACAAAAGCAACAAATTTTATTTTTTTTTTCTAAGTTCCTGCTCGAATTTTTTTCCGAGGTTAAAAAAAATATTAAAGACAAACGAGCAACAAAATAATAATTTTTTTTGAGGCAATTACAAGCACTGACGGAAAAGTTTTTGAAGTTCTCTCAAATTTGAATCTAAACTTGACAAAAAGAAGGCTAAAAAAATTTCCATAAATTTTGCATACAAAATTTTTTGAGATTTGAACTCTTAGACTTGATCAATTTTTGAATAAAGTTCTTTTAATTTAATTTTCTGTAATTTAGTAATTGGTTGAAACCCTAAATATGATTAGCCGTTTATATTAGCAGACCTTACAGTAGACAAAAATGAAAATAAAAAGATAATTTCAGTATAAAACCACCACAAAAAATTTCTTTCAGTGCGACATTCCCAACAAATTATAATTCTTTTCATAAATCACAGGCTGCGGAACATTAACAATTGGGAGTTGCTTTTCGTATGCATGTATATGTTGACATTTAGTTCCACTAGCTAATTTGAAATACTTTTATGACGTTCTAAACTTTTTGTTATTCACTCATTTGACATGCCAAATAAAATGAACAGAAACAAAGTTCATAAAACAGCTCAAACATCCGTCCTTTTCATCCAATTAAGCATCGTACTCATTTGATGATGATCGTAATGCTTAATAGTGCACTACCAAAAAGAATATTATGCGTGATATCGTACATTATTATTCTATATACGGTGACAATATCGCTCTTTTTTTATATATTGACATATAATTAATATTTTTTTCTGCTCTACAGCACTCGCAACTTCCGCTGATGAAATTAACCTTTTTTCTATAACATTTTTCACTTAACATAATGATGATTAATGGTTGTAAATGCAAAATCAAAAGCCGCTTTTGATTTTTAGAAAGCAAAGCGAGTTGAGCTTGATCCAAAATGAAACATTATTGATGATTATGGCGACAAATCACATAGATTTAATCACCGAAATGCGTATTCAACAGCTTTTAAACAATTGCGTGGAATTTCAATTATATGAGTCAAATCAAGGCGTTTCTCGTACCTTTGAAACATCATCAGTGATTGGAGTGAGCGCCAGACATCAGTACAGAATAAAATGAGGACCGTTTAGTTACGCTACAAAATTCAAGGCACACAAGAGAACAACAAGCGACATAAAGAATTTTTTTTGGCACATACAGCAAAACAATGGAAAGTTGTAGAAAGGTCAACATTTGAAAAATGATCTCTGGCGCATTTTATTGATGAATGTTATTTTTACGGGTTCGACGTGCTCATGAGCTTACTTTTTGAACAGAATCGTATCAAGTAAGCTTTCTATTAACTGAACATTTAGGGAGGGTTTTAAATTGATCGAATACAATTTGTTAACAGGCCATAAATGCCAAAAGTCAAGTTTAATAGCTAGTAAATTTATTAGCCAGCTGCAAATTCAATAAATCACTTTATCAATTTTCCAACAATGAAAGCAAGTTTCCTCTTCTTTCTCAATAACTTTGCTACCAGAACTCATAACATCTGAGGCCAATTTTGTGGTGTTTTGTGATGTGTGGCCTGTTTTTTTTGCATACGTGCCATGCCAGAAGCAACACACAAAAAAAAATCAATGATTGCCTTTTAATTTATCAATTTTGAACTTTTTTTTTTCTCAGATAATAAATAAGTAAGCAGACCAGGCAGCATGTTATCTTTAATATGGGAACAACAGGAAATGTTTGAAGAAACCCACAAAAATGCTGTTATGTTGTGTGAATATAATGAGATGCAATTATGACGGTGCATGTAGTTGTAAAGTGGAGATTCCGTTCAATGCACATTGCGTTTTTTTATTCATTCCTGAACGAAATGTAATCTTTCGTTGTTTTATTTTGTTGCTTCAAACTCATCAATTGAAATTGCTGTCGCATATAAAAACAAATTATTGTTCATATCATCACAATCAAAATCATCGTCATCATCCTGCCATATCGAGTTGGAGTGTAATTAGTGTGCTACTGCAACAGTGCAAACGTAACAAAGTTTTTAATAATATTTATGGAAAATTTATATGAATGTTTTTTTGTAGAATAACAAGAAATAATGTAGCCGTGCAGGAAACACGGTTGAGTGAACAGTGAATGTTGGAAAAAAAAATCCACATTAACAGAAGGTACAATACACAAAAAAAACAATAGAGAAATAACTTACAAGCACACTAATGTGAAACCTGGATTTTAAAATGAATTTGTTCTGTAGGACAATGTGGTTTATTGTTTTGCTGAATTTAATTTCTGACTGGAAGTTTGAATTTATGCAAATTTAGCCTTGCTTGTTCTGAAACTTAAATCTTCTTTCCGAATAGCACAAGTCGGTTAATCGAATAGAAATTTGGCGCTAAACCGGTATGACTCTGACATGATGCTAGCTTCCATTTAAATCCACCCATGCCAGAGTCACACAAGCTCGGTGCCGGATTTCTGATCGATTACCCGACTTGTGCCATTCGGGCTTAATAATTCTTGCTTTTTGATAAAAGTTTTTGACTTTCCTTCAATAAGTAAAATTAATAAGAAACATATTCAGATAAACAATGCGCTCTATACATAATATCTCTTACTTAACAATGATTTCGCTGCCTAATTTATTTCAATTTAATTCTTTTCATCAGAAAAAAATGATACAAAAAATAATTTTGTTGCTGTGCACTATTAAAAATTACGTCGCAGAAATGAATGAAATTAATGTTTATTTCATACAGATTTTGATGATAAATTACTCGAAATCATGCAAAAAATTGATTATACCGTGATTAACCATCAAAGCGGAACTTGTGCTGTATTTTGCAGAATTTCTATTTTTCTTGTGCTTTATGTTTTGTTTGTTGTTGCGGGGAGATATAGAGCAACAGGAAGAACATTCAACACTATAAGCTACACGCATTAGCCAGCTTCTTCCTTCTCATATACATATACAGAAATTCATGCTATTTATCCATCCATCTATGTTGCTATAGTGAAAATTACAGTTAATTAACTTGAGCATACACTCTTTTTGCTGCTCTGCCCCACTCCTTTCGTTCGCTTTAATTGGCACTATGTGAATTATTTACTCATAAATTAATCTCATCTATCACAGACTCATACTATTTCGTCTTGTCTAGAATTCACATACGAATGATATTTTGTGATGTGAATTTATGATAACAAATTATTCTCTTCCAGCTACATAATACTTGAAAATTGTTTGACATATCAGAACTTTTGTAAGACAAAATGAACATTTAAAGTTGTGTTCTGAATGTTGCTTCATAAAATTACAAACATTGTAGTTTCTAAGACAATTAGGCTATTGTAAAATCATTTGATGATCAAATGAATAATTTTGTTATTTCAACATTTTAGTAATTACAGAAACTTTCAGTTCCCGGTGTTGCAAAAAGAATCTCTCAATCGGAACCTATTTCCCTAAGAAAAACAAATGCTAATCAATCTTACACTGAATGAGTTTGTACTGCTAAAACATATCGGAAATGACTTGAAAGCAGCCAAAACAATGGAGCATAGAGCACATACATTATTGTGAAAAAATGGGTGTGTTGTTGTGAATAGAACTTGAATTTGTGTACAATAAAAAAATACGTCATGGGTCACCAGCTTTTATCCAATTTCCATCTGTTAACCGTACCCATCTAGCGCGAGACGACAAAAGTCAATTTTGTGAAAAATAACAATCGATTAAATAATTTTTTTTAAAATTTAAATGAATTTTTTTCTACTTAGTCGTCTCTTTATGTATTCCGGGGATCGGAAATAGGAGACAATATTGATTGAAAATAAAAAATATTCGCTTTGTGCCATTCGCCTCACCTCTCCAATTCACATTTATTGCTATTGTTGAGTGCTTCTAAGCTAAAACATTATTTATTGCGTAATTTGTTTTTAAATAATGTATTTCAAGTATCATTCGTCCATAAAATCCGGTCGTCCATTTTTCATCGTGTGTCTTGTTGTATTTATTCTATTTTATATTTTTTTTTTCATTCATTTTTTTCCTGTACGGTTTTTTTGTTGACTTTTACTCTTGCTCGATTATTTCAAGAGGATATGAAATGAGGGAGATTGTCAACTTGATGAAAAATTCATCGACACCAGTTGCACCCTACAGGTATATATAATCATTTGATACTGTCTATTATCATGGAAATCATTTCTGCCATGCATAAAATAAAATGAAATGTTTTTTTTTTCTGTTACTTTTCAGAAACGAGACGCAATTTTTGTACAGTAGCAACTGTTGATTGTTGTGATATTGACTTTTTTTAAAAACCAGATGAATAATTTGGTAGGTTTCGAATGCTTCAATTTGGGAGTATTGAATCACTTGGGTATTATATTGAAATAAACGATTGTAAAATACAAAATAAAAGTTTGAAAACAATTAAGTTAATAAATCTGACTAAATATATATCCAGCATATGAACCAAGGTAGGTCAACTTAAGGTGTGAACCCTAAAAAATTAGCCATATTCATACAATACTTAAAAGTTACTTGGTAGGATTGATAAAATGCGTCGCAGTAATTAACCTCAACTAGCTTTTAAAATTATTCCCAACTTCTTCTTTTTCTTTCTCTTTCCTCTTCCACAGTTAATAATATTCAATGTGAATTGTGAAACTAAAGGAGAGCTTTTCTCTTGATTAACCATGTGAAACGTTTACAATACTCTTTTTTTTTGCTGTTCTGTTCTATGTAATACAGCAGGACGGGAACCAACAGGCAGATTATTACGGAATGTTATGGAAAGAGGAGATGAATGTAAAGTTGGAAACATGACTTGCTTGTGTTGATTGCGTTCAGTGGCTTGTTCGTCTTTTTAAATAAAGAATTCTTATTTTATTTCGTACTTTTCTCTTTCATTCTTTTCATTATGGTTGTGAGGGAATTTCCTTTAATAAATTAGCAAAATTATGAGAGTAATGCTACAACTACGACGACTTGTATATGTTTACTGGCTTTACTTTATGGCTACTGTTCTGTCTGATCATGGATCATGGAGAATTTTTGCTTTCATTCTGTTTTAAGTTCTGTTCTTTATAAGCCTATTCCATAAATTTATATAAATAGATTTCACGTCAATTTCATTGGAACTGAATAGAATTTCCATTGAATTATTTTGACAAATTTATTTGTTGTGGTTAAAACTGTATTTAATTGTGTATTAAGTCTCTGTTTCCGAGAAAACAAGAGCTTAGTTTACATTTGAATTCGTTTGGGTTTTAAAAAGAATTCGGAATTGTTTGGTTTGTTTAATTTAAGCTTTTTCTGTGAACAACCGTCAGGAATAAACTACATATTAATTGCCTTAAAATAAAAATTGTAACAGAACTAAGTATTAACTTTATAGAAGGATGATAACCAAAAAGTCGAAAATGTGTTCCTGACTGTCATTTAAAATCCATATCAGGCACGAGAACACTTTTTCATTCGCTTTGTCATAATGCACAAAAATAAAATATGTACAACAAACAACTCTCATCCTTTTTACCATCCGCATTTAAAATAAATCTTCAAAGTGAATCACAGCCGTGGTGTAATTAATTCAGACAAACTTTTTCCTCTTATGCTGTATTTTTCTTTTTCATACATGGCTGGTATTAAAAAAATAACGAAGAGGATCTAAGCATTTACTTTCAACCTTAATTCTCTTTCTCACTAGCTTTTTACATCCAAAACTGCATGAAGAGATTTTTTTTCTCCTTCTTCTTATTCAATTTGTTTTTATTTTATTTCCATTTCCGAGCATTGTGCCTGAACTGTAAGTATTTTAAAAAATCGTACACATCAAATACATATTTTGTAGCAGCGGCGTGGGAGTTAAAGCCTTGAATTTAGAATTAAGAAGTCATGAGTGCTTTACTCGAATTGGAATTGTTTTCTTAAATGGATTTTAAATTGGTTTCTGCTGTATTTCTTTATATTTTTTATATTTTGTTGTCGTTGAGTCTTTAAAACTCTCACTGTATTGAATAGCTGAATGTATCAGTTACAACGATAGCGATCTTAATAGGATTATTAAGTGTTTAATGTTGCTCTTTTTTTTTCTTCATGATCTGTATCGAAATAAATGATAAATAAATGTTGTCATGGTTTTTAATGTTATCGATTGCTTTTGTCAATGTAAATGGAATTAAGAGAAATCTTTACTGGATAGGCTGAATTTCTGTTGTGCGAACGAAAATCTTCCTTGGCTTAATTTTTGGAATGAGTGCTAAAGCTAATTTAAAAGGATTTTCCAAAATTTTAGCTAGCTTCCGAGTTTTAAGTTTTAATATTTTCATGCCAATAAGCTAGTGCTTAATATAAGAACGAAGAAAATTCTACTCTCGCAAAATAATCACAAAAATCTTTCTATCCCATTAGCTTTCTATAAAATTAGCAATTAACTGGCCACAACAATTCTCACCATAAAATCTTTTTTCATTAGATTCACTTAAGATCATCTGAGACTTGAATTTATCTTATTCTCTTTCTATTTCTCTCTGTGCGCCTATGTACTTCAGATGATTTTAAGAAGCACTTTAATGTTATGCTTAGTTTTTTATGTTTCTTCTCCATTTCTCCTCTCTTTTCTTCTAGTGTGGCTTTTCATTATTTAGCTTTTGCGGCTACGGATTCTCTATGTATCATTATGTGTGAGTCAGAATCAGAGAGTCATGAATGTAATAATGGTAAAATGGGTATAAGTATTAAGTTTGTTGAACTCTTTTTTTTTATTCATTTTGCTTTTTTTTTTCGTTAACTCAATTTTACAATCAACAATTTTTATTTTCAATAGTGCTGTTGTTGTTGGTATTGCATTATACGGAACATAGTTCTTCTTTATGCTATTCATTCTTGGCCATTCTCTCTGCCATAATTCTCGATACAATTTCTTCTATGTCTATGTACAATCTACCTTTTTTTATTCGGTCTATATAGCTGGCAGAAAATAAAGGCAGCAGAATGAAAAGAGTTGTGGATATTGCTTGAACTTTTTCATACTCAGAGTTGTCTAGTTAGGAATTTCTATTCAAACATCACGTCGAGAATACTAACATTAAAGTTTTAACTAGAAATGAATTGCTGATTTGATTCTTAGCCAAGTTTTTAAATAATGGAAGCTTGAAGTGCAAATTAGTAAAAACATTCGGCAAAAAAATCTGCAGACTATCTTTTAACAAATTAGAATCTACAACCCTGCATTATCCCATAAAAATTTATTACCAAAGAGGAGCATAGAAAAGAAATCATAATAAGCGCATATGATGATGATGCCGAGGATGATGATGAAAAAATAGTGAGAACAAAGAATAAAGTAACTATGCCAATGCTACATTTTGGTACACTTTTGTTGTTCAATAGAGACGATTGCTTGTCGCCACTTTTATGCATTGCTGTGTATTAGAAATGTATCGGATATTTATCATTATATATATGTGGCCTTTTTCCTCTATCCGGAATTAGACTGGCGAGTTTTTCAGATAATACTAATTACTAAATTGCTGAACATGTAGGTAATTAATAGAATTATACTGTGTCACAATAGAAGACGGGTTGGAAATACAAACCATTGGGAGAGTTTATTGAATTTTTGATTAAATGAATAAGCTCGAGTTTGGGCGATTTTGTTTAATTTTGGTGACACATTGATGGAAACATTTAATATTATTCAGTTGCATAATAGTATTGACATGCTTCTATTGTACTTTGTGTTATCTGTGTGAAAATATTGATGAGATAAACACGTTTTTAATTACAGTATGTCGAATTATTTCCCAAGGAGATGCAAATTATTAAGCTGAAAATTCTCATAACCTCAAAACGATAAAAAAAATTGTGAATAATATCTTCAACATCAACAACTTCTACATGTATCGGTATCTATCTGTATTTACTTCAGAAGATGAAGAACGAAACGTGGTTTTACATGAGCGCATCATTGAGCACGTTATTTTTTTATTGTTATCTTATCTCGTGCGAATGGAACATAAATTAATTATATAAAATGAAACTTTCTACTCACTTCCAGAAAACGATCTAGACGCAAAAATAAAGTGAGCGACTCACTTGAGAGTAAGGAATAAATATAAAAATATTTATTGTGCGGCGATGAAGGAAAGCAATTGGATTTTATTGACAACTTTATTCATCCCACAAGCAGTTGACTGTCTTTAACTCGTTACTGGAGACTAATCGACATTTTTATGCTCTCTTCATTCTGAATGATGAACTGACTTAAAGTAATTATTTAATTTAAATAAAATTTATTGTCTCGACGCTGAGGCTGATAAGTTTGTTTGTATCATAAATGGAATAAAGTAGATAATGAAAGAAATGAGTCGCATGAGAGGGGTGAAGTAATTTATCTCAAAATAATTTAATTATAATTATTTTCATTATAGCTTGAATGAATGATTATCGAAATTGAGTGAAATGTGTTGGAATTTAATTTTTGTAGCTTGATTTTTTGAGAGAAGATGTTGATTTAGGGATCACTTTGGATTCTGTAGAGAATGTTAAATATATGATTTATTGACCTTAGAATTTGAAATAGGAATATTTGTAAAAAATGTTGGCAGAATTGAATAAGTTTTGATCCATACGTTGAAACAAAAATGCTCTATATCCACCACCTTACATTACTTTTCTCACTCATTTTTGATGCTGACATGAACGCTTTAAAAATGTTAATGAAATTTTTATCCAATTTTTTTTCATATAATTTTTATTAACACGCTGACGTTCAGAATTTCACTTTTGTATACCAAAAAATTATTAAAAATACTCTCACAATAATTGTCTAACAGCAGCACTGCCAACAACAACAACAAAAGACTCTCATTTTAATGTATATTACATATTTTGAATGACGACCTTCAAAACATTAAATGATTTTAATCCATTTTTGGAAAGACAATCTTTTATTCTTTTTTGAATACAAAACAAAAAATTTGTTTTGTTATTTTATTTTCACCACATCATTGGCATTGAGTCATTCATCTTTTTCGGTGTGCTGCATGCCATAAGACAGACTTTAAAACGTAAAATATTTCAAGCAACTTTACTTTTTTTATGAGGCTTAAAGAACGCCTCCATGAAGAACTTGTGTGAGTTTATTGTATCTAGAAATAGTGATCATCTGTAGTACATACTTATTGTGACTCGATCTATAGATTTTTAATTCCAAGTTGAAAGCTTTGAAGATTTTAAGTACATGAATTGTTGTACACGATTACCGATTAGAAGAGCAATTTATTATTAAATTCTCCATTGATTATTAAGTAGTTCACGTACGAACTCATCATTGATGAGAATTTATTAAAATTATTTTTAAAATCAAATAATGCATGGTGATGATGGATTAATGAACGTCATCTGCACGAAGTGAAATTTTAGTTTGAAAAAATTAATTATTTTTTTTCTTTTCAGAGTTGAAATTTTTGATTTTCATAGGATTTTTTGCAAAATATTTTATGCATCCCTAAGAACTTCAAAGTTAACGTAGCTTGATCCTTTGAATGGACATTTAAACTTAAAATATAAAATATGAAAATAAAAAGTCTGTAAAATTCATCGATTTACAACTTCAAAGCCTAGGTTCAAATCCTAATATTTAACTACAATCCAAGTCGTAATAATGCCAAAAAAATTTTTATATTACAATATTTTTTGCGAACAAAATTGATTTTATTTCATTTTTCAATTCTCAACTCTGAATCCACTCACAACTTATGTTTCCTAAAATCTTAGATAAAAAATCATCGACGTAGGTTCTCCTCGATGCCGATTTATACAAGTGGGATGCAATTTTGATTCAATCATAAGTCACATAGACAAAGCGTTTTAAAAAATTTCTAGTCATTTACCATAAATCTTAAACATCAGTCATTCTCTTTAGATGATGGAGGTACCTCCAGCAATTTTTACTAATGAACTATCCGGAAATTTTTTAACAAGTAAAATTACATGACTAAATTTTATGTCAGATTTTTGTTCAGTGAGCTTGAAATTTTTTTCAAACTTCATTAAGGATTGATTGTGTAATACTTCATTGAGGGAAATGAGTTTAAGGAGAAGTTAAGTTTAACTTTTGAAATTGTTTCTTTTTTGGATTGATGCAAGGTTAAGTTTTATGGTCATTATAGTTTGACTTTGGATTATCTTAGTCATTAAAATTATGGGAGAGTTGTGGTTTGAAACAATTGGATATTCTAGATGCTTTGAATTAAAATTTAAAAATTTAGTCATTGGATTTTCCTCAATTCAAATAAAACAATTTCAATGAAGTAAACATCATTAAAATGATTGCAACAATTTAGCAACTTATTCAACCAAGAATTAATCCAGACGATTTCATCAATTGAATATTGTAATTTATAGCCTATCCAGTCCCACAACACGTCAAATACAATATTTTATTGAATTTCATAAAAAAATTGATCTTTGTTTATTCAATTTATCTACTTTATGTCTAAGGCAATTTTTATCTTTCTTACATAAAAAGTAAACCTCGTATAATTGTTTGTATGACATAAGATTTAATTGAGATAAAGAAGAGAAAAATACTGAAATTAATTTCATCACAATTTAATGAAAAAAAGAACGAGTTAAGCGAAGAGAAAAGTAAGAAAAAAATTATATTTACAACTAATAAGAAACAATGGCATCATGTTGTGTAATTGAAATTGCACAAATTGGCAACATCGCTGTGATGTTACAATTTTTTAAGATCATTTTTGCAGGAATTAATGCAGTAATTACCTCATTCTAGATTTACTAGTCGACTATATTTTATTCACCTTGACTTGATTGTAGAGTCCACAATGATTCAGATTTGAAAAAAAATGTTCAAAAATTCAAAAATAACAAGTTAATTAAACTATATGTTTTAAATGCTAGATTAAAGAACATGATTTGTTTTATGTTCTGTAAAAATATCTCATTCCAATATGTTGTCTAATTCACAAAAATTCGATTCTAAGATGACAATCAATTTGTTTACAAAATGACAACAAATAATTTTCTTAATTTTTTTCTCATTTCTACTTCTAATTTCTTGTTTTAATGCTGATAACTAGCTTAATTAAGCTTAGTACTTTGTGTTTGTGTGAAGAAACCAAAAGAAAACCTATTAATTGGGCGAATATTCCTGATTAATTTTTTTGAAATTTACCAAGACTTTAAACACTCATAAGTTAAATTCGCGTCTCTCCGCTTCTACCAAACCTATTAAAATCCAAAGAATAAGGTCTAATTAACCTTCCATATTAATGTGTACATTCCCAAATATGCCCGAAGCGAGATATTTGCGATTGAAAATCAGTTAATTTTTCATACAAATTAATATCGTGCGCCAAATTTTTTGATAAACATTTGTAAAATTTGTACAAAAAAACTTATTTATCCTCAATTTCATGACTTAATATTTTGAGGAATCAATAATCAAGTAAGATTAAAGGCATTAAAAGTTCTAAACTAGAGAATATCAACAAAAAATTTCATTACTTCAATGTGTCTGAAAAATATTATGCACAAGGGTTATTTGAACATTTTTTTCAGATCTGAATCATTGTGGAGTCAGGAATTTAAATTACTTCCAGTGACAGCGAAATCGTTAATTCAAATTTAAAAATCCGTTATAATTTAAACTTTTCAAAATTCAATCTCAAATTGTTATAGCGATTATAATTGATTTGCGAAGCTCTTAGAACTTCGAATATGCTCACTATTCATTCAAATTCCAATAAAACTCTCAAATTTCTTCTCTCATACTTAATTTACATCTTCCTCTCTCATTCATTCTATTCATCTGTGTTACCACCATGTAATTAAAATTTTAATGCATTTTGTTATTACTTTTGTGACTTTGCATAGGAAAGAGTAAAGCTACAGCAGCTCCAGCACAATGAAGATTAAACAGCAAGCCGCGAAGAGGAAGGAATAAGTAAAAATAATATTTTTATCATTCTCTCGTCTCCAGTTTGCAAAATGTTTATTTTACTTATAAAAAACTTTTTAATATTTCACCGCAATGCTTTATCATACTGGATGAAATGAGAAGTTTCAAGCAAGTGGAATGGATGGAATTCATCTTACCATATAATCACTACTCGACGTAGAATGCTATAAAGTCCATTATGAGGAACATATGATGTAAAGTATTTATTAGTAATAGCAAACGAGCTAAAGAACTGCCAATAATCATTTGTCGGATGTGCTTCTTCTTATTCTTCTCATACCGATAAATCATTTCATTTTCTGGCCCAAACAGATGTTTTTTTTGTGCAAATACATAAAATATCGACACTTTGAAAAAAATTTTTTCCATTCACTTGTTAGCACTACTTAGCTTTGGGTTTGCCCACCATCAATAAATGTGTAATAATTCTTTCGAATGGGATAACTTTTTTATACTTTTTTTGTTGTTGTTAAAAAGCTCTTATAAGCCTGTTCTGTGACTAAAATTTATGTATTCATGAGTCAATTTTGGGAGAAAGATTTTAATTACTCTTTTACGATCTTTAAGGGTTGAATGATCAAAATTTGTGTTGGCTGATAACGAAATGAAATTTGAAGGTAACTGGGTTATTTGTGTCGAGTCTGGAAGGCTGATTTATGATTAATTTTTTGAGATAAAAAATAATTGTTTAAATAAATTGTTGTGCGTTCTTAAAGAAGAATTCATAAAGTCACATGCATGGATAGTGATTTGATTTAATTTTTTAGCGATTGGCTAAATTTGATTATTTGCAAACTGAATCATTAGCAGGGATAATGCAAAAATGCGCCCTTGACACTTTAATAGCTTTAACCTCTAAAACTTGATGCATAACCACTACCGTAAATTTTTTTTGTTAAGCCTTTATAGGTGGTCGATTTGAATAAGGAATATAAAAAATGTTCTTCATATTTTCAATTATTTCCAGTCTAAACACTACACATGTTCTTCTCCATCCACTTGACTATCGTACATATTTTCCCATCATCCCATGTTCTGCTCTTCATAAGCCTGGCTAATGGCGCAAGAAAAAGGATGGGTTTGAAAGAGCTTAAAAAAATTTTCTTCTCTGTTTCCAACAATTTCCATAACATTTTATGGACCACTGCAATTAACTTTTCCCACTGACTTGAGTTGCTTCATGAAATCCCTTAGGAAATTTACCATCGACAACTTTTACATTATTATGGCTTTATAAATGTTACATTTTTCTTGTTCTATCTTCTTTTTATTTCCTTCAACCTCAAAATATTTTTATTAGGTGATGTTAGTGGCATCGACTGACTAAGATGAGTGTGGGATCGTTAAATTGTAACATGTATGAATAAGAAAATTATTATATGAGAAAATAGTAATACAACATATGTTTTACATTATCATTCTACTATATGACATAGTTTTCATTCTCTCCTGACTTCTTACCGACTTCGTCTCTATTTTGCATAAACAATTAAATTCATTTTGAATGTAAATAAATTTTTACAATTCCCTAAAGGGGCTGTTCACTTATTACGTAACGCGAAAAAATGACTTTTTAGAAACCCCCCCCCCCCCCCCCCTTCTAACAAAATTTGTATGAAAAAAAAAATTCCTTGTTTGAACCGTAACAAAATCTTAGACCCCCCCTCCCCCCCTAAAAGCGTTACGTAATAAGTGAATGGCCCCAAAGAGATTGCATATGAAAATGAAGTACAAAATTTGAATTGTCTTTTGTTGTAAAATGTTAAACAATAGGAAATGGCAGTAGACGAACAAGAGAAGCATAAAGAGAGCACTTTAGAATCAGGAAGGGAGAAATTTTCTGCATAATATTATCAAGCAACAAAGTCAACAATTCAATTGTCTTTCTGTAAAATTTGTAAATATTTTCCCAGGATTTTCACCTATCTACCTGCTCTGATTTGCGTGATGTAAAGACATTAAGTTACATATAATCAACGTTTTAATGCGTTTGTAGTGTATTTCCATTTTCAGATTAAAATTGGGTCGATTCTCTTCGCTTATATGCAAATTTCTACATAAATTTTTGACATACAGGTATTTTTAGAATGAACTTCTGCGGGAATAATTGATGTTTGTGTTCATTTTGACTGCTTGATTTAATGATTCGCTTTAAATCTTGTAAAATGTGCAAATTCAAGGATTTTTTTCGTTATTTGTGATGAATGTTAAGTGCTTTTTAGATTTATTATCACATTATATCGACTGGAATCACGTTTGTTGAATGATTGTAAGGTAGAAAAATACTGAAGTCGTGTGAGAACATAACCTTAAATATTTGTTGTAGGAAGTCACGGATTCATGCATTTTGAACATTTTTATGAATTTAGAAAATCAGAAATATGAAATTCAAAAGTTCAGTGAAAAAATAAAGTCTTTTGAAACTATTTTCTAGAAATTATTATTGAACTAGTAACACTATTTACACAACATCAGCGTGCGAATGTAAGCCTCTCCATTTCCACCGTCAATCTCTAATTATTATTAAAATCATGTGAAAAATGAAATCTTCTCTTCATTCATTCAATCTTTCACTCATCTACATTGAATAATGTATAAAAATAGATCTTGAACTTCAATTCGCATGAAATATTTTCCATCCTTCATTACATCAGCGAGTACATTCGACCTGGTGACCTCGATTTGCATAAATATACTTTTTGTGCTTCTTCAGCTATAATTCACATTCATTTCATCCATGCAAGTTCAAACATTAATGTTTTATGTACAGTTTGTGTGTGCGGTGAGAGAAAGAGATTTAATGTGTGTAGATATGTCTCTCATACATATCAGTGCTAAGGCCATATATATGTATATACGCGCTTATTTTAATCATTCTCTATATCCATTGTAATATACTTTTTTCTGGAGCTATGTGAAGCATACACAGCACAAAAAAAAATGTTTTTTTTTTCATCGCTTTTTAGTGGCTTTTTGCACAAAAAATATTACTGATAAATCTCGCAAATTACTACATACACACTTATATTGTGAATGAGTTATTGTTTTTTTGTTGTTGTTGCTTTTTGACATTGGGTATAATTATTTCCAGATTGAGATTTATGGAACTCGATGATTGTTTTAAAGATTATGTTATTTTATGTTTATTGATCGATGCTTACTATTTACAGCTGCTAATGCTCGGTCGTGAAATATATTTTTATTATTTATTACGATGGGAAAGTTCTTAACAGTTTGGAATAAAAGGTTAAAATAATTTTTGATGCTTTTACATTAAAACTTGTTATAGTAATAATCAGCACAAATGCACACATTCTTCAAAAATCATTGCATCCAAACTTTTACTTTTAAATTATTCAAGAGCTTAGTTAAATCCACAAAAAACAATTTGGCAGATTATTTAAGCACCAAATAGTTTAAAATTACACTCTCTGTTTCTAATACTCGATGTGAACATGCATTCCGACAAAACTTTTTTTTTAAAATCCATTCTCTCATAAATTACAAACCGCTGCTGCTGTTTTTATCATCAAGCCCGAAATATAGAAAAGGAACATCTAAGCTCGTATATATGTGATATGTGGCGCGTACATTACACAATAAACAAACATATCAAAAGAGTGTCATGACATTACTGTACACATGATAACGTTGGCGACAATAGTAGCATTATTATGGAACCATAGAAAATTTATGCAGGGAAAAAATGTTTAGAGTGTTGAATATGAAGCTGCAAAAATGGCATGAGAAGGAGATATGTAATGTATATCTGAATCATAACGCGCCAAATAGTATGAGAGATGCTCTTGCACATTTATAAAGACATAAATGCCAATTTCAAGCGCAGTAAAAATGAAGCGAATTATGAAAAACGACATGAAAATGAAATGTACGGGATCTTTAATAATGTGAAACATGAAAATTTCACAAACATAAATTGTGCTTGAGGTTTTTTATTTTTTCCTCCTTTTTTTTCTGTTTCATGAATAAAACACAAATGGAGTCGCAGAATCTGGTTTAATTTGATTAAAACATTTCAAGTCATAAAGAATTCTTATGGGAAATTTCAGCTGCAAAATTTAAAATTCTTTTATCATAAACGACCGTTAAATTTTTCATCATAATCAATTAACAGCAAAAGTATTTCAAGCATGGGAAAAAGGTAGAAAAAGAAGTGTAATAAGCATACTAGCCGTTTCAATTAATAATAAAATTTTTCTTTGTTGTTGCTACTTCTGCTGACTTCACGTCGTTAGTTATTTATTTTGCTCTCGTTCATTTCTTTTTCTACGTTTCAGCTGTGAAGTTTAGAAAGTTTTTACAAGCAAAATTTTAATGCGAAAATGCGATTTTTGACTCATTTTTGCTATTTGAGTTTTAAGGTTATGAGATGGAAATTTATTGCCGATTTTTTGTTGAAATTGAAGCATTTTTGCTTTCATAGTGTATGTAAAACTGTTTTTGCTACTTTTTTCAACGATCTTGTGATCATTTTGCATTGATTGGGTGTTTATTTTAATTGTTATTCCCAAAAAGATTTTCCAAGCGCAGAAATTTATGTTCACACGAATTTTTTTTATAGTTTTAAAATTTTAAAATCCGTTAAAAACTTAGTGATTTTAAAATGCGTTCTAAAACATCCAAACAAACATTGCTTGCTCCATTTATCCTCCTTTCAGTGAAGTTTTAAATCTTTTTCTCTTCTGTCCACACTTTTTTTTATAAATACTAGTCGCAGAGCATAAAAAAGAATTTTTCATTGTTAAGTAGGAAAAATGCATCTGACAGCAATACAACTGTGTTAAACCATTAAAGGCTCCTCGCTTTATGACATTATTCTATTTTATGTTGTTGCATGAATGCATATGGACGTAAATGAAAGACACAAAAATCTGACTCACCTCTTCCTCATTGCTTGCGGTATTCACAGAATCCATTGATTGTGACAATGGATGAGATTGCATGGGATTTTGTCCCATTTGTCCGACTGGATCCATATTACTGTTGGTTGCTGTATTTGGTGTTGTTACTGAACTTGTTATTGTTGATGTCGTCGCAGATGACGCTACTGAATTATTATTGCTGGCAACACTTATATTTGATGCGGATGTTGTATTATTATTGTTATTACAATTATTCTGTTCTAATCCTTGTGTTGAAGCTGTTAAAATAGCTGAATTATTTTGCTGTTGTGTTGCTAATGCAGCTTGTGATGGGTTAAAGCTCGATGATGTATTAATTGACTTGATTTGTTGCTGCTGATATTGAGCTGATGCAATAAAGTTGGGAATTTGTGTTGGAATTGTTCCCGTTGGCGTTGAAGTTGATATAATTGATTTAATTTGAGTTAATGCGGGCGATTTTGCAGCAAGTGGTAATGGCAAATTCTGTAATATAGGCGAGGCTTGTGGATGATGATTCAAATGATGAAAAGGCGCTAAAGGATGATGATGATGATGAGGATGCTGAAAGTTTGCAACTGCTGCGGCTGCTGCTGTTTGTGATGCCAACAAGTAGTTATTATTGAGAATATGTGATGAAATCACAGGCGGTAGTGTCGATACGACAGTTGGATTTGTAGGTGTCAATGTAAGAGGATTTGACGCCGGTCGTAATCTCTTTGGTGACAATACCTGAGTTGGGGCGCTCGCTACCTGTTGTGATGATGATAATCATATGAATAGAGAATCATGTTAGACTGAATTCTCATGAATACGTGTTAAGCACAAATCAAATTGAATGAATGGAAACACAGAATGAAATTCTGTTCCATTTCCGGACATACTGATGAATGTGACAATGTCCATACATGATTTGTGATTAACACAAAAGCTTTTTTTTGAGTATTCTGATGAACGTAAAAGCATAAATTGAGATAAACTTACCGTTATTTGCGGAGCTGGCCTTCGTTTGGCCACTGACGACGAAATGGTGAATCTATTTAAATAATCCGTGGGTAAAATAGATTGGCCCAGTGGTATGTTATACTCAGCTCGACTCGTTCTTGCTTCGTTTAATAGAATCTGCAATTAAAAATAATGCAAAGAGAAATTGAGTAAAAAAATTAATTTATCAAACTTAATTACTAGTTCAAACATATAAGAAGAAAATCAGTGAGAAATTGATTCTATAATTATTAAAAAATTGCTTTTCAATTCTTAGAAAATTAGAATACAATTAATCAATTCACTGTTATTCACTGTCTGTATGGATGTCTTGTTTAGTCACGCGCATGTTCCTATTCAAATTTGTCTAATTGTTTGCACGTTTAAAATAATAATTATTGTTTTACTGCTTTTTTTTGAAGAGAATTATGCTTTGTTTTGAGATATTAATCCGGCGATGAAAAGTTGAAATATTTTGCTGATTTGTGTCAATATTAAATCGTTGATTTATAGATTGTTAATAGTGGTTTCGGGATGAGAATTGAATAAATAGATTTTCAAGTTAATTTCATTTTAATTTAATTCAATTTCAATTTTCATTTTACAGCGTTAGATTTAATTTAATGAATCAATTTAGAAACGTTAATAAATTATCAACAAATACTTTATTTTTCCAATGATTAATTCGATCTGCCCAATTGAATTGTGAAATGACATTTTTAAGCAATAATTATCAAGTTTCATAATTCTTCCTAAATTGCAATTATAGCATTAAAATATCAAACAGAAACTAGTCGTTAAAATAAAATAAATTTGTAATGCTTTGACAGATTTGCATGGGTTGTAAAAAATACTGCATTAGATGCTTTTCACATTAATTTTGCATTGAAAAATTGTTCAACATTTTGTAGGAAGAAGTTTTCCTTAAATGATCGTAGATATGTCTTTTGAGACTGAATTTCTATTCAGTCATTGTGCATTCGCAATGTCTGTAACATTTTAAGTAAAGGAGTGGAAATTTTCCACTTACTGACATTGTCTGTCCTAATTGTATAGTTTTACAAGACTTTTATTTTTAAAAGTCAATTCAATAACATTTGAATGACTTTTTTTGGTAAGTCAATCTGTTTTTAAAGCTTGATATTAGGTTTCAAAAGTGTGTTTGATTTTGTTCTATTGTATGAAACAAGTAAGAATTTAATTAAGATTCATTAAACGCATTTTCTAGATTTATTTATTAATTATAGTGCAGATCAGCATTTTAAAAGCTAACCTTAATTAAGTGAAAATTTCCTAGTGCTCATTTAAAAAAGATTCGAGTAACAAAAACTTCAAAAAATCTCAAATTTAACACAGATTTTTTAACCAAAATTTTCCCAGACCTTGACAATAACAAAGCATCATCATCACATCGTGTCAAACAATAAAATGCGCTCGATCGTGCGTTGAATTTTAAAGTTCTATGAGAGAGAATACAGAAAATTTTACTCTCAAAACTAATTTGCTTCAAGTTTTTTATTTTATTTTCTGTTTATTTGTTGTTGTTTTGTTATTTTTCTTGAAGCTTAAAAGTCATGAACATTCAGTGTTGTGTTATTTTTTGTTGTAGTTTTTATTTACGTTTTCTTTTTTTTTTAATTTTTTTTGTTATTATTATTTGAAATATCTTAGTATATCTTGCTAGCTTTTTTGATGGAGCAATTTACGTAGACTCGCAAGTGAGTGAGGAATAGCAATAAATTTATAGGAGTAGAAGAAGAGTGAATGAGTAAGAAAGTTGACGAAATGGAAAGGGTTTGGCGTGCATTTGATGAAAAATTTTTTGAACGTACCTTCGGAGATAGGATCGGAACAATTGAGTAGTACATCAAAAGAAAGGATGGATCTAAAAAATTGAGATTTTTTAATCCAAATCGAAATAAAACAAATTTTTTTAAAATAATTTTGAAACTCTTCCAAATATCTTGTCAGTCATAATGCATGCAATATTAACACTCAACCTACATAAGAGACAATTTATGCTAAAAAAAATATGTATCAATTTAATTATTTTACACAGCAGTAGTAGAGAAATAAATGTATATTAAAAACTTTTTATCTCAATGTTGTGTACGAAAGCGTTAATGCAAAGAAAAAGAAAAGATTTTGAAACAATTCATAAATTTCTAGAGTAATATGGACTAGAGGTTAGGAGAAAGAAATGAGGAAATACGTGCGAGGTGAAGCAATTCATGTTGAGAAATTTAATTCGATGAAAATCTGTTCCTTTATCTATAGAAAGCTCTGCCATTCAACCTCCACTTTAAAATATTATATTTTCTTCAAATTTTTTTTTATCTTCGTCTCTCTGAATTTAATAAAGCAAAAAACATTTACTCGCGTGGCAACGATACACAATTGTAATCTTTAAAAGATGTGAAAATACAACAAAAGGAAAATCTCAGATGTTGTTCACAATATTACAGTAAAGGAATCCTCACAGACAATTTCATATACATATTCATAATAATATTTCAATAGCATGCTAAACGATTGTATGTAGATGAAACTTTGCCGGCTTCTTGAATCAAATCTTCTTCTTGCCATTCCCCTTGTGATTTTTATGAAATAAGTTTTTAATATTTTTTGAGTTCTTTTATAAGTTCAGATCAACATCCAAAAATCTGACAAATTCTCCACAAGAGCTTCACAATTTCATTCATGGAAAATTAATTTTCAAAGACCGAAAAAAGAAGTAAATTTTCACTTTCAAACGCACACAGTCAAACATCTGTAGCGTGCTCATACTTTATGATTTTATCTATAGCAAATCAAAAAAGAAGTTTTTAATTTTAAGCCATCCAAATGAGAAGTGGAATGAAGATGGATAATAAAAAGGAAAAAAAGTAAAGAATTTCGTTCCATTCTTGTTGGTACTTTGTAGTCCATGAAATTAAAGAATATTTCGTTACTTGTATTTTATTTTCTTGTTTCGTTCTAAAGACTGTTTTTTAGAATCAATAACAGATGAGCAGGAAAAAAGAAAGAAAATGAAAAAAAAGTTGGAATGAAACTTTTTTTTTGTTGAAGCAAAACAAGTGAAATAAAGAACGAGAAAGAAATAAAATTGAAAAAAAGTTTCACATCAAATATTAATTTCAGACATAAGTTGGATTTTTTTTTTAATTTTTTCCGCTGTTTGTTAGGGAGTTGAAGTAATGAATTTGTCTGTAGAAAGGATTGGGAATTATGTTAGAAATACGAAGGTTTTTTTCTTAGTCAGAGATTACATTGAATCAAAGCTGGTTAATGAATGAAGGAATATTTGCCCATGGCTAGTTTAAAAACAAGAGAACAATATAAAACTGATGTGGATGTCAACAGGGATTAAAGTTGTGGAAAAATGGCATAGACTTGCATTTTAACTTCAGGATGTTGAATTTATGTAAACCTTTTGGACTAAATATGAGTTTTAAAATGGAACAAATGGGACATTAAGGTAGGATTTTGAAATAGTCAACAAGCCTTTGTAAGTTTATGGCTGACAAATTATCCCAAATCACTTCGTTCATCATATTTCAAAGGTAATAAGGGTAATAATACTTTTTATTGATGGATAAAACATTTTTGATTTTGGAAACTAACCATTCATGAATCACCTGCTTAATATTTAAAATTTCTTTTAACTTTAAAACTAATTAAGTTATGCAATTTATTCAGATTGCGTTCATTAAGTATATGTCAATAAAACACTAATAATTTAATTCATTTGATTTGACAGAACATGTTTAAACAGAATATAAAGCTCAAATGACGTGATGACTGTTAAGAAGGGGATTTATTATGATTCAGGAGCTTGTTTTGAATGGCATTTAAAGATTTTATTTCAATTAAAATGTTCCATTATGAAATAAGTCCACAAGACTGAGTAGCTAATTGTTTGAGCTGAAATCGTTTGATTTGAAATCGAGTTCTGCTAAACAATGAAATCGAGTTCAGACCAAGTTGAAAAGTTGAAAGCATGTAAATCACTATTTAAATTCAGGATATTTCATTAATTTTGACAATATCTGAATATATATCACATTTCGCAATCACCAATTCCTTTCTAAAAAAATCCCAAGTTACCAACCACAATATAGCAAACCTTACTTCTAATTCCATTCATTCTTATTTCCCTCATAGCTCTCAGCAGTACCAGTAACAAAAAATCGTATACTTAATCTTCGTGTGCTGCTTTGTTAATATACACGTTTTAAGTGTGAGTGACGTCCATCAATCAATCAACATTAAAGAGTAAAGGCAAAGAGCAAAAAAAAGAGAATTTTCCATACCGACGAGAGAGAAAAAAGACGCAAGATTATTTATATCAAGATTTTAATCTTGCATAATTGTGAAAGTGAGATGGAGGTAGTGAAGGTATGGTAAGGTTAGTAAATCGATTGAGTAGAGCAAAAAGTAAAATATTCAAATTCAACAGAAGTGAAGATAAAAATGAGCATTTGAATGTCTATGTCTAGGACAAGATGTAAATAATAAGCTTATAGTGTAATACGATAATGATTTGATGTTATGAGTATCGCGAGTGAACTTTAAAAAATTCTTAAAAATGCACACAATTCAGTCTGGTTTGTTGAGGGAAGAAAGAGCATGAAATAAGATACAAGTAACCTTCTCACGATTCACTATCTCAATTTACCACATAATGCGATTCAAATATTTTCCTCTTTCCTATTTATTCTATGTATTTTATTTATT
This sequence comes from Chironomus riparius, assembly GCA_917627325.4. NCBI lineage: Eukaryota > Metazoa > Arthropoda > Insecta > Diptera > Chironomidae > Chironomus > Chironomus riparius. The sequence continues at coordinate 29,997,392 of OU895879.1, forward strand.
TACTGTAAAGGGAACTGAGTTTGAAAATCACTGAAACTTTGATTGCTGGACGCATTTATTGAATTTAAATAAGGGACAGAAATTCTTTCTTCAAAATTGTTCCAAATTAAATTAATTCTTTATTAACTTAGCATTCAAAACTGACAATAGTTTCACAATTCTAACCTCAAACTTATTAATATTCTGCTTGATAAAATATGAAACCACCAAGAGCAATTCAATTCATATTTTTTAAGAAGAAAGAAATCAAAATTATCAATAAAAAATTATTTCAAACTTCATAAAGAAATCTTTTCGAATGCATTTCTTTATTCATGATGCATGCAAAAAGGAGATTGATGATTTTGTCGACATAAAAATCGTCTCTCAAAGTGAACCGCAATTTATTAAATCAAGCACACGTTGGAGAGGAGAAATGCAGAATGTAAGTTATTACTATTTTTGTGAAAAAGAAGTGAAATATACTTGAGGATGTCATGGGTGACAAGTACCTCATTATAAGCTCGAATTATTTATTATTATTGCCATTATTATTATATATTTTACGGCGAGCAACTGAAAAAAATATCTCCACTTAATATCAAGGATATCAAGTTTAAGTGCATATGTTGACTCATACTTGGGACGATGCTTTGAAAGTGCATTTAAAACTGTTAAGAAATTAAATTGGGTTATTGTCACAGTTTGTGTCTCTTAGTTTAAGAGATTGTAGAATTTTCAATTAGCAATTGAATGTTATGAATTAGGAAGGTTTAAAGTTGATTTCTTAAAGTTTTTGTTTTGAATTTTATCGATTGTAAAATGCTCAGATAGCTCAAAAACCAGAATAGTGTTCATTTTGTCAAATGACAAAATCATCGTCTGTGAAAGGCACACAATAACATGCCGAATAAATTCAGAATACAATTTTATTGTCTATCTAAGATTATAAATCGTATTGGCAACGAGCCATTCAAATGGTCATATTTGTCAGGAAATGTAAATATCTGCGAAATTTGTAGTAATAAAAATCCAACTAAGGTTGTAGGAACTGGAAGCATTTCATGAAAAATGCGTAAAATATTTAGTTTGGAACAAATTGTATGGAAGTTGAGGAAACAAGCCTATGTAAAATGAAAACATTTTTAAATTTGATAGTTCTTGTCAGCATGATACTCACTACCTACTGATTCTTTCAATTTATTTTCAACACGTTTAACAACTTTTTTTAAGAAAATATGAATTTTTTGGGCCTATTTAAGATTTTTTTTTTGTGGCATTCGGTTCAAAGTTGATAATTTTAATTTATTGGAAGACAATATTTAAAATCTGCTTGTAAATACACAGAAATTTTCTTAAACAATTCAATTGAGAATCTAATAAAGTCAAAACAAAGCAAAGTTTCAATGTCTAAGCCTTAGAACAAAAATTCTTGTCTTAAAATAGATCATTCATTCAAAAACAAGAACCTGTTGACGAACAATTAACTTCAATTCATGAGTATGTTGACTAACAAGTATGTCTGAGCTATAAATACGCTGTAATCTTTCAAAATAAAAATATATTTCTGCAACTTTTCTTCTTTTTTCATTTCTCATTTCTTTTTCATTTTATCAATTAAATCTCGTTTCAATTCGTTGAGCTTTTAGGCAAGTAAATTGCATTTGTTAAGCATAATTGAAAGAATGCGACCGAGACAGAGAAATTTCTTTAATTTTTTTCCCTCTTCTTGATCTCCTTTTTAGCAACAATAATAATGTTAATTTGATAAAGAATAAAATGAAATGTATAAAGACGTAGCGACTACCGAATACGAACATATTCGTATTTCGTACACGAGATACATTTTTAGAACCATTGCATTGCATGCTTTCAACAATTACAACAACCATTTCGATTTGCTTACATAACAAGATATTAAAAGAATTATTATTTTTTATTCATTCATTCCAGCATTCACAGAGAGTCTGAACATACATACAAACATACATCTATGCATGCCTCCCTGCCTGGCTGTGCTTATTAAGTATTTTATATACATTATATTGTACGTGCCGAGAAGAATCGCGAGAATGATTGTAGTTGTATACAAGTATATTTTTATTGTTGGTAATGTGGAGGCCTCAAAAGATCTCGTGAACTTCATCATTATTATTTGTAGGTTGGTGTTGTTTTTTTTTTCATTCTTTCTTTTTAATTCAATTATTTTTTTTTTCTATTCCTCTCATCTACTCGAGTGATGAAATATAAATTCATTAAATATAAATTCTTTGCATTTATATGGGCAAGACCGCGAAAAAAGTGAACAAATATTGAAAGTTGATTTACTCAGAGTTTAGTTATTCAATCGTCACAATTCTTTCAGTGGCTTATAGCCAAATATAAAAACTAAATTTTTAACCCAATAATTTTAAAATGGCGACTTTATAAGTTAGTTTAATTTCTAAATCAAACATTCAAAGTGATTTTTATCCTAGAAGGAAGCTGTAAAAGGAGCTGATATGTTCATAAAAGTAGTTGAGAATCTTATTTTCTTTCATTTATCATACACACATTTTCAAATTAACACACAAAATTAGTTAAATTAACCAAAATTGATTTTACATATTAGTTTAATGAAATTTTCATTATTGTCCCTCAAAAAGCATTAATTAATGATAAATTACATCTTTCCTGCAAGAGTTTACTGCAATAAAGCCTTCTAATTTAGTTAATTTAAGTAAAAGTTTATTTTACAACTCTTTAATCAACCAAAAAATTTAAATTTTCAAAAACGGTTAAAAATTTTTGGTTAAAGTTTTTAAATTTTTTGCTTTTTTCTTGTTCTATAACATTATATTGTGATATATTTTGCTAGAACTAAGCATATTTGATGTATAATTATCATTTTACACCATAAACTTAAAAGAATATCTATTCAATTGCCATTTAAAGGCAATTTTAAAAAATGACCAAAAAAAGTTAATTATACTACTTTTTTCAAAAATTTTTGGCTTCTATCATAAAGCCAAGGTCTAAAACTATATTTGTGTCAAGAAAAAAGTTAAGTATGTTAAAAATTGATAGTAAAATATAGGAAAATAAGGTTAAAAATATTAATTAAATTAACTTATTAAGTCGCCATTTTGTTTTTATTACCTTTCAATGATAACCGTAGTTTTAAACTAACTATTGCTGAAAAAACTATCGAAATCGGTGTAAAACTAAGCGAGATAGACTAGTTTTAGTAAAATTTCAAATACCCTTCCCAAAAATTCAGTGTCAGATTTTGCCTATTTTCAAGCTCTACAGCCTTAAGCATAGTACCTATAATAAAAAGTTACATACCAAAAGATAGGCATCAAAAAGTTCTATAAAACAGTATGTTTGGTTTTACTGTAAGTATTTTCGTTACAGAGATATAAACGAAATAATACCAAAATCTGACACTTAATCGAAAAACGGTCTTGCCCATATCGTACAGAACAGAATTAGGTTGAAACAATGTTAAAAGTCACTGATATGGAGGGTGTAAGAAATTATATGGACATTGAAGTTGTTTAATTTTGTCTTAAAATTCGATGCATATCTCACAATTTCTTCCAACTTGGATTTCAATGGGTCGCTAGAGTCATTCAAGTAATATCAAAAAATTTGATTAAGATATAAATAAGACCTTGAATGTTCAGTGCAATACTGAAGCACTTATTAAATTTTTATACGCTATAAATCTTGAAATTCAAAACCCTTCAGAAAATATTACATAAAATTTAAATATTATTCAATTCCACAGAAAACAAAAAAAAATATTGAAATCTTGATAAGCCCTCAATTCATATAAAAAAATTAGCTTTGCTTCATTCATTGCATTGCATGAAAAATGCTAGCAAAATTTTTAATTACTATTTAAATTTATTACAATTTTTTTCTGATTCCATACAAGGCTTACAATGTAATCTGAATAAAATTACAACACTGAACTTCAATTAAAGCTGTTTAGAAGTGGGAATGAGAAAAATCTCACATGATCCAAATTGTTGCAAAGTTCATTGGAATTATTGAGTACCATTGGAGATTAAATGACCTGTTGTTGAAAGGATCAACTAAATCTTGCGTAAATATCAGTGCTGGATGTAAATAAAGTTTGAAAATATTTCAAACAAAACAAAACAATTGAAATCAATTAAGACAAGCCACAATTTCCCGTTAATTCCAACCTCATGACGATAATCATTAACATCATACATAAACCAACCAACAAACTTATCAAAATCCACATAAAACAATCAATCCAATTAATACAAGAGCTTCATTAAACTGAGAAACATATCGATTATTATTATCTAAACATTTCAGGTAATTGCCATAACATGACTGTATCCTCATCATGTACTAAGTATATATATCTTCTTCAGAGTTGCATGGCATCTAAAAAGAAAAGAAACCAGCGCAATATAAAAATTTCATTTCTTCCCTCATTTCTATTTCCTCAGGTGTGAATGATGTAAAAGAGTTGAATGAGATGAAAAAAAGAACCGGAGGAGTGAGATAGATAAAGAGAATTAGGAAGATAAAGGGAAGGCATATCAAGGTTCATGAATTATCATACAAGATAAATTGTACGTCATGGGCTTTTTGATCTTTAGACACTATCGCTCCTTTTCACTCTTTCAGTTTTTCTCTTTTCTTCTTTTTTCCACTGTTGTGTTCTACACTTTGCCTTTCAATTTCTTTATTCTTGTTTTGTTGTGTCTTATGGCTTTGTGTCTTTGTATGAATATCTTCTTTTATTTTATATATGAGCTCATATACACATACTTGAATGTGATGATATGAATTAGAACGTGTTGAAATATTCTTTTTTTTAATAGCGCAGTTTTTTTTAAAAACATTAATGTTAACTGTTGTGCATGCTAATTCAAAAATCTCTAATTAAAAATGAAATTCTATAAATTTCAAGTGAACTCAAAAGAATTTAACCTTAATCATGAAAACAGTAAACATCTGTCATTCAGTGCAGAATAAATATCTAATATGAACGCTTTTGCCGAAGAACGTGACGTGAAAAAACGGTCATTTGGAATTTGAAAATGATTTAACCGATTTTTACAAAACAAAGAAATTTTTTTAAAACTGATCAACGGTTATTCTTACAATAAAATTAGTGATTTTTCTTATACTAATAAATTTGCCAATAATTGATTGAATTAATACATCCTTGAGTGTTCAGTTCACTTGTTTGTTGTTTTTCTCTAACCATTTTGAATTAAAGTACAATAAACTCAATAAAAAAATAATAAAATGTAATTTTACGTGTGTAAACAAAAAAAAAATTTCTTTGTTTTGTAAAAATCGGTCAAATCATTTTCAAATTCCAAATGACAGTTTTTTCACGTCACGTTCTTCGGCAAAAGCGTTCATATATTCGTCAAAGTGTCTTGACAAAACCTCATAATTCACCACAACGAACTATATAGAATGAAAGAAGGGCTTTATTATCATTATTAGTAACAACAATGTTATATTTTGCGGCGACATAGCTATTGTCTCATGAAAAAAATGGATATAAGTGTATACATGAAGAGTCAATGTACAACATAGCATAATAATATGATGAGAGCGAATGCATGTTATGATTGTTTTATAAACACAAAAAATGAGGTATATGCTGTCGACAACGTTGATGATGATGTCAAAAGCAGAAAAGTAAGAGAAGATGAATACACAAAAAAAACGAAATGATTCATGAAATCGAGGAGATTCCTTCCGCTCTTCGATTATTCCTTTATATCTTGTTTCTTATTTACTTATTTCGCTTTTTTTTGTGTTCCCGCATTTTCAGTTCTTCTTCGTCGTATTCTTGTTGTTGGATTTTTTTTATTATTTTACACGCTTTTTTACACGCTTTTATTTAACTCACTCTGTTATGGAGCGTCAAATCTTGCAATCGATTTTTCGACCACTTCTATTGCTCCAATCGAGCTCAAATTTTGTATACACACGTATTCCCGGTGACAATACAATATTGTAACACTTTGGAACCACAAAAATGCTTAATTATAGTACAATTTAACTAAAACTTTTTTATATGGGAAAAAATCCATTGTCAATGATATGAAATTTTGATTTGTTTAAAATATTATACTTGAAATGCTCAAAAGTCATTTATATGATTCATTATAGTTTAAGTAATATTACTAATTATTAATTTTACTATAAATTTGAGCAGCTAAAGATATTTTGGCAAGAAAAAAAATTTGACAAGTAATTTTTTCATGAACATTCGTAAGTGAAAATTTGAATTTTCAAAAATACCGTTAAACACAAGTCCGTTACTAATTAATGCAAAATAACTATCAATATGCGATGTGCATTTAGCATACATATTTAGAGCACACATTTATGCTGTTTTAATTTTTTTACAATATTTATAACACTTCACCAATTTAATTATGTTAATTATTCTATTTATTAACGGCTTGACATTAAATTTGAAAAAATCCGTTATAAATACGTTTCGTATAGATGTGATTTTCATCTTTATGTTAAGAATCTACATGTTATGTAGTAGGAATGGGACGGATAAACTCAAAATCTTTATTTGAACATTTTATTTGAAGGACATTTTTAAAAGAAATTCATGTATTTTCAGGTATGAATTAAATAATTTAAAACGAATGAAAAATTTTGACAGTCTTTACTAATTACCCATTAAAAACTGTTAATTCATAAAAAGTTGGATGAAATGGAGTAAAGCGAAGTGAAATCTAAAACTTCCTGTAATCTAAAAACTGTAACCTCCTTATTAAGTTTGATAGAGCCAGTGTTGTAATAAAACAAAAATTCCAAATTTTGGAAGTTGAATCGATTTATAGATTTGATAAAACTAAAAAGTAGAAAATAAAATACTATAAAAAAAAACTTTTTTAAAAAAGCACGCTTTTATTTCCGATTACAGTGCACTAAAAAAGAGAAAATAATTTTTTTCTGAGAACTAAAATTTGATACAAAATTTTATGACTAAAAATAAAAGCGTGGGGCATTCTTGCATGCATCACTAAATCTTGAATTGTGACAATTAAAAATCATCCATATATGTTTACAAAAGCATTAGGTTTGTGAATATATTATAGAAAATCTAGAGCTGGTTTAAATTAAACGCCCCACGCTTTTATTTTTAGTCATAAAATTTTGTATCAAATTTGAGTTCTCAGAAAAAAATTATTTTCTCTTTTTTAGTGCACTGTAATCGGAAATAAAAGCGTGCTTTTTTAAAAAAGTTTTTTTTTTATAGTATTTTATTAAGGTTGAAGTTTTCTTCCTGTGAGTGTGCATTGCCCTCAAAAAGAAATAAAAGAAGAAGAAAAACGACGTGTGCAGCTCTTTCACTTTCATATGAATTCCATAATATTATATCGAATGTTACGTATGTACATAACAATAAAAGAAGTCAATGGGAAAGAATGAGCTAAAAAGAGGGAATCGCCGAAGCCCATAAAATTGTTTATAGTCGTATATCGTCTATATTCGTCCAAATGTGATGGCTTAAAGGAAATAAAAGAACATTAGGTTCCGAAAACGAGAGAGATAGAAGGAGAATGAATATGAGCCGCGTACACAACACGCAAAACTAACAGAAAAAACAAAACAAAGTAAATGAAAGAACTTGAATAAAGTAAAGTAAATGAAAGAAAGAGCAATGTTTAATAAAATATAAAACAACAGACAGAATAGATATCAAATTACCAATTTAACATTTAAGTACAAAAAACATCAATTTTTGGTATGAAAAATCAATAAAGTGTAATTTCTTTCTTTTCCGGCTGTGTCTAGAACAACTGCTGAGTTTTTGATTGAATTTTGTTGGACTGAGATTTTTTTTTGAATGGTAAACTTAACTTCGTGTGAGACTTTTTTAAATTAAAGGCATTTATGTGGAGTTTTCAATTTTAAATGAAGAATGCGGACACAAATCTTACTTTGGATGAGGAAAATTCTTGGAATACATCCTTAAAACATATTTGATGTTTCGATGAAAAGCTCCTCGAAAAAGTCGACGTTTTTAATTTCTTGGAAAATTTGACAATTTTTTTCTTTCAAATTAATGAATTTTGAAGTAACTTCCTTTAAAAAAAATCGAAACATTTACAGCCTTAGTTAACCAGAAACCCTTATCGAACAACATCAAAGACGATGAGAAATATTCCATTCATTAAGTTGCCATTGAGTAATTTTTTATTACGAACAACATATGTCCATCTATAGATAGTTGATGAGTAGTTTCTCACCGATTGCTCATTAAGAATTGATAGTTCTCATACCACGAATGTAAAGAAGAAGAAGAAGAGAAGTAAAAAAAACGTTTTCTTTTTATATTCCAAACGTGAATAAAATAGAAGCATTTAATGCGCTTTTTACGTAAGCACAATGAGAATTCTTTTCGTTGTTCTGTTCAATTCTGAAGAAGAAGAAAATTTTAATGAATCTCTAACTAGAAAGCAATTGTGTAACTGTGTATGTATGTATATCGATACAATTTAATCGAAAAATACAAATCTCGCGATGATGATGATGAAAAATTTAATTGCTGGTTTCCGTAGGAATCTTCGTGTAGATAAAAACTTTATATGTGAGCATGCAAAACCTTGATCGAGAGCTTTTGTCTCGTGATGTTGGATTTGTGGGATTTTTTGTTGTTTACAAAGATGCTTCAATATTAAGGGACCTTTTATTGGCAGAAATGAACATCTTAAAAAGCCAACAAAAATGTAAAATAATTTAAGGTTTAGAATGGAAATAAAAAAAATTCATTGGCTTGTCTGTTCGTGATTCTATTAAAATCTAATTTAGTTTATTTAGATTGTTTCTGTAATCTGTTCCCACAATTTTACTAATACGTATAATGTTAAACATGCTTAGTCTTTGTCACGTGTCTTATTAATTATTCAATTATTTAATAATGATATGAAATTAAAGAAATATGAAAAACATCATCTTAGCTACATCGAATACAAAAGTTCCTTTTCTGCCTACCAAAAATATTTCTATTTCAAAATCACCTCAAAAATTCAAAATCAATCATTTTCAATCAGCAATTAGCTATATTATAATTAACAACCAGCGAGATTTCATCACAAAATAATTTATCTCATTCCGCTTTCGAACAAATTAGCCATTAAATCAATACCACGAAAAATGAAATTTAATTTGGGAACTCTTTTTGTTTTTTGTAGTCAGTCAAGCAATAATTTTGTTGCACTATTGATTTTTGTTTTTGCAATTTCTTAACTAGGTGATTTTTAATGGTTTGGCTAAATACTTAAACTTTCTATTATTGTTTCTGTCTATTTAGCGTGTAAAACATTTTTTGCGTTGGATGTCTTCTAACTCATTTATTTTGACAGAGGTGTATGGTAAGAAAAAGCTCAGAAACACGAAAAACAATTTTTGGTTTTGCCCCGAAGGAGAAAAAAGGTAAAAGAGTAAGAAAATGCTGATAAGTAGTCTAGAGTAAGTCAGTTGTAATCCTCAAGTCCATTAAACTTTGATATTTCATGCTGTGTTTTTTTTCTGCTTGAAATTCTTTAAACTGCGGTTAGAACTGGAAAAAGGTAATCGATGAAGCTTTAAAGTTGATAGTTGTGGTTTTGTAAAACTTTCAGTAAAGTAGATTATTAAACTTCACATTCTTTACACAAGTTACCCTAAAGACAAACTATGTCTGTCCATAACTTACAACAAATTTTCAATCAGAATACTTCCTCCTCAATCAAACACAAACCATTCAAACCCTCTCGTTACAGCCTAACATTACATGACCAAACTAAAATTATTCAATTGAACAGAAATGCAACATTTTGTATATTATTTTGATTAACCATAGTTACAATACCACATGAGAAATCTATTGATCGATTAGCTCATTTTGAAAAAAGAAAGTTATTCAATTGTGTAATAAATTTTTAAGAAGTTTTTATTGATTTACTTTTTTTTCTATTCTTTGAGGCAAGGTGCTGGCTTTGTAATTTATTGAGTGTTTTATAGATGTATACAATGAAGTTATATTTGAAGTTTTTATGGTTTAAACAAAGTTTTTCTATATTTCTTGCTAGTTTTTTTTATCGATTCAAAAGTAATGTTCTGACTTTTCCTGAACGAAAGTTTTGCAAGCATTTAAGTGAAATTTGTGAGAATTTTTATCGAGTTTTCAGGTAGACTGATGTCTGTATAAGATATATTAATAGTACTTATATTAATATTAAAATATGACTTCAATTCCAAATTCATAATATTTTATCCAATTTCTAACCCACAACTGCTTTAAGCTATCATCGGGCACGTTTTACAAAAAATATCTAAAAGTCCCATCACGCAACAAATCAATCCCATCAAGAGACTTTCAAGTGTTTCAAAACCACCATTTTGATTTATAATTACTAGCTGGAATATCAAGATAGCTGAGATTTAATTGATAATTCACACTGACTATAATTAGTGATAGGAAATTAACTTCATTAAAACAAAGTAAAATGACGACAAAGGTGCAGGTTTTGTGTTTAATGATGTTCAGACCTATTATACAGATGAAAAAAGTTTTCGTATCACAGCGAGATGAAAATTTCATTTTGATGAAAAAAAAAATAATAATTTTTATGTAATTGCGAGAAGCTGTTAAAAGCGACACATATTTAATGAGTACCGTTTCGTCGTGATACGAAAGATGTTGCCACAAAGATTACAACTTTTGAGTCGGTGCCTTATTATAGCTCTATGAGAGCATCTATGAATTTTTTGTCGTTCATTAAAAAGTTTTTTTTTCGTGAGACTTAATAACATTATTAAGGTTCTTTAAATTCATGTTTTTTGAGAGATTATAAAAGTTTTGAATCTTCAATAAGCTTTGATTTAGCTTAGAATTAGAAGCATCGTTAGCTTTGTGAATATAGATAATATGGTCCATTTATGTCAACAAAAACTAAGGCGATTCATGTCAATAAAAGTGAAATATTTGGCTGTCGAAGAGAGAACTAATGATTGAACACCCCTTAGATCATCGCTATAAGTACAAATAATAAGTTTAAACCCTCGAATTTTTCATATAAATAATAATCTATCACGTAATCGAAACTCTAATCCAAAAGTTAATTTATTTTAATTTCGATAATTTAAACAAACAAACTTCCCGAGTTCTATTATCATTTCCTATTTATTCAACATTCAATCACATTAATGTGCTGTTGTCATATCAATTTCAATAATATGGAAATGATGAAAAATTTTCTCATTAAAATTTCTGATTTTTCTCTCGCCATTGAAATTCGATTCTTGCCTGTAGTATGGCAAGTGAGTTTTTAATATAAAACTCGAAGCTATTTATAGAAAAACAATACAAAAAGTTTTTATTGCAGTTTGAGGTAATTAGAATGGAAATAATTTGATCGTTTTATGGGCAAAAATAATAATTAAGCTTCCAGGTTCAAAGTTAAAAGTTCTCGTTTTTGAGAAACTTCCAATTTAATTAGGATTTTAATGGAAAAATCAGAATCATTCTGACAATTAAATCTTAATTTTTTTTGCAAGTAATTATTACGCTTCAGTTCATCCTACCATGACGATTTGCTACAGAATGTTCTATAAAATGACTCACATTACAAATTTAATACATACTGAGAGAAATTCGATAGTCAATAAACGTCATATTAATGTTCTCTTAATTGAGATGATTCGATTGGAATTCGAGATAAAAGGTCATTGAAATTAATATTATGACTTGACTTATTTTTGAGATGACAATTAACTTTTTAATTTGCTTAAAACTGACTTAAAGTCTATAGATTTATAGAAATAAAAAGAATAAGCCACTACGTTTTAACCTCTTTTTGCCCTTCCACAGCAAATTGAGCATGAATGAGAATTTCACATCTGACAAATTGGATATAAATTTTCTATTAATTCGAAGAATCATTTTCTACAAAAACTGTCAACAAATTATTAAGAAATAACTTGAAATTTAATCGAACTTAAATTTATTTTTAAATACAAAATTTGACATGAAGTCTATAAATTAATTAAATAATCTTCATCGAATTAATTGCTTAAGTCTTGTTCAATTACAAAGAAAATTGAAGCTTTAAACGAATAATTTAATGTAGATAAATTAACAATTTATAATTCCATCGCATCCGTACAAAAGAACATCCGTAAAAGGGCAAATTTAACGTTTGAAGCATCTGTTGACCAGCATTTTGATACACATTTCTACCGCATTCGTAGAAGGCAGATATGTTTGATAGAATTATTTTAAGGGATACTTGAAATTGAGTCAATATTTCGATGATCGCGTTCTTTGAGGTTAGAAACAGAATTTTGTTAAATTTGAATAGAGCCAACTTGAGAAAATTTTACCACAACTAAAGCTACAAAATTTTATAAGCCTGCATTCAACCAATTTAAATCTGTTATACCAGATTGTATTCGAAAAAAACTTTAATCCTTAAAATTAAAATCAACAAAAAAAAAGTTGGAAGTTTCATTTATTTAGCATTTTTTGCACTTCAGTCTACATACACTTTGTGTATCTGCATTTATTTATTTTTCTAACTCATTTATTTTATGATCAACAGCAACAGCAAAAACAAAACAGGAAAAAAATTCATTCACTGTATGTCTCTCGCAAAATAAATTTATGTGTAGAATGCACCTGAGTGAAATATTTTATTAGTTATTTTTTCCCATTTATCTCCATTCAATCATTGTTTTTTGAATTGAAAATTAATATGAACATGAAATGAATATCATCGGAATCGATAGATTCCACAGTAAAACATAATGAATTTATTTGTGCTTCAAAAAATATTTATATCTCATTTTTTATAATTACAATTTCAATTAAAAAGCAATTCTTCCTCGTTTTCACTCACCCCAAGCCAAAAAAAGCCTTTGCTCTTTTATGTGAATGCGAGGTCTGATCTATCAGTACTGAGCAATTTTTATCATATTATTTTTTACGTTATTATTATTGTCGGGGCGAAAAGAAGTGAGTCTACATAAAGGTAGACAAGGGACTCACATAATACACGAAAAAAATTCTTTCTCTCTTTTTTTTTTTATTTGATCGACGAAAATAAAATGAAAAAGAAAATTTTTATTGGAATATATTTTTTTACAGTCAGGTGTCAAATGAATAAAGTGCCAGGTTGTTTGCAGTTTAATGAATACAGATGGGATTTTAATGGGTTTATGGAACAAAGATAAGCGTGGTATTGAAATTTGAGAAGAACATTAAGGAAGGATTATAGAGTGCGGTTTGATTTTATTAGATACTATGGAAGGTTTTGCAGAGCAAAATGTAAATTGTAACAAGTTTTTAAAAAGGTTGAGAATTATTTTAAAAAATAATTTTAAAAACATAAATTAATATTTATTTATTTTTAAATTTTAGGCATTTGTAAGGTCTAAAATAGTCCAAAAACTCTAGACATCAATGAAAATATTATTTTTACAGAAACTTTCTTTAACCTTTTGCCATCAACTTGTAAATAATGGATTGAGACAACTAAAAAGTCAGCAGAAAGGAAAGAAATAAAGCTCGGAAATCGGAAATTATTTTTTTTATTGAAGTCAAGCAGAGAAAAAAAGGGAAAAAGTTTTTCAATACATTTTTTTTAATTTTTTTTTTGATATCACATTTCAATGCACCTTTAGCTATGTTTCATAATTCAATATCATTTTGATCAAACTAATTTTCTTCAGTTATGAACAATTTCTCTTCAGTTGAAGGTAAATATCTCCTCAACATTTTCCATTTCGTTGAGTTGCAAATGAAAAAAAAAGAATTCAATTTTTCTATGTTCGTGATTTTTAACAATGTTAAACAAAGTAAAGAAGAAAAGAATCAGCAATTCGGCATGACATGTAGAAAAAAATAAATTTGGAAAGGAAAAGCTCAATAGAATTTTTACTTTTTATAATATAATGGATTTGTTGCTGTCAACATTGTGTCTTGTGGGAATTCATCGGTAGAAGTTTGAAGGTTATTTTTTGTAAAGTGGTAAGCTAAGCTATGCTGAAAATTCACATGAATGGAAAAGCTCAAATTTTTAGACACCTCATCATGCAATTTATTAAGGTTTGAACTAGATATTCATAATTCTTTTATTTGGGAATCTATTTTTTTTTGTAACTTAAATTCTATTTTCAAAAATCAAATTCAGCACAAAAAAACATTTCAAATTAAATTTCAACCAATTTTTCACTCACATAATTTTCACTTGATTTATATCAATAATAATCACAAAATGTCACCCAATCAACCTCACAATTTCAATCTGTATATTAAATAAATTTAATAGACTTTAGCCTTTAATCAATGATTTTCAACTCATTTAAAATAGCAATTTAGTCTCGACGTGTAGAAAAAAATTATTAAAATATCAATTTTCTCAATAACATCCACATTATTATAAAAGATATGTATACATTACGTGTATGAATATAGAATTACTTTTTTGTTTCGGTTGGAAAGCTCTCCTCCTTGTTTTTCTACGTACAAATGAATTCCTTGAGCATTCAAATGATGCGATTTGTTGTTGGAAAAATTATAATTTAATTTTTATGACTCCAACACACAAACTGGCTGCTGCTATTTTACTTATTTTTCAGAAGGCTTAGTGTAAATTTATCTCCACACTGTGTATGAAATTTTTTGTTGTTGGATCAGCAATGATTTTTATTTTGTTTCATATATTTTATACCACTGTATTTTTTTTTGAATAATTATTTTACAAACTTTGTTTTAATTTTTTTTTCTTCTCTTAGCAATTTTTGTCTTTAATAATGTTTGTATTTATATGGAATAATGGATGCAATCTAAAGCCACAGCAAAAAAATATATAATTCAGTTTTTTATTCTTTTTTTTTTCTTTTTTATACGTCGCTCGTATTAATCTTACGAAATAATTATAATTTTTTTTCACATTCAGTGAGAAAAACCTCAATAATAATATGCAAATGATTAATTATTTTAGAAAATACACCTTGTTGTTTTTTCGAGTATGTACGAAACTTTTATTTTTTATAGGCTGAATTATTATACAATTGTTATTTTATGTATATTTGTAACACAGCAAAAATGAATCGCAATTTTTTCTTTTCTTACTCTCTACACCACGATATACATTCAATAATTTTCAAAACGCGATGGTTCGTTTAATTCCGCAAAATTTAAAATTTCCCGACTTCTTTTTCTCGAAATTTTTTAAAAACAACTTTTTTTTATTTTACGAAAAATAATGAAAATTGATTTTTTGAATACACACAATTAACTTTTTTTTGGTTGATTAATTAATAATAGATTAAGATCTTTTATTTTTTTGTATTTATGAAAAATTCTTTATGTTTTACAATTTGCGAGCAATCTTCACGACGGCCAGCAAAGAACTGAAACTTCTGTGATCGAGTAAAAATTTACAATTGAAGTGAACGACTAGAAAAATTATTGTGGATGAGAGGATTGAATATTTTTTGAGAAATGTTGAGAGAGAACTTTTTTTCAGAGAGTTAAAAGAAGAGAGTTTAAATATTTGAGATATCAATGACTGTTTGGTAAAGAAGAGAATGAAATGATGATAAGAGTCATTGATGGACAGGAAATTTCGGAGGAAGAAGCAATAAAATGTGACAGAAACCTTTCAATTTTTTCAGGAAATTGAGTAAATTTTGAGAAATCTGATTGATTTTGTCTTGTCATTTTTCATTAAGTCCAAGTTGGAAATTTGGTGTTTTATGACCAAAATAAAATAGTATATTTAAAGCCTCTATTTTAAAAAAAATTACAAAGTCCTCGCGTTATTGATCGAGGGACTTAAGCCCATTTTTGTGTTAGCGATCAGCATTTGATTGTCTATTTATTTTGCGTTCATTTAAAGATCATTAGAAGATTAGAAGATCATTGATTTTAGTGCAATTAGCAAATAATTACAATGAATGCTTATATAGAAAAGCTTTATTATTTAACGGTCAAAAACTAATTTGAAATTTTCCCGCTAAAAGTTGCACTACGAAAACATTAGTTAAAGTATAACTTATAATTTGTTCCAATGAATTTCCATATATAAAAAGTTTATCATTTAACGATTATTTGAGATTCAAATTTTCTAACGGTCAGTAAGTTTTTGAAAGCTTCCCGCCAAAAGAAATACAAAAAATTATTAATTAAAGTATATTTATCAATTTAATATCTTTCATTCTCCTATATAAACTGTTTATCATTTAACGGTTTTCTGAAGCTCAAATTTTGTAACGGTCGTATGCATTTGAAAGTATCTTCCCAAAAGTTACAGTAAAATCATTAATTATATAAATAACAGTCTGTTGCAAAAAAAATTTATTTAAAAAGACTTTGTAATTCAACGGTTTTTTAAGATTCAAAAAAATTTTAACAGTAGAAATAAATTCAAATTTCTAAACGCTCTCATCACGTGTTTTTTCATATGAAATATAAAAATCATTAATTATAGGACAAAAAGACTGTTTCAAGACTTTTAAATACGTTTCCCGAAAATAAAACAATGGACCTGAGCTAATAAAACAAAGTAGAACTCTCTACGATGTCTAGTTAAAAAGTTTTTCTCCGCCCGAACGAACAGACATAGTGAGATATTAAGCTACCTTTTCGAAACAAGTTTCAAAAATGCGCTTAAAATTAGCCAGGGAGGAAAGATTAGGGATTAATCCCCCCCACGCCCTTTTATTTTGAGTAATTTCTTCAATTTGCTAGGGTTTTTTTGAGAACAAAATCCAAAATTTTACCGTGCATACTAGGTAGTCATTACTAGAATATGTTAAATTAACCTATAAAAAATTCCAACTTAAGATCTGCAATGAATCTCTCATGGTTCAATACACTGACAGGTGTAATAATAACGCCAGGATTAACATGTGCCTTCCACTTGTCCCGCTTGCCAACAGTTACAAAAAACTACTAATAAATTCTAGTGACAAGAAAAATGTAAAAAATGACAAAATATCATAAGAGAATTAAAACAAGCAAAAGAGAACCTCCAACCTGCGAGAAAGTATCCAACAAAAACAAAACAAACTCATCGAAAAATATAAATTGAGAGAAATTCTCACAAAAAAACAAAACAATTCTCCCTCAACAGAAGACATCCAACAGAACAAACCGTTCATACATACAAGAATATTTATTAGTATGTGTATGTAATGTCTCATTACTTTTTCATTCATATGTTTCGAGTTATAAAGGTAATACACAAGTCGGCACACTGGATAAATGTAATTCTCTTCCACCTTTACATTTCCACCTTGTTTTGTACATTTGTGTAAGTAAATCGATTAAACAAGACACAAGAAATATGTTTTTATAGAAGAAAAAGAAAAGGAATATATAAAATTTGCTGTTTTGAGAGACTGACTACTGATTTTCATACTTTTCACGGAGAGCGACTCATGCAACATTGAAATCGGAGAATGAGGGAAATTTTTTTGTAATAAAATAAAATTTTATACAGGTAGGAAATGAAAATTTTCATCTTTATACGGTTAAAATTAAATATGTATAGAAGTGATGCATTTTACAACAGCAGGAACCACTACACTGTATATGTAACGTTTGCAAGTCAAGAACATAAAATTATTACATTATATCGCTGTGTTTAAATGTATATACGTATATTCCACCTGTGCATGCTATCTGCCTTCACTATTAGGGTTGCAGCTGTACGATCATTTCTCGATTGTTAATATAAGGAAAAAGATGGGAAGTTTTGGATATTGTAAGTTAAGGATAGTGCGCATATTTTGGATAGTTTCCATTTGTCTTGATTATCATTTTTATATGTTATTCAAAACTTCATAAACAGCTTTAATTTCCCATGAATTTTTATATAAAATCCCTCAACTTTGTTACTTCCATTTTCAATGAATTTTCATTACTTATGACAAAATGATAACAGGTCAGCACTATCATTTATCATCCAAAGGAAGCGCTCATAAACTTTACAATAAAATATAAAAAAAAGTTGATGCACACGTTGCGGTTGGTCAGGAAAGACGTAAAAAGCGGGTGCAAGAAGGAAATTAAATTTCTTTCTACTCTTTTTATCCTCATATTTTTTCTTTTGCCCTTTATTCTCTTCCTTCTTAACAAAAACGTCGAATGCAATCTTTCGAGATGAATTTATATGAATTCATCGCCATTGGCCATGCTACCGTTTTTCCTCATGTCCATCAAATATTAACTTCCAACTACCTCTATTTTTCTATCAAGTACAGCAACATTGACTGTACCTTTATGGCAATAAATTTTCATTTGCATCTCATATTTATATGCTTCAGAAAAACTTTACATTGATTCATGAATATTTAAGTCTCGAGAAATAGAATCAGGCAAGAAGACGACGAGTAAACTGCATTGTAAAAAAATGTAATATAAAAACAGCACTAGTAGAAGAATAGAGACCAAACTTAATGGGATATAAAGAAGGAAGAATATACAGGTTTTTAAAAAAAAAAATGTTTTGAGAAGGACTGAAAAGGCAGCCTGCATAAAATATTCAAAAGTGCAAGTGCACATTATGCAAATTTAAACAACGTTTGCTCGGCGCTTAGTTGCTGGTCTGTAATGTTGGATAAGAAGTACATTGTGAGAGAGAGAAATTTTCTTATAAGAGAATCAATGACTGTTAATGATGACTTAGAGAGAGAGGAGAGAACTTCTCAATGCAAATATTGTACAAAAGATTTTGTTTTCTCGCCATGCCTTCTTGAGATTTAAATCTGTTTGATTTGAATAATTAACAAGATGAAGAAGAGGATTTTCTTATCTCATTCTGTGTGAATATTTCATGTCTCACCGCTCCGTAAAAAGAAATTATTATGGAAGATCCAAAAATATTCTCGTTCTAATGATAATAGAATTTTTATTCGTGTTACTGTATCGTTTTCCACCCACATCCAATATAATTTGTTGTCTTCAATTGACAATATAATTCGTCGTCTGTCGTATTATTATATCGGAGCACATGTAGCGGACTAATAAGAGTGAGTAAGTGTATGTATGAATTAATTATATATGAGGAACAAAATTCTCCTCTGTTCTGTGTATTTTTGACTTGATGTCGCAGCAGAAGCACAAATTGTTCAATTGCCCACTGCTTTTAATATGCTGATTATTTTAATGAACGTAAATGGAACTGTAATATCGTGATAAAGGTCTTTGAATTATAGGCCAACGAAAAACAACACAGCACAAATTAAAAAAAGTTATAATTGTGGAAAATGGATCAAGATTCTGACTAAGGCGCTCTTAGATGTAGCATATGTATTAAAAAAAATCATTTAAGTTTCAAAAACATTTCAACAATTTTATAAGCCCAAATAAAGTTATTCATACTTAATTTTCAACAAATCAACTGTTGTACAATCTTATTATGTCTCAATGAAGTCACTGGTTGACATTTTGTGATATCAAGAAAGAATGAGGCACTCCGGTCAAAGTTTGTAAACACAAATTACAAAATCATTTGAGAAAAATAAATATACATTTAAATCCAAATCAGCTAGACAGTAGGAAAAAAAGGTTTTGTGTATAATATTTTTTTTCGTCTAGCAAATTTACTTGCATGCCCATAATAACACACATCCTACGAATCCCAAATTTCTTTATTCATTTTCACGAATGAATTCAAATTTTTTTTTGTTTTTTTTTCCTTCAACTTCTTGTTCATTTCGATGTTTCAAGCATAAAAATTCTTAGATTATGTACATGCGCTGAATTTTATTCTTTCTTCTCTTCCTTTACTTTCATTTCTTTTCTTCCTTCCTCAAACATTCCCTGTTTCCTTCTCGTACAAAATTGTATTTTCTCGTATGTCAGCTGTGTGAATGTATATCAAGGTGCCTCAAAATAAGGTGTGTATTCTTTATTAAGGGAATCAAAATGTTGAAATTATGGAGCCAATTTTTTTTTTGTTTCGCTGCTCATTTCATCGTCGCTTCTTCAATTTCTTTTTGACCTTCAACTGTTTTGTAAAAAATTTTGTTTTTAGAAAAGGAATGAAATTTTTTACGTATTTGCTGACTCAACTCAGCATACAAATTTGTTCTCATGTTGATAGGGTGGCTGATTGGAATATATTATCATAACCTTTTGAAATTTTTATTAGCCTCATTTCCGTTATATTAAATTTCAATCTGTTTCTCTTTTTTCTTAGTGTTACAAATTCAATCTTGATCTCAATATGTTGATTCTGTTTTATTGAAGTAAATTAATTTTGAGCAACAAAATTTTACTTTGTATTTTGAATATTTTGTTTAGGAGCTGTTCACTTATGACGTTCAGGGGAAAGGGGGGGGGGGGGGGAGTGGGGTTCAGCACGAAAAGAACAATAGAAATTCCTGGAAATCAATTGTTCTTTTTGAAAAATGACTGTTAATTTTGGACGTCATAAGTGAACGACCCCATAGCTTTTATGTCACTTCTGACGCTCGATGAAAGCAAAATAAGAATTAAATTTTAAACTTAACTAGCAGAAACAATTAACAAATAAGGATCTTAAATGTAATAAAAAATTGACATGGTGTGCTCTCAAAATTCAATTTACCAGACATTAACCTTTAGACACTTTATTTGCCAATGTTGTTAAATTTACTTGCTCAATTTAATACAATATTTGATGTTAAGGATTCAGCTAAGCACTAAAGTTAGGATCTTTATTCATCATTAAAATTGAAAAGGCCTTGATATTCTGGATATGAACTAATACCCTCATTTGGAAATATTGCAATTAAGAAAGTATTTCACTAGTAAGAAAATTCGTGAATATATGGATAATCAAGACAACCAATAAGTGTGCCATAAATGTTTTTATTTCTCCATTTTCAAGATAATTTCTACAGCATTAAAGGTAATATCGATTTGTGAGGTTGAATCAGGTTATAGTTTTTGTGGGTGGATTATTTTTCAGAAGATATTGTGGTTCATGAAAATATTTTAGGAATGTTTAAGAAAATCTTACGTGTTAAAGTTTCATGAGAGAAAACTTGTGGGTAATGAAAGATCTTTATTGAAACTTTATCTTTAATTGGTAAAAATGAAATGATGGGAAAGGAGATTAGTTGGTCTTAATAATCAGTTTTTGAACTTTTGATAAATCTAATAGATCCACGTAGAGTTTTTAAAATGAAAATAATAATCAGCCTGTTTCACTAAGGTGGATTATCCACCGATCGGATGATCCACTTTTTCAATCCGAGGATAATCCATAATTTTTTTTACTTCGTTAAACTGCACGGTGAATCAGAAAAAATGAATTTAAAGAAAATAAATTGTTGACGCATGGATTTCACAAAATTAATCTAAAATGTTAAAACTGGGTCCCCCCAAGATTGAAAATTCGGATAATCTTCAAGATTATCCTAGGATAATCTCAGGATAATCCATACACTAAAATTTTTTTTTCACTATATTCACTATACAATAAAAAGATTTTTTCTTAAACTAGTTTAATTATTATTAACCAATTAATTCTACATCAGAAAAAAAATATTTGGATTTTCCACGTATCGAAGAAATAGATAATCCTAAAATGAGGATAATCCACCTTAGTGAAACAGGCCGAATATGTTGGCCATTAAAGATCATTTTTTGGATACTTTTAAGTTTAAGTATTCCAAAAACGTAAAAGATCAATTGGATTTTCAGGTATGATTGAAATTAGTCAATTAAAGCAACTGCTCTTCATATATCTAAACTCAAAACATCGTAGATTTTGACATATTTTTTCATCAAGTAAAAACATCATAAAAGTTGATTGCCGAAACTAGTTAAAAGGTGAAATTTGTATTATTATCCTCAGCATCCAACATAAACTCTCAAAAAATTATTAAATCTCGTTCATAAAAACTTATGCTGGACATAAATTATATCTTACTCACTTTAATAACTAAACTTTCTCTCAAAATAAATAAACGCAAGAACTTATCTTCATTCCCACGACGGGAACAGTTTATCTGAACCAGGAAAAAAAAATCTCATAGATACAATCATGACAAGGAAATGAAAAGACAATAACCTAAGCAAGACTCGCAAAGCAATTCTCATGCGAGCTTTCAGGATGGTTAATGGCATTAGATTTTTTTTTATTTGAAGGCAAACAATAATCATTTGTTATCATCTAAAAAGCGAATGAGAGGGAGAAGAGTAAAGAGGGCAAAAATGGAGCGGAAATAAATTGGCTAAAATCTTTTTTTTCATGGGTTGTAAAATCAGTCAGTGCTTTTGCAGTACATCGAATTTATTCGTTAGTTTATTAAGGAACAATTTGGAATGGATGGTTCCCTTTGAACGATTCATCAAGAATTTTATGGATATTAATATTTTTAAGTTTATTTTAATAAATAATTGAAAATTGCAATTTTGATCTAGACTATATTGAACACCTATCCAAATATAACCTTAGCCTAATCAACCACGAATAGAAAACAGACAAAATTATTCCAAGGATGCGAATAAAAAATGTGAATCGAAACAAAATGGACAGCTGTAAAGTGTATCTGCATATCAATATCATTTCTCTCGCATTATTTATGTTGTACGAGGAATGGCAAAGTACTGGAATAGCAGCGAATGATAAAGTGAAATATTTGCTGTACGAAAATTTTCTTTTCGGCGCAAAAAAAAAATAAAAAAATAAAATAGCTGTACTTATCAATACATCGACGAACGTGCATGTCAAGTAGCGAGGGTAAATAATCGCCATAAATTATCGATAGAAATTTTCCCAAAATAAAGTGACTTTGAATAAACGGAATAAATCATAGTTCCTTCCTCATTATGTTTTATTCTTTTTTTTTGATAGTACAGTCATCGCCGTTGTCGTCGTCGATTTTATTTCATGTCATACCTGATTCAGGTTCGAATTCTCCTCATAATAAAATAAAATAATAACACCAATAATAACAATAATGAACCGACCTCATCGTCATAGCAACTGATAAATAATAACACATCGCGTTCCCATACTTACACCTCAACCAACCACCGTCATCGTCATGATCATCATCATTGCCATTGCTTTTTCTTCTCTTTTTTTCTCGTCTAATATAACTGAAGTAGAAATGTACATATAAATAAAAAATATGCCATATATAACTATAGACATGCTACCGGACAGAATGAAATAGTATTGAAGACGGAATAAATGAAAAGCATATTTAGAATGGTTTGGCTGATATAACTTGATACAAATTAATATTATAATATTAAGGGATCTAAAGTGGTTAAGGTTTGCAAGAGTTGTCATTTTAAAGCCGACAACCATGAACAGTAATTCACAAGTTTCCACAAATTAATAAAATTAAGAATTTTATAGCTTTTCTAGTTCTTAGTAATAATCATATATAATGTTAATATACCCGGAATTTCTCACATTACCTAAATTTCTAGCTCAAGACAAACTGAAAGCAGTAACTCAATTTACCCAGCACAAAAGCTTTTAAAAAATAAAAAAGTAGAAGACAATTTAGTGGCAATTTGAATGGAATAATAGATAGTCATGGAATATTGTAATAGGCGCATACATTTGACTTGAAATCATGCTCCAAATGCCATAATGGTAATTTTCAGTGTGCGTATGTGCTTTTTTTTCCTCGCTAGCGTATGAATAAAATAGAATATAAAAATGAAGGAAAGTTCTTGAACATGAACAATAGGAGCTGAGTAAGGCATAAAGAATTTTTTTTTTCATTTTTCTTCATGAAAATTTTATTAGAAATGAATATTTCTACTTTTTTATTCCTACCTCCTTTAAATTGTGTACGGTGAGAGAATGAAGAGGAGAAGAGAATCAGCAGTTAACCCTTTTATGAAAATTGGATCGCATCGGCATCACATCTAGAATTTATAAGAAGCAATTGAGGAGGAATTAGAGGATGAGAGGAACAAAACAAGAAGAAGAAGTAGGAGGAGGAGAAAAAGTGAAAATGAATAATGAAATGCTATTGATTTTGGCATTAGATATTTATGTGCATCTAGCACATTTGAAATTCACTCATATTTGAATCCATAACATTCCGTTTAAAAATACTTTCTGGCAATTATCATGAACTAGGATAATTGAAACAATTTTGTGATGATTTAAATTAAATTCCATGATTAATTACCTTCTTACAATTAAATTGTCATTGACTATTAAAATATCATCATTTATCACTGTCCTCATTTTCATAAAAGATTTAACACCAAAAGCATAGCAAAATGACGGCTATCAAATCAAAGAAATTTACGTCATTTTTGACCTTGTCCTTATAAAGACAAAATGAAAATATTTCTCATATTTTTTTTATTTAAAGTACGATAGAGTTTTTTATTCACACGGAAAATGGAAAAAAATTTCTACGTTTTCCGTCTGTGGCTGTATATTTATTTTGTATAGCTCAATCTGGTCAATTTTTGCTGATTGATTTACTACTGCTTTATAAAAATTTATTATTATGTCAGTTTTCATTGTTGTTATAAAGATTATTTGTTTAAAGGCATAAGAACCATTTTTGTGGATTCATCAAAGATTAGAATGTAATTAATGAGATTCAGTTCCAGGAATCTTTTATCACTGAGATAGCAAATACGGAGGCAGCGAGAGTATTTAAGGTTCTAAACCTGTCATGGATTGAGAAATTCTTAAATTTCTTAAAATTTCTTCTTTTTTGGATTTTCAAGAAATCTATAAATTCCTATTAATTTGTTAAAGATAACAGCATGTAGCGAAGCTTAATAAAATAAATTCTGAATAATTAATAAATAATTAATGTTTCCAATGAATCAAGCAAAGTTATAATTAGAAAAGTTTGGTTGATGCTAATTCTATTTTAAATTGAAAAATGCTTTCAAAATGATTCATTCAAAATAAAAATATTAGCGATTACTTATCGGATTAATAGTTAAAATTGCTCTAATTCCAGCTAGTTCTATACTTAGGTTACATAGCTGATCAACTGATTTTTGAGCATTCATTATCATTTTAATCGGTTCCAAAAATTTACGAAGATTAAGAACTAAACTGACAACGCCTATTCAACAATTAAGCTATGTATGTCTAAAACAAGCTTTACTCAATAACCAGCATTAACAGAAATATTATCACATAAACATACAAATAGATTCAGACAGATTCGGACAAAAGCTTATGTGGCAACATGTCAATGTCTGCCGTATGAAAAAGAAAAGCAATTGAAAATGAGCTTAATTTTCCATAAGCCACTTAAAGGCATTATTTCAATTTATTACATTACGTAGCAAATTTATTTAGTTATTATGACGGCAATGTAATAAATTCTTGGAATATTTAAGGATCATTAGGTTATAATGGGCCAATTTTGTGTCATGCTATGATGGAAATTGACGATGTGTCTTGATAATTATGAAAGAAAAATGATTGAAAACTTTTTTTAAGGACTTTGAGAACTAAAAAGGTGAGTCATTTATAAATTGAAGGACATTTTTAAGTGATAATTATTGGACGTGCTCTTGAATCAAATAGTTCTTTGATGGTTATTAAAGATGAAACCCATAAAATTTCAATTTTAAAGAGGACTACTTTTCAAAATATGCACAACAAAAGTGAATTGATTTTGAAACTTTAACAACAAAGTTCTTAATTATGACTATCAGTCAACACACGATTGTAGACTATTAAGTATATTTTTACCCAAATCATCTTCAAATTATTTTAATTATCCTTTCAAAAAAATCTTTCAACTTTATACTAACAATTTAAAGGAATCAAACCTAAAGTAACTGAAGTAATAAAGCTTAGAATGAATGAGAAGCAAAATTTCCCTGTCCAATTTATTGGGATATAAAATTAACAGGAAAAAGGACACCAAAAAAAAAATTATTTACATCATCACTAAATGGGGACCTTTTGCTCGAAAGCGATTTGAAAAGAGGATAATTTCTGGCAGATCTGCTCTCTTCCTTTTGGTAGTGACATAAACTGACATTAAAAATTTCCTTTACTACATAAGTTAAAGGTTAAAATAGCATGAAAATGTCTGAAGTATGTTTTTGATACTTTATATAAAGAAATGATGACCTATCAACTCTCTGTGCGTATCATCGGCAGATACTTTATAAAAACTTCATCCGTATTATTATAGATTCTATGTTTTGCTTACGTGTGCATTAAAAAGCAACAAATTTGAAATATAAATGGAGCATGAAGATGAAAACATTTTATTGATTGAGTTTTATGAAATTTTCCAATTGTTAAAGATGATTGAGTGATTATTAAGCTTATGGAGGTTCATTTTCTCAGAGGTAAGAGAAGGTTGTACCTTTTGAAGAAAATTTTAATGCCTTTAGATAAAATTTATTTCGGTGTGAACTTTTGTTATTTTCTTAGAAAAATTCCGTCAGATTTTTTTTTTCTCAAAGGTTCTTGCCTAAAAAAGGTCTTCTTAAAATTGTCAGCATTCCTTCTGAATTCTTTTTCAACTAAAATAGACAAAATTACAATTTATTGTTCGTAATGAATCCTTTTAAGTTATTGGAGTAAAAAAGTATTGAACAAATTATTTGAAAATTTCTACAGTTCCGTTTCGGATAATGAGTATCGAATCGCTGGCTGTGCTAAACAACTGCTTCTCAAGTTCATAAAGTAAGCGTTTTTTTTTTGTCTATCCCAGAGCTCAAAGTCGATAGGGTTTGAGTCGACTTGAGTTGACTCCGAATAAATGGATTCGACTCGAGTTTACTCAAGTCTCTTTTTTTATGTGTGTTATGTACATAGAAATTCTTAGTGTATTTATAAAGAGAGAAATCAATGAGAGTAGAATATGTATTGTATTTCTTTTTATAGGACATATTTTTTGGGATGATTTGAATGGAACCATAAAGAATCCGAAATGTAAGTTGTAAATAATATTGATTAAAATAAGAAGTTGGGGATTGAAATGTTATTGTAAATTCTTGAAGTATCAAAAGTCAAGTCTTTAACTTTTTTATTTAAAAATCGTTATTGAAAAAAAAAAGAAATAAAAGTTTTAAATATTCTTTGAATTATAGAAGGTATTATGAGGAATTGAACAACGTGTTATTTCTTCAAGGCTACTTTAAATTTTTTACTACCTTTCAAAGCTTTTTGTGGTAAATTTTTAAAAGACAAATCAATATTCTTTATCGTTTTCTATTAGGTATTAGAAAATAAAGAAAAAGAGAATTAATCATAATCTAAGCATGTTCACCTTTACATAAGCGAAAAAAGATACCTTGTCTTTAGAGAAATAAAAATTCAATCCTTAACCTAAATTACATTCAATTCTGGATGGATAACTCTAATCTGAAAGAAATATCTCTAGGGCATAACCTTGATTACCCAAAAAAGCTTAACCCTTAACAACAAGAGACAAAAATACCTTCCTTTGAGTTATTATAAATAATTTTACAAGATTCAGAAGGAAGGGGAAACATCCCAATCAAAAATTGATTACATTTTCTTACGTTCTTTAAATTCCATAAAGTAAGAAATAAATGCACAAAGTAAAGAGAAATGGAAACAAAAAGAAAAACTTTGAAAAATGGAAATTTTGTTCATGCCTCGTCATAAAAAATTGATTTATATGAAAAAGCTTTTAGCTCGCAACATGCAATCAGAAAAGTCCACAGAAATTGTGACATATGGAATTAAACTATATAATTTACTGTTAAGGAGCATGAGAATGAAAGAGATATCGTCAAAAATGGATGCATGACATTAACTGTAAAAATTATCCACGTATATTCTCTTGAAACATTGAGGCACACACCAAAGAGACTTTATAATCTTTTAACACAAAAAAAGAATGTCAACGACGCAAAGGGTTAACATTTATGCTTATGAATGTTTTTATACGAATGTAATGTGAAGTTTGTCTCATTAAAATTATCCAAACAGCTACAAAAGACAAGCATGGATGATGAAGATGGAGATGAAGATATAAGGGGGTGAAAAGAACCTTTCTCATCATCATTCATGCATGTTGGTAAATAAGTAAATGTCTTCATATCTTCTTCTATTGTTTTATTATACTCATTAACCTGGTACTAAATGTCCTGAGGTGAATTTTGAGTCGAAATTTTGTGATCGCTTTTCAGGAATTTCATGCTTTGGGACATTTTACTGAATTTGATCCTGCTTTTCAGTGTTGCAATGATTTAGGATCAATAATATAGAATGGCGATTGTTATTCTAATCATATGAATTAATATTATGTGGGATCAAACTTCTAATCTTCCAAATGCCCAATTATGGCTTGATCTGGTACATTAAGCAGTCAAAGTTTCTAAACTTACGAAAAATAACAAATTTGGGGATGGCTGGATTCGAACCGACGACCTTCGAGTTACAATCCCAAATTTGAGCCAAGCGCCTTACCTGTTCGACCAGCAAGGAACTTAAATGCTTATAATTCTGAATTTAATGCTGCTTTTCATGGTTGCAGAATTCTCTTATTTTCAATTAGAATTAACTAATGATTTTTATGCAGATAGCATATGTTTAAAGAAAGATATTAAGTTCTTGAATTAAGTTTTAGCTATTAAACATATCATAGACTTAAGGACTTTAAGAAACAGTATTTCTGTTTATAAACATGTGTTCAATCTCTTCATGCTAAATGAAAATAACTGCAAACTCTATATCTGTTAAAATTGCAATCACTTAAGCTAATTAAAAGAAAACGAAAATCTGATAAAATGCTTCCAAGAGTTGCTGTCTTTCTTTCTTAATTATATTTGTTTTAACATATTTTTTATGTGTGTTTATACACAAAAAAGTATATAAATATAGCACAATGAACTAGCTTAAGAACAATGAAGTGAGGCACAAGATTATAATGTGAATATGTGACTTGAAGCTAAGCAATTATAATCCCTTTTGATGTCCAGATTTTCTTTTACTTTTCATATATATTTCATCATAAAAATCGTAAGCTGGACAATAATTCCACAACATAATGTTTGTCGTCCATATTGCAGTTTATCACGAAGCTACTCGGCACCCATATCATGTATGTACGTTCCTAATTTAATATTTTCGTATGTCACGCAAAAAATAATGTTTTTAATATTTTAGCATTTGTAATGTAAATTTATCATTACGGTATATCAAATAATTATATTATTTATATTCATGTGTACACACTTTCCACTTCTTTACTTTGCGTTCTATTGCTACCTTAATAATGCTATTTTTGTGTATACAAACATATTTGGTTTATCAGAAGGGGAGGATCATTCTAATGCTTATGCTTATGTTGCTATTACTTTTTGTAGTTATAGCTCATTTATTTTAAGTAATAAGTTGCAACTGAATTGTTTGATTAGGGAATTCAAAAACTTGTTTGCTTGATTTTCGAAGAAAATATAATAATTAGGTGAAAATAGATTATATGGAGTTGGTCTCAATGGGAATGGATAATGGAAAATTGTAGTAAGGTTCGATGATTATTTAGGCGATAATGATAGGATACGAGTCGGTAAGTCAATATAATAATTTCTAATTTATAATTTTTAGTTTATTCTCTTTAAAAGTTTACTGAAGTAGTTCTTTCGTCATGTCCTTGTAGTAATAAGATAAAATCAAAGTAAATTATAATTTTAAGCTTACACTTTAGTTTGTATAGGGTCAAAAATCAATGCTACATTAATAAATTTCTTTAATTTAAGAAACATTTAAGAAATGAGTCTTTACATCTAGAAATACCAAAAGCCCCTACTTTGAAACTTTCAATTAGTCAGGGAAGTTAATTTTTTCTGTTTCCCCACAAAACCCTGAAAATTTCAAAAAATTATTGCTTTTATACCTCACAAATTGAAGATTATGAATGTAAAATGTAAAATCGAATAATACTAGTCTTGCATCAAGATGAATTTTAACCCCCTGGATCTCAAGGCTTTCACCTCTGCATGGATTTAAATTAGTTAAATATTCATAAATAAAGCCCCATTTCCCCGAATCATCAAAGGTGATGAAAAATCATCAATGTCGTAAAATTCTATGAAATTAAAAATTAAATTAACATGCTTTTCAAAACAGCAATCATCAGAGAAGGCAACACCTTAAAATGTTCAAAGCAAGAGGGATATAAGACGTATGCGAATATTACAAGATCTAAATCCGTGTGATTAAATTATCTTAGTAAATATTTTCCATCATAATATTTTGTAAAAGTAATTCATTCATCAACTTTCCTTGCATCAAAAGTATGTTTTTTTTAACGTAGAAAAATTCTATATGAAGCACGTAAACCATGCCAGTATAAGTAATTCCGTAAAAAATTTTCATCATCGAGACTTCATCACATGAGAGTCTCTACAAAATAAAAAGAAGGAATGAAAAATTGATGTGTATATCATACTTACAAGTTGTTACAAGTTGTTACTCTCGTATATTTTCTTCTTCTCGTTTTGCTCAGCTCGCAAAAGCTTCTTAACGACACTCTCGTACTCGTTCTCAGTGTGTAAAATATCTTCACTTTTTTTTGGTATAACTTTCTCGTTTCTTTTTAAATAAGATATGATTATAACGCTCCTCACACTGCCGTCTTATTTTTATATGCTCCTTCTTATTTGTCTTAATTTTTTTTTAAGGATTTGACTTTATACTTTGCTCCACCTTACAAGTTCTAATTTACTTCAAATGTAAGTATAAAGCAGTAAAATGTAAAGTCTAATTTAGATATACACGTATGTATATGGATGTATGTTATCAAACAGAACGAGGAAAAAAAAAGTTTTTGGTAGCATAAAAAAACTTGGAGAAAGGAGAAATGTTAATTAAATATTAATGTCCCTGGGCTTCTCATTCCATTCATTTGAGTATAATATACATTAATATATGGCATCACTGTTGTGTTAAAATATTACACATGCGAACATTATTATAGAAGATGTCTCTATATATCCTCAAAACACTGTATGTCTATGTGGAGTTTTGCTGCTATTATATCGTTATGTGATTTCTTAATGACATGAAAATTTTTTCCTCCACTGCTAACACAATTTTTGTGTATTGTCGTTATTCTCGTGTTGTTGTTGTTTTTGTTTTTGTAATCTTATTAAGTTATGATTATGATTTTAATTTTTAAATAACCAATTAATAATAAATCACTAATTCTCTCGAAATTAAGTCAACTTATTCAACATTCAACGTCTTTATTTTTTACTTCAAGCATGTAGGTTATTTGCTTTGGGAATTTTACGTAGCAACACAAATAGCAAAAGTTTTGATGGCTCTGCTTCTTTTATTGATCCTTTTATTTTTGAAGGATTGTAATTTTCTGGTTGGATTAAAAATTAAACCTTGAGATTAAATGACTGTGTTAATAGCTTTTTATGCAAATAAAGGTTTTAGTATGGATTAAGAATGGCTAATTGTGGTAATTTTTATAGTTAGACAGTCTGTCATAAACATAAGCACGTGTCATATATTATGGAACCTGAAAAAGTCTGATTCCTTTTAATTTCGAATAAATTTAAGAAAATATCGATTGTCTGTTCTAACCTTTAGATTATTTTGCTTAAAAACATGTGACTTTACCTTTCAATCCTCAGATTTAATCATTAAATTTTTGAATATAAATTTTCATCAGCAACTTTTGAACTTAAAAAGTTTTTAATGCCAAAAAAATCGTATTTATTGATGTATAAACTTTATCATTCATTTATTTAATAACATACAATGTTGTTTTTCCCGATATATACGCCACCTAGTTTTCACACTTTATGGGCAATGACTTCTTCTTCCTTATGTGCTCCTCTTATACTTTTTTTGCATAAAACTTTTTGTTGTGTTTTTTATATTTTACGTTCTTGTCGGGAAGAGGAGAGAAAATTTTTATTGACGAAGAGAAAAGGTTTCCTTTTCCTTCTGTGTTGTTCCTTTTAATTGAATTATTTATGAGATAAAGTACATCAGATACACGCACACAATCACAAATACACACGATTATGAATATTTTTTTTTGTTATTTTTATGATAAAATTTGAATTTTTATGAACTACTTTTAAGTTTTATGTAAGAAATTGCACTTTATAGGATATGTGTAGATTTTTTTGAAGCTTAAAATTTCAAGATTAAAATGTTCAAAATACGATTCACTTATTTTTTATGATATGTAAGCGATTTCACTTAAAAATATTTTTTTTTCACCCTTAAAATTTAATTTTTTTGATATTTTGTTGCACTTGATATGATATGTATATCGATAATAATATTGTGTCGCTTTTCGACTTTCTATTCCTCTTATTAGAAAGCGACTTTCATTTACTATTTGCCAGAATAAATGAATTAAACAACTTTTTTGCCTTTTTTTCGCCTATATAAACGCCCAGCAATTCGAGTCAGTGTCGAGCTGAGAAATGAAATGTTCTTTACCCTCACACAACTTCTGAATTGTTTTCATTTTTCATGCTGAGAGCTTTTTTTCTTTATATTGCGCATGTGTTTGATTTGCGGCAACTCACACAATGTCTCGACCGACTGTATTATATATGGAAGAGGAAAAAATGTGCAAAGTAATTTCTATAAAATTCTTCACTGTATTTGATTCTTTTTCTACGTTCTAACATAAAGTTAGATGACATGCGTTTGATGTTGTTGTATAAGTTCTTGTTTTGGGGTTGCCAACTTTTCCATAACATCCGCGTGTAGATTTTTTTTTCTCTTGTAATAATCGTAGCAAATTTTCTTTTAAGGAGTAAAATTTTGGTAGAGGTTAGTCTATAATCTGATCCAAAACTGTACTCTATGATTTACTTCTAATTATACTCTTGAGTATAGAAGAAAAAAATCTTCGATTTTCAAAAGATAAATAAAGCTTATGAACTGATGATTAAGGCTTTAGTTCTAAGGATTTGTCACAAAGCCAAAAAAATATTAATAATAATGTGAGATGGTTTCAGACAAGCTATTTGTTCATGGTTCGACGAGCTTTAGGCACTGAAATCCTAAAATTAAAAGATGATTGAATCTCAAAGGATTTTTTTAAAAATTGAACTTATTTGTGTGACATTTGTAATTTTTTAATTAAGTTAAGGCGTTTATTTTGTTTCCCCATAGCGACAACGTTTTCTTACTTGTCATACCATGTGTAAATATTTCGTGTGAATTTGAATGTCATTAAACCGCCGACTATAATTTTATCCTCTCTTTTAGTTCTTAATGACGACACGAGGACTTTTTTTAATAATGTGAGAAAATTACACGAACTGTATGTGGTGTACCGGCTATTTTGGCAGGGTAGGGTATTAATGGGCGACCACATACAATTTATTATTATTATGATAAATAATCAGTTAAAATAACATTCGCATAAGGCGCAGTCTTTGGTCTTTAATACATATGTCAAGCTGAAGAGGTTGAGATTTATGTGAGAGACGTCACTGAAAAATTTATCAAAACTTATACGTACTTTTCATATTAATTTGCTTGCCTTAATACACCAGTATCAAAATAAATCGCGTGCATCACGAGATTTTTCATTACATTGTATGAAATTGTCCTGTAAAAGGAATAATTTTATTGATTTTTTGCTGCTCCAATGGACGGCAATTTTTTTATACATCATACACAAAAAGGTTATTTTAGAGGCATTATGACTTGTTCGCTAATGCCACTTTGTTTTCGTTGTCACTTTGAAGCAATTAATTTAATTTACTTAATCATAAAAAAAAATAAAGAATAGAATTGATAGATAGGGAAAATTGACGTAAAATATTTGTGTCAATTAAGTCATTAATAATGTTCAAATAAATTTTTCAGAAATTATACAAATAAAATCGAGAAAACTATTTGGATTGATCGAGATAATGAGTTTCAAAGCTGTCATAGATTGAACGCATTTGGATTTGATGGATTTTGATAAAGAGACTTAGATAAGACAACTAATTTGATCTCGCTCTATTCAATTAGTTAAATAAATAAAAAGAACTCAAACTTTACATTTTGACTTGTTTGATGTATAAATGTTCTAGTTCCTTCGAGAAATTATTTAGCGGAAACAGGAAAAGGAATGAGTTTCCGGACCGGAAAATTCTCGCTGATTTCCTCTCAGCATTTTGTTTGATAATAACACTTCTTTTAACGATTGAAGATAAATTAGTAAATTAAGGAATTTTATTGAACGAATCTTAAAAGACAAAAATGTTCAAAATTCATTTAGAAAAATTGATTAGGCTTACTTGAAAATATCATAAGAAATTGACACAAAGTTACTAGTTTTTAAGAGATTTTAAGATTATGCTGATTGAGAGAATCCCTAAAATCAAATAGATTTTGATACTATGGAAGGACATGATTAAAGAAATGATCAATAAACTCGGTCAAATTAAGGAGAATGCAGTAAAATGTAAATAATAAGCAAAACAAATGAAATTAATGCGTTAAGTTAATGCTTTGTAATGCAAATGACAAATGGAACCCTTCGAATTTCCTGCATGTCAAGTGGAATAATTGTTTGTTTTTATTGCAAGAAAAAGGCTAAGCACGGAAGAGTTTATTGGTTTTTAAAAGTGATCAAATGATGGAGGATAAATGACTAATGTTCACAAATAATTAAACGTAACATTTCGGTCAAAATTGTCTTTAGTAGCTTTGTTCTATTCTTTAAAAAAACAATTTAGTGCTTTTATCACCCTCATGACTTAAAGCAATGCTTTTAATAAAACATCCAATTAAAAATTAAAACAGTTTTAATTTAAAGGCATCTTGAAGAAACTTTGTAAAGCTTAAGAAAATAAATAGAAGAAAATCTTTGCAAATATTTCTTTACACTAATTTATTATTCCAACTTATTTCTTGTTACTTTATTCATTCTCCTTTCTTACAGCTAAATTTTATTATATAGTAAACTAGAAGAAGTTGCGACCTATTTAAATTTCTATGTATCTCATTCATAATGAAATCTATGAATAATCTTGTTTCCTTTATTTGTACTTTAAATTATTTTGTATTCCAGCGAACTTTACAGGAGCAAATTACCCTTGAGAGAATCAATAAAAAGGGAAGCACGAATAATGAAATTTGTACCTTTTTTGACACAAGTTCATTAAAATTTCATTTATTTCAATCTAAATAAATTCTCGTTTATTTAAAGCGTCATTTTTTCTCAAGGAAGAAAAGAGTTATGGATATCATTTTGGGTACTTCTGTGTATTTTTTATTACACACAGTGAGTTTATGAAGAGAGCATTTGCTATGTCTGAAAAGATAGATTTTTTCGAAATCGTTCATTGATTTTTTAAATAAGACATTTTGCAGAAAGTTGTGGTCTTAACAATAAAATCAAAAAATTGAATTCAGTTTACAGCTTTTTCATCCAATCTTCGTGGTTTTTTCAAAAAATTCTAACGCACTTAGTTTGAACCTCATTGATTTACAGTAAAGTTGCTTTTCTATCAGAATTTTTTTATTTTTTAACATAATCTGAGAAAAGTTAAACTTACCATGACTGCAGCACATTTTAATAGACTTTTTTTTTCATTTTAATTGCACTTTATTGCATTTATTGACGACATACTGTCCGGTAATAATTCACATTTTAACTTTTGTATTTGTATACATAAGAATTAATATTATGTAGGATCAAACTTCTAATCTTCATATCTAGGTTTCAAATAAACTAAGGCTCGTTTCGATCTTCTGTGAGCGTGACATGATACTTTTCAGGTCCGTTCTAACAATATTCCATTTGTGGGTAATCTTGTAGCTCTCGTTCCTATTTCTCCTGCTATACTTCAAGTTCCTGACCCGTTCCTTAATCCAACGTTGCCCAAATGCCCAATTATGGCTTGATCTCGTATATTATGCAGTCGAAGTATCAAAACTTCCGAAAAAGAACAAATTTGGGGATGGCTGGATTCGAACCGACGACCTTCGTGTTACCATCCCAAATTTGAGCCAAGCGCCTTACCTATTCGACCAGCAAGGCACTTAACTGCTTGAATAACCTTTTATAGTATCTTCTGTTTTCTTTCATCATGCAAAAGAAAATCAGAACGAAAATATTTTCTCTGTTGCTGTTGATTTTTTTTTTTCATTTCCTAATTAAGCTGAAAAATAAGGATGAATAGGATTAAAAATATTATTTTAATTGAAATGAAAAGATCTGAAATAAGGAAAAAGAAATTGAGGGCAACTGGAAGTGGATAAATGAAAATTTAATTCTATTTCTTATTTTTTTGTTTCATCATTTTTTCACCTTTATTGTCGTTTTTTGCGACATATTAAATCATATTTTTTTCATTATTTAATTTCATAATAATAAAGACTTGTCGTATGTTTTCCTTATTTTTTGGTTGGCTTTTGGTAGTTTATGATAATTTTTTCATGACTTATCATTTTTCATCATTTTAACATTAAAACATATACAAATACTTTCTTTTTTTATTTAGTTTAATTTACATTATTACGGATTTTTTTTCTTCATTTTCACTGCATTGATTTGATTGAAAAAAATTTTCTTTATTAATTTTATTTATTTTTATTCTTTTAAGTTCATTAGACTTTTTCTTTGTGATTCAAAATGAAGAGAGAATAGAAGGAAATTAACAAAAAAAATATTTCATATTTTTATTTATTAATGAATATTTTTCTCGTGATTTGAATACAATTAGAATGGATTTGATTTAATTTGTGTGAAATTAGTTTGAATTATTTTGATTAAGTTTGAATCAAATAAGGCCTTTTGGAGAATTAAAACTTATAAATTTGTTAAGAAATTTACAGAAATTCTCCTGAATCTAGATCGAAAAACTAAATGTAACTTGATTTATTGTTTTTAATTTAACATTCTTAGGAGAAACACGACCATTTCAGAATTCAAAACTAATTCCACACAAAAATTCTTTTACTTGTCAATCTCCATTTTCTCATTTATTAACATCCGTTCCTATAACATTCAAGAAAAAAAGTCACATTTTTTTCTCGTCACATATCTATATTTTCATTTTAAAAAAGCATATTAGTTTTGGTTATTTCATTGTTGTCATATTTATCGCATTTGAAAACTATTTAACAAGCTAAGTATAAATAATTTTTCAGTAAAAACTTAAATGCTTCCAAACTTAATTAGGAAAAAGACTTTTTACTTCGTCCATAAATCCACTTTTCGCTACCATTTTACTATTTTCATATTTTTTCTTCACTTTTCAATCCTTTTTTTTGTGTAAGCGCAATTTTTTAAAGCAAATTTAAAATCTGAAAATTTATTTTTTTCATTTCATATTTTTTATAAAAAATATAACAGTTTGGTAAATAAACTTTTATTCTTATTAGCTTAAATAAATTTATTTTCACTTCTCATCTTTAATATTTTTTCTTCTTATTTTTTGAGACATCCTTTTTTACCTTTTCAAGTTCTTCAGTAAGCGTTTAATAAAAAAATTTCTTCATTTAACTATTTTTCGGCTAGCATTTTATTTTTGTATTCACAACATTTTTCCAATTTCTGTCACTTTTCGGTTCTTGATTCCTCACTTTATTTTTTAAAAAATATTCAATAAAATTTTTTGGGGATTTTTAACTGTATATGTCGTGTTTTAAGAGTAAAATCTATTCTTTTTATAAGGTTAAGTTTTAAAGATAACCCAAAATTCCCGCCAAAAAACTTTCTCTTAACTGCTTTTGTAGGAAACCAAAATATAAAAAATCGCAAATGAAAATATTGCAGAGTTATATTCCATATCATTTATGTAGGCCTTGTTTACACTTCCCATCCATAATCTTCATCATAATTATTATAAATTCATAGAATTTCGTGCAATTGAAAAATTTTCTTTGAGCTCCGTAACTTTTCAGTGTAAACACCTCTCTTTCTTGATTATTAATATTTCATGACACATACATACGTACAACTTTGTTCTTATTTTCAGCTCAACAATGAGAATATTTAAATTATTAATCCACTTTTTTTCATGGAAATTTTTTTTTATGAAATTTACAATGTAATAAAAATTAATGTGATGTAATTTTTCAGTACGCGAGCTTTTTTCATGCGTTGTCATAATAAATTGAAATGTCATCATGCTTAATTTAATCAGAGATTGTATAAAGAATATGATAAAAATAGACTGATGAAGCAGAAACATTAAATCATACCTAATGTTTGAAATAATAATAGAAATCATGAGCTTTTTGTTCTGACAATTTTAAACATTTATTTTGAATTTTTTGATTTTTAAATTAAGAGGATTTTTTTTAAAATAGAAAATTTAAACTGGTACACGAAATTATATTTAAAAGTTACAATATAGTTCAAGTGAAATTTTCTTGGTAATATGTGGAGAATTTGGTTAAAACTTTTTAATTCTCTTCCTTTTATTAATCAATTATTATTTCAGCATAATGTTGGCTCTTGTGTCACTCTCATCGTAAAGAAAATTAAAATGACTTTTATGTAAAGAATGTTTCACGATTGCATGGTCTTAAAATTTATTTTAAAAAAAAGGACCTTAATAAAGATAAAGAAGAAGAAGAAGAATGTTTTACGAGTTATTAACAATACAAACTTTGTTCTAAACTCCATGAAATATGATTAAAATAATACTATCATGGACGGATGATTATTTATTACGTTTTATTTTGTTAAAAGTGTCAAACAAATTATATCGTTTGAAATAAAATTAAAATTTTTTTAAACTCTAAATTCAATTGTTTTGATCAAATTCACAAATGATGCCATTAAAAACTGAAGCTATTAAACTAAACAAATAGATATTAACTTGGAGCTTTGAAATAATAAAAAATTGGCAGTAGCTTTTTCGAAATTTTTGTATATTTAAAGTCCTTTTTTAAGAATTTTCGATAAATTTTTAATTGTTTTGTGAAAAAAGTTTTTAAAATTACCGATCTCAAGAAAATCTCACAATTGCACGTTGAACTCAAAAAACAATCAAAAAGTGTCAAACTTAAATAGTTTTCTGCAGCATTAAAAATTTCCTATAATAATAGATATGAATCATTCATATTCTTTCTCTCGTTTCATTATAATTCTGTAGAATGTTTGAAGTAATATAGTGTGTCTTCATATTAATTTGATTTTGGTTTGTTTCATTTAAATAATGCTCAAAAAAGTAAAAGAAATTACTAAATAGTCATAAAAAGGTAAAAATAATATTTTATGATAATTTTATTTGAATTTTCGAGAAATACTAGAAAAACTTTGATGCCATTCACCCAAACCATCTAGATTGACATAATAAATGTACATAATTTGAATGAGCTATATTATACTAAGAAAATGGAAACTAAGTAATTATGTAGTAATGAATACATGCATAAGTAATCATGACACATTTCCATCACTATTCTTATGCATTTAAATAGTAGTAAAAGAACAAAGATTTTCCATTCGTTTGGTTTGGTTTGGTTTTGTTTTGTTTTGTAAAATTCTAATCGAAAAATTTAATAATGTCATAATAACTTGGGCAATGGGAA
Organism: Chironomus riparius; assembly: GCA_917627325.4. Lineage (NCBI taxonomy): Eukaryota > Metazoa > Arthropoda > Insecta > Diptera > Chironomidae > Chironomus > Chironomus riparius. The sequence continues at coordinate 30,036,844 of OU895879.1, forward strand.
TAGGAATTCATCGTCGTCATCTTTCAAATTTTATTTTTTTCTTTTATTTATTTCTTATTTTGTTTATCAATTCCGAAAAAAGCTTTATCTATATTTAGTTTCTGGAATTTTGCCTTGTTGGAATTTGTTTGATTGAGCTGATTTGTGTTATAGGTGCTTAGACTATAAACCATAAATTAATGTCCTCAAATCGTTAACTGATACATTAAATCTGACAATCTTTTCATTACTGTAATCTTTTTTGAAATTTGAAGTATTTCTGTTCGTAATGTTTAAACATTATGTTTTTATAATTGTTCTTAAAAAGAACCACGACCTTGATTAGTAAACAGCTCCTAAACAAATAATCTGAGAATCTGTAGTTCAAATCAAACCCTTTTCAAAAAGAAAAAGAATTGAAGTCGATTGGTTGAAAAATGAAATTGAAAAATCACAAAAACGATCTAAGATTCAGTTATAAAGTTACGATCATTTCTTTCCACACAAGTCAAAACTCCAAAACTATTTTTTCATTTATTTATTATCAAATGCTATTAAAATGAATAGTGAAATATATTTTTATTTAATTCATTTCTGAGTTTGGGGAAAAATTATGATTTATTATAGATATATTTCAAAATCACCTTTCAATAATCATCTCATTCTTGTTGTCATTTAATCATTTTCGAGTTGAATTTTATATACAAATGGGTCAAGATTTAAAGACTTTTTTTAAAATGTATTTATATATAAATATAAATAATATTTAAAGATATGACTTTTTGTAGTTTTTGTCTCTCTTTATCTCCTCGTTATCATCGTCCTTTTGGTTAAATTTATCTAATTTATTATAATTTATTTTTTTTTCGTAGTTTCACCTATATGATGCGTCAAATGAATTTGATTTGAGATTTTGTTTTGAAGAGGATTCTTTTGGTTTTTAATAATTAAAATGAAATCCAGTTCAAATTTCATCTGAAAATATATTTTATTGGCTATTGTTTTGTAAGACAATTAAGAGTAAAAATAGCAGAAATACAACATGTCTTTCTGTCATCAAGAACGACCATAAGAAATTTAAAAAAACCAACTCGTGCAAAAAATTGAAATTTTTTAGCTTTAAGCCAAACACGATTTCTTGAAAATTTCCACATCCTTAAATTCTAATTTAAAATACCGAATATTTCTCCAAAACAAAAACTCCATCGAATCATTTTTATGTTTCAAAAACTTTTTCTCGGTTTTTGTTTGTTATTATTGCAAGTTTTTTTTCGTAAAATGTTTTAAATCTTAATTTTTTGTCTCAATTTTGTCCACCAAAGTCAATTAATTTATTCATTTCACTTCGCATTTTTTTAATTTTTTTTTCTTTTCTAAGGCAAAAGTTGTCACTTTAAACTTTGAAGATGATTTTAACTTTTTTTATTCTTAAAGAAGATTTGTTCAAGAAATATTTACACGATTTTTTATAGCTTAAAGTTTTATTTTTCGTTATCAATAATTTTACTTCTGAGACTTTAGTAAGATTTTTTTTCTTTATCGTATTTTTTTAATTTATAATAATAATTTTTTACTATTTACAAAGATAGTAAACTTTTTGATGTATGGAATGAACTGAAATTTTAGAGATAGGAAATTTTTTGAACATATCGAAAGTAAAACCACAAAATTTTTTATTTCAGATTCAACATTTAAATTGTCAAACTTTCAAGATATGTTTAGAGCTTATCAAGAAGAATAAAATTCTTTTGTCATACAATTCAAACCTACAGAATTAGATAGTAAGATGCAGCCAACAAATTGTTTATAGCCATTTTTAAAAAATATTAATCAGTTGTCAAATTCTTTTCTTTTAATGACCAATGGCTAAACTTGAGATTTTAAACTTTCAAAATTGTAGTATTTCTTTTAAAGAAAAATTTCAAAGTTGGTTTTTACTTACACAAAAATTTTCCTATCGCTCAAATTGCACACCAAAAAGCTTAAAGGTAAGTAACAATTAAAAACAATTTTCTGTCTTCTTTTAAAAAATATGTCAAGTTTTACAAATGAAGAAATACAAATTTTTATTCATCGCAAAATTTCGAATCTGTTTTAAATTTAATCGAAATTAGAACATAAGCATTTTGTTTTAATCCTCATTTTAGTAGCTTAATCACTTGTTTTTTCATGTCATATGATTTTTAAAGGCTAATACTTTCAGTTTTTTCGATTTTTTCATTGAAATTTAACTTTGAAAACAGTTTATTTTATTTTCTTTCGTAAAAAATTCATTATTGTGAAGTTTTTTTTATTTTTTTTTTGTATTTTAATTAAATATTTTTTTATTTCCTTTATTAGTTTAACTAAGTTCATTCACTAAATTTAGGGTTTTTTTTGCTGAAAATTGGTTGTGGATTTGTAAAAATTAGCGTTTACTGAAAATAAACAATACAGAAAAAAGAAAAAAAAGAACAGAAACAGAGAAATTTAATTAAATATTCTAAAACTCTTCCTTTTTATTATTAAAATGTATATTAGCTTAATAACAAATGCAAATGAATTTATTTATAAATTATGTCTTAGTTCCAATGACATGAAAATGGTTTCAATAATTATTTTTGCGGAGTTTATGAGTTTAGCTTTAATTTTGGTTTCATGAGAAATTTCATGAAATATCAGAATCTACAAAACATTCAAAATTAAAATTTCCGTTAAACTCCTTATAAATAAGTACTTCCAAATCAATTTGTATAAATTTTATGTCATTGAATCAAACACATCTAAAAGTGAAAAATAAATGTTTATAAAAAAATGTTGTTTTGTTGTGTCCAATATGAATGTCTTCTAATAATATGTATTAATAATAATGTAATAAATTTATAAATATTAATACGAGATAGTTTATGAATGAAGCTAAATTATCTTTTTTATTATTCTATATTAAATGTATGATTTTAACGAAATGAATCTATGAGATCTATGAGAAGCATTAATGATTCTTTAATCTTTCATTTACTTAAGTATTTTTTTTTTGATATTCTATGAATAAGAATAAAAATAACGAAAATAAATTTTTTTTTATATTCTAAAACAAATTTTTAATTTCTTTTCGCAAAACAAGAATTTAAACTTAAAAAACAAAAATTTCTAAGCAATTTTGAATAATATTTTCAAATAGAATTGAGTTTACAAAACAAAAGATGTCAATCATTACAAGATTTTTGAAAAATTCCCATTTAATTTTCATTACCTAATGACTGACATCATAACTTATTATAACCTATAATAATTAACGGAATATTAAAATCTATAAAAAATTTGCAACATTCAACATTCTACTTCAGTGTTTCTTAAAGTTTCTCGAACGCGACACATTATATTTAAATTTTTTAAACACAAGTGTGTCGCGTACCATAGTTTGAGAAGCACTGTTCTACATACTGACATTCCAAGTTAAACAGAAATCGTCATTAGATTCGACATGAAAACTAATATTCATCTTTTGTTCTGAGAGTGATTGAGGTTTAATGCACATTATTGTGTTTGTGTCATTTTCAATTAGGTTAACAAAAATAAAATAAAAATAAAGAAAATAAATTTTTTATAATAACAGTCGCATAAAATGTGATTTAAAAAAATTCTTATCAGTTAAAAATATATATTTTTCTGTAACATTTTATTCATCTTTCAAACATTATTCACCATTCAACATTCAACGTCAATCACTTTATCATCTCTTGTGGATAGCTTAAATCTTTCTATATCTTCGTAATGTAGCTTTTAATTTGTAATAAGGCATTCTCAAGAGACACATTGGAATTAATTATTAACTGAAAGATAGATAAGTTTTGTTGAAGCGATTTTTAATCATTTTAATAAAGTTCTGAAAATTCTTCAGCAATTATTAATAATTTTTTGATCTTTGAAAGTTGTTTCGAACTCAGAAAATAAAATTCAAGAGCAATTTTCAAAAAATTCATTAGAATTCACTCAAATATTAAGTTTATTATGCTTCTTCAGCCTTGAACTAAGTCAAATTTGTTGAGAAAAAATTTAATTCGGATTCTGAAATGAATTTAATATTTTCAAATTGTCTTTCTTTGTTTAAATATTCAAATCTTATATGATAAAGTTTAAATTTATACTAAGTCCAAGAAATAAAATAAATCTTTAACCAAGTTGTAACTGCCTGACTGAATTTCACTAAACTTCCTGTAGTGTCTCTTGAGTCATGAACTTCCAAAAACAAAATAACGAAACAAAAAAATCAACAAAATCAGGAGAACAGAAACAAAAAAATCAACATTCTTTGTGTTTATGTTTTTTTTTCGGATAGAAATTGAGAAAGAAAAGAATCAAAACATACCTATTCTACTAAACAAATTGTTCAGGTTTCAAACAATGGCATTCAAGTAGAAATTCCGCGCGCAAAATGATAGGTTTTTTGGGTATTTCAAATGGGAATGTTTTTTTTTTTTTTGATAATATTTATATCATATTTTTTCGTTATGTATGTATCTTTATCTGTCATTTTTTTGGCGTATAAATGGATGCGATATTCTTTTTTTTTTGTTTATATTGCGATATATTTTCTTGCATATGAGTGGGTGTTGTGTGTGTGTGTATTTATCGATGTTTTTCTTTCATTTCCGAGATAGAAGTGAAAAATTAAAATGAAAAAATATCTTATGCAAAAATTTTCTCTCTGAAAATGGACATGACTTTGATGGAATGAAAAATCTTTTTCATAAATTTTCTTGACTTTGATAAATTTTTCATTGTTATTTTCTTCAAATATCATTTTATCTATTTTGAGAAATTTAAATTTAATTGTTTTTAATAAGTCATGTGAATTTTTCTTCATTTATTCTATTTACAACTATCTTTCACTATTTTTTTGATGTTAAGAATATTATGTTAAATTAAAAGTTGATTAATGCTGTGAATATTGGAACTAGAGGTTAAGAATTTTTCATCCACAAATACTTGGTTGGTGCTTTAAAAACAGTTTTGATTTGAATTCAAAATTTTTGCCAAGGAGAAAAAATTAAACGTGCTTTAAAATGTGAAAATTGTGTATTTATAAGATTATTTAGATTGTGTTGCAGGTAATAATTCTAAATTCACATAGAAACTAGTTCAAAGCATGACACAATCTAAAATAATTCATATCAACAAATCTAATTCCACTCTAGATTCTTTTTTAAATCAATCAAAAATAAAATGAACTTAAAAATAAAGCTTGATGTAAGTTTGTGGATGTTTGTAAAGTCAATCACTCGTTACATTTTAAAACTTTAAAAACTCAACAATTTTTTTTAATTTAAAAAGTTGCAATAGAATTATAATAAATTTGCTTATTCAAAGTGATTAAAAATGTAATTAAAATATTTTCTTCAATTATTTCATATAAAAAAATGAGAAAGAAATGGATAATTTAAAGAGCAAGAGTGATTGAAGAAAGTAAAAGAAGTTTAATATTAAGTACGTATGTTCATGGTATTTTTGTTTCGTTAATCGTTTGTTTGATCATAATTATCAGCAAAAGTGAATGAGTGAAGGAAGAAGTTTATAGAAATAGAGAGAAAGTGTTATTCTTTTTTTTAAGATAATAGAAATAACTTGTTCTTATAACTTCATTTTTTTGGTTGTTCATTTTGAAAAAAGTAATCGAAAAAATCAAAGTCCATTATCAATAAATATTAATGATGATAATAATAATGAGAATATTTCAATATTATTATTATTATTATTTAAATGTTTCGTATTGTTTTTGAATTTAATGAGTAGTGTTAGAGCTTAAGCGAATCTAGTGACGCGATAGAGGATCGTCTAGAACCTAAACCAATATTAGGTGTATGACTAGGTACCAGGCTGGTTGTTCCGAAGAGTTTGTACCATCCGATGACGATGTGTGAGAGATTTAGATTATCTAACATTATTTGAGCTACACCCATAAATACTTTTTTGCCTTCGATTCGTCCATAATCACCCCATACAGTGACCTAAAATGTATTCAAAATTCAGTTATCTCGTCACGCTTTTAGAACAGAAAATATTCTTACTTGAAGGATGCAGCCTTGAAACGGTTCACGAAACGCCAGCGTTTGTTGATAAAGTGGATCTAACGTTTTTCGAGCTGCGGCTGTTTTTGATTTTGCTATGCATTTTTTACCCGACACTAAATACACTTTTACGTATGGCGCGGGTAATACTTTTGATCCGGTACGTGCCTAGAAGAAGGAACAGAAATTTTTCATTGATTTTTTTTTCAAAAACCTTGAAAACTGTAGAAAATTGGACCAAATGATATTTATTTCATTTTTGATTTCTTTATTTTTAATTAAATAAGTTTTTTCATTACCTGTAATCCTCTCGCTCGTATCACTTCGACTTCTAGAAAGCCTTTTTGGTAGCATAGTGATAATTGAATATCACCTAATGCAGGAGCACCCAAAACTTGACGACCCACCAGCTGTCCTGGTCCTAAGCCATCAATAAATTCAGAAAGTTGACCACCATCGCTAACCATTCGTAGTGATGGGGACCATCTGCAGGTTTTTATTTGGAAATAAATGGATCGGATGGAAGAAAAATAAAATTTGTTAGAAAATCTTCATTTAAGTATGTATTCTACATAAATATGCTTATTTTTGCTCGATTTATTTTTTGAAAAAAAAGCAGACAACTAGAAATTAAACAAAGGATAAACAAAGGAATTTAAAATTCTAGGCTAAAGAATGAACTTCATTAGAATTTCTGGCTTTAATTTTTTTTATATTTAACATAATATAACGATTCTGTTAATCATCATTAGTCAGTCAGTAATACTGAAAAAAATCACATCGATTTTTTAAAAAGAAAAAATTTAAATTTTAAAATTTAAGTCCTTCTCGTTATACTAATGAAATCCATTTTCTATTTCTAAAATATATTATCTATTTTTATAATTTTAACGTAATATCCAATAACAGCAAAATATTTTTTCAGTTTATAAAAATGCATAAAATAATTAACAAAAGGAGAAAACATGACAAAAATGAAATTGTAAAGAATTAAAGAAAAAATGAGAAATAAAAAGCGAATAAAATGTGGGTGAAAAATGAGATTAAAATTAGTTTCTAAATGCACAGTATGGATCACTACAAGATATTAAGTGTCAAATTTTTATTTTTTCGAGCAGCTAAAAGGAAAGATTTGATTTTAAAAAATAAATAAAATGACGTGAGGATGATACGAAAATGTGTGAGAGAATAAACAATTTTACTCGATTCATGTAATATATTTTTGGATGCATAAAAACTTTTTAATGTCACGCTTTTTGATTTTTTATGAATTTAATTGAAAATTAATTTCTATTAATATTCTCTTAAAATTTTCACATTGAAAGGAGAACATTCGTTTGATTTTGATTACAGGGAGATGTAGATATATTATTACTTAATTTATATTTTACCACAAAATTTAAACTCCATTTATTTTATCATATTTTTTTCTTAACATTTAGGGTGCAAGTACGAAGATCAACAGTTTCTACAACAATTAGTTTTTTTTCGAAATCAACAAATGAGAAATTTTTCAATTTTACTAAAATAAAACAATTTTAAATTAAATAATTATTTAACAAAACAAAACAAATTCTTTTAGATCATTAAGATTGCTGATTATAATTGAACTTCGAAAAGGAAGAATATTAATAATCTTTAACATATAGAAATTCTATCTTATAACAAAAAAATCTCATTTCTTAATTAGAAAAATGAAATTACAATTTTAAACACATCTAACACAAATGTCATCCTTTTGAAACTTCTAACCGAAATCGAGAAAATCAATACATTAAGTCTTCTTCATTTATTTATATCTCGAAATAATGTGAAAATTTATAATCATTTGAAATTGTTTTCAAATGTTTTACTTTTTACTTTACCTATAAATACTATAATTTTAATCTAGACCTTAAAAAATGTCAATAGTTTTTAGATCGAAGAAAAAGATAGAAGTAAAGTGCATGTAAGCAAATGTTTGTATCAAAGAGTGAGAATAATAAATTTCATGATAGAAAAGAAATGATGAAAAGTCATTCTATCCCAAAGAAAGCTTGTTTATTTTAAAATCTCAAAAAGTTTTCTTTTGAAATTTTGAAATTTTGGTCTAATCTACTTAAGCTGAAAAGATATTTTTTTGCAAAGCTTTTGAAAAATTTTAGTAACATTTTTGATGCAATAATTGTATAAGCTTATGATTATAGATTAGTTATAAAGTTCACGGTAATCATTTTAATTTCAATGATTAGTGAAATTTAAATTTGAAAATTAAAAGTTTGCTTAAAATTTATGGAAATATGAATGGTAATGAGTTTTAGCGTTTAGTCAAACTCAGGCTCGCGCTCGTCTGATTAACCTGAGCTTTGTGTCATGTTTAAAAATCTAATCTTTAACATTTCAGAAATTAAAATTGTGATTTGCGGTTAGTGCTCAAATCGTAACAGTTTACATATTATCTGTAGATTAAAGAACATTATTACTTAAGAAATGGTCTGCAAATTTGGAAATCAATTTATTGATTTTCAGAACCGAGCTTCAAACCCAAGGATAGTTTTTTCAATAACTATATTCATAAGTCTTCAAAAAATATCAAAATCTGAGTTTCTAATTCAATTTCATGTCTTTTTAACAACTTTATCTATGGTAATTTATTTCGTGATCTAATCTATGTCTTTAATTTCATTTCTATTCTATTAATATCTAAAATATTTTTTTTTTCAAAAGCTTTAAAGTTCTTCATCTATGTAAAATTTCAAAACTGATAGAAAAGGGAATGGAAATCTTTAGTGTTGGAGAATTGAAAAGTGTATTTCAAAAATGGACACAAAACATCAAGATTTTTGAATTAGGTATTTCAATTAGAATCAAAAATTTTGAAATGCGTTAGAACAAAATAAGAATCCACAATTGAAAACTGAATAGTAACAAAAGAAGAGGAAAGGAAACAAAACACACATACACTTGACTGTATATGACAATATGGATAGATAAAAATTAGAGATAGACAAAGATAGAGAATTATAAAATCACACTCAGAATTTTAAAGTCCAAAAATATTTCAAAAATTGAACCAAAAATTGGAATAAAATGATACACAAAAACACACTTCGAAAGAGCTTTTTTGCTTTCATGTCAAGTTTTCAATAAAATTTTTAAAAAAATTCATTTAAAAAAAAGGTTTGCGGAAACGTTAAAGGCGAACACTTACGATGAGCCTTCTGAACTAGAAATTGAGTGCAGACTACCAGCTCGAGTCGGAACGACTTCTATTGAGCGCTGTATGGAACCAGCAGATGAGCGCTTACGTTGTGTAGTGACGCCTTGATCTATTGTGCATAATAATGAATATTTTTGCTAATTTTATGTCTATTTGTTTATTTTAAACTTCCATACAGAAGCATGGAAGTCGATTAAATTTGATTAAATATTTTTTTAAGTTAATATTCGAGTATCATGTCTGTATTTTTTTTATTGTGTCTTCAATTGAATGTCTGTTATTTTCTTTTTCTATCTTTAATGGTCCTACGTTTTTCATTTTTTCAATATCTTAACTTATTTTCCGCGATAAAAAAAAAAGATTTTTTAAATGTAATTATGATTTTAATACCCAAATGTATATGGATATTATTAATGGTCCTAAATAAGCTTTATAAATTTTTCTTAAAACATTGAATTGACTCTTTTTGTTTCTTAATCGCTCTAAATGTAAATCATTATCTTTTCGCTAAATTTTCTAACAATTCTTAATCATTTAATCATAACACAACATTTATTTGAACAGTTTTATTTCCATATCCTTAATTAAATATGTATAAAATGATAAATTGCAAAATATAACATTAAAATTTCACTTATTTACGACGACTTATTTTAAATATGAAGTAATAAATTATAAAAAGCAACTACAATTTCATAGATTTTGTGTAAACTCTTTGTATTTTTACTCTAAATCTCCCCGCAGTATTTTTAATCACATTATATTGTATGGGCATGTCAAATCAGTTCTCTATGTTTGTTTTTTTTGAAGAATCTGATGATTTCATTTGTGAAGTGATTTTATTTTCGAAATTGATAATTTTCTCGGACAGCAAAATTAAGTTTTGTATTTTTCATTTGAGAAGTAGTGGAAATATTTTAGATTTTTGAACAAGAGTACACCAAGAATTCATGAAATTTAAAAAAATCTTAAATTGATACAAATTTAAATTTTTTAAAGTTGTATGATTTCATAGAGGGGAAATGGGGGTTGTGATTATCCTTCACAATTAATTATTAAGACTAGTTTAACAAGAATGGAGGATTCTTTTGCATGAAAGAAAATCGATTTTACTATTGATGCTTAATTTATTAAAGAAATTTAAACATGAGCATTAAAAAATAATCTTTGTCTGGATTAAAAAACCTTCTCACAAGCTCTAAAAGATCAATACAAAAAATCATTTACTGTCCGAGGTGAAACTTAAAAATATGGATGATACAAAAATAAATTATTATATTACAATCAAAAACAAAATATAACAAAAATATTTAAATTAATTAAAGCAATACACGCAAATTAAAGTCACAAAATTTGTGAATGTTGATGTCTTTTTTTGAGCAGCAAGGATATAGAATTAGGAAGGTTTTAGTGATCTTATAATTGGTCAAGAAATTATTTTTTTTCAAACATCATGGAATAACATGATTTTTAATTCCAAAACTATTTGTCATAAGTCCACTAGATCATTTTTATCGTTTCCTCGGTACCCAAGCAGCAAAAAAAGACTCAAAATTCGCAAAACTAAAAATAAGTATCCTTAAATAATTAATATTTCCTCTAAATTGTAAATCACTAAGTTTTAAAAGAAACTCATAAAAAAGCGAACCTGTCGCCATCAGCACTGCCTTCACCATCGCTAGATGCGCTCGAGCCACGTGATAGCCCACCACGCATCTCGCCGGGCAAAACTTCTTCACTTCGATGTATTGTAAAAGAATTTTTACCCCTTTTTCCGAAGCCCATACGCCGTTTTCGACCTTCATTTGTCACACATAAACATTGGAATGATAATAATCACAATAATAATTTTTATAATTTTAATTTAATTCAGTTTTACAGCAAAATACATATTTTTTTAATGATAAACTATTTTTGAACGAATTTTTCAATTTTAAATCATTTAATTTGTTCATAAAAATGGAAAAATTTTGCACTACTGTTGGACCAAATTAATGCTTCAAACATTCTTTTTTATGTCGTCCGATTTGAAAAAAAAAAACTTCAATTGAATTTGAATTTAAGAAATGACGCGCATCTAATCTCATGATATTAATTAGCGTAACAAATACTTAATCTCTTACTTAAATTACCTGTTGCCGACAACTGTGATGTCGAATTGCTTTTCCGTCCCATTCCACTACTAGCACCACTGTTTCGATCTTGTGTTGACGTTTCGCTTTTTGGAGATCTTTGGTCCATTTGTTTACCACGTCGACCATCAAGGCCTGTAAGTCCGACAGCTGTATCACTTAAACTACCATCTAAAATGATTTTGAATGTTAGACATTTCATATTTAGATCAAGGTTTAGTTTCTCATCATCTTTTGAAGCACAATTGATGGTGAGAAACAGATCAAGAAACGTATCCAGTGAGTTCATTTCAAATATATATGATAGTTATTTTCCACTGGATACAACAACTGTTATTACAATATTAACCAACTTACCTATTCTATCTTCTATATTAGTATCAGTATTCGATAAACTACGATTAAGATTTCCATCTTTTAACTCACGATCACTTGCGTCACGATCTTGTTCACTATTTCGTTCATTGGTCCTATCATTTTTCTTGAAGGATTCGCGATGTCCACCTTCTAGATTTCTCGATCTTCTATCAAAGTCACTACTATTTCGTGGTGTTTTTTTCGTTTTAGGTGAGGATGTTGATTTTTTAAGTGAGCCGCGTTTTGGTTTGGTATTTAATTTAGCGATAGCATTGGAAGAAGCAATTTTACTTGATTTAGTTATTTTACTAGGAATGTTATATTCAAAATATTCGGGATTATCATTAATACTAACGGAACTATTACGAGTAATCTTACTACCAGTAGAACTCTTATGAGCACTGGGTTTTTTATTTACACCTTCAAGACTACTACTGCGTCTATGACTAGGAATGCTTTTACGATCTTTAGCGTGAAAAGAAGCATTTCTATCGCGATTAAAAGGCCTTTCAAAGACGTCATCGACAGTTTCATCTTCCTCATCACTTTTCTCATCAATCGAGCCTTGTGAACTTCGCGAATTACACTTTTGGAAAACATTCGGTTCTTCGTTTGTTTCCTTCTTTATATCCGAAAATGGATTTTCATTTTCAAAGCCAATTGCTTTTTCACAAACATATTTTGTAGATTCTGAAGCGTTAGCATTTATTTTTGGCGACACAACCTTTCCCTCTAATTCTACTTTGAGACTACTTCTACGCTCCTCTTGAACATCAAATGATATATCATCATTGCCAGCATCGCTTTGTGACAAAAGCAATTGAGATCGAACATTATTAATTATTGAGCCTATTGTATCGTCAACATGATAGTTATTGTTACTTTTAATCTTTTGATCAGTGGTATCGGTTGTGTTTTTATCACTTTTACTCTCTTTGTCATCTGTATTGCATTTTATTGTTGGTGATTTTGGTTTGTTTGAAAATTTTAAATCAAGCTTCAAACTCTCTCGACTGTAACTTCTTGGGCGCTGTAGCTTTTCTATATCCCCAGCTTTTTCAATCTTTTTTAATGGACTTTTGCGGACATTTTTAGCTACCCATCCGGTATCAGAATCATATTCAACACCAATGATTTGTTCATTAGCAATAAGAGAATAAGAGCGACGAAGTGCTGCTGACTCATCCTCAGATTTTAAATAACTTTTTGATAGATTGCACACCTCTCTATTATTTTCATCGCTTTGTCCATCAGCTGATAAACTTTTACCAAAGCGTGATGAATTTGATGAGAATTCAAAGCTTCCAGCATCAGACTCAATTGATGGAATTGTTTCAAATGTTGGTAAATAAAGTGATTGAGTGTTTCTAGCTGGCAATGGAATTTTAGGAAGTCGACGACGAACACCACGTGAGCTGCTAGAACTTGATGAAATTATTGAATTTGCTTTGCTGTTTTTATAAGTCAGTGGAAGAGGATCAAGTGGAAGTATCAATGGATCATCTAAGTACTGTACACTACAGTTGAAAGATTTATTTCCAGCATTTATATTAGTCATTAAGTTTTGATCAGAAAATGATGACTTAAGGATTATTTGATTTGTATTGTTACCAGTCTGATTTGAAATCACAATTGTCTGATTATTCACAGCACCATGATTATAGTCAACAAATCTTTTACTTCCATAATCATTTTTTGAAAGTAAATTTGGTTCTGATAATCGCGACCTTAATTGATGACGAATGTCATTTATTAAATTTTTTGGTTCACGGCTTAGTGTATTGGATGAGGAAGCTGAAGTGAGTGTCGATGGAATTGGTAAGTCATAGCTTGGGAATTTTTTATTGAAGCAATAGGTTCTGGGAACGTTACTGCTTACTAGTGGGCTACTATGGTATATAGCTTTAAGTGTTTCAGGAATTTTCGGAATAGATATTGTAGTTGAAGCTTGTGGAATGCTTTCAGCAAGTTTCATTGATTTTAAAAATTCACTTTCGCGTTCCGTAAAGACTTCGTCACGAAACCATGAAATTGGAAGGCTTCTTTGAAGTGATCGTCTTTTATATAGTTTTCTTTTTGATTTGAGTTTATTATAAAATTGAAGTTTTAAATTTTTTTGTATTCATCATTTCAAGTTTCAACTCACCTTAATCCTTTCGAACCTCGCGGCCTTTCAGATTGCGTTGAAAAGGCACTCGATGTGACACTTACAACAGATTCCATATCTGAATCTCCAAAATCACCTATTAAGTCTTTATCTGGCGAAAGAGAGGCCTTTGGTCGTAACCGCGTCTCGGCATTTGGTAAGTCACTATCGGAAAGTCCGGAGTAATGTCTTTCCCATCCTTAAGCGAAAAACATTTTTTAAATTATTAGTTTCATCAGTTTAATAAGTTACAAATAATTACCTCCCGCACCCGTACTCCTATATTGTGGTATGTGATATCCTTGTCGTACACGATATCTTGATCTACCCATCGAACGCTCCTCAAAGTCTTGCATCAGTCGATCTCGTATGGCGGGATTTCGTGATATTTGAGGTACTTTTGGCAATTGGCGCTTTTTCGGTGAACCAGTTGGCGTTGCTGTTGCTGAACGTGATTGAAATTTTTGTGGAAATGATTGTTGCTGTTGTAATGGAAGAACCGGGTAGTCTTTGGAACTTGTTATATAACGATCATCTGGTGGTGATAATGAGCCACGTCTTTCACTTCGATAATCACTTGGCGCTGCTGATTGACTCCTATGACTCATTGACATCTCACCTCTTCGTTGTACATTTGACTAATAATGAAGAAATTTATGACAAAATCTTGAGTATTAATGAAAAACGTCAAACTTACTTGCTGATAACTATGTGATCCACCACCAATACCTGATACAGTTTGATAGTCTCGTGATACCATACCAGCAACTCGTTTACGACCTTGTGGTGACATATCACGTCGTGAACGACGTTCAATCAAATCAACCTAAGGTGTAAAAATGAATGGAATAAGAGAAAAAAAAAAATAATTTATGTAGCGTAAAACTTTTTTTAGATTTTTTAACTAGCACTGTATTTTTGATGTAAAATTTGAGACTTTCTAGAAAGAAATTTATGAACTTGTTGGAAGAGTAAGTTGGACTTGAAGAGGTAATTCTTATTAGAAAATGTATGGCTGTTATATTTTTTTTATATAAAAAACTACACAATTAATACAAAATAGATCTAAAGCGATAGTAATCTTGTTAAGCAGAGTGAAAGCATTATTGATTAATTTGAGAGAAAAAACAGAATAAAAAAAATGTAAAAAGAAAAAATCGAAACATAAAAAATGTGCTTTCTTATAAATAGAATAAAATGCTAATAGAAAAGAATGTCATTGCATGGTCTTTTAAAAGTTAGGATTAATAGATAAGGAACTGGTATTTAAATCATAAAAAGCATTAAGCAATATCAAAATTATGTCTAAATTTCAAAACAAAACAATTGCATGCAAACAAAGTTTTTGGATATTATTAATTTTTGTATATGTGAATTTTATCGGGTCCGTATTCTTATGTCCACTGGCTTCTTTAACTCATTTAAAGTGAGAAAAATATTACACACATTAAAAAATGATATAAATTTATTGCTCTTCTTACCAAAAAAAAGTTCAAAAGAAAGAAAAATAGAATAAAAACATTTTAAAGTCGGTATTTAAGGAAAACCTATAAGAGAACCTAATTCCTTAGCAAATGAAGTCATAAATTGGTTAGAGTTAAGATTAGCTACGTTTTTGCAGCATAGGTCAAATAAGGCTGCACATTTTGTCAACATAATTGAAAACTAAAGCTATATTAGCGTCAGATGACTATAGACCAGTGTTTCTCAAACTTATAAACACGGCACAATTTTTTTCATAAAAATTTTCGAGGCTCACATTGATAATCTCGAAGAACACTAAATGATTTTCATGACTTTCTTGAAGTCATGTGTCGCGTCACACAGTTTGAGAACCACTGCCTTAGACATTCAAAATATTAGATTTCTGGCCAAAGTTGATGTAAAGCTTGATAAGATCATACGTTTCTACCCAATCAATCTGGGCTATGAAGATTGAGTTAATTTTTTTTAAAATATGTATTTTTTGGATAGCAATAATTGCTTGTCTTATAACATTCATTTGCTAAGGAATTCGAAGTAAAAATAAAAATGTAAAATTTCATTTAAAACAAATTTACATAAATTCACTAAATAAAATTTGTGTGTTCAAAAAGGTCATTATAACATTACAATTAATATCATAATAAACAGATATATAACAACTGAAATAATTATAATTATAAGTATTCAAAATGCGTGAGAGTGTGTATTGAAGGGCATAGAAAATGCACGCGCACACATATAAATTCATATAGAAATAGATAGATAGATAGATTGACTGTTTATGACATTTAGAATATTATTTGTATCCATGTTTTTTTTTCATTGAAAGTTTTGTATTAGAATGTACCTCAGGTGGAGGACTTGAGGAACTACCAAGCGATGAAATACTTGCACCATCACGGCCCGTAGTTAAACCATCAATATCACATTCTGATGTATCTGAATCACTAAGTCGAGACGTTGTGCTTGGCGGTGATAAATGATCCGTTGGTGTGACTATATCTATTTCGTGACCAGTTGAATGATGATGATGAATATGATGATCGTCAGACTTATGATACTAAATTGTTTGGTAAAATGAGAATATTTGAAAAGTTTAGTAAAATTTATGGAATTTTGGTTTTTTTTTTTAATCCATACAACATCAATTTCCACACATAGAGTTGAAAGAGGGAGGTTTTTTGTGTTTGAACGATGATTTGGATAAATAATGTAGTGTTTTTGTAAGAACTTATAATAAATCTTAAATTTCGAATGATACAATGCTGAAACTTTTAGTGTCTGACACAAGAGTCCAATTTAGCATTAAATTTGCTAAGCTTAAAATTAATTTTTGTTTTAAAGAATTTCATTAGAAACTTATTAAATTTCATTTTTGTATCAAACAAGATTAAAAATACAATTAATAGAAAAATTCATTAATATTCTGTGTCTGTCTGAAAAGAAAGCACATCAACTACAAAGAAAGTTTGTTGTTTTTCACTTTTTTGTTCGTTTCTAAAAATAAAAATCGAATAAAAAGTTTCTTTTCTTAATCATAAAGGAAAAAAAGAAATTATTGAAAAAGCAAGAAAAATTATTTTCACAAAAGTTGTTGAAAAAAGTAAAAATAAAATTCTGCTGCATAAAATTTTAGTTAAAGTAACGACAAAGAAAGGAAATGAATAAAAGAGTGTGTACAAACCGTTCCAGGATATTCTTGATGTTGCTGCAACATATACCACTCGGCTTCATCATCGAGCGGATGATTGTGCAAATCTACTACAATTTCACCTAAAAACTCATGCACATCGTAACGAACATAATCCCAAAGTGTTATCTGTTAAAGATTTATAGAATTAAGTTTAGGATTCAATTAAAATTTCATAAATACTCACTTCAAGTAAACGATTAGTTAAATCGGCTCGCCTTAAACCCGTAAATGTAAATGTTTGACCCCAGCGTGGCTCATTTGTACTAGCTAATGTTTTCGTTCGTCGTTTGGATTTGTCGGAATGACAAGGAAGCAAGAATATCTACAAATATTCAATGAGAGATAAAACATAAGTTCTTGAAATAATGAGAAATAATTTAAGCACATACTTTGGCATAAGGATTACGTGCAGCTCCATTTGGTCGGTATGTTAAGTCAGCAGCACACACAATTGTTAAAATAAGTTGCAATGTACTCGATTCAAAGCCCAATTTTATTTGCGTACGACCACCAACGTTTGGATCGATTGAGCCTGATTGCATCAAGCGCCTCTGATATCGTCCTAGAGGTCGCTTTGAATGAGCTGTGGGTTGATGTTTTTGTTGATAATTAAAATCCGGCGATCCTGGTGATGTCACCAATACACTTGGCTTGTCACGTGCATCAAACGGTTCTGCATTGATTAAGATTAAAAAGATTAAAAAAATTTTATTAAAAATCACATTTTTGGCTTAAAATTAGAAAAAAAAATTCATTAGCGTCGCATAAAAAAATTGCGAAAGGTTAGTTCCTAATATTGAATTCTTGCATGATGATGTGTAGTGAGTGTTAATATTGTGTAGTTGTGTTTGTGTACTGTAGCTGTTCTGTATAGGATTTGTTTTCAAAAAAATCTCGTTTTATATAACAAAAACTAAAGTTTCGTTGCTCCCCATTTAACTTCCACGTAAAAAATCACGAAAGTTTTCTTTTTAATGTCTTTCAAAAAAAAATTATTTTCAAGCAAAATTTTTTATCAAATTAATTTTAAAGTTTTTCCACAATTTTTATGTTTTTAAAAATTTTTCAAGTGCGCTACCTTTTTGTAGATATTGTCGAGTTTGTCGTATTGGTGAATGCGATTGTCGCCAGGAAGTTTGAGCAGCTTTACGATTCACGCTCAACGGTCGTGATACAATTAATTCTATTTGTGACTCATGTCGACTCTCTTCAATCACATCGTACACTTCTTGTGCACTTTTGCCTTGCAATGAACGACCATTCCACTCAATCACTTCATCGCCTTTTTTGATTTTTTTTTTTGGGTTTTTATTTCATTTTTTTCGTCGTGTTTTTTTTATAGAAAATTGAAAAGTTAATGTAAAGAAAAAAGAACGGAAAAAAATTAAAATTATGTTGTGACACGAAAACAAAACATGAAATAAAATAACGAAAAAAAAAACATTTAAATATTTGGATATCTACAGTCTATAGCTAAAGAATAAAATATTAAGATGAATTTAATGATTTATGATTATGATGCGAGTAGATTGACATATGAAGTTCAACTATGTATGTAATTTACAACGATGGGATCACAATCGTTTGGAAAATTATCAACTATTCACAAGAACTTTTATAAACTATTTATAGTTTTAGACTTAGTCAGTTTAACTTTTGGATTATGTCGGATTCATAAAAAAGCTCTGGTTTGATGCAAAATAAGTCATATTGTCGCATCAATTGGAACAATATAAAATGTCAATAAAATAATTTCATAGATCCAGTTCTAGCATTTTAACTCATTCGCATTATCATTCAAGCATCAAAATTTGGTGCATCAATTAAGCAGTGAATATTTTTCCAAACGACGATCGCAAATGAATGGAACTAATAATAAAGCGCAACAAACTTAATATAAGGGTCAGTTCAACAAACGAAATTAATAAAAATAATTATAATATTGATCATGTTTTCTTACCCACTCTCAAGTGTCCTTCTTGCTCAGCAATAGATCCACGTTTAACTTTTTCTATTATAGCACCTTTGCGTGTTGATGACAATATTTTGCCACCAATAATTTTTAAACCTAAAATATCTTCGCCATCAATATTCTTTCTCAATATCATATGACCAATCATTCGCTGACCATCTGCTGACACTTGCCAACTTACAGGATTCTTTATTTGTTTTTGCACATTTTGTTGATGCAAGTTTTTTTTTGGATCGATAAATTTATCATTTTGTGGCACGATTAAAGTTGATTTAATATTTCATAGCAAAGAAAAATTCATTTAATTCGACCAAAAATCGTAAAAAAATTTTATTTGGCGAACACACAAAAATGCGATGTTTTTTTTTTATGGAAATCGATGATGATTTTACACGAATAAGTAAGAACACAAAATTTATTTTTGGTAGGAAAACAGGAAGAAAAAAAGAAGAAAAAATTTTGTTCTTAAAAGATCTCTTAATATTGTTATTTGTGGAGTCAAGGTGGGAATACTTGTGGAATTGAACTGACGCTTTTTGTGAAAATCTTTTATTACAGATTAAAGGTTGTGTCACAATATTTTGAACTAAATCTAAAGAGAAGTGTTTGAAAGTTTCCAAATAGTCAATTCAGTTTAAGATTTCTATAAGGATTGTATTCCATTCAGAAGGTCTTGGTCTGTCATTTAATACAATATTAAAATTTGAAATTTTTCGTTTACAACATGGATTCACTGAAACCAATCAAAGAAAATTGACTGCAAGTTTTCATTAACTTTTATTCAGAAATACACTAAAACAGTAATCAAACTGATTCATTTATTCCACAAGTATGAAAACCTTGATTTGTGAATCTATACAGGCCAATTCAAATATATAAAAATAAATAAAATACATAAAACATTGTAGTGATTCACATTTAGACACAATAAGAAGAAGAAGAAGAAGAGAAATCATAAAGTGGGGGTGGAATTGAGAGAAAGGAAGATGGAAATATTATTGAAGTAAAAAAAACTCAAACATGTGAGAAGATGAAAGATGTAGTTCCTTCCATATGAAAAAAAAACTTTTGAAGGCAAAAAGAAAAAAGTTTGTCGTCTGTTAAAGATAGAACACACATACTTCTTATTCTTTAGTGATATTTTTATATCATTTATCGTAATAATAGAAAAAAATAGTGATATTATTAATTAAATTTATCATTAATATAAAATATATGTTATCTCATGCAGCAGTAGCAAAAAGAACACTTAGCGCATATAAATTCAGTAATAGAGTAGAAAGTAAATTAATTAGATAGCAGTGCATGCAACAAACTAGCAAATTAGCAATAGAAAAAGGCTTCATTCATTATTTTCCTAGATATTATTTCTTTCTTCTTCAAAGTATTTGCTGCTGCTTCCATATTGAGTCATCGTATTTAAAAGAGTTTTGTCCTCAAATTTATGCATTTAATAGTTTTAAATTTGACATTATTTTTCTCAAGCTAGATGTTTTATGAGTTTGCATATATTGTAGTAACTAGCTTTGAAAATTTTTTGTGCTTGGAGTAACTTAATAAGTTTAAACTAACCTTTAAATGAATTTTAATATCTTAAAGATTTTATTAAGAATGAAGGTTTGAGACAAGGATGAGTTAAGCTCAAAATTGACTTAAAAGTTTGTATGAAGTCTTGAAGTAATAAGCAGGCAGATTAAGATAAAGTAATAGAAGTCATTATAATTTGATAAACATATCCTCATTTTGTTAACAATTACTCAATATAGAAGCTTCAAATTAATGAAAAAAATTAGCAAAAATAAACTCATCGCTCTAAGAGCCTAAAAAAATTATTATTTTCAGCCTGAATGTCTGTTTTTAAATCTAATTTTTGAGGGGACACAAGATGAAGGAGGGAAATTTAAATTATTTTCAGATTTGAAATGCGGAGACACAAACACACTTTGTGATTTACAGCTCAAAATTTTAAATTTTCAGGACTATCCCTTAGATTCACAAAACATAATCTTCAAGGTGAATCCCTTAACAAATATAAGATTTAAAGCTAAAATACAAATTGTGTTTCAAATCTGAAATTTTATAATTAAAAAGTTCAGAAGAAAGGAATTTTTGATTTTTTTTTTCAAATTAATGAAGTCAAGTAAGTCTCGTTCATAGCCAAAGGAGATGGTTTTACAGAGAATGTCTCTATAGATTGTTTTCAATTTATAATACCTTTGGTCCATCACCACGATTAGAATCTTCACTGCTGGTAAATGTGCTACTTGTATCAATTCCCGAATCTTTAGTTGTTGAGTCTTGACTCTCTTGCCGTTCACTTTCCCAACGAGAAAATTCATCAGAATCTTGTCCGTCAAAGCGCACAGTTTTCTTTCTACGTTCCGTAAATCTTCGATTATCACCTGCTGATTGCTCATCCACATATGGATCGAGTGTATCACTTAAATAACGATTATTTGAATAATAACTGTACGAGCTACTACCACTATTCGATTGATTGAGTATGGCACTGGTTCTATTGTTATAATTATAATTATATTGTGATGACGACTTCGTTGGAGATGTCGCTAAAGTCGGATGATTGTGGTGATGATGGTGGTACGCTAGATCATCAGCATTATGCAGTGATTGGTCATGAATATGTGATGATGGAAGAGGATTTGTATTATGATAGCTATTACTACCTAGACGATTATTATTATTATTGTTACTATAATTATTATTGTTATAAATATGACTTGAGTGATTAACACGATTGTATTGATTCTTTTGATGAATATCCAGCTTTGATGATGATGTTATTGTACTTGATATTGGTTGCGATTTCGCCAGCGATATTCTTGAGTCTCCGACTATATTTGTTGTAGTTGATGTTGGTGATGGTGGATAATTTCTTTTCGATGTTGATGATGATGTCGATGATGGTGCACCATCAAAATATTTCCATGCTATTTCAGAAGAAATGGTTTTGTTCGGGTTTAATTCATTTAATTTTTTTGTGGGTTTTTGCTATCGTTTTTAATTTTTTTAGATTAAACAATTTAATTGTTGATATTTTCGCAATCTTTTAAAGTTAAATTTTTCTTTTTAGAATTGCAAGTCAATTTTAATAATTTTTTTTTGTTAAATGAAAATTTTTATTTTGAAGGGCTATTTTGCGTTAGTATTTCAAACTAAAACATCACAGCTGTTTTTGAATTATTTCAATTTTTCTGTTATTACCGACACATACACAATGACGCTCCTGGGGTATTCAAATTTAATTTTGTTAAATAAATCATAACAATAATGAATACCTAAAGTGAGTGATATTTTAGAGTTCTTTATGAAAAACGAATCGTAGAACAATAACTATATTCTAATGAAGTTTAATTGTTTCTAGTTGTATTACTTTCAATGAATACAAAACTTCCATAAATTGTCAATATGCACTGATGAAAGTATTAATTAATTTTCTTTATGTTCTTGAACCCCAACGATATAATATTATTATGTACATTTAAAGACAATAGAAAAGGAGATAGAGGATTTTATGAGAACATCGAACAAACTTTAAATATCCAAATGAATAATAGAAGGTCATAATATTGACGTATGGACTGTGGTTTGTACAAATACATTTATAAAAGGATATACAGAGAACAATTCAATTTATGTTTGTTGACATTTTTTAAGGAGATAAAATAAAAGACACATGAAAATACAAAAATAGACAGAGAGCCGAGCGATTGGAGAATAAATAAAAATGTTTTTTCTGTGCTTGCGTTTTGTGTGAAGAAGAAAAAAAAATTAAAAAAATTCTGTTGTCAATAAATAAAGCTTTATCAGATAAAAAAAAAAAACAAAAGATAAAATAAGATTTTGTGCATCAAAAAATAGACGGAATGGAAAACAGAGCTGAAGCCTTTTCAGTGCTTAATTGATAGAATCTTCAACTCTCTTTTCAATCATCCTCTTTCATCAATTTGCCATCACCATCACATTCAAAAATAGAGGAAATAAAGATAGTCAGGAGGGTGTTATGGGCGTTAAAATAAAAATTATTAAAAATATCTTTGAAAAATATCTTTGAAAAATTTGTGTAAATTAAGACATTTTTAGTATAGCATGTTAAATAGCATTACTTGAAGTAGATATTGGATGAAAATTACATTTTTTTAATGTTTAACCATTTATGAATTCTCAAGTCTTTAGATTAGGTTCCGAGTTTTTGTAATATTACCTTTTAATTAATATGAAAAATATAGCATAAAAATAGCTCGACATGATAATAAGCTAAAGCACAGTTAACTGTCCTCTATTAAACTGTACCCTATGCACAACAAAGCTAAAAACCCAGATCAAAGAACACTTCTTGTAGCACTTTTCATGAAATGATCTCCAATAAAGTAATTGGAGAAGAAATGGGAAAAAATATTTTCTTTTCATAGAAATACTGCAAATAAGTCAGAAAGAATATAAAAGGAAATTAAAGGGAGAGGGAGAAATATGGGAATTAATAGAAGAAGAGAAGGTAGAACAATTAAAGCAAAATTAAATTTTTACACTTACAAAAATTTGTGCTTGATAATTTAAAATTACGCAATAATCACAAATTATTAAGCACACATTGCATTTCCAAATTTTTTTAAGGCCACACTTAAAGTTAAATTAATTCTCATATTTAAAAAAAAATAAAAACACAAAGCGAATCAGTTTTTCTTTTAATTTCAATTACCGCTAAAAAACTTTTTATTTTTTTGTCTAAAAAGTTTTGATTTTTTGAAACATCAGATGATGATGAAGATGGCGTTGATGCTTTTCTATCTACTTTTATATTGTCGCCTATAAAGTATTGATATGATTTTTAGTACAGTAAATTTTGAAATAAAAAATTTTATTCGAATTTTGAGCCAAAGGATTTTAATTGAAATTTTGATTTCGAAATAATTTTTTGAATTTCCATGTTTTTTGTTGAATGAATTTAAATTGTATAATCAACAGATAATAAATGAGTTTGTTTGTGTTTTAAACCAAAGTAAAAAAATAATAAAGAATTAAAAATGTAGTTTCTTTGAAGAATATCTTTCATTTAAATTGCACTTATATTTTTTAAAAATTTAAATTCAGATTGAGATTAAGCATATTTTTAAAAAATTTAATTAAGTCTTGAATGAAAACATAGAATGCCATAAATATATCCATTTCACATATTTCCATCGTTGGTCTGTAGCTATTAATATATGAAAGGTATGATTATGACAGTGTATAGCTAAGGTAAGGTTTTGAAAATAATTTATTTTTTGTTGAAAAAAATTACAACATAATAATTATTATAGATTGGGAGAAAGCAACATAAACATGTATATATTTTTGTAAGTATATTCAAAAGGTACACAAACTGTTAAAAGGCATCATTAACAATGACAATAAAACTAGACGTGTTACTTAAAATAAAAATCCCCAGCTCTCCTCTTCTTTTTCACCTGATTGTATTTAGTATATTGAAGTGAATTGTTATATATACACAAAAATTAATGAAAAGAGAGAATATTATCAAATTACATTATATTGTAACAATTTTATACTTCTTTGTCGTCACCAACAAATGTTTTCTTCTCTTTTTTTGCAAAAGTGTAAAATACCCCCTTTATCAATTTCGGTTACTTAGTATGTAGCAAACAAAATGCAATGAAATAAAAAGTGTGAAATGTGTTAAAATAAGAAACAAAAATAGAACAAAAAAAAATCGAAACTAAAATGAGAAAACAAAGAAAAAGAAAACAAAATAATAAAAAGAAATCTGAAAAGCCTTTTGACCTTGTTTAAGTGCTACTGTCTTGGAAATTCTTCTTCGTTTTAATAAATTTAAAAGTTTGAAAAATGTTGATACGGTTTGTGAGGAAAGCGCAATATTATAATATTAATATTGTTAATAATTAGGATATTTTTTGGATTTACGACAGATAAGGCATTATTTTAGAATTTTTCAGAAATTTGGGGATATTTTGACTTTTAAACACAATTGCTACAGTTTAAATTTTTAATTAAAGAAATAAATATTTGATGTCTGATTCTAGGGATAGTCGGATACTTGACAAAAATTAAACTATTTTGGTGACATTTTAAAAATAGTTGTAAGAGCAGGTTTATACATGCATTTGTATTTCAATGTATAACCAAACAAAGTGATGACCAACCCATGTGACCCGGCACACATGTGTGTCGCAAAAAATCCGAAAAATCTCATGAACAGTATATTATGTACGGTCCTCCTAAGATGTGCCGTGGCACAAAAAAGGTTGCCCACCACTGACCTATACGATGATTCGTAACTCGTAACAAAATAATGACATTGAGTAGTAAATAGAATAGAGTAGAATAGAATAATAGCGATGGATTGAAATAAATCAATATAAGGCACAATATATGATGTTATAATTATAAATATAATATGCTTGTCTCACAAATCGATTCTTATAGATTCTTTCTTTTTCAAAAGAAAATAAGCAGAGATTAAAAAATAAGAAATAAATAAAATACAAAAAAATTGAAATTTAAAGCAAAAGTTCAGTTGATGTCGTTATTAAATTTTTTTTTCTCTTAATCTCTGAGGAATGACATAGACAGTCCCGTAATATGAAACATCTTATGCTTTTGAAGCATCATCAAAAATTTATGCATATAATTTGAGTCTTATTGCGATTTCCATTCGATGATTTTTCAATATATGTAGATTTTTTTCCTAGCACTGTTTGCCATTCGCTTGGAAACTGGCAATGGGGAGCAACTCGAGACACACACAAATTTATAAGGAATAATCAAAAAACAAAGAAATTATTAGAAAAATTGTCTGAATGGACAAAAATATTAAAAACCAATTTTGAAATAGTTTTTTTCCTTCGATTTTTATATTTTTTTATTGATCATGTTTTTCAAGTTTGAATGATAACGTTGGTGAAAAACAAACTAAAGCTTTAATTAAGATCAAATTAAAATAAATCTGTTTATTTAAAAAAATTTAAGAAAAAAATTAAAAACTTTAGAATTAAAACCGAATTTTTCTAAATTTCTGCTTTGAGTGTATATTGTGTATGTGCTGCATTTTGATTCCGTAAATTGATTATAAGTTCATAGAAAAGATATATATATATATAATAATTAATGATAATAAGTCCTGGCATAAAAAAAATATTAAGTGATGGAAAATTTTCTGGAGCACCCTCAGCCAATAAAATAATTACGTGATTTCAAGCTTCCATTTAAGTGCATCATGATGATGACTTTTTACCTTCACATTTATGCTAATTATGAAAATAAAAGTTTTTTAAGATATTGTGGTATATCAACAATTATGATGTCTATGTAAAAATAATTATAGAAGGGTCTTCAAAACTCAAATTATTCGCTAAGTACTTAAATCACAAGTTTTACACTAAAATGAATCAATTAAGCGAATCACATCACTCTAGCCAATAAAGAAATATGCTTGAAATGCTTTTCCTATCTGAATGACTTTATAGGAAACGTGATTTGTATGTTGTCAAT
Organism: Chironomus riparius; assembly: GCA_917627325.4. Classification (NCBI taxonomy): domain Eukaryota; kingdom Metazoa; phylum Arthropoda; class Insecta; order Diptera; family Chironomidae; genus Chironomus; species Chironomus riparius. The sequence continues at coordinate 30,063,381 of OU895879.1, forward strand.
TTTAATCAAATTATTTGAACTCGTATGGAAAAAAATATATTAAAAATCAGCTGACAGCTCAATTAAAAAAAAAAAGAAATTGAATAAGTTTAAGTTACAGGAAGTTTAAGTTTGTACAGCTTCAATTTGTCATTATAAAAGTTGTTTAGATTATTTATTTTGTGCAATTTTCAAATGAGTGTCTGAGCATTGGCCTAAAATTAAAGTGATAGATTCATAATAAAAATTTTTTTAAAAAGAAATATTAAAGTTCTGATTGATGTTCTCTTTTCGATAAACAATATGAAGAAAGTCGTAAAGGACAATTTCATATTCATTTGAAAATTGCGGCATCATAATTAAAATTATTTTAACTCATTTTATGCTCGTTTTCTTCTCATTTGTCGAGCACAGCAGCAGAACAAAGAAAACAAGAAGAAAATAGAAACAGAGAGAAAAAAATAAACATGGGAAACAAACGTCAATTTTATTGATTTTTCATAAATCCTTTTTTCCTCTCATGCTTGTTAACTTTTTGTCTTATGAGAGCTGACTCGTGCTTTTGTGTCTTTGCAAGTTCCAAGTACAACAGGATTTTTTTTTCAGAAATAATTTTTGAAAGTTTTTTTCTTCTGTGTCTCTCTATATTTCCTCATTGTCATGACAGCTTTACAAAAATGTGAACAAGTTCTCAGCATAATGTACGATTTCAACACCATCTTATGTATTGAACATGAATTTTCATGCTACCAAAAAAAACTACAAATTTGACTAAAACAGACTAAAGCGCATATTTAAGTATTGTAAGTGCTGTTGTGGAGTGGTTCGAGGTTTAGGTTTGAGTGTAGTGGTTTGGTGCATCCTCACTCGTTAAACTCCTTTCAGCTGCGAATCGAATATAAACCAACAAAAAATTCTTGATTTGTTTGTGTTTAAAGGAAGCTAAGAACTGTCTTTAGACGTTCTCTATCCCAACTTTTTTTAAAAAAAAAATCTTTTATTTTCATCAAATAGTCAACGTTTAGCCTTCTACAAGAATTGCTTGCTTTTCTTACTTAAGAATCATTAAGCATCGTAACATTTATGCCATTGCATACATGTATTTATGGAAATTATGACAATGTTCATGCTTTTGTAATATTACATTACATACAATTCATAACTATATAGAATGAGCATCTTAGAAAGAAATAGTACAGTTGCCATTGAAAGTATTATGTGGAGAGGCATTCATAAAAAGAGAATAAGAAGAAGAGATAGTTGATGAAAGCCTTCAAAGCATAAAACTACTCAAAATAAGAGTAAAGGATTTTTCCTCTAAAGACAATAGCGAAACGATATGAAAGTCATATCGTGTATGGGTAATTTGGCTACGATATATGTCATAAAAAAGAAGAAGTATAAGAATAAGAACAAGAAAGTTATCATTTGGCTTCCAATATATACACTTATAAAGTGTTCCTTCATTTTGTTCAGCAATTACCTAATGTTTTTCAAAAAAAAACACAGTATGATACGATTTTAGAACCCCTAATTTTCAGTGGACCTTATAAATGCGCTCTAATCATTTTAGTTTTTTAATCGTCACTTTTTCTGAGCAACTAAGCCCTACTTAAAATAGTTGAAAGGATTGAAAACAAAAATCTTAATAAGATCCATAAGCACGAGTTGGAGGGAGAAAATATAAAACAGAATCGAAGGATCAAGGCAAAGAAAAATATGTTGCCAATTATTATCGATTATAAATAAATTGATTTTTAATTATTGCTTTATGAACGACAATACGACATCAACATCGTCAACAACAATAGCAGTGTGGCACAAAAGGCAATGGCAAAAAGTGGCACAAAAGCATGGGAAAGAGCTAGTCAATGTTTATAAGCTAGTAAAGCAAAAAAAAAGGTAGAAGAAATGGGCGGGAATGGGGGTGAGCATTTATTATTATGAAATTCATTTCTCATTATATTATCGATATCGGCAATGTGACAAAGTGGCAAAAAGGCAAGGAATTAACAGAATGGGAGAATAAGTAAGGGAAAGAAAGTCACAACAGTGTAGTACAGATGACTTTTACCCATTATAAAAGCATTGATTGGATTTTTCTCTCATCATGAGCTCACAACAATATTGAGAAGGAAAAAAGTATGATTATTTTATAATTTACTTTATGCATCATGTGCAAACCTTAATGACAACTTTTTTATGGTTTGCTTCAATGAAAGACTGAATAAATACTCTGAAAAACAACCAATTGGAAATCATTTTTTTTATGGACTTAAAATGTCTGGGAATCAAGTGTTAATGATTAAATAAGTTTTAAACGTACTATTAGGAGCTATTAAGCTCATTTAGATGAAAATATTAACAAAGAAGGACGAAAATCCTATTTTTTCACAACCATCACAAGTGGCATGACTCATTATCCACGAATAAATTTAATAATGAATATTAATAATAATAAATTTTTCTTCTCAATAGCCCACTCAATACTTAATGAGTTCTTGATTCTAGTATTTAAAAAAAAAATCTCGATAACTAGTAAAGACAACATGCTCCCGAACAAAAAGAAAACTACAAGTGTGACCCAATTAAGCTTCATCAGCTGGCAGAAAATTTCATTCTTTTCTTCCTTAACCATGAGATGCATAATCAGCAAAGGAGATGCTTAAAAAAAAGTGAAGGACAGAGCTGTGTATATATCAAGTATAATGTGTAGGCTTTTTTAATAATCCTATTGTAAAATTTTTAGCATAAAATATGCACATATACATGGTGTGTGTACGTGGAGTTAAGTAAAGACGAAGGAAAGGACTAAATGAGTAGATGTGCTTTGTTATCACAATATTTTTTTTCTCTCTCTTTCTCTCTCTCTCGGTGAAGTATCTTCCTCTCTCCATCTTACATGAGATGATATTTTCAGTCTCGTTGAATATTTTCATGTACGTCATGAGAGTCATTAATAAAGGCTGTCCGTTTTATGTGGGCGGTGTGTTGCCTGACGACAACAAAAAAGATGATGATACTGATTGTATATTGCACAAAATTTCGCTTTTTTTTCACCCTCTAAAATGCACACATTAATGAGCACTGCAATTTACAACCCACACACATTTTTTTCCTCTCCCTGTGATTCTCATTTTCTCATTTTAAAAGAATTTTAAGCTTTTTTTTTATTTTTATTTTCATCATGCATAGATCAATTGAGAACATTATACGTAGAGTGAAACGAGTTTTAAAAAAGTATTTATGACGCACATGCACTCTTACTCTTTTTCAAAAAGCTCTTCTTATTCCACTTCTACCAATTTAATCCACTCGATATTTTGTAGAAAATTTCTTTTCATTTACTTTTCTTGTACTTGCGTACAATTTTATGGATTTAAAGACTCTATTAAGGAAGTTATTTGAGATGCTAAAAATAGAACTGGATTACTGAGATGATGATGATAATGAAGACTTTTGCTTCTAATAACGAGCGATTTTTTTGGGACTTTTTTTTGAGTGATAAATAATTTCATTCTATTTTTATAAATTTTCTAAGAATTCAGCATCTGTAAGTATGTCAGGCTGTGACTCTATTTGTGTATATTTAATAGAATCATATAGAATATCAAAACATGCCTGACTAAATCAAACATCCAGATAGAAAATTATTATATGTATATGAGCACAGCTTACGACAACGAGAATGTCATTTCCTTCAAATTGCATAGAATACAGGTACGAGGAAATTCCGCAAATTACTAACTTCGTCATATGTTTATTTATTGCTATTAATAGCTGTCAAGAATGAAGCACTTGTGAGTATCTTCAATTAATTGTAAAGTTTTAAAAAGCTTAATAAGTTTATTAGTGCTTAAAAGCTTTCAAAGTTAAGCTCATTATGATTTTCAATTGAATTTCCATATTTATGATTCCTTCATATGTTACAATTAATCGATGATTGTTAATTTATTGGAGATACTGTGGGCTACAGAGATTTTATAAATTTGTTCCAAGGGTGCGAAACTGATCAAAATGATCAAAAATAATCAAAATCCAATTTATCAGTTCCGCATCCTTGATTTGTTCTTCAATTGTTTAAATTGGTTTTAAATGTTTCTTGTTAAAAACAGTTTTTTTTTATAGGAAGCTCATACAAAAAACCGAGTTACTGTAATATGCAAGCATATTATGCACCTGGCTATTCTTTATTCTAAGATCAGCACCAGTTGGCATCACAAATACTCAACTCATTTGAAAATTAATCTCAACACCTCGAGCACTTGTATAAAAAACTGCCCGGCTTCACCCCTGCATTATTATAAGCTCAAATTTAATTATTTTAAATAAATGTGTGAGTTGTAAGTATTCATTAAGTCATTTCAGCATATGTAAAGAACCATGAATAAGAATAAGAAAAGCTTTTCAAGGTTTATCGTAACACACAAGCTATAATATAATTGAGAAATTTCATGTGACTCTGTATCATGTGACTAGCTATTCTTTTCACATAGAATAATTCAGAATAAATATTGAAGGATATCAATTTGTTCCATGAGTTCTTTTGCAATAAATGTTTGACGTTTAAATTTGTGTAAATTAGTAGTTTAAATGTATGTGTCGGCATTTTAATGGGATAATTTTTTATTGATTTGATTGCTTGTTATATGACGTGAAAGAAAAACGGATTTCAAATTGTAAAAAACTCGACATACTTCCAGGAATTTTGAAATTTTTATAATACCGCACTACAAAAGTAAACAAATTCGCTTACCTAAAATCAAAAATTATCCATATAAACTTTTGAATCCAATATTCGATTATATGTTTTTTTTTTCATTCACATAAATTATTCAACAATCAAGGAAGGCACAACCAAACGTATTATATGCAACTTTTATTCTGAAATATTTATTACCAACAATCTTATTCGATTTATCAAAAACTAGGTTTTTTAATGAATTTCAATATATGTAATTTCATTTATGCACATTTACACCACTCTATATCCATATTTATTTCTGGTCTATCATTCGTTCACGGTGAAGAATTTTTAATTTATTGCAACAATTTCAAGCAATTTAGTAAAAAAATGCACTTTAAAATAAACGTGATCGTATTTGAATATCAAAAAAAAGTTGTGTTGAATATTCCTTCTTTTTAACAGTTCACAAAAGAAAGCACAAATTTATGTACACATAGAATAGTCTCTATTTGATTACTATCCTTTTTAGTTTTTTTTTTGCTTTTTTCACATTTCTACATTTGTTCCTTCTGACTCCTCTGTGATAATTTTATATGAATATTTTTGTTAAATTCAGGAGGATTCAAAATTATTGGATTTCCTTGAAATGTTTTTAAGGTAATTTTTGCCAGATGTTCAGGACTATTTGGAACTAGACAATTTTAATTAAATTTGATATCTAAGACACTTTTTTTCTGTAAACAAAAGTTAAGTCTGTCAAAAGCTTTGATTGGAACCAAATACAATTTTTAAATATTCCATACTTTATCAAAAATTGTCTGACAAACTTTTCTCAATGGCTTTTATTTTATTCCATTTTTTTTCCTTTAATTTAAGCACAAAAAACACACACACACACATCTACACATCCACACACACACATTTATATTCACTGAGTGAGAGAATTTGTATGCTTTTGTAAATTAATTAAAATTGATTTTTCACATTTCTTTTTTTCTTTTGCTTTTTCCGTGTGAAGCTGAAACGAGTGTGGATATTTTTAGTTTCTTTCTTTCCTTTCCTCCTACTACAAACTGCCGTTTTTTTATTATTATTTTTTATTATTATTGCTTTAATTTTTTTCTGTCTGTGTAGATATTTTATTTTGTGTACAGTTCTTATTTTATTATATTTTTTATGCTGTGTTGTTATTTTCTACTTTTGAAGAAAAAAAAATCTTTAAGCTTCAAATACGAACTACCATTCACTACGGTAGTTTATTTCACAATGAAATTCTCCCCGCAATGTGAATGTGAGCGAATGAGCGGATTGAATGAAAGTATACGGAACATGGAAATGGAGAAGGAAAAAATACAGCAGCAAGCAAAATTCATGCATGTATGTGTGGGTATAGGTCGAAATTGCTTGCTTATTTTTCTGTGCTTTGCCTCAAAATATTTTCGAAATGGGAGAAAAAAATTTGAATTGAGTAAAAGTTTTGCTTTTGCTTCTTTTTTTTGGTGGGAAGAAAAAGGCACAAAAGTTCTCTATGCTTTTGGTGGAAATAAAACTATTTCTACGGTTGGAAAAAGCTCTCTTTTTACTACCACACTCGAGCGTACATAAATGTACATGTAAAATGAAAAATTTTTTTTTGCTCATCTCTTCTGCCTCATCTATTTATCTATCTAATTCTCGGTATCAAAATGGATTTTGACTAAATCATTAAATTATTACAATTATTATTTGTTATTGAATTAAATGTGATCAAAATAAGAACTGTCAATACATGAGAAGATAATGAGAGAATTGCAGGATTCATTGCAACTTGCAAGTGTGGAAGGTGCAGATAAAAATCATTAGGGAAGGTCAGAAATTTTTGAAATGGTGTATGATGACAGTTTATAACTAAAAGAATACTTATGCGCAGCCTATTCTTTAATATTTAATGAGAACCACTTAACCTTCAGATTCAAGACACGTAAAGCTGTTTCGATCAAGGACCTTAATCCTCAGAAATTGTGCTTAACAAGCAAACATTCTGCCAAGTAAACCTTTGACCAGGGAAAAAGTTCACAGGTATGGTTTATATACAGTTTCGGATGTAGACTTATCAAAAATGATTAAAATTAATCAAAAATTATTACAATTCGATTTATCAGTTCTTAAGTTTTGGTACAAATACCATTTTTTTTTTGTCAAATTTTCATTTTCCAGCAGATTATCATTGATTCATGCATGACACTTAATAATACTTTCTAATGAATCATCCAGTCTTTAATAAGGATGGTTCACAAGAAAACCAATATAAACTGTATGTACAAAAGTGACTCACTCAAAATATCCCAAAGTATTAGTCATTACATCAAGAAATCGAGCTCCAAATATAATTCTTTACATTTCATAGACACAATTCTATATCGAGTGGAAAGAAGAGCTCAAAAATAAGAGAAAAGAAACACAAAAGTAGTTTTTCTTTCCTCATTGTTTGCCCATAATCATGTTTATGTGGATAAATGATCCCATTCGTAGCCAACATCTACATTGCAATTATTGTACCATCCCTTCTCCCCCCAAATACAATATAGACCGGGGGAAGAGGGTAGAAAATAATAAAAAAAGAAGAAAAAATCAAATAAATCCTTCTTGAATAATGGCAACACAATGGTCTATCCTTATGCTTATATGTAGATCATCATACAATGTTATGTGCTTTTTTCAAATCTACACACTTCATTTGTGAAATGAAAATCATTCGTAAAAAGCACTTTTTATTCCTCTCTATTCTATAATATGTAAAGCATACATTGAAAATTTCCCATTTTTTCCATCATTTTTCTTTTTTTTATGCCTTTGCCGTAAAGCTTGTTTGTGTGTATAGTTCGACATTCAACGAGAGAGAGAGAGGGAGAGAGAAAGTTGGAGAGAAAAAATAATGTGCCGAAAAATGCTTCGTAATGTATTCATACATTAAAGTACATACAGATACATTCGTAATAGCTCTCCAACTTTACATTCATAAACTGAGAATCATAAATAAATGAAACAGTAAATAAATTTAAAATGTGCAATAAATTATTGCTCCCTTCATACTTTTTTCCTCACCCCCCAACCCCTTACCTCTCCTTTGTGTAAATTTAATGCCCTCAAAAAGTGTTTAACTGTCTATTCTTCATTAAAATTATTAGTATTGTTTTTAATGTTGGAAGCTTGAAATCACGGATATTTATACTATATGCTTTTGTTTCATTTCATTTGGCTGATAGACAAAAACGAATTTAATAATAACAATTTAAAATATCGTAAGGTTAAGACTATGTGGTGAATTTGAATGGTTCTTTTTATCTACACATAAATAGAGAATCATATGAGAATCCAATAACATCACCAGAGAGGCTAGAAAATTTTTGTGAAAAATTTGAATTTGAAGGAATTAGAAAAATGAAAAATCAAGGTAAAAAGTGACCATCTGCTAAGGCGTGGATACTATCACAAATATACTAGAGGTTGTATGCATTAAAATTGAAATATCCTATCGAATCCTAATATTATATATCAAATAAACTAAGGATACGTTGGAATATCTTTATTATCGTACTAAATAGTTTTGTTTTGACCTAATTTATCCAGAAAACAAATGAAACTCATCGACATGCGGTATGTCATCAATTTTAATGAAAAATATCTAATTGTCTAGCCTTCATGTCATCAAAAGTCCTAATCTAATGGCTTAAATAACAGTATGAAGAACTCGTTTGTGGATCTGAGTTTAACTTTCTTAGAATCAAAATTGTACTATACAGTGCAATAACATTAGTATTCACACTGGTATTTAAATAAAAAGCTGATTGCTCTAGAGTAGGCAGGTATGTAAGGATATACTAGCATCTGGATGACTTCCTTAGGCATCTTGCGCGCACGAATTGTGACTAGGTACATTGCTGGGTACATCAGGTCTTATGATGTACTCTTGTCTTTGCAATGTGCAGATCTTGCAAGTGGTTCGGATCCCACTGATTTGGATAAACTGAAGGTCTAAAGGATGATTCTTTACAAATTGAATCAGTGCCTCTAGCTCAAAGGCTGGGCCCTTTTCACATTATTATTAGGGTAGGCAGGGTGGACCTTAAAAACTACTCAGCAAATTTGTTAAAAAAATCTTTTTTGATTCATCAGAAAAAATAGCGAATGTCAATATCACAACATTACTAAGCTTTAATAAATTTTTCACCTTATTCAGAAAGCACCACATAGTCTTTTCTTTGAAACAATATTCTCGAGTGTTCCTTTATAAATTTAATTCATTCTTTTCAATAAAAAATTGTGTGTTTGTGTAAAAATCAAAATTAAATAAATCATATCAAGAAAGAATTATCGACGATTGAAGTTAAATTACTGCATATTTATCATAAAAAATGGGGAAAAGTTTTTATTATATTTAACATTACTATTGTTATGTTATCGCCCCAAAAAACCAAAAGACATTATGAAGAGATTTTTTGATTTATTTTGGTAGGTTAAAAATTTTCATTATGAATTTAAAGTTTTTCTTTTTAATTGAGTATTAGTTTTATTTTTTGGAGAAGAAAAGACATGGAAATTTTTTCAAACTCACCTTCAAATTCCGGTGTTGAACGTATATCCTCTTCCGAACTGCTAAATGATCTTTGTGCTGGCAAATATGAGCCACTACCTAATGATCTCTTTTGTGTCTTTGCATATGGATCTTGTGGTCCATAATGTTGATGATGCTGATGCATTTCTTGTGCTGATTTTGGCTGTTTCATATAGCTCGATTGCTGTTGTTGTGAATGACTCATATATGTTTGTTGTCTTGGATGTACCAAATGCGGATGTGTTCTCATTAATCCTTCGATTTCTCCCTAAGAAATTTTATCAATTTAGATCTTTTTTTTCTTCGATAAACAAATAAGTTAAGACTAACCTGATAATAACGTGGATCATCGTCTTGCGGATAGCCGCTAGTGCTTTGTGAATAATATGAACTACTCGTATTTCGATAAAGAGGCGTTTGATTTAAATATTGACCATCAACATTCGAACTACCACTAACAATACTGCTACTTTGCTGATGTTGCGAATGTAAATGGCTTCGTTGTATATAGCTATCGTCTACACCACTATCCGATGCTGATGCTCGACGTGGTGTTGACGTTTCTTGTTGTGAATACTGACGCCGTAATAGGCTGCTGGTTCGTTGTAATGGCTGATTTTCTTTTTCAGCGGCACTTCGAGCACGCTCTAATTTTGGTCGTTTGTCTGATGTATCATGCGGATTTAGTAATGTTGTCTATTTGCCAGCAAAAGAAAAAGAAGAGAGAAGAAGAGAATTAAAGTATGAAGAGGAGAAAAGTTGGCACATGAAACTTATTTTCTATTTTACTAGATGTATGTGCTTTGTGTTGTTCATAGTGAACTATCAACTTACTCTAGTATCGCTACCAACATGCCTAATGAGACCCTCTGGGCTAGTTGTTTTGTTAATCCATTGTCCAGTTTTTGATAACAGTTCTTGCTTCTTACGGCACAATATGCATACCCAAATGACCTGATGAGTAAATGTAACGAATAACAATTTTTTTATTTGGTAAAAATTCAGCAAAAATTTAAAAATTATCATCAAAAAAAAAAAACTTTCCAGAGAAGGAAATCAAAAGTATCAAGCATGTCTCTCAGATTTTTTCATTCTAATATCAACTCTTTGTCTGTATAGAATAATTTCCATAAATCGTATCAGTCACATTATACATTATGTTATATTATGTGACTCTCTTTCAATAAGTACTTTATGTATATCCAGAATTTGCCATTTCAAAAGACGAGATATGAAACGATATGAGATAAATGGCGAATCTGAGAGAGAAAACGAGGAAAACTAGTCTGTATAATATTTTTTTATGTGACCTAAATCTTAAATAATACCAAAACAGTGATGACTGCCTACCACAAACCACAAACGTGATGACAAAATATTGAGATTTTTTGAATGCTTAAATAAGTTTTGATATCTTTTAATAGTTTTTGGTGCTTTATAGTTTTTCAAAAAAAATTTGTAATTTACTTTTGATTATATAAAATATCTTCTTAGTTAAGCTCTTATCAAACACAGGTCCCATCATTGGATACTGAAACTTTTACACCAGCAAACTTAACATTCGATAATTCGCAAATAAAAAATTCATTGAAAAATATTTTTTCGAACTTGTCGCATTGGATTCTTAAAAGAAAGAAGCTCCTCTTGTGATTTTGTCAAAATATTTCTTTCATTGAATTTTATGATTACTATTATTATTATCTTCATGTTGTTGTGGTGAATGTCAGCAAATTGTAGAATGAGTGGGATGGAGATTAACATGCGTAAAGTACTGAAAGTTCAAGTCTTAGTATGTTCATGTTATCACTGCAATGAAGCCATTGTAAAGATTACTCTAATAATAAATGCTATGCGATGGAAATGTCCCGCTTCTTTTGTTACTGACTGCCATTATTATTTTTAGATGACGTCAAATTCCTCGATAGCATATACGCGGTACATAAGAATGTGTGATTTTAAGATTGTTACGAATGATACATATCAACAGCAATAAGAGAAAAAAAAATACAAGGATATACATATAAAGCACAAGAAGAAGAAAATGAAGGAGAGAAAAATTTTAATGCTGCCTTGTCAAGGCCGCTCAAGTACACAAGGAATATGAAATTTTTGTAAGTTCTTGTGCTTTCTAATGTTTAAATTTCATTCACAGAAATGATTTCTCGTTTTTGCTTCCTTCTTTTAAAATCTTCGATTTATTTTGGCTTAGCGCCAGTGATATGCCAAATGAAAGGATTCTTTCGCTGAATATTCTGCTCGAACAAAGAAATGTTTTCAATATTTTGCATGTTTCTGAGGAGTAAGCTGCTTGATTTGCTTAGTTTTAGCTGAATGGATTGGTTTCATGCATAATTTCGTATCCTTGGCAGTTGAATGTGATTCGATATGACTTTATAATCTAATTAAAATTTGGATCCAGTAAATCCTATTTACTAATTCTTTTAAAAATTGAAATTAAAATGCGCTTTTACATTCGAGAATCCTAAAGATTTAAAAATTCTTCTCTTACTTCCTACAAACATGAAGGAGAAAATGAATGAAATGGATAGATAGAAAATTGGAAAACCATCAGCCATCATCAACATCTTAAGGAAAAAAAAAAGATGAGAAAACCCATTGTATAGCTGAACATCACAGTTTACATGCAAGCCATTAAAGAATTTCATCTTCTTCTTCATCCTTTATATATATTTTTTTCTTCTTTTTATTCGTGAAATAATGTTGCTGCGGTTTTGCTGTTATGACGTCACACATTGGTCGCCAGTCGTAAGTCGTTGTTTGAGAGGATTTTCTTAGTCATTTTCATTCAATGAGAATATAAATCTCTGAGTTGTACTTCACATTTCTGAGCCCTTTAGGCATTTTCAATTTCAATGAAACGTAATCAATTTCTTTTATTTTCCACTTTCTTAGATGAGGAAAGCATGAATGTGGAAATGGAAGGATTGTGGTATGGTGGTGGCGCATCATGTAGGAAAACCTTGAATTAATTTAATATATTTTATTTGTCCTTGATACTTGTTTCAAAAGATGGAAAAATATTAACAAATCGCAATCTTAAATAATTTTGTAATTAAGGGTAGCTATTTGAACAACCTAGAGCTCGAAGTCGAATCGAGAAAAGTTGAGTCGATTCTGTTTTGAGTAGAGCCGAGTCAACTCGAGTCGACTCGAATTCTATCGATTTCGAGCTCTGGAACAACCTTAATAAACCTTCTCAAATCATGATACGATTTAATTAAAGTTAATTTTTCGATTCCGATCCGATTCAGCCATTAATAATTGCACAGTCACAATATCAAGAAATTCTCATAGATCTTTATATATTTTCTATTGTCATCTCATTCATGCAACTTTATCTATGGGAAAATATTTTAAATTTATGTGAATTCTAATTTATTTTTTGCTAATGTTCTTTTCTGATCTAAAATTTAAAGGAATCAATTTTTACAGCAAAACTAAAAGAATCAATCAATACAAAAAATTTTATCTATTGGATTTACAAATTTACCTTATTACTACGTAATGTTACTTTTCCACCGCATCTAGCGCAACATCTAATACTACAATAATGACACACATGTCCAATGCCATCAGCAAATCGTGTCTTTAAACATATTTGACAAGTTGCATCTAATTCAACACCAGCCTTTTTTTGTTGCTCGGAACGTTGTCTTATGCTCTGCTCTAAATTTTCTACTTCGACTTGTTTACGTCTAAAATGACATTATTTTATATATGCGTGAATTTTTTTAAGTGTTGCGAATATGAATAATTTTTTTTTTGCGAAATGGAAAAAGAAGAAAGAAAGAGAGATAGAAAGATAGAAGTAAGTAACAACATCAACATCATCATAAATAAAAAATTGTATGAAAAAGACATAGAGATTTGAGACAGAGTTGTTGTCACTGGAGAATTTTTGTGCATTTTAGGTTCACTGTCTAAAATAATCAATATTATAAATTTCATCTTTGTAGGTTTAAAATGGAGAGAAAAGTTGAATCAAGTTATTTTGAGGAAAATAACTCCAAAAACCACCAAAAAATGATATAAAAAAACTCTGCGCCTCTTGTTTAAAATGATCAGTCATTTAAATTGCACTTCAATTTGAAGCTACTATAGAAGTTTTATTTCAACAACAACTCTATTCCAAAAAAAAATTATGATTCATTGGAAATAAAAACTAAAACAATCAATTTTTGTTAACGCGAAATTTCAACACAGAAACAGAGAATATTGAAAGGCATAAAAAAATGTAAAAGAAGCTTTTTCTTGGCAGCAAGTAAACAGACAGAGTAGATGCATGAAATGAAAATGACGAACAGAAAAATAAAATAAATTGAAACTTCATGTGTATGTGTATGTGGGTGGATTATGATTTGTATTAGCAAAAGTTGTGAAATTAAACGTGACAATGATAAAACTTAATAAGTTGAACAAAATAAAAAATCCATGATTCTTTTGCAATTTATGCTTCTTTTTTGATGAAAAGAATGAGTCATTTAGTCAAATGGGGAATTAAATTGAACAACTAAGTGATTCGTCTAATTTCGAAAATTTGGACAATGTTTTGACATAGCTTGAAATTTCAAACCTCAAAAGACTAAAGACTTACTCTTGGAGTAATTCCTTGTCTTCCAAAATTATTTAAGTTGGAAGGAATTCCGACTTATTAAAACTATTAAATCTATAATCAGACAGTCCAATTGCATCATCAAAAATTTCAATATCCATGAAGATTAGAGTTTCAAGAATATCTGTTCTCGTGTAATTTCCGGAATCGAGAACGGGAACGGGAATAAGGGTCGGAAACGGGAATATTCCCTACTGATTTTCGGTAAACAGGAACGGGAATAATCCCGATCTTAGAACCCCTAATAAAAATGGGAGTTAAGAAGAAAAAGAAAACAAAAGCATGTCTGATTCATTCATCAAAATATACATTATCAACTTTTTGCCAAAAATTATGTGAGCGATGTGACTCATGTTCATTGATATGTTTTATTAATGGCAATTTTTTTTTCAAAAGAATTCAATGACTTTAAAAAAGTTCTCGCATTTCCTAAGAGTCATGCAGATCTGTTCCTTAAAAATCATTGCAATGAAGAATTTTACGATAACGGAATTCAATTCTCAATTGACTCTTTTTTGATGTTTTTAAAATTTTCAGTTCATTTTACTTATGACGTCCTGAATTTAGGATTTTGTGACAGTTTTAACAAAGAATTTTTTTTTTCTATAGAAGTTTTGTGGCAGAGGGTTGAAAACACTGTTTTTTGGCAGACGTCATAAGTCAAAAGCTTTGTATTAATCAAATCTAAAATAATTTGAAAAAGATCTAAAATCTAGTAGCGATTTTGAGGTAAAAAGCACAAAATAAATCTTTAGGATATGTTTGAGAAAATTATAAACTTAAAGTTCAAAGGAAGTAAAACTACAATACCAAATAAACAATTCAATTTAAATTTTTTACACAATTTAAGCGAAAAACTTATTAAGAATTTCTAAAACAAATAATTGCTGAAAAAAACCATTTCATTATCTAAAATAAAATTACATAGAAATAGTTTTCTGTTCCATTTTTCTAGGAAACAAAGTTTTCATCAGACCACTTTTTTTCTCATTGAAATAGTACAAATGAAAAGTTTTGAGATAATTGTTAAGTAAGTACAAGAAATTTCTTGGAATGATTTAAAAAGTTGCAGTGAAATTTTGTAGTGTTAATTTTTTGTGACGCATTTACAAAAGGTTGAATGAAATTTTGTGGTTTAGAACTAAATTCGAATCATTTGATTTAAATTTTTAAAACTCTTAGACTTAAACGATTAGGTTTTAGATTAAAAATGAAAAAGTTTAAAAAACCAAACACAAAGAACGTTAAATTTTCAGATTTACTTTGAGTTGGATTTTAAACAAGATTTTAGGCAATAAAAAATCTTAGAAGAAAGGATTGGTACATCTAAATTGTCTATCTAGGAAAATATAAAAGAAATCGAATAAAGAGACTAGCCGACATTAATTGAAAATCATGACTAAAACTTGTCTTCTTAAATAATTTGCTAAAAAAAGGAACTATGTTGGAAGAAGAACTATTCACAATAGAAATGTTATAAACTGAAAGAATAAAATATATAAAAAAAAAAAACTTTCAGATGCACAATGAGAGATATGTTTGCAGGCTATTTGTGTGCTCGTTGTAGATAGCAGTTGATAGAAAATGTAAGTAAGTACAATTATTATTACTATTATAACATTTTTAAGTATGAAAATAATGAGTGATGATAATAGCAAGGAGGAAATGAAATTAAAAATGAATTGTGCATATGGCAAGCGGAATGATAATTTTTTTATGCAGAGATATGGATCACAGTGATGAAGAATGAAAGCGCATTATTGTTAAATTGTTTTTTTAATGTTTTTTAAAGATAATCTTTTAATTAATTATTTTACTTGGATGTTATGGACGTAATGTTAGAATTGAATATTGAAAATGATAATTAATTTGTTTAACTAAGGTTTAAAACTGTTTAAAATAAATCAAAACCTCGATTTTGTTATCTTTAAAATTATGAACTTGTCAATTTTTAAAAGTCAGTTCTTAATTGATTTTAAATTATCCAAGAAATTGTTGTTTCTTATGTTACTGGAAATGAGGACTTTGTTGTCAAATCAATTAATGCTGATAAAGTCATTGAGATTTTGATATCAGCTAAAAATATTTCAAAAATTTAGAGCTTGCCTTGCCAAGTTTTATTCTTTTTTAATAGACTACCCTAATAGACAAAGAGCATGCTCTCAATGAGTATGCTCACTAAAATATACTAGCTGAGTATGCTCACGAGTTAACTCAGTCAGTACATTTAAGTGAGCATACTCATTGAGAGCATGCTCTTTGTCTGTTCGGGCTACGTTAGCTTTATGTTAAAGTAAGTCATAGAACATCCTAAACTGTGCTTGCAACTAGTCTACAGTGAGATAAAAATAAATAATTAAGTAACCCAACATCCATCAAAAAACAATTGCGCCATTTTAGAAAGGAAAAAGTGCTTTATAGTTTAAAACAAAGACATAGACGAATGAGCAACACAGGAAGGAAGTACAATAATTGAGGAAGAGTAACAACAAACAACAGAAACAAAAAAAAAATGAGGAAAGAAACGTTCATAGCTGAATAATTTTTTCATTATCAATACTTACTTCATTAATTCTCGCTCAGTTTCTTCTTCTTGTTTTTGTCTACTAATAACATTTTCGATGATCGCACGTTCTTCAGGTGTTAAATGTGATAAATCAGGCATATCAGCCATGATTTGGGGGACCACAATGATTACAAAATTTTTTTCGTCGTTCTTTCTTTTTTTCTTTTATTTTTAATTCCTTTATGTTCACAAGAAATGTTTTTTTTATTTTGTCCTTAATTGTTGTTGGCTTGTTACTTTATTATTATTTATTCTAATTTATTCTTATTTTTGGTTGTTTTGCGTTATAATAATATTAAAGGAATCAAAAATGAAAATAACACAAAATGCATGTAACTTGGTTGGAAATAAAACAACAGTTGCTCGTCAATTTACTGCGAGTGTTCATTAAAACCAAATTGGTGGTGGTGAAGTGGATTGAATGAAAGGTAAATAGAACGTAACCAAGGACATAATGACGAAACTAAGGAGAAATCATAACACAAAAGTCGACAGTTTTTTTTTGTCACTTAACGTCACTTTCTTCTTGTGGATTCAACTTTGTAATTCTTTCTTTTCCTCTCTCTTTGCACTGGGACAGAATGAAGCAACAACAATGACTGTAAAATGTGACAACGGCAACGATGAAATTCAATTAAAATAACTTTTTATCTTCTTTCAAATATTATTTTTTTTTTCTTTTAAATATTTTTTTAATAATGTGTCGTTACACAAAAGTTTGTGTCTTGTCTCTATGTACTAATTGCTTGCAACTGCCTGCATCATAAATCATTGTTCCATATTATAATATTTTTATATGTACACATTTGAGATCTCATTTCGAAACTATTTTGCATCTCTTCTCCTCCTTTTGTGCTCCACTTTTACCTCCTTTATGATGATATCGGTTGCATTCGGTGAATGTTGTCGATAATTTATGTTTAAGCAACATTCTTTATAATATATTCTATTATTTTATTTACTTATTTTTTTTTGGATAAAGAACTTTTATTTTACATTTTCACTTCTTTTGTTTAGTTAATATTTTATTATTATCCGTTATTTATGTACATATGGGACTTAGTATGTGTCGAAAAAAATCAGTAAAACACATAAATTTTCTTATCACAAATTTACTGCAAAAGCTTTCATCATTTTATTCATTCTATTCACTTTTTTTATGCTGCAAAGAGTAGAGACAACAACAATAATAAAATTAGACTTTATTTTTCAATAGTGGATATTATTTCCTCTATGTGCCAAATAGATAATTCAATAAGTCAGATATTTTGAAAATATTTTATGTCAAATTTAGCTTTTTCCTATTTGTTGCTGATTTGTTTGCAATAATGGTGTTGAAATGCAGTTTAATTTTCAGATTGATTTTATTTCAATTTTTTTGGGTGAAAAACTTTTGGATTTCAATTTAAGGACAGGAATTTATAGAACGAATTTTTAATTGAATATTGTAAAATTAATTGAAATAAACTTTATAGGATTTTGATTTGGAAGATATTCTTTAAAATTTCAACATTTTTCAACATTCAAGAGATTTGCAGGCTAATATTTAAGTATTTAATCCACAAATTCACATTAACTCCTATTTAAAAAATTTCCAAAAATCTTCCATTTTCTCTTTTTTTTTTTTTAAAACTTTCCAGAATAGTTCAACTTTCACACAAAGGATATAAACCTAATATTCAATGACTCTATTAACATTTCAAAAATGCTGCACTAGTTTCCAACTTAATTCTGAAGTTTCAATCTTTAACTATTGCTTTTTATTAAAACACAAAAAGCAAATTATAACTTAGTCACAGAACTAACGATAACAAACCATAAAAAAGCTTTCTTCCTTCTTCTTTTCTTATTACTCGTTTTTTGTTTCATAAAGGAAATATTGTTACAAGATCAAGAGATTTTTCCTACTCCTCGTCGGGACAGGAATGTGTGAAAAAAAGTTTTTTTTAATAATATTCTTGAGAATCTTGAAAATCGGCATGCGCGCATGTCATATTGGACTAATACACAAGAGAAGAAAGGAAAAAAAAAATTCTTCTTCCTCACTTTTATGTGTCACTTTCGGAATGGAAAAAAGCACAGAATGAAAAAAAGAAAGAACTTGAAGGCACAGTTGTGATTATGGAAACTGCTGGCTTTTCTTCCTTCTTTTCTTATTTTTTTTTCTCCTTTCTTCATTCTTGGCGAAAGACGGAGAAAAATGTCCAGAAATAAATCATGTTTTGCTTTGTGTATTCTTTAAACTTTGATATTATGCACTACAGATTAGGATGATGATGACGATGATTGCTGTGCAGGAGGATGAGAGCAGATGAGAATGAAAAAAATCAATTCACCCACTTTTCTATGAATGAAATTGCGAGAACATCAAGTAAATGAGGCATTGTGGGTAGATTATCATCGATTTGTCTCTGAGAGAATTTTAACTGATTTTTTTTTTGAATTTTCGCAGGGCTAGAAGCTATGTTTTAGGTTAGAATTTTACTTCCACTTCAAAAAGTTTTCTTCAATTTTATTCCTTTTAAATGAGTTAAAGCACAACTTTCATTATATTTTCAGCATTTACAAGATGGCAAGAATCAGTTGCCATAAGTCATGATTTCAAAATATTTGCAATTATGAACTTAAATCCAAAATGACTAAATTAAAATCCTCTCATTTAACAAAAATTGGCATCAAGAAAATTGCAATTGAAAAAGAGGATCTTTTGGCACTGACTATTATCTCCATACCCAACTATTTCATTCATTAATTATGTTTGTGTGTCTTGCAAAACAATTTTCAAGAAAAAAGGCCATTGAGCTTTTTATTTTCGTTGAAAGCTACAAAATTTCTCTCGAGACAATGGATGTTCATGCTTCCTTCTTATTTCTTCTCGTAATAAAGGATAAAGCAAATGTATGATGTTGTACTTTAGCAATATCCTCTTCAACTCATTCTCTTGCTCTGCCTCTCCTGTATGTAGATAGATATGGGGGTATAAAATATGAATTGAGTTCATAAAGAGAAAGAAACTTTTTTTTTGGCAAAATTGCCAGAACAAGATTGCAAAAGAATTGAAATTGTCTTCATTTCCCTATTGTAAATCATCGCAATTTTATGATATGTGAAAATGCAATTTGCAGACATAAAAAATTGCAGATTTTTTTTTTTTGAAAATTTTAATACATATTAAAAATGCCGATGTAATTCCTCTTAGACATATTAGCATAGCTGCATATAATTTTTCTCATTCATTGCAGTAGAAATGTTAACATTCAGTAAACCTTTCTTTTTCGTGGTATAAAAATTGAAAATGGCGACCTTTTTTTATCTATCTGCCTGTGTATTTGTGTCTCGAGATGTATCTTCTCTTTTTCGAACGGAACGAAAAAAAAAGGGGAGAAATTTCATTTGACATAAAAGTTGATTAAAGTTAAGGATATGCAGCAACATATGAATTAAATCTATTTAGCACATTCCAATGTTTATTTTTGTCACACTTTTTCCTCATGAAAGTCATAAATTGAGCAAGGAAAGTGAACTAGAAATTTGCTAATTTTCCGCTATCACATACTCATTTTTACACGCACTCACACACATTAACAGCATTTTCTTTATAACTTTTTCTCTATCATCTATCACCATATTTCGTTTGATTCTAATTAATTTCGAGCATAAAACATAATATGTGCAGCGAACAATATTATTATTATATGTACAAAACACTTGAATTATCCAAATTTGTCGCAAAAAATCATCACAAAGTTTTTCATTTTTTTTTTCGTTCCTTCCTTTTTGCAGATAAAAATTTTCTCTCTTTTTTTTTGGTAGCAATGAAAATTATATTCCACTTTTTTTCATTTTTATAATGTCTTGGAAGGAAAATTGCAAACAATTTAACACTTTATAACAAATAAGGAATCAATGAACTCTTTATTTAAATTGTCTAATTAATTTTTGTTTGCTGCGGAACTAAAAATATGTTTTTTTTTTTCGAAAAAAAATTTCACTGATATTTTTGCTGTGTTCTATCCGAGCTTTATGTGTCCGCGAACCGATGGTTATTTGCTACCTCATTTTCTCGCCTTTTTTGAGCTCTCTTACTCTCTTCAATTTTCCAGCTTTTATTCAATTTTCATCATTGTGTGGGTGATGTGGAAGGGTACTTTATACTTCCTTCATATCAGCAACTTTAACTGTATATGTTGTGAGCGAGTATACAGTTATGAATTTACGTCACCGAATTAAGTGATGAGATTGCGCAAAAATGTACTTTAAAAAAAATTATTCTATCGTTCCAGATCGTCAATTTCGGAATGGATTATTTGGACTAGAATTTCTCAAACAACCAACAATGAGCATGACTTTCAACGTGATTAACGGATGATCTGAAATTATTTACATGAACTAAAGTTTATCGCTATAACATATATCACGCATATTTATTACTATTTAATAATTTCCTTTTTTCATATACATAATATAGCACTAGTCAGTATTTTTTCTTTTTTTTTTGTTTGTGTTGTCTAGAACTTAAAATAATTACATTTACATATAAGTATTAATCGTTTACGTTTGTAAAAAAAAAACAAAGTTATTGATGATGGACACGGGAAATAGAAAATAATGGCACGGCCTCTTAGCAGTTTAAGTCGAATGTCTGTACTTTGGTTGGGAAATTTAATCTGTAAGTCTTTATATGAACTTGAAGCATTTCTGCTTGTCGTGAGGAATTCGAGTTTTAAATAATATCGAATCTGCTCGATATTGTGTGTTTAGAAGTGGAGTGTAGCCAAATACCTGTGGAATAAATCAATAACAATCACAATTAAATTATTAAATAGCATCAGTTAAGCTACATACCTTGGAAAAGAAGTTTATACATTTATGCCGCTCCTGAAAGTGAGTATCATCCTCAGATAGCGAAACAGGACAAACAGGACATCTAAATGTCCATCGTGATGTAACCTTAACTGGAGGTTGTCGTGTAATATGTGAAACAAGGAAATTCATTGCAATATCTTCACAATTCATATATTCATCAACCTTATCTCGGATTGCTTGCGGTAGAGAATATGTGTATAGATACGTGTAATATTTATGGAAAAATGCCGCTCCTGTCAGCACCATTGATAATTCACAGCTGTAATTTGAATTATAATTCCATGCGCCATTTACATCCCACGCATGGAAGCGCCCAGGAAAGCCAACGATTTGATCACGATGCTCGCGCCATACACGAAAACCAAAAAGAATTTCATCATGACGTAGGTGTGCATCATCGTCAACGGACAAAATTGCTTCCGTTTCGATTGAATCATATGGAAGGAATCGATTGTTTAAGGAATTTCTAGCTGCTTTAACGACCTCAACTTGTACACCAATTTCAGGCCATCTTAAATCTTCTAATGGAGGTTTTGGTGAATTCCAGACAACAATGACTTTGTGGAGATAAGGAAGTCCATAAAGACGACTAAGAGAATCCATTAGAACTTGTTCACGTTCATAAGTTAAAATGACAATTGTAAATTGCTCACGTGGATGATTTCCACCTAATGATTCACCAAATTCTTTTCCAGTTCCTCCAACTCCTTTTCCAATAGGCCTAAATCCTAAATTAGAGCCAACAAACTTTGCATCACTTGGTAACACAGGATCAAATGGTAAATGTGGATATAAATAAAAAGGATCGCCCCAATCATTCCAAGCTTCTCGTTTTTGTGTCAAAAAGACTGTATAATTTCTACGGAACTGTGGAGATGGATAGGGAGGCTCAATTGGTCCTAAAGATTCTTCTGGCTCAATATCCATGACTGGTGGATCGGATTTGAGTGGTACAAATGATGAATTAAATACACTAACGGCTTTAATTTGAGGAATTGGTTTAGGTGGAATTCCAAGACGATCTCTAATATTAGCAACAATTGTATCAATGACTGCCTGAACAGAACTTAAATATCGTTCCCATATTAATCGTCCTTGACGTCTCATCAATAATAAATCATTATCAGGTACGGAACGAAGGAAAAAGTGTAATTCAGTTACTCGAGCTTTTGGTAATAAAATTACAGCTCGTTGCCACTCAATCACTTCCGAGAATGGAAGTTCAATTTGATCGCCACCAAGAATAACTGGAATTGAACCAGCTCTTAGAGATTCATAGATTCGAGCTTGAAGAAGTGTTGAGCTCATGATACTTCGATCAGGCACCAAAATTAATGCAAAAGTAGACTCTCTTAAAATTGTACGTCTAGAATTGTCAGTTCCACACATATACCAATCCTTAACAGCTGCCGTATTTGTCTGTTCTGTTGCTGGATTACATTCAAATTGCAAATAAAATTTATCGGAATGTACGCCATTAGAAATTTCTTTTAAATGCTCAATTATAAACTCATCAAGTTGTGTCTCATCGGAAGTTTCTGTTGACGATTTGTTAACTGCAGTCATTTCACCTTGAAAACTTAGAATGTATTTTCTACGTGCTGGTAACATTGGTGCACATTCCATCCACACGTCACCGCCGGGCGAGCCCAAAATAACTGGTACAATTAAGTCAAAACCGTGTCTATATTGAAAATCATTAAATGTTGATTGAACAAGCATAGCTCTACCCGTATTTGCATTAGCAAATATATTTCTCGATCCAGTACTTAAGTCACGACGAGCTAGATTCAAAAGAACATGATTTCGTCCATCACCGCCCCAATATTTAAGCCGTTGAAGTGCTGTCACATTGAGTATGTCATTTGATGATATTGTTGCCTTATTAATATCGATTGTATTTGCATAGCGATTATTACGAAGTGTTTCTTGTTCGGAAAGTGCTTCGCCAACAAGGACAAGGAATATACATGCTATTTTTGGATCTCTTGTAAGATGAGCGTTATATCCAAAAGTTTGCTTAATGGTCGTTTTTAGAAATCCATCAATTTCATATCCTTGATTAGTGACTGATGTGATGTCTGGATCGTAGAGAAAAATAGGGAAACTAGATGTTATTGAGCATCTGCTGTGATCGAAGCAGCTTGCCATCCTACATTTTAAATAATCATTAACTGATGGTGGTTTATAAGTTTTTGGTAGAATATTTGGAAATAAAGCACTTGGAAGTGCCAGTTCCGGTGTATTTCTTAACACTGCTTCTCGTTGTGCCACTTGAGCTTGTTCAACTGATATCTTTAATCTATTGAGCTCTGTCTGTTGCCTTGATAGTTCTTGCTTCAATTCATCTATTTTTGAGTTGTAATTTGAAATGTCTGATTGTAATTTTTGACGTTTTGCTTCCAATTCCCTTAACTCTGTTGATACAGTTGTTTTGATTTTAAGCATCTCAGCTATTCGCTGTTTTAAATCAGTAGCTTTCATTGAATTAAAGTCTTCATAATTTTCTATATTATCTAGTCGATATTTACGAATTGTATCTACATTTTGAATACTTGAATCAGCCTGTAAATAGATAATATTCATTAGTTAAGTATAATTGTAGGATCCAGTAAACTTACGTCTGATAAGAAATGATGAATAAGAAAATAGAAAAACAAAAAACCGAGAAAAATAAATAAAATTGAACGAAAACATCGATTCCTGAAGTTATTTCCTTTCATTGATTGATATGAATTGTTGCTGAACATCCTAATAGTCTTTTATCACACTAAACATGATTAGAAATGACGATTTCCCTTAGTTTTTTTTTAATTAAACGAGAAAACTTTTTAGTGAAAAAAACCTGAATATTTTTTTGTTTATAAATCAGGAATAAAGCGTCGCTTTAAAATTTAAAATTATTCAAATATTTTCTATCCGTTATTTCTATTTAATTAAAACTGATAATTTAACGGGTTTAAGGAATTCATCTACAAAAGCACCTAAAAGAAGAAAGTCTGTAAACAAAAAGAACATAACCAAGAGATCTTCTGGATCTTAAAAAGAAATCGTTTATTTCATTATTATTCCAATAATGACGAATGTACAACAGTTAATTTATGCTGATGAACGCAAGTGTTGCTTGACAATATCCAAAGCTGGTGTTTCTTGTCCGTAGTTCTTGATAACTACACATGAGCATCCGCAAATCTTTCTTGGTTTGCCTTCTTTGTCGATCTTGCAAAGACCAGACCATTCACCCAATTTTTTGCTGCTGTCAACACGGAGCAATGGAATTTGATGTTCATTGCACAATGCTGTAATCAATTGCTTGTATTGTGGCTCGTCGCAACTTTCAGATAAGATGCAGAGAACAGCTTGACGCCTAGCAAAAAAAGGAAACAGTGTCATTGACTTCTATTCAATCGATTTACAGTGCCACAACTAGACATAAAGCTTTCAAAACTCAAAGTTTTAAAAGATCCAGTCAAGCTATGGCTTGTAAATGACCAAAGGTCTCTTCCGATCCTTTTTCAAGTTCAGATTTTCACACATTTCAGGTACTCACTTGTCCAAAACTTTGCATGATTGGTGGATTCCGTGAACGAGTCCATCACAAATGAGTGATTGCTTAAGGACTTCTTGAAGAGCGGTGTTTAAATCCATAGCTCCATCTAAGGAAACTGATGGTTGTGCGACTTCACTATAATTAACATGAAATTCATTAATATTCCATATCATTCAGATGTATTAGGTTCTTATGAGCTACTTACACTTCAGTATCAGACATTTTGAGTTGATTTAATTAATTTTTTTGATAAAAAATTAAGAGCCTCGTGTTACTTGCACGAAAGAAGATTGGAAAAGAACGAAACATGGCGATTCAGCCGACGCAAACAATATATAAAGCAACGCTTTAACATCGCTCAGCTCCAAAAAATTGATGTTCAGCCGAAAAAAACGTTCATCTTCCTTTTTCTCGCGAGTAATTTTGAAAGAAAATCATGCCGGTGAATATTTTTTATTTTTAAGTGTCTTATCGGTTCCAAAACTTATTGAATTTGTGTGAAAAAAGTTCCATGGATGTCCCTTCATCGCTGCTTTATGGATAATTTGTGATATTCAGGAGTTAAAGGGATAAAAATGTATAATTAACGAAACATTGCAAAAAGTTATTCTCAAAGAAATTCATTTTGTCTTTGTTGGATGAAGAATCAGTTTTAACTATCCTTTTAGCATCACAAAGTTTTAATTATAGATGAAAATACATGAAATGTGAAATATCCGTGGAACAAAAGTTAATTTAATTAAATGCACAGCATAAGTTTTGGAATTTTTTGACAACACAAATACATAACCACAAAAGTTTCATTTTGTTGTGAAATTCATTTCACCTTTAATTAAACTTCTTTTTATTCTCTTTGTCATTTTAGTTAGCCAGAGATTTACTCCACCCTCTTCCAGCTGAAGAGAAGCGCAAGCATAAGCTTAAGCGCTTAGTACAACACCCAAATAGCTATTTCATGGATGTCAAATGTCCAGGATGCTATAAAATCACAACAGTTTTCAGTCACGCTCAAGGAGTCGTTGTCTGCACTGGATGCTCCACAATCTTGTGTCAACCAACAGGAGGTCGTGCAAAATTGACAGAAGGTACGATACTTTGTAATTTGTGAACATTAGTAGTGCTGGAACAAAGTGCATTCGTTTTGGAATTGACTGGATATTAAGTTTGATTTAAATGGGAAGTTTTGTGCTAATATAGAGTTATGCTGTATGTCAAGAAATTCGACACTTTGTTGGAACTGATCAAAAATATCTGAATTCTTCTAATGAGCAGCTTGCATAGACTGAATAATATTAGAACCATTTCTGGATCTCTAATGAATTTTAAGGAACATTAAGATCCACTTAACAAACTTTATATAATCAGTTCCAGTCAATTTACTTTTTGACAATGATTAAAATTTTTCGCCAATTTTTAACAGCTTTTTCCAAATCAATCTAGTCCACAACAAATTCACTTAATCAACTTCGACCTATATAAATCTTCTATGCTATGGAACTGACCTATTTTTCTTTTCTTGTCTTATTTCAGGATGTTCATTCAGAAAAAAACCATATTAAGCTATAGAATGTATGCTAAGGATTTTTGGTTTTGTATTTTACAATATTCAGAACCTTAATAAAGATTCAACCGAAATTCCATCAAAAATCAAAAGGTTTTAAGGTTTTTGAAAATTGCAAAAAAAATGGAAGTTCTTTTATTGCTGATTTTAACATTTATTCCAGGTCAAATTTCATCATCATTTTATTACAGAATTCATAATGAACTAACTTAAACTAGTTATGAAAAAATAAATTAAGTTGCTGGTTTTTCTTCTGACTGTATGATTGGGCTATTAACATCTATTTGTTGTTCCTGTGCTTGTTTTTCAAGCAGTTCTTGCTGCTGTTTTGTGAATTCTTCCATTCTCTTTTCATTTATTTTGCCTTGTACTTCAACATATGTTTTCATTATTAATTGATTGGTATTGGCATATTTATCGACACAGTTTCTCACGCAAAAATCCTAAAATTCAAAAGATCCAGTAAGTGGAACTAAGATCAAGAAATTTTTTTTACCTCTTGATTCTCAACTTCTCGTGTAAAGAATCCATCAACACACGATGTAAAGCATCTTTCTGTGATGATATTATACAGCTGAAGAAAGTCCTTAAACTGTCTTAATTGTGCATCTAAATCCATTATTTTAATTGTATTATTAAATTTTAAATTTACAAGAAATTGTGTTTTGGTTAGCTAAGCTGACGCGCAGCTTCAATCAAGTTTAAAGCTTTGATTCTATCATTTAAAGCAACGCCTTAGTAAAGAAATCACATTGTTTTTACAGAAATTTTAATTCATTTTTTAAAAAATCAATATCTCAACAATTAAAGCTTGTTAAACTCAATAAAATGGTAAGTTCAGTAATTCTCACGTCAATCTGCTTATTTAACTTATTAATCTTCCTTTTAGGTGAGAAAGAAGCGTCCATTTATCGACAAAAAGAAGGCAGTCACTTTTCGTTTAGTAAATCGATCTCAACAAGATCCATTGATAGCTGACGAAACAGCACCTCAACATGTTTTAGTTCCAATAACCAAGAGAGGTCACGAAACAACTAGTTCTAAATCATCAGATATATCAATACCTCCAGAAAAGCGCAAAAAGGAACAACAAAAGTTTGGAATCTTCTACGAAGACGATTATGATTATTTACAGCATTTAAAGGAACCAGGGCAAAATGATGTTCATTGGGAGGAAGTTCCACAAAGGAATGAAAAAACTAAACCGAAAATTCAACTTCCAAGCTCAGTTTTTGCTTCAGAATTTGAGGAAAAGGAAGGAATGTTGAATAAAGCAGCTCCAAGATCAGGTGAGTTTACATGCTTCATTATTAAGTTATTTGAAATTAAAACATTTATTCTTAATAGGCCCTAGACTTGACTGGGATCCAGACGTTGTGGCTGCAATGGATGATGATTTTGACTTTGAAAACCCAAATAATGAATTAGAGGATGATTTTATGGAATTGGCAATGGGTGGAACTGGAGACGATAGTGATTTTGTCGAAGATGACGAGGATGCAGATATTGATTCAGATGGTGCTGCATATTCAGACGAAGAAGATGATGAAATTGGTCCACTTCCAAAATCTCGAAATTTTCCAACTTTTGATAATGAAGAAACAAAGTCAAGATTCACAGAATATTCAATGTCAAGTAGTATAATCAGAAGAAATGAACAGCTGACATTGCTCGATGATAAATTTGAAAAATTCTTTGAGGATTATGACGATGAAGAAGTTGGAGCTTTGGATTGTGAGGAAATTGAAGGGCATGTCGATATTGATGATCATATGCTAAATCAATTAACGACAGATTTTCAAAAGAAACAACTTCCAGTTCAGTATGAGAAATCATGGGATATTTGTCGTATGGTTAAGGTACAGCAAGAAGAAGAAGAGAAACCAGAGGAAATGGTGATATTAGAAGTCTCAGATGATGAAAATAAGAAGAAATGGGATTGTGAAAGCATGTTATCAACCTTTTCAAATATTTACAATCATCCCAAACTCATAGAAGTTTCATCAAAGAAAAAGATTCAAATAAATCCAAAAACAGGAATGCCAAAAAATATCCTGAATAGTGAGCAAGCCGGTAAATTGACAGAAAAAACACTCGCAAAATTGAATAGCGAACAAACAGAATCAACAAGTGGTAATGCTGGTCCAAAATCACTATGTGCTGAGAGTGTACTTACAACATTAAGCGTTCTGTCTCTTCGACCGAAAGATGAAACCCCAGAAGAGAAGCGAGAACGTAAAAAGCTATTAAAAGAGTGTAGAAATGAACGAAGGATTGAAAAGAAAGCAAATAAACTGGCATTCAATGATGAGCGATTGCGGCAACATTCAATCACAATGAATCAGAAAAATAACTTGCAAGGAAACAAAATTCTTTAGGGGATTTCACTTGTTTGTCAACAAATTGGAATTAAATTAATTTTTATCTTTTGAGTTATTGACAAATTTGCAACATGGCAAATTGAATTAAATCTTTTTTGGAATATCCTGAATAAACGTTTTACATTAAATAAATACTAAAGAAATTCAATGAACTTACTGTTATTGTATCATATGCCCAACATTTTCAAGTGCTTTCTCACAATGAATAATTTGTATAAACGATACCCACGCAGTCTAATAGAAGATTTATATCAGCTTTTTCGTGACAGCACATGAAACTCACTAATGAATCATTTATCTTGCTTTAGAATCAATTAAATCTTTAAAAATCTTCAAGGTTTTATGTTCGATATTTGAATAATTGATGGAATTTCAAAGGGACTAATTTGTTCAGTTGAATTTTGAAATTGATTCAGATCGTACTTGTGGATTTTTTGCTTGACACGCTTCTATTGTGGAACATTATTCATTGAGATTAAACGTGATTGTGAATACTTTTTTTAAAATAAATTTGTGATTCACAATTTTTCA
This sequence comes from Chironomus riparius, assembly GCA_917627325.4. NCBI lineage: Eukaryota > Metazoa > Arthropoda > Insecta > Diptera > Chironomidae > Chironomus > Chironomus riparius. The sequence continues at coordinate 30,092,729 of OU895879.1, forward strand.
TTTCCATTTGTTTTAAAAAATGTGATTAATTTCAAAATAACCGTAGAAATTCTAATGCAATTTTTTAAACTTCAAAACCTTACAACAGTTTTTAAAAACTCAATTATTTAACTGTCACAAATAATTTAAATGTTCCAAAACCATACAACAGTTACACATCAAAACCATAAAATGTGAATGACATTTAAACATTTATATGGTTTTGATGTGTAAATAAATTTTAAACAAAATTCAAAAATAAAATCCAACAGTTTTTTTTCCCAAAAGTAGTAAAATCCACATGCAGCACAAAGAAAAAGATATCCATAACGGTTTTAAATACAAACAAATTTTCGAAAAAATACAGAATGCTCGATTTTTCTGAATCATGATACTCAGTCCGAATCGACTGATAGAATCATTTTTCTGCTTTTGAACGGGTTTATTTTAAAACAAAAAAAATAATTAAGTTTTCGCGTAGAATTTAGCAATAAATTGAGTGAAATTTGTCGCGTAATATCCCTTCAAACAGATCCAAGATGAATGTCAGTGCTGGAAATTTTATTTTCATACACTTTTTTGCTTATTGAAAAAAAATCTCATCTTTTTTTCTCATCTTAATGCAAAATTTTCGGTATGAAAAAAATAAAAAAAAAGAATGGATAAAAATGATTCACACTTAAATTAGTGGAAATTTAATTCAATTCAACGTCTTAATTTGTGTATCGTGTTTTAATAATCATGTGTTAATAAAGTCACAAAATGTAGATGTGTCTCAAAAAAAAAAAGAAAATTACTTTTTTTTTCGGACTGAAGAAAATTCAAGGATGTGTTGGGTAAGGTTCATGTGATAGATAATTTTAGAATGAATATGTTGCGCTTAAATCTATGTTTTAAGTGCCTTCTCATCCCAATTGAAAAGAATCTGAAATATGTCAAGTGTAGCCTTCAGTTTCGCTATCATAAATTATTGAGGCAATCTAGCAAAGCCAAGAAATAAATCTCGTGAAAAACTACTTGCATAGTGAAAAAGTTTCGATTTTTTTTTTCTTCCTTTCTCTTTGTGGTTCCTCCCTTACTGCACTGTGTACATGTACACACAGTGAACATTTTCATTCATGTTCAAAACGAAACGGAGGAAAAAAATCATATGTTGACTTGCTGATTGAGTATTTATGAATATTGAATGAAATATTAAAAGAGAGAATGATAAGCTCACGTTTTTTCTATGTCAAAATAAAGTTGGTGATGACAATTAGTCTTATTACTCATGTTATACCAATAAAGATAATTTTGTGTGTTATAAATTCATGTGAGAATGTGATAAACATGAACATTCCTGTTCTAGGCATTAAAATAATAATTAGTTGTCAATTGATTGTCGGTCATTTTACGTAGATATTCGGCAGTGTCTTCAAATCTTTGATATTTCGTGAATAATTTCAAAGCATTCAAATGACTAAATCTGGATATGAGCAACAAACTTTCTGCTCTATTTCCAGGTAAAAAAATGAAATTTAAGTGTGACAAGATTTTTGAATACGCAATAAAATTTTTAATGGCTGTTTAAAACCCAGAAAATAAATTCAAAAAATACTAATAGGGTCTTTCACATATTACGTTTATTTTTTGAGAAAGAGGAGCGTCTGAAAATTTTAAAATAAATCGAACAAAAGAATATTTTAAGAAACAAAAGTTTTTATAAAAATTAAAATTTAAAATGTTTTAATTAAAAGGAGAACTTAATAAATGAACCGTCCATACTGGAAACTTACATTGTTTTTACTTCCGAACAATCAATAATGCTCTACATAGTTTTTTTTTTGTTGTAAAGTTAGTGACTGTGCTAAAAGTGTCGTTGGTGCCAAAATCGAATTTTATTGTAGAACAGGTCATGGACAAAGCTTTTAAAACTTAATTTTACAAATTCGTGGAGTCATTACAGGAAAAACGAAGGTTTATACCTTTTATGTTGAGCTAGTCATGCTCATATCAGTGAATATTTGTCATTTTATTACTCAACGTGTCATTATTCAACCTGCTGCTTTTAATTGAAATGCACTTCAAAGTCGGAATCATTATCTCGAGGTTGCAAGACGAATGACTACATTGCTTCATGAGGTGTCATTCTGTTTAACTCAAGAACTCCTGTCGCAAGAAAGACTTTCGATAATTGATATCAATTATTGCGTTTCTAAACTATGGAACTCTCACGAGTAGTTGCCAGCGTGGCATCGAAAAATAAACGGATGATGTCCTGTTAGATCAGTGGTTCTCAAACTATGTTCCGTGTGAATTTCACAGGTGTGCTTAAAAAGTTTCAGCTCGCAAAACACAACAAGGCTTATTAAAAATTGGGGAAAAGGAACAGCCTTCTGAGTTGAAGGCACTGCAGAATTATTGCACCAACCCAAGTTTGAGCATAAACTTTTGAGAATTTAAACTGACTCTTCTAATTCCTCACACCCTCTTTGGGTGACAAGTAAAATGTAGTCAATGACGTTCCTATCTAATCTATAAAAAATTCTAAAATATCTCCAATAAATGCAGCTTATTTTAACACAAAGAAGATGACAATGATTGTTAGTCATTACAAACATGAAGTTGCAATTTTTCAAGTGGCATGTGTGTTGAATTTCAATAACAATAAAATTGTATGCGATAGTCTTTATACACTTTTGTGGTTATTCATTGTTGACGTCAAGTGTTAGGTTTAAGGTACTGTAGCTGATTATTTTGCTGCAGAGATGGGATGATCGTCATTTATAAATGACTGCTTTAAAGAAAAAAATTTTTGCACACAAATAAAATGTTTAAAAGTGTTTGCGACATAAAAACGCCATAGCCATCGCTCATCGCATTGTGACTATTCAATTTATCACACATCCATTGACATTCGATAATAATCCGCTGCGAGAGAATCCATACAAAGTTCTGTGTATAATAATTTGTCGGCAACACTTATTTGTCTGAGTAAATTAAAGAATGGACCTACGCCAATTTTTTTTTAAAAAATAATCTCACATGTACATGTCTGTCTAGAATCATGATGTAAGCTTCCTATTTGTGACATCGCGAATAAACTAAAAATAATTTACATATTTTTGATCATTTCTTTCTCTTATGTTCTTGTCTTTGTTCCTTCTTCTTCTTCAACACGGTTTCCTTTCTTATTTTTGGGGCTAAGAAACACCGAAAAAAAAGGAACAAGAATTGAGATTTTATGATGAATTGCTCGTGCGCGCGATATTATTGTTATTGTACTAGCGATCCTACACGCCTAATATTGAGGACAATATTACTTTTTAATGCTTTGAAATATTTGAAATTAAATTTCTATTTTAATTGATAATTTAAGCACCTTTTTTCATAAAATAGTAGTCTACAGACAGAATATAAAGACAGACAACCAACAAAAACAATATCATCCCATTAAAGATACACAGAAAAATGAGAGAAAATTATATAGAATTAAAGCAAGTGACAGACATAAGTCTGTGAGAGATGTGTGTGAATATAAAATGGAAATTGCACATTATCACAATGTAAATTGAACAACAGATAGCTAAATGAATGTGATATGAGACGATAAAGTGCAAATTGATGAGATGCACTCTTTACGTAATGCTGATGATGACGAAAATGGGAATTAAGATTGATATTAGTGATAGTGAATGGAAATGACATGAATAGCCTTTTCTGATCGAACAGTTGTTAATTGATGACAATTGCATTCAATTTGCTATTCAATAGACTTTTTATTTTACTGATCAATACCCTTCATCGTCAATTGTCCATTTTGTAGTGTCTATTGTAATTCAATTAAAAAAATATTGTAGACATTCTGTTTATTGAAATTTACATAACTTTTTTTTGTTGAGGTAGGTTTTTTTTGCAATTAGGGTCACAATTCTTGTATCTGCTTTTAAATTAGAATTTGATTATTAAAACAAGCATTTAAAAGCAGAGCTCAAAGTCGATGAAATTTTGTATGGAGACGAGTCAACTCTGCCATACAAAATCGATGAAAATCTCTAGTCGACTTTGAGCTCTGGTGTAAAGTCACACTCATCGTGGTACTGAAATTTGTAAATGACAAGGATTGAAATCTTTAATCCTGCAACAGCCAATCAAAATTTATTTTTTTAAAGTCACTCATTCCCGAAAAGCACAAGTCGGTTAATTAATTAGATATCCGGCACAAAGCTAGTGTGACTGGCATGGTGCTGGATTTAAAACGGAGCCAGCACCATGTCAGAATCATGCTGGCTTGTGCCATTCGGGATTTAACATTGCTAGGTTTTTTTAATTAAAAAGAGTTAAAATTGGTGAGATGATGGGTGCTGGATATTTTATCCATTCAATTTCTTCCTTGGTTACAACGTGAGCTGAAGTGGCTATGTGGCGGAATGGTTTAGTATTTCGGTACCTAATTATTGCAATACCGACACAGCGATCGTGGGTTCGAGACTGGGTATGGGAAATTTTTCACTTCTCCTTTTTCGAATCATATGTACTGGAAATGAGACTCACAGCCTTCTTTTGTAGGCTACAGGCAGAAATGTCAGCAAAGGAGTTACGCCGCTGTCAAACTATCTTAGCCATAAAAATTCCCCAAAACCTGTTGTTTATAAGATTTTGTGTGTGCATAAAATTTTAATAGATAATTAAGATCTCAAATTACAAGATTATACATCCAGCTCAATATTCATTCATAGAACTAACATGCGAAGAAATTAATCATCATTTCCTAAGTATCTATTCTCTCATATGCCGCAAATCCAGATCCCCAAAAACAACACAATAGCTATTCATCATTTACTTTTAAAAGAATAATGTTTCTTCTTTCTCAGACGTAAATTGATTAAATTGATTAGTGATAAAACAGTTTGACCTAAGTGACATTTATAGAGCTTCCCCCCAATTAAAAACATATAAAAGACATAAAAAGAAGTCTATTATTATATATTTTTTAACAATCAATTCTCATCATCTCGACGTTTATCTTTTTATTCACATCACATCTGATTTACATCAATTTTGTTTTTTATTGTGTTCAAGTAAAAGGAGAGGAAAAATCTAATTTTATAGCGCCACGGCAAAAACATTTCCTCGTTGTTCAATTAAAAGTCAATAAAAATCACCATGGATTCTATCAGTTGAAGGAACACAGATAAAAATATTGTTTATAATTTTTGTGACACTCGATAGCTGATTTTTTTTACATTTCAAGTATTTGCTTCGCACGAGCTATAAATCGCATATACTAGGTAGCATTTTTTCACTGTTCAATGATAGCAAAATAAAAACAAAGATTAAATATAAAATGTGTGCATGAAGTGCTGTCGTATTTGACTACGACAGTAACTGACTGATGAGATAAAAAAAAGTGATAATTTTTATTTTTCGATACGTAACGTAATCATTATGAGGATAGCAGCAAATGCAGATGTACAGAAGCTGTGAATAAATTTTATTCCTTCTGGTTTTTAAGCTTTTGGGAATCAAACATTGTTCTTCTTTTTTCGTAGACGCAAACTCAGATAGATTTTATAAAATCATATAGGGGGCCATTCACGTATTACGTAACGCTTTTAGGGGGAGGGGGGGGGGGGTCTAAGATTTTGTTACGATTCAAACAAGGAAATTTTTTTTTCATACAAATTTTGTTACGAGGGGGGTGGTCTAAGAAGTCATTTTTTCGCGTTACGTAATAAGTGAACAGCCCCTAAGGGTCATTCACTTATAATGAGTATTATGTACAGGGGAGCGAGGGGAAAGGGGGAAGTGTAAAAAAATATTATAATTTATATATCCTCATAAAAGCATAAGTTACAATTCCTAAAAGTTTTCTTCCTTTTAAATTCACACACTTAATTGAAGAAGACTCTTCCGATGCGTCATAAAACTGATAAAAGAACAAACAAATAGCCAGATAAAGTTACCCTATCTTTCCATTTTTAATCCAATTTCAAGGAAAGCAAACTACATGAAAATATTCTTTTTTAAAAAAAAGTTCACACGTGTAAAATGAAATCGAAGAAAAAATGATCTACCGACTTGTTGAGACCTGAGTGTTTCATGTTTGTGTATATGCGTGGGTTGAGTTTATGGCATGAATGACGAGAAGATTTAATAAAAGTTGACACAAACTCATGTGACATCATGTGATTGCCTTTAATCTAATCTTCTTTCTAGCACTTTCTATCGAATATAAATGCGACTGGATGTCCTTTCTATCTCTTCTGTGCATGAATAGAGCATAAAAAGAGATAAATTGGATTAAAAGTTTTCGTGATACAATGCAAGTTGCTGCTTTCTTGCTCCCAAATTTAGTTTTTCGTATGCTTGTTCCTTGAGTTATTTTCAAGGCGTGAAACCTATCCCAAATATCCCAAAAGTATTCAAAAATAATCCTCGAACTTGTTTGCATTAAAATTGAGATATCCTGTCAAATCCTAAAACTATATCAATATGGTTATTTTTGAATTTGAAATAAGGAGTTGAATAAGTCTGTTGTGCTTTAAATGGAAATTTTTTAAATCTTTTACTTGAAAATTAATTTCATACATTTTAAACTAGCAGATCTGATTCTGATGAAATTAACCTATTAGATTCATTGTCTACATCCATTGATCTATCACAACCAGTAACATATTGCTTGTAAGCAAATTCAGTTTTATGCTTCAACTGCTCATCTATCTTTTTTGTAAGCAATATTTTTTTATAAGCCATAGAATTTACTTAGCAATTTGTCTATTCTATGTCATTCAGCACCATTAGATATCATCATTCCAACAAGATATCTTAAGAACTTTTTTTTTTCTATTTTAAGAAAGATTAAATGTGATGTCATTTCTATTGATTTGCTAATCTTACGTCATGATCTCGACCTTTAGTTTTCTGTTTGATTGGTTTTCGTCATGAACGTGTGTGCTGTAAATGAATGAATTTGTGCTAGTTGACATTTCGACCTTGATATTAGATTTTATCGCTTGACTTTTAATTCTCGATATAGAATTGCTTAGTTAATTTATAGAATTTAATTATTGGGATCGTGTGAAGGTTGGACTCGCAATTTTAAAATTTTTTGAGGTTATTGTGAATTTTTATGAGAGGTCGTTCACTTACGTCAACCATTTTAGACACTTCCCACTTATCCCATTTATCTTAAAATGTTAATACATAATAATTTATCATGATAGATCTTGACGTTTTCCAAAATCTTAGTTCTAACCTCCCACAACTTCCCTCAATGATGGATAAAACAACGACAATAAGTTAATGCTCTCCTTAACATCTTTATCTTATAAATGACGTAATTTGATTCAATTTTCATTTTCATTTTCATTACTTCAGTTGCTTGACTCTTCTGACGTAAAACAATTGAATTTATTTGATTTAATTAAAAATGAATAAAATCATCAAAGAAGCAAATCTAGAAAATTTGACTGTCGTCAGAATAATTAATTACAAACGTATCATCTTCCCACTTGATTCCGCATTTTTAAAAATAAAACTGTCTCATTTGCTGAAAACATTGCTAGCACAGCTGTTTTTGAGACCTTCAAAGAATAAAGTAAAATTTTTTGCAAGCCTATATGACGCCAGTTACTTGTTATTATTATTTTCCTCGTTGTAACCTGATATTTCTGTATACATGCAAACAAACAACTAATTTGCTTCCTCTAATCTGTTAAAACTTTAAATGCGCTGTTTCAAGATGGTTTTTTGATAGAAAATATCTCATCTCATTTGTTCGTTATACTTATGAGAGCTTTTTTTGTATACAAATGGCAGAAACATGATAGCATATTGTGCATTCTTTTCATTCTGATTCTCTATTCGAGTATGCAATAATAAAAGCAAATAAAACCACACATCCACACAAAGAATATTGTAACAAATGAGTTTTTTTTTTGTGAATTATTGGAGCGCATTGCGAGCTTTTCATTGATTAAAGTTTGATTTTTAAGGTTCATGTGCTATGATTTTTGGTAAGCACTGAGTCATATTTGAAATGTCTTGAGATTCTAAAATTTCGAGGAAACTAAAAAGAGATTTTTCAGTGCACGCATATTGATAAAATATGATAACCCGAATAGCGCAAGTCGGTTAATCGAAATAAAATCTGACACCAAGAAAGTGCGATTCTGTCATGATGCTGGGCTTAAATTGAATCGAGCACCATGACAGAGTTACACCAGCTTAGTGTTGCATTTCTATTCAATCAACCGACTTGTGCTATTCGAGGAACTATTTCAATTTAATAGATTCTACTCAAGAGTTTGTCATTAAAATTGAACTTATGGCAGTAAATAAAGTTATTAATTAAAGATTTGTGATGCGAATATTCCTTAAAATCGAATTCAATCATGCAGACAAAATGAAGTCTAAAACAAGCTGTCGTTCTTTTCAAAAATCATACAAAATGTCATAGATGACGTTCATTCAAAAAGGAGCATAAAGAGACTGAAACTTTTTCATAGTTGCAATTTATTTTCTCTTCCACTATTTTTTCCATTTCCATCCTGTTTATATGTTTCAACTCATAAATGAATGTCTTTCATTATTTTTTTCTTTATTTTTCCATTCCAGCTCGTTTTTCATCGAAGCCGTAGCATACTCTTAGTGTCGTCATTGTTAATACTGTTTGGAATAATGCATATTGCAAAAATAGAAAGAATGAAGTGAAGAAGGAAGAGGAAAAAGTGAAAAATCCAGCAGGAAAAAGTTCACAAAAATATATATTAAATAAAAAATACATAAAATAAAGTGCATGTGGAGAAGTGAAATTCAATTTTATTTATGTACGAGTCACTAGCAATAAGTTTAACCTGCTTGAAATATTAAAAAAAAAAAGGAAAACGTTCCATCACAAAATAAAGAATACAGACGTAGAGACTTAGTTATTTAATCGATATATACATATAGCTAGTTAGTGAACACAAAGACACGTTAAAAAAGTGAAAAAAAAAATATAAAAATAAAAAACTTAAAATAATGTCTGGTGGAAAAGAAAAAAAGTCTATACGCGGGAGTAAAGCACAAGGCTGGGAGGAAGCTGGATCAGAATTTTATCAAGAGAGTTATCCTGGAGATATCGATAATATTCAACGTGATCCATCAAAACTTGCAACTTTACTGCCATCAAAACAGCGTGTTGGTAAGTTTTCCTGCTCCTCAATTTGTTTATATAAACATGTGTCATAAAAGTATTATGGGTGTGTGAAGCTCCATTTAGGGGTAATAAATATGACGAGTCTTTGATACATTCTGATTATTAATAATTCTAATTATAAATCGATGTCCATTAATCCGAAAAATTTACAACGATGGCAATGGGTTTGGCTTTATTTGTTCACAAACACTTTTTTCGTCCTATTTCTATTCTGTTTGCTATCCAATTTGTGACAATGAAGAAATAGTTAAAAATATATACATAGTGCTAAAAGATTTCTGTGTCTTGTCTGTCATACAAAAGTGATTGCTTTTGTTTGATAACATATCAAATATTGAAAGAACTGAGCACATTTCAAACAGTTAAAAAAGATTTAAGGATAGACAGTGAATTATTTAAATAATTTTAGTCGTGTGCTGAATTTTGTTTGATTAAAACATAAGAAAGTTAAGTTTAAGATTGAAACAAACGTTTCCGATTCTGTCGAGAATTTTTTAAAAACGTGACTTTCCTTAATTGCATCAACAATGGCATGAAAGTTGACAATAGTTAATTATTTCACGTATTTTTATTCTTTAAAGGCTTTGTTTTGTTGAAATGAGAAAAGTTTTTAAAGCTCTATAAAATTAGGATTTAAAGCTTTTATGAAGTTAAGATCCCACATAAAAAAAGCAATGGTTTTAAATAGTGTTAAAGAACATCCATAATTTTTATCAGTGCAACCCATCACGACTTATGACTTAATTTTAAAAATTATTAATAATTTAATTCGGCCTTGAAATGAATAGTGATCCCTACGATGAAATTTAGGGAACTTTATATTATTATAAAAATTAATCACAAAAAATGAGTCAAACTGTAGGTTTGGCAGTTTTGATGAGTCAGACATAAAAGCACATTCATTTGTTTTCCACAAAATGAATCAATTTTTAAGACATAAAACTAAAAAGCATTTTCGTATCAAGTGGCATTGAAATTCCATTAATATACATTTTTACATTCCACAACAGTAATGCTCAAAAAATAAAAAGTAAGAAAAAAGCTCGATTCAAGCAGTTTTAAAAGTTTTTATTCCGACGATATTCATTTCATTTCCATTATGGCATAGATAAATTTAATATTCTGTATGTTTTCATTCTCTCATACTTTTTTATAGCCACAAATCGGCGCGGTCGGCAAACACATCAGGAGTTTAAGACAACACGTCGTAGAAATAGTACACTGACAGCAACGAGAACGTTTCGACGTGGCTCACAATATCAAGAGATACAAGTAGCAACGCTGCCTGATTTGTCGGAAAATTTAATCAATGAAAGTCAAACGTGGGAGGAAATTCGCGAAATTAAAGCGATGCCGGTTCATATGGCACAGAAACGTGAACTTAAGAATCAATTACAGGTGAGTTTGTGTTTATGATTGCGACTCAGAAGCAGACAATACAGGCACTTATTAAAAGCATACTGCATTTATTGCAATATAAATCATTAACTCGTTGTTGTTGAAGTCTCATGGGAATGACTATGATAATAATTATAGCATAAAGTAATAAGTTTCATTTCAATGAATATTTTGTTACAATAAATTTTGAGAATAAAAAGCTCTCGCTGCTCGTTTTTTAATTGGCAACGGAAATCTGCATTTAAGCGCTTTTCATTGCATTTAAATGAAGAGGATTTTTTTTTGTATGAGTGCTCTTTTTTGTCTACTCTACTCTATGGGAATTCCAACACGATATGAATACATAATGGATAGAAAAAAAGAATCTTCATTAATTGTGAATGTTACCAGTTGTGTTGGAAATGGGAAACAAAAAATGTTCGTAAGCTGTGCCTGCCTATCAGAGCATCACAAAAAAAAAATGAAAACTATAATGATAATTATGATAAAAAGAGAACAACAATAATAGTTGAAAATTGTTCTATAAATTGGAAGCTTTGACGCATATTTTTTTAAGTTAAGATTATTTTAAATGGAACCAGTTTGGGAATAGACGATGCAACTATGCAAGATTTTATTAATTTAATTTAAAGGACTCTTTCTAATAAATTAGAGAAAAAATATTAAAATTATATAAATTTAAAAAATGTCTTTTCATGAACCACTAAAAGTGTAAAAAAGTGTAACATAGTTGTAAAAAAAGTATCAAGTCATACAAAGTTATTATTGTTATTCAAAGAGTTCATGCCTCGTTACCAATATGTTGACAACAGTTCTACATTGTTTATTGTCATTTCTACTCATTAATTAAAAGTGCAACAACAAAATTTTCATTTTCCTACAATTGCTATTCATTATTTTTTTAATTTTCTTTTGTTTTATTAAATTAGTTTAGTTTATAAGTTGAGGTTAATATTTAAAGAGTGCAAAAATATTTGAGTACTTGCAGGGAGGTTAAAGTTTGCTAAGGAATTTCTCTAGAGGTTTTTTCGGAAGACATTATTTTTTGAAAGTTTAACAAGCTCAAGATATTAGAGTATAATGATGAATTTTGAACAGATTTATGGACAGTCATTAACTTTACGTTCTAGCCAGACACTTTCAAACATGACTTAGAAACGGATCTTCTTAAATAAACTTGAGCATCAAAAAATTTATCAAATTTGTTTTACTACAATTAAAAGACTTTGAACTAGCAACGAAATTCCTTTCTTTGAATCTGTAGAACACATGCAAGAACAATCCTGAAAACTAAGCGGCAAAGCAAACAAAAACCACGAATATAAATTATAGCAAAAATTCTCATAAATTGTGAGAAAAATATCGATTAAAATAAAAAATTTATGCATTTTAACAAGCAAAACTAGTGACGACAATGAGAATGCAGTTAAGCATTTTACTTCTCATACTTCCTGTAAACTTTGTAGTTTCACAATATCTACCGCTTGCCGTATTTTCTCATTTTTTTTCTTCTTTTCTTTTCCTATTTGTCGATTATTTCCTCAGTCTGAATCATTTTTTCACTCAGTGTTCATTTACATTTCTTCTTTACTCTGCATTTTGTTTGTTTTCAATACAATCAGCACGTGCATAGTAAGACTCGAAGTGTGTACTTATCGAACAGTTAAATACAAAAAAAAAATCTGTGAGTGATGTAGTTCAATGTGATTATTTACTTTAAAGAGAGGCAGAGAGAAATAAAATTATTTGTGTTTTGCACACAGAAAAATAAATTTTGTGCACCTTATTTTTATTTCTTTTCATTTCTCGTATTTTCTCGTTGACGTTGCGGCACTTGTGGTTTCGAAATATTTTTAGCGCAAATTTTTTCGCGAATTGTTTGCTTTATCGTTATGTGTGGAAGGATTGGTTTATTATTTGGAAAATTGTCGATGACAGTTTTGCTGGGTTTGGCTATTGAGAATATCGTGACCTTCAATTCTGCTTTTTAATCAAGATTCTTTTTTGTCTTTATGTCCTGTAACTGTATATCCTGAATTTTTCAAACAAAAGCAGTACAAAAATTACCCTTATATGAAATCGCATTTAAGCACATTTTGTTCAACATGGATCCTGAATTTAAGGACTAACTCCGGAATTTTTGAACAATTTTTGACTCAATATTGCGCCTAATTCATTTTTCAATCACGAACTTTACTTAACAACTTGTAGTTCTCTCATATATTTCTTCATGCAATTAATTATAATTTTTCTTGCGACGATGAGGTTAAAAAAATAAATGATTTAAGAATGTAAATAGTTGGACGATTTGGGCATTGAAGGAACTTTTTCGACAATTAATTAGATTTACACTCAAAACTTTGTTGGAAAATGAATGATCATCTCTTTGAAGAGGGGAAATGTAATTAATTTTAAATTAAAATTTAAATAGAAAGTAAAATTTTAGAATAATTAACTGTATGTGCTGAAACTTATGACAGATTATCATTAGTATTTCATGTAAATTTTTAAAGTGTGGTTGTTGCTCATGTATTTAAACTACAATGTAAGGTATGATTAATAACAAAGGGAATTCTTCTTTGAGTCTACAAGAAATGACTTTATCAGTTTTATCATTGATTTTTTCAACCACAAATGAGCGTGTATACCTCAAACAGTTATTTTTATAATTTTAAGTTAAGAGTTATTTTGAGTCAAAAGCTGTTTTGAGATAGTTTACTTCTGTCTTATACTTGATGAAATCGGGGTTCATAGCATAAATAATTTAAAACGGATTAAGAAAAATTGTATGAGTATAAAAATTCAAAGATCAACCAAAATCTTTCAATAGGACTCAAAACAAATATTGAAGCTAAAACTCATCACATCAAAAATGAAATGCAGTTGTCAATCACACAACGCTAAATAAACTTGAGGCTCATTTTTCAATTCTTTTCATTCATCAATTATACAACTTGTGACGCTAAAGTGAAACAAATGTTTAATTAAACAATATCCGATATTGACAGACACCTGACTTTGTTCAATTAAATCAAGAGTTTCAACAAGTGTTTGATAATTTTCGATTAAATAAACTAAAGACCCTTGATATTAATCTAGTATTTTCAAGTTTGTGTGATTCATATTTACATCATCATCGAGTTCTTAATATGATAAATTTCAAATATCTTAAATAAAGCTTTTAAAGAAGATTCTCTCAAATTTATGTTAAACTTCTCGTCAAAACATACCAAACTGACGAAGAAAAATCATCGCCCAGCTTTTTACATTTATCAAGTCGAAGGACTTATTTTCTCCGCTTTGAACTACAAAAAAAACTCATTTGTAAATTATACTCGTGAGATTATCTCACACGAAATATTTAAGATATTTTCTTTGCGTAAGCTAAAAAAAGATACGATTATTATAGTTGATACATCCATATGGCTTATTATGTCGTTTGTTTAAAATTGATGAGCATTAAAATAAACATTATCTCACAAATTTTCATTTTAGTCTATCGTAAAAAATATTTGTCGGAGGTATTTGATCTACAAAAAATAAATCTAGTTCAGTCTGAGAGAGAATGTTCAGTCAAAATCATTTGTGACTCCTTCATTTTCATTCATTAAAATTTTGTGTAAATTTAATGAGAAAGTTGAGATGCACTTAGTTCATTCAAGTGGTTGCTAGTGTGAAGAATTAGATTTAATTACTAAATTAAGATTTCCGCTGTTTTATTTGTAAAAAATCAAATAATTTTAACTTTATGTAAACAATCGCAGAATCGCCAGAATTACACTTTGAAGTTTTTATTTTGAAAAGAAATTATTGCTACTAAAATTGAGCAGGTAACGTCAAATGTCTGTAGTTTATGAGAGTAATGAGTTTTAGGGCTATAGACTTTAATAAAAGTTTTGTGGCAAAATACTGAATATTTATGCTGCAAGATTTTAATGTGAAAATGCTTCCTTATTGGCACTATTGTTGCTTATACTCATTTCTTCAATCTATTGTCTAAAATTAGCTTGATTTATCTAACATCTTTTGTCAAGATGGTGCTTTAAATAATGTTTAAGGTATTTCAAAACTTATGACATAATTTCCACATGCTCATTATCCATGCATCTTACATCAATTACTCAAGGGGATCGCAATTATAATATCGTAAAGCTTAGAATCGTCAATTACTTAATACTCTTATAAACACTTAAAACAGCAAGAAAGAAAGAGAAAAAGAACAAAAAAAATCTTTCAGACGCTCATTAACATTCAATAATTGATGTATGTATGTTTAAAGTGTGTCATTGCACCATCGTCCCGGCATTTAAGAAAAAAAATAATTAACAGAAAGAAAATTAAAGTCGAGAAAGAAAATAATTGCAAGAGCATCAACAATACTTGAGCGAAAGAGAGCAGTGGTAGAAATAAATTTTATTTTTCTGATTTTGTTAGTCATTGCCAAGATGACGCTTATAGTGGTGCCTGTCGGTTCGAAAAATTTACAAAAATAAAATTAAACTAATTTAATATTTTTTATTTTTCGTTAATGTCGTTTTAGAATGCAACAAAATTACGATTGCAAGGCTTTGAGCAGATTAAATGGAAGAGACGGAAAGCGTGGCAGAAGATAATGAGAAAATGGAGTGAATATCTCACAAAAATGGAATTGTGGCGATCGTCATTAAAGAAAATCGAGGGAAATTTCGGCACCGGAGTTGTTGCATATTTTGTATTTCTACGGTGGCTGATGGTCCTCAATCTTCTCATCTTTACAATCATTTTCATGTTTATTGTACTGCCTCAGCTCATATTGAATGAGCCAAAAGATTTACCATGTGATCTCAATGCACAACCCGAACTCAAACCCCGATGGATATCAAATGTCAATAATTCAGATAATGGATATTATGAGGATACATGGTACTATCCTAATACGACAGTCCAGTGTTGTCGTGAGGCATACAATAATGAGATTAAGCATAATCGAAGTGATTTTTCAATATTACATATTGTACAAGGTACAGGATTTATGGAAAAGACATTTCTATTTTATGGAATGTATACAAATCAAATTTATGGATATGATCCATTAGCTAATAGTCAACAAGAACAAGATAAGACAAATAAGTTAAGTAGCAGTAGTAGTGATGTGCAACATAATTCCCCATTTATGTATAGTCAAAAAGACGATAATTTCTCAATCGATGAGAAGCATAATTCATCTTCGGTAATGATGAGTGCTTTGCTGGGATTTAATGACAATAGTACTAGTACATTAGCAGCAGATCTCACAAATTTTACAACATGGCGTGAATTTTTTAACAATCTGGATATTTATTACGATTTACCGCTCGCATACATAATCGTTACGATAGTTTGCTATCTTTACACGCTCGTTGCAATCGTTAAAGCTGTTGCGCATGAATTTAAGGATCGTCTTGTGGAGGGCGAAGGGCAGTTTTATCAATATTGTAATTTGATATTTTGTGGATGGGATTTTAGTTTGCATAATGAAAAATCAGCACAAATTAAGCATAAGGCACTATATAATGAAATACAAAGTTTAATGCACATAAGACGATACGAATTCGAGAGAAATAATCGAACAAGAGATATCATGATTAAGCTATATCTTATACGTATGTTAATTAATTTCTTCGTATGTGTTATTCTTGTGATTTGTGGTGTAGTCATATTCTTCCTATTCAACGTGTCATTCATGCGTCTGGAGCCGAATTTCGAGACAGTCACTCGATATCGTAGTTTTAATGTTTTCATGAGTAAAGTAAAGAAATTGACATCTGGTGAAGAGACAACAACTGATGTTGATGCACAATTTGATATATTATTCTTCGAATTCCTACCATACGTAGCTATTGTCATCTTTAACTTACTCGTGCCAATCTTATTCAACTATCTTATACAATTTGAACAATACTCGCCACTTTTCGTCATTAAAATGAATCTATTTCGTACTATTGGACTACGTTTGAGTTCATTGGCTGTATTGCTTAGCCGATTCTATTATCTCATCACAACACGAAATGAAGATTCTGAAAACATTGAATGTCATAATGTACGCTACGGTACACCTCAATGCTGGGAGACTTTTATTGGACAGCAGTTCTTTAAATTGTTCATTGTTGACTTCGTAACGCACATCTTCGTGACATTCTTTATAAATTTCCCGCGAGCACTTATTGCACGTAATATGAACAATGCATTTTCGAAATTTATCGAAATAGATTTTGAGCTTTCAAAACATGTACTGGATGTTGTATATTCGCAAACTCTCTGCTGGCTTGGAACATTCTATGCGCCATTTCTGCCTGCCATTGCTGCTGTACTCATATTCTTCATGTTCTATATAAAGAAATTTGCGTGCCTGGTTAACTCAAAGCCATCAGCCATACTGTATAGAGCTAGTAGATCAAATTCACTATTTATGATAATTCTTCTATTTAGTTTTACAATCGCAATAATTCCCGTAGTTTATGCAATTGCTGAAGTTATTCCATCGAGAAGTTGTGGACCATTTAGTGGACTCAATTCCGTTTGGGAGCGTGCCATAGTTGCATTCAATAAATTACCAGTTGTGTTACGTGACATTATCTTCTTCTTCGGAACATCATCATTTGCCATTCCATGTTTTATTGTATTAATCCTCTTCCTATACTATTATTATTCTGTATCGGCAGCTAACAAGCACATGGTTCAAGTACTCAAGAATCAGCTTGTTCTTGAAGGACATGATAAACAATTTCTACTCAATCGACTTAGTTTGTTTATTAAGCAACAACAAGAATATCAGAAGCGAATACAAAGACAATTTTATGATCAAGCGAGTACGACAACTAATTCACAGCAGTCACAATCGCAAGGTATTAATATTGACACGATACCACCACCGCTTTTACCGCGTGCACCACGCAGTGAAACTGGAAGTAACGATCGTAGTGAACGATCATCTGTTGAGATTAAACATCATACAAGAATGTCCAAGGATATTGGTGATATATAAAAATTAAGGCAAATTAATGATAATAAATTAAGTTAAGATGGTGAAAAATAAGTTTACATTTGTAGATTTTGTCATGGGTTTAATTGATGTTTTCATGATGATTCCATAAAAAATGCAGCTTAAACTTTTTAATTAAAATAATATTAAATTTTAAAATTGTGTGTTTAAAGAAATCACTAAAAAGGCATCTAGGAAACAATTTTTAAGAAAAAAAAGGTCCCACACAAAGAAAAGTGATATTTCATTTAGTTTTTTTAGTACATAAATGGAATTATTTTTTTTTGTGCTTGTGTATTTATCGTCCTTAGTTGTTTAAGACTAGTTTACGGATAAAAAAGAACGAAATGGAGAGATTTTATTTTCATATGAAGAAAAAGAGATTTTATTGATTAAAGAATGTGTTGATTCATGCCAGAAATTTATTTGATTATTGATTGATTAAAGTTTATTAAATGGTAGGATATGTAGGGATTACAAACGTCACTATGTTGCAGGCTTTTCATTTTAAAATGCATATTCATTATCACCTATTAAAATGCAGATGTTACGAGAAAATTACAGCTTAATTCAAAAATTTTGCACAAATGTAAACTTTCTGATTAGGGGCTGTTCACTTATTACGTAACGCGAAAAAATGACTTTTTAGACCCCCCCCCCCTCGTAACAAAATTTGTATGAAAAAAAAATTTCCTTGTTTGAACCGTAACAAAATCTTAGACCCCCCTCCCCCCCCTAAAAGCGTTACGTAATAAGTGAATGGCCCCTTATCTATTTTGAGAATTTGGATTCGTTTCCTGAAATTTAATTAAAAACTCAAATTTTATTGTTTTCTTTTCCTTCTTCAATAAACACACTTATAAATTGAGTGTCCTGATACAGAAATAATTACCCAAATTTCCTTGTTCCAATTCTAACCAAACAAGCAAAAATCCTGCAACTTAAATATTAGTGACGCAACTGAACTTATGTAAATAGCGTTAAAAGATTGATCTATCTTTTTAAAAAAGTTTCAGACAGAAACTTGACATGTAAATCTTAATAATAGGAAAAGATCGAAGTTTATTATCCAAAAGACAGTTAGCATCTTCACTGTTCACCTTTAATGATAGGTTTTATAAAAACATTGTCTATTTACTGAAGTTAAATAAATCCCACAAAAATTTTCAATCCTATGAAAATTAAAATTCCTTTAAAAATTTCTGAATGTCCCTCTGTTATTAAGATGAGGAAGCTAGTATTCTTTTAGGAATGAATGTTGAAGATAAAAACCATAAAAGAGATGTTTTGAATATAAGTCATATGAAATATGTTGATGAGCAGATATTTAAGCTCAAAAAATTTTTTTTTGTTCTTGACTGTATCCATCCTTTAAAAGTCACTATTTGATTAAGATACAATACAATTAAAAACAAATACTTTTAAATTATGTGCAAAAATTATGTAATTAAAAGAATTGATTTGATTTTTAAATATAGATTATCAGTTTGGGCAATATTAAAGAAAACATTAAAGATCTTTTGTTGCAGAAAAATAATTCAACAAGTTTATAAATTAATAGAACAAAATTTACAACTAAATTCGGTTATTTCATTAATTAAAAAATTACTTAAATTGCTCCCAAGCAAAATGATTTGTAAAGAGTTTTCGTTGATTCAAATACTCCAAATTTAATCAAATTATATATGAGTATTTTTCATTCATACCCTTTATTAACATGAAGATTTCAAAAATACATCACATGTGTTATAAATATGTTCATCCTCAAATTTTAAAGCTATGCTTGTTTTACGTTAAATTAATTCTCCTCTCATAATACAAATCCGGAGTATTTTCAGTAAAGCTCTCAGTTCCGTCGTCAGTTTTGTTCACAATTTTCGACACAATTTGTTTAAAAACTATGAATGGTTAAACATCTATTCGTAAAAGTATACTGGATTGAATATCATTTAAACAAACAAAAATTTGAGGATTTATTAAGGAATATTCACATGTAATTTAATTATTTGTCCTTGAAAAAGACGAGGCATTATTGAAATTAGTCACAAAATCAAACAATTGAGTCGTAATTTAATTATAAATCCACACATAAATAATAATTTATATCACAATGTTCAACCCCCAAAGAAAATATCCTACACATCATCACACTCGCGAATGATTGATAATAAATTAAGTAATTAAGTAAAATCATGGTCTCACTAATTAAAGAAAACAATTAGTTAAATTATCCCACATAACTTACATAAAAGTATCCCAAAAACACACATAATTGTGAAATTATTATGTCCAAAAAGTTAAACTAAAAGTATCTTACCTTAGTCAAAATATCAACAAAACACAATTCTCTATAGATTTAATCGCAAAATGGAAGAAAAATTAAATCACCTATTTAAGTATCGATCATTATCATTCTTCAATAAATTTATTAATTATATCTAATCTTAAATCAACTCACTCAACACGCATCAAAATAATGATTGTCTTATAAAAATGGGGAGTATTGTTGGATTTATGGATGGAGTCAGCCACGAGCGATCCAATTTATCACACATCTATAAATTGTTGGTAATTAAATGTGATTTTAAATTGAAATTTAATTTTTCATAAATCTTGCAAGCAACTCCTCACAGGATAAATCAAATCGAATAAAAATACAATAAATGAAAAATGATATTCAAAGTAATAATCTCCTACATAATATGACAATTGCTATCTCTTATAAATACATAATTATAGTGAAGAAACAGTTCATTTTTTGTAAAAATGGTGAATATTGAATGAAATAGTTTGAAGAAATAGTCAAAGGAAAATAATCATTTTGTCGCTCAAATTTTAATGTATAAATTATAAACAAATTCAAAAATGAAATAACATAATTCTTTCTTAAAAGAAGTAAAACAAATCCATGCGTTTTTGTGAAAAAAAAAATTAAATGAAAAAATGAAAAATAAAGAAAAAAAATCATTTTATAATGCATAATGGTTTGATGTTCTTTTAAATTAGTTCTAATTATCTTTTACTAGCTTAAAATACTATTTTTAATGATTTTAGGTAGTTTTTTTTTGATATTTTCTTAACGGGTAAATATAATTCAAACTAAAGCTCTTAAAAGCTTTCAAACTTTGTACTAGATTTTTATCAATCATCCCTCAAAATTCAATTTTCCTTATTGCAATCCCAAAGAAAAATCTTTTGTAATCTTTACATTCTATTTAGCAATTTACTTCCTTTTAAATTTAAATTTTGCTTGCAGGCACAGTATAAAAAGGGGAGAAACAATAATTTTGTAAGTAAATTTCATGATGTAATTATGAACTAAGAAAGTAACAATTCTTATTGTTTTTAATGCTCAAGGAATTGAAATCACAAATGTAATGAACAAATATTTATTCACTGAATTATAAATCCATAAAATGTTGATTCATTGTTAAATAATTGTTTGTATTTTGATGCTAATGATGACATAAGGATACAGTTTAAAATATATTTTTTGCGATCGTATATATATATTGTGACTTCAGGCTTTATTGTGAAATCAGGAATTTATAAAGTCAAAGAACAATTAAGTTAATTTAAATGAAGTCTTTGTCTTATAACAGTGACCTTCATTTGGAATGGTATCGTTATAAATACCACAAAATATTTCAGCTTTCAATTCGCAAAGTCAGCATCGATGATATCTAATCAGAATTTAAAAACTCAATCAAACCACTTAAATATTCTCATAATGACTCATTCCAACCCCATAAAAAAATCACGAAATTTTCCTTCCGTCAATCAATTAAATTCTCATCGAAAATAATTGCCCGAAAAAGGCAAAAGAAAAAAAAATTTTGACAGACATTTTCACGTTATCACGGCTAAGCATGGACATGAATTTCCTGTTAAACAATTCTATCGTCATTCGTCCCCAAAGACTATTTCATCATTTGACATGAGACATGCACGCATTATCAGTATATTGAATAAAACTTTTGTTTATTGCGTGCCCTCATTACGTTAATCTTTTATTTTCTTTTCCCCCTTAGTCGTATGTATATTAATACTCACATACAATGTAAGTAGAGTAGTGGTGAAATGTCTCGAGAAAAACACACAACATGCAACTACACTTGCTGTAAATCTCAGAAGGAACACAGGAGAAAAATATTATGATTTATTGAGAGATTGTTAATGAAGTTATGGAAGTTTTATGCACTTTATCTTCACTTGCTTATCATCCATAATACAATTTTATATAATTTATGCGTTTTTCTAATTGAATTTTTTTTTGTTTATTCTTTTGAGGAACGAGGAAAAGAAAATTGATGAATGAAGATGTAAATGGAATGTTTTACGTGTCTTGGGACTGAGATAATGGCTTTGAAAAATTTATTCAAAAAACGACAAATAATTTGGAAATATTTCATCTTTGAGGAAGTGCAAAAAAATTTTTTAAAGGCTTACCAAAGTTTCTGGCAATTTCAAAGCAACTTCATCCATGTCATTTTCAATTTTCTTCACATTTCTTGTTGGTTTCACATGTCTTTTATCACTCAATAATCGCTCAATCCACACAAATGGCATTTCCACGCTGGCATTTAAGATCAATGATATTACCACACATATTAAAATATCACCAAGTGCAGTATGAAAGACATCCCATGAGTAGAAATAATATGGTTCTTTCATGTCAAATGTC
This sequence comes from Chironomus riparius, assembly GCA_917627325.4. Classification (NCBI taxonomy): domain Eukaryota; kingdom Metazoa; phylum Arthropoda; class Insecta; order Diptera; family Chironomidae; genus Chironomus; species Chironomus riparius. The sequence goes on from OU895879.1 coordinate 30,114,971, forward strand.
GTAGTATGCTGATAAACTGGATAGACGATTTGAAGTGTTAAGCTTATCTTTGCAATCGGACGCCATGCTGATGAATTTATGATTCCATCAAACCAATCACCTTCTTTTAAATTGTAGCAATAGAAAATCATCCAACATATTCCAACTGACCAAAATATGCGATGGAATGAAGCAAATATTGCGCTTGCAACCACATCATTTCCTGCGATATTATAGTTTTGGAGCAAATATACAAAGATGAGCAGCAAAATCAAAACTAAGAAGGCTACAATAGAGTTGAGAATCCGGAACTTCTGTAAATTGAAAATTTGTTAATAACTGGGCAGATAAAGATATAAAATCTGCTTTAATCTTACCTTCTTCACAGTATATTCTTCTTTCAAACAAAAAGAAGCTAATACTATTGATAACAACCATGGAGCACATCGGAAGTATGAATGCATGTCATAAATTGATGATCTAATAAAAAAATAATTGATTAATCAATGTCATTAGAAACTATTTGTTCCATTATCATACCTGTTCAAGACATCATACGATGTGTTTGAATAGATAAGTGCACTAAACATTGCGATATAAGAAGTAGCCACGAGAACACCAAGTATAATGAAACCAATTTTTCTAGACTTGTAGCAGATATAAACCAACAGCGGTAATATGAGAAAGAATTGAAAATCAATGCTGAAGTACCATCCATGATAGACACACTGAAATTATTAAACAGAAGGAAACATTAAATTCGTGACACAGAAAGCAATCGATGAATCAAAAACTTACCATATGATCTGGTCTCATATAATTTTCCAGCATTAACAATGACATGAACCAGTATTTTTCACAACTTTGTACTCGTTCATAAGCTTTGGGAGCTATGGGTCCTCTGAATGTGTATTGGAATAGTGTAAGCTGGTAAATTATTGAAATCAAGAGCATGGGTCCATATCTGATGTATCGATGAAGCAACAAGGAAAGATAATTCAAATTTTTACTGAAATTTAAAATATTATTGATTAGGATGTGTTGTAGATTTATTTTTAAGAAATACTAACGCTTTAAATGTCCGAAAACAGTAAATTGCCAATAGAAAACCAGAAACTATGAAAATCGAGTCATAAGCCGAATTTGATAAGCTAATAAATGCTGAAAATCCATTTTTGATCCAATTTTGATAAGCGTGTATATTTTCAATTGCAGAAACATATACAAAGTTAAAACGATCGGAAATGATGAGCCATAGAATTGAAAGAGTTCGTATTGCGTAAAGACAGTTAATATTTCGCTCAAAATTGGATGTTTTCTTAAAAACTCGTAAAATGTTTGAGTGCAATGAAAAGACGGTGAGCCACTTGTTTGGAAATTCTAAATATAATAAGGTTTAAGATTTAAAACTAGCTTTATCAAAAAAGGTTTTAAGAAAAAAATCTATTATATTAATGGAGAGTCGATCTTTTCAGAAACTCAAATCGATTTTTCCAGTTGAAGTCACTCAAATCGAGGACCCTCAGCTATCTGTAGTTATTGCTCTATTTCTTAGACTTACCCTTTTTTGAGATCGTAATGCATTCATAAGTTGTGCTAGCAACGACGATTAGAGCCCAAATCGTAAATAAGGCACTGAAAGAAATGAAAAACTTTTGTTAAATAATAAACACAAATATTTGATTTGATTCTAGGCGACAAGCTTTCTAGCTTTACTATAACCTCGTATTTTACTAGTTCGAGTGTTATTCACTTGTGTGGTAAACAGAATCAGTTTGTTGTTTTTGGATATTTTTCATCAATAACTTTTGAAACTGAGTCTTTTAACAATTTTAAAATCAACTTTTATCAATTTACTTACATTGCAAGGTAGTCGACAATTCTGAGTTGTGTGTGAAAATCATGGTACAAATTAGCTTTCAATATCTTATTGAATCCATCTAAGGATGCATTTGCAATAGACTTTAATGCTTCTGGATTGGTTGAAGCAGGAAAACAAAGACCTGAATAAGTTTACAAAAATAAAAAAAAAAGTATTTTAATGATAGAAGAAAACCTGATGCTTTAAATAGTTCTATATGTTTTGATAGACATTTGATGACAAACTTACCACTATAATGAATTTTTGAGGATGATTCATATCCAACCAAGATGTATTCTCCTCTAATAAGATGATCGTCATTGGGATCACGTGCTATAAAATCTACACATTTTTCAAACTCATTGAAATTGTATGTCCTCCCATTCTTAATATTTTCATCAAGTACAGCATCGACATCGAACACTAGAATTAGAAAAAACAAAACGATTACATTAATCAAGATTTTTAATAGTTTTGCATTTTCAGAAATTTCTTCTCTTAGTTCCACTATTTTTGTTTAAAACAGTACTCACTATTTCCAGATTCATTTGATTTAAGGAGATAGCTCCATTCTGAAGCAAAAATTTTTTCAGACCTCATTTTTCGAAAATAAAATGTTTAATTTATAAATGATTGTTGCAATTTGAATTCGGTTCAATTGATTATCATTGAAAAATTTCAGCATTCTTTCATCAAAATGTTATTTTAAAATTTTGACATAAAAATCAACCAACATTTTTACAAACAATTTCTGTTGCATTAGAGGTTATGTCCATCCTAAAAAAGTAATATTTCATGCCTTAAATCCATAAAAATCGTTTTACTTCTAATAAAAAAAATATTTTATTAAATCTTTTAAAAAGTATTCATAAATTTCAATAACTGGAAAAGCGACAACAGAATGAAGGGAGGTAAAAAAACCACTTCCTTTACATTCAAAAAAGCAGAAAAGAAAATTTGTCTCGTTGTGTGTCGACATAATATAACCGCCCTTCTATTTAGCTGCCCTCGTTATCTAATTTTCTTCACGTTAATGTCTTCTCTCTTTTTTTATAAAAACGTCATTAAACTTTTAATGAACATTTCCCATTAATATCCATAACATCGAGCTGTTATTTTGTTTCTTTTATAGCATAAAATTCCATTGCCATAATACTTGACTGTGTATAGATATAAAGTCAAGAAGAAAATGTTTTTGGTTGATTTTTTAAAATAATGAACTAGAAAGGTTAATTTTGTCTTAGTGCATTTTATAATCTAGAGAATCAGGATCAAATCGTGGCACATACAGTTTGTTGTAATGTTTGAATCTTGGATACTAGAAGTGGTATTCATATTCTTTCATATCCTAAGTTACAATCATTTGATGAAGAGAAGGTTCCAACAGGGTCTGGAAATAGATTTTTTGAAAGTTTTCACGGAGATCAAATTTGCAGTCCAGTCATAAAAAATTTGTAAGAATCAATAAAAGGTTTTAATAATATTCTCTTAAAATGCGCTTTAATCAATCCTTATATTTAAACATTGACCATTATACCACCTCTATTTTCTTTTAGGACATAAATTGACTTTCTCACTTATTTTCTTACAACCACAAAAAAGACTTTCATTCCTTACATTCTCCACTCTCCTTTTTCTTCTTCGCGCATCGTTATTTTTATTACAAAAACGAATTAGTCGGAGGTGTGAATGGCTGACATTGCATTTTGAAAATTAAAGTTTTACGATAATTAAACGACAGCAGAGGAGATTGAATTAAAAGTAATGAGTTCTTAGGGATGTCCTGTTTCTTTCATGGATAAACCGTGATTTGAATATATATGGAAGGGGAAAGTTGAATGAGATTTTGAAACTGTTCAGACGGGATGTCTAACTCTTTCAGAATATCAAGAATATTCCAAAAATATCTTGAAAATGTCATTGAACAGACTGTCTTTTCTGATTTCCGACTGCTCAAGAGAAATATTTAATTACAGCAGGAAAGTGGAGTGACATTAAGTTATTTGATATCATCTTTCAACCTCTTTCACTTCTTCTTCAATCCACAAGCCTCATTTTACATTGTTTTCTATTTCATCCACCAATTTGTCATGTCCTTCTTCTTTCCATCTCATCTGTGGTGTAGATGTATCTTAAGTGTCTGGTACGAGGGTTAAAGTGGCAACAGATGTTCTCATTACATTTTTTTTCATACATTTTTCAATTGCAAAATGCGAAAAGCCAAGAAAAATCTCTTAAGGATTTATTTTTAATTCTCCTTGCCTTTCCTTTTGTATTTTTTTTTCTTCTCATCTTCCGAAGGCTAATTGAGGTTTTAATTTAAATCGCTTCACGCGCTTGTGAAATTATGTAATTTAAAAATAATGAAACGGACTGTTGAATACTAAAAACAGACTTAAATTAATTTATGATGTGATTTATTACTTTAATTAGGCTTGAAATTGTATCATTTTTTCTTGTTTTTCCTCATCTTTATGTTAAAATAATATTTTGGAAGGGATTATTGCGGATTTTCATTTCCCTCATTTTTTTTTCCTCTGTTTGTGATTTTTTTTGTTGCTGTGTGTCTTAAAACCACAAACGAGATGAAAAATTGAAATGATGAAAATTTGTCTTTGAAAATTTGGGGCTACGGTGAGTGGACTGAAGACCTCAAAAGCCTCCAACAAGTTCAAATGATGTGTAGTTTTCCATATTGTACAACAATCCGACACTCAAATTAAGTATTCATGAAAATTGTGGAATGAAAAAAAAAACGAATAAAACAGAACCGACAATTTCTATGTGAAGTTGAATAATCTCAGGAGAAATTAAGAGAGGAAGTAGAAAAATGTATATAATTTTTTTGCAGGTGGAAAAATAGAAATGTTGTAAAATTTTCATTCACACAAATGTCTCTGCTTTATTTTCATTAAATTAAATTTGTTTGAATTATTTTTCTTTTTTGTGGTAGGTGTGCATGTGTTAGGAATAGGTATACAGAATTCACAAAATAAAATTTTTTATGAATAAATCAGGAACTGAAATTGTGAAGTTTTTATTTTAATTTTTTTCTCAAAGAGTCAATGACTTATGACAGTGAATTGCAAACTATGTGTCGCAACACACTAGTGTGAAAATTCGGAAAATCTCACGAACCGTATGCCGTGGACGGTTTTGGTCATGGCTTACCATCAAGGTGTCGTTGTCGACCAAAAAAGTTTTGAAGACATTGACTTATGACATCACGTAAGATACATATTTTCGAATATAGAAGAATCACATCTGCACTAGGGCAGTTCTTAGCTAATGATTGTTAAATGAGTGAGGATTCTCCAGAAAACCTTAATGACAAGCTCTCAATAAGTATGATTTCTGAATTGTACTGACTGAGCCTCCTCATAAGAATCCGAATCATTCCTTCAACGACATTTCTGAATGTTGTTTACAAAATTAGTTTTTGATCCGCAATTTTTGTTTACCAAAAGTTCAAGTTATTGAATTGAAATGTAGTTGAGCTTCGATTGCTGTCGCTTAGATTTTTATCTAAAATAAATTCACTTAAGACCAATTTTATGATTTATTATTGTGACTTAACAAAACATTAAAACTTCAATCAATCACATCCTTTTCGTTATCCCTATAAAAAGATGAATACAAAAAAAGTGTCAAGATTGTCTGTTATGCAAATTTATTGAGGTATAGCTTCTTATAAATGTGTAAATCTCATGAGGATACTGTAAAATGTCAAATGAGGATTTTACACTCAATAAAGCAAACTCAGTTTTAAAAGGGAATAAAAGTTTTATAAAATTGATAAGAGAAAATTTTGTAAATTGACCTGAAATCCACTTTATCTTTTTTTACTGCTCTTTAAAAACGATTTACATTTAAACACATGAGTGGATATAAAATCAATACTTTTCTGTTTTTCTTTCCTCAAAAAACTCTCTTCTTTAAAGGCACAAAAAGAAACTTTGAGAAGCAATAAAGAAAAAAAAAGTAATTAAGACAGGAAATCGTAATCACAAGAGAAACAAACGCACAGCACAGAGTTAAAAGAAAAATGTGTGCAATCAAGTGTGGTCATTTATTGTGAGAAGAGACACATATGAAGCTTAATGTCAATCAAGAATCCATTATAAGGAATCGAGATAAAATTAAGTAAGTTGAGTGAGAAAATTGGAAGATAATAAGGAAGGAAAATAAGGACAACATTTGGAGAAATTAGTTGGATTGTTGCAAGACATGAAATGGAAGAAATAAGTTAAAGTTCATGTGCCATTAAAGTGAGGGGAGGAATTTGCAAGGAATGAAAATTTGGTGAATTTCGGATTTAATTTGGTTTACTAAGAATTTGGAATAGACACAAAAGTTTAATGCCATAGAATTTTCATGCATCGATTAAGACTGATCCAACAAATTTTCCTAATCTTTAAATCCCAGCTCCTGCTCATACCACAGTGTCAAAGCTTATTGAAAAACATTGAAACTGAACCTTAAACGTGACATGAATAAGATCTTAAAAATATTAATGTCATTTTATTTCCGAGTACTTCCAATAAATATTTATTTTCACCCACTAAGGTGCACCTTTGCGAATTTAATGTTCCGGCATATCAATAGAAATAAATTTAATAAAATACATCTGTTTTGTTGGGGTTCTTGGAATTTTTCGTTAAGTGAATCACTTTGAAGTACCAAAAAATGTTGAATTTTAAAGTTGAGTGACTTAAGAATTGGTTAATGGAGGGTTAAATGTGACAATATCCTTTCGACATTGCCCGTAAGCACGTTTGGAATGCGAAAACTTTTTTTAAACGCTGTTGAATGTTTGCTTTTAAAAAAATTGAGATAAATTTTTTCAAAGTGAATTCCGATGACTGCAAATGACATAAAACAGAAGAAATAAAAAAAAATCCCTCAGAAGAAAAAAAAAACAATAAAAAATCAGTCACCAAGCAATTTAGAGAATATGTAAGGGGAGGAAAGTGAACAAGAAAAAGTGTTCTGAAAGATTAAAAAACAGGGAAAAAAAAGAAATCGGAAAGTCCCCTCAGGAAAGAATGTGTCTCGATTTCCTTCTTTATTTTTTATTTTTCCACAAAAAAACACATCTTTTGCCCTTTTTTTATTTTCTTTCCAACTTCTTGTGGTTAACAAAAGATTTTACTTCTTTTTTTTTTCTCTTGTTGTATTTATTTAATGTGCTGTTTATTTATTGTTGTCCTAACTTTCTCGATGATAATACGGGTAATCTGTCAGTAGATTGAAGATTAGCCGGAAAATGTTTGGGAATTTTCTTCAATCTATTTTTTATTTCATCACACAAAAAAAAATAAGGAAGAAAAGTTTGAGGATAATTTTTGTAATGATGAGAATTTGGAATATTATTTGACATTGATTATCGTGTAATTGCTTGTTTATTCTTTTTTGGAAACCAAATTTTTTGGTCAAGAAATAGGATAAGAAAGATAAGTTTAAATCAAACGTTGTATCAATAAGCAATAATTTTGTAGTTGTTGTCGAGAAAGCAAATAAAATTAGCTCACGACTATCCAAAAAATTTAATTTTTGATGTTATTTATATGAAAGATATTTTTGGACGAAATTTGTATTAAGGTTCAATAACAGGATTATGAAAAGGAAGAAAAAAGCTATTGTTGCTCAAGCTTTGAATGTTTTACAAGTTTTGTTTTGGAATTTCACAAAAACAAGAACCAGCTGAAAAAAACGTGGTGAATAGTGCTAGAATAATTTTAATTTTCTGTATATTTTTCTGTCTTGTAATTCGCACAGCATATCAAGGAATTTTATTTGAATTTCAAACAACAGAAATAAATAAGCAACCAATTAATAGCTTTGAAACACTGATTCAAAAAAACTTTTCAATAGTTACAATAAAATATTCGGATTATGCCTTTAATGAATATATACTCTCTATGATTGAAGAGCATCAAAAGAAAATTTGATAAGGTGTAAATAACTCCAACATTTTATCTCTAATATTCTAATTCCCTTGACTTATTAAAAAAACATTGCAACTGATAACTGATAATACCTGCTTGAATTCCTTAATATCTTTTTGAACATAATCGATGGTTGAAATTTGGAAAAGTTAATGTAAATCAAAAAGTAGGACCAATGTTCTTTCTATGAATTATCTTTCATTTGGTTTTGTGATGTGGGCTGTTGCATGTGGCACATCAACAATTATTTTCTGCATTGAATGCTGTTGACCTTATGCAAGAATAGTATTTAATAAATGGTTTGGTGTTTTCACATTTATTTATTTTATAAAACGAGGATTTTTAAAGTGTTTTTAAGTTATTACTATATTTATGAATTTAATTATCAATTTCCATTGATAACTTTTTATTAGAGTTTGCATATTTTTCAATAATTTTATTATTTAAATCTCTAAAAGGTATATTTAAATGTTTGAGTTTTCATTTAAATGTTACACTAAATTTTTCTACTAATGTTCTGTTCACGTCTTACACTTTTATAATATGCACTCGCAAGAGTTTACTGGAGTTTACAATATAATAAAAAAAAAAACATTTAATTGAAAGAAAAAGAAGGGGTCAAATGATATTAAATAGAATTAATCCCCTCACAACATTTAACATTCGATGGAACTATTGAAGGATCTATCAAGTTAAATCTACAAATTAAAAATATGTCACATAATGCGCATTTTACAATAATATTCTATCATTAGCAAGCAGATCGACCATTAGCAAATTTCTATTGTGTCTAAATGTTTAAAATATTATCTAAATTCATTAATTATTTAAAAAAAAAAAACACAGACAAATTAAGATTATCACTATGTTGTCAAATAAAACACCCTAAACAAAAGCTTTACTTAATTGTTTATCAATACACAACTAACATAGAAAATAAATATAAAAGAAAGAAAGAACTAAGAGACGTGTCAGGAATCAATAAAATAATTTTCCAATAAATAGATTTCTTTGCTACAGTTGTTGTAATCTTAATGAATAGTTTTTTTTGCCGTTATGCTTCAGTGCTACACATTAAAGTAAATGGGTAAAATTAAATTAAAGATCAAATGTCAGATGAGTCTTATAAGAAGTTTTAATTGATTTTCTAATACTTCATGATGACTATTTAAGATTAAAAGTTCATGCATTTCTGGTCAAGATTGACAAAACATTTTCTATCTAAATTCTTAAACAGGACAAGATTTTTCACAAAGATAATCACATAAGAACTTACTACAAAATAAAGATAAACATTCCAACAAAGTAGTTGACTGACAGAACATAAAATACCCCTCATAATCGGTCATGTCATAAATATTTAATGAAAAAACATCCTTTTCTAAATAAATTAGCTCATTTACACTATTGTCGGTGTAAATGTTGTTCTATATTAAATCCTATTGTGGCTTTACACATAGTTATTTTACTGTCTAACATTTTATGTGCCATTCACAGTTTCTAAAAATTAAATTTCACATTTAAAATGCCACAAAATTATGCTGTGATTTAAGTACTTGAATTTTCCATCGCATAAAATAATTTTCATATGCTGGAAAAATGCCTTGTGACATTTTCATGAATTATTGATGCCATTATGGTTATTGTTGGCCCGAGTGTCTTGGTTAATGGCTCGTCACAAATTTTTCTCTCTCCTCCTTAACGCCTTTTTTGCTCCCTTTTAATATTTTTGTAGGAAAATTTTTATGCAGATATAGATTAAGTAAAAGGATGTAATGTCTTATTAAAAGAAAATTGCTTGGTTTACTTTTGTCATGGATAATTTTTGATAAATATGAGGACATTAATTTTAAGGTTGGATTGAAGGGTACAAAGATGGACAATTGAAAAAGTTTGTGTAGCTTTTTTTACTAAAGAATTTCGAATAGACTTGATTATTTATTGAAGGTTATATTCAACTAGTTCTGCAATTAATTTTTTTACTTAAAATGAATTTTAAGCTACAGAATAATATTAAATATTTAAAAGTTCCTTATCCAATCTAAACCAAGCACTATGTCATCAACATGACAAACATCAATCTCCACTTCCCATCTCATTTAAAAAATTAATTTTACAAATAAAAAACTTTTTAAAATGAAATTATTTACTCTTCAGTTGGTCGAACAATGTAAACAAGCCAGAGAATTAATTAATTTTCATTCCATGGCTCAATTACATTTCATCTTTCAGAGCTGAAAAGCAAATAAATTGTATTTGACAAAACAGAGAGAACCCCGTCGCAAAAATATATATACACGAGCGACCTTTTTACGCTAGCAAGTAAAAGAATTTTTCAATTTGAAATGAAAATGAAAATTCCCATGAAAAATGTTTTACGTCCCACACAACCCATCATTTCTCACCCCACCACGACAAATATTCTATCCTTTTAAAAAATATTTTTTGACATCATGTTATACTGAAATGATACATTTTTGAAACAACTGAACAAGTTCTATTGTGTTTGAATACGAAGGGGTGATGCTAACAATTCTGACGAGAGTGAAATTGATACTGAAAATTGCCTTCGGGTGTCAATTTTTATATTTTTTGCTCCTTTTTATTTGATGTTTTTGTAATCAAATTTTCACAAATTATTCTTCTCTGTGGTTTCACTTTTTATTTGAGGAAATGAGATCAACGAACAGGATCATTAAATTTCCTTATCGTTTAAAATTGTGGATGGAAATAAATTGAGAAAAATTTAGATTTTTGGGGTGAGGATTATTATTTTTTTAAAATTATGTTTACGATGTTAGGTTATGAATCCGTAGCTATGTCTATTAGATTAATGATATGTTAATTTTATGTGTCATTTGAGATAATTGATTTTAAAATATTTGATCATTTTATCATGAAGCGTGTAGCAAGTCTGAAATTTATAGTAAAATTTGAAGCATCGGCGTAATCTGCTGACGAAACCCTTTGAGGCAATTAAATCAAATTTAAAAAAAAAAAAACACCCATGTTTCTCATGTAAATCAGCTACTCATCAAAATTCCAACAAAATCCAAATTACTTCCTACATCAATTCTCTCGAAAATAATCAATGAAGGCAGCCACTCCAAACTTTCATTCTCTCATAAAAATTAAAGCAAATATTAAAGTTGTTTTAGGCGAGAAATTTTTACCCATTTCAGAAGAGATTCATTTCAATTTGTAGTGAACTTTAATTTTTTTTCTCGTTGCCTATAAAAACAAACAAACTCATTTATCGATTTTTCTCATTTTCTTTTCTCTTTCTTTATAATGAACACGCCAACCTTAGCTACAACTCAAAAATATATAACACACGGAAAAATTATGCTGTTTTTTGTACTGCGTGATGTGAAGAAATTTTTGTTGTGTTTCGCACATCAAAAAACATGATTTTTTGTGGCATGTGACATACAACATGTTGTATGTATCTCCGTCATGTCACGAAGGGGAAATTTCAAGTTTCATTGATTGGAAACACAAAATTCCATCATTTGAGTTTCCTCGCTTAAAATACTCAGAAATGAAAATTTTTCTCTGCATCTCGGAAAGTTTATTTTTGAAAATCGGAAAATTTAAAAGAAGAAAAAAATTTCTAGTGTAAAATTCCAACGACATAAAAAAATATTTTGTAACAAAGAAGGTTGTTCTCTCGCTTAATATATGTGACAAATTTTTGTGTCATCGTTGTGTATTTGGAGGTTGGACATAAGCTCATGTGACAATGTGGAAATGGAAGTAAAAAAATATATAGCAGATTTTGGTTTGTCTCTTTTGTGAGAGAGAAAATTTTTGTCACCAATATCACCATGAAATTTTTCACATAGCACAGTGTAGCTATCATTCTTGTTGTTGTTGTTGTTGGCTGTGTTTGAGGAAAGAAAAAAAGAATCTCCGATTTTCTCGTATAAATTTATCCCAGCATAAAATTTTTGTCCTTGCGCAAAAAGCCATTTGAGGGCGTGGAAGAGTCTCTTATATTTTGTTTTTCTACTACTGCTGCTGCTGCTTCTCTTTCAGGTGGAAACTTTATGTGATAATATTATGTGATATTTATATATAATTTACATTTTTGTCGCTGTTTGACCAGAACGGAAGGAAAATGTGATGCAAAAAAATGAAACTTTATTGTTGTTGTTGCTTTTTAAAAGAGAACACAATTAAATGATAGATTTTAATAAAAATTAAATATTATGAATCTAATGAATGACACAAAAATTGATTAATTTACATAAAAGCGAGAATATTTATTTTTTCTTAAGATTTTTGGAAGATTCGAACTTTATGTGCATGAATGTTATTTTGAGTTTTGAACTGTTTTAATTAATTCCTGATTATGTAATATCGCAATTTATGACTTACTTATCTGAAGTATAAGTTATTTATTACTTCAGAGTTTTGTACACGTTAATGTGCTCTGTTTTATAAATATTCTGACTTATCATCTTAAATTTGTAAATTAATGCAATTAATGACAAATTTTCCAAAAACTAAAATATTTAAAAAAAAATTGAACATAAAAGATTAAAAATTATCTTCAATAAACTAAAAGTGTAGGCAACATGTCTTGAAAATAGGCCAATTTAAACGAAAACTAAGACAAAATTTCATCAAACTGAATCTCATTATTTTTCATATTTGCTCAAAAATCTCTTTAAAAATTTTCATTGCAAATCTCCTCGAAAGAAGGAAATAAAAACTAGAAAATAGAAACTTATGAAAAGAAGGAAATTGTGCAGCGTGACAACGCGAAATATAACAATGAAAATAAATTCATTCTAAAAATAATTTTCCCATTGTATATTTTCATCAAATGTGTTTTTATTCATTCTCAGTTTTTTTTTTCAGAAATAAACGACGCACAAAATCGGCATATATACAGACATACACAAACACAGAAAATGTTTTTTGTTGAGGAGGGAAAAAAATTTCACTTGAAAAAACAATAATAAATTTCTTGTGACACATTACGATTTGTTTATTGAATGAATTTTGAAATTCCTTCGTTTTCCCGTCAATTGTGCCACAGTGTTTGCCTGATGGCACCATGAAAATTTTTTATGATGTCTGTTTGTGTGCTTAATGTACGTTGTATTTTTAGTGATACATCACACGTCTCAATTCTCAACTTTTTTTTCCTTCTCTTTTGACGAAATCAGTAAAATAATATTAAAACTAAAATTTTCATGGAAATTTTCAATGATTTGTTTACAGTATATCCATATAACATTTTCAAAGTTTTTCATGAGGAAATTTTAGTCTCGTTATTATGTCGCATGCTGTACATGCATGCTAGATGTAATTTTCTATTCTGTATATTTTCATGTTTTTGGGGAGAACAGCATTACACAACATCATGCTTATGGCGTCCACGTCAATACGTTTGTTTACTCTTATAATCTATCTGATTGATGTTGGAGATTTTTCCTCATGCTCTTCATGATTTCAGACGATGTTGTTGTAGATTGTCTAGTGGATTAATATTATTATTATGGAATGAGAAAATTTAAAAATTGCAACACAGATTCAATTGACTTAATTGAATTTCGAAAGGATTTGAAGTTTTTGCTCCATCATTTGTGTAAAGGTTGACATTCTGAAAGACATATTTTCATTTCCAATATATTAATTATTTAAAAGTGATATTTTATAATTTTCTCCCTATCTTCTTAACATTTTCCTCCTCCCGCCCCGTTTTTTGTCTCTTTTACAAATTATTTTTTTACAGCCGTTCCTATGTCGACAGTTTAATTAGAAGAAAATCCTGCATAAATTTCAATTCTACGACGTTCATGTTTTAAAAAGGTATAAGGATAAAGCAATTCGTGATGATATGAAGGAAAATGTGCTGAGACTGAGAGGAAAGGTTGATCACAAAGTTTTTCATTTCACATCTACATAATTATCACGAAGGGAGCCATTGAAATTTTTGTCCCAGTGAGAAATTTTTCTATCTCTTTTGTGAATTTTTACGTTTATCAAAAGAGTTGAACATATTTAAAATTATAATATTGTCCTGATGAATCTCATATAGGATTGTTCCTTAGTCTCCGTGTTTTCATGCTATGTATAACCAAAAATCCCCCAAAAAAAATTGCGGCACTTCCTTTCAGCTATAGTAGGGATTTTATGTGGAAATCAAAGTTTACTGACAGATAGTGCTGGGGTTTTTTGCATTGTTACAAATCATTTCCTTTGATTGATTTGTCACAAAATTTCAGACTTCCTTCCTTTTTAATAGCGTCACATAATTAAACAGCCATATACAAAGTTGGCAATTCCTTGTTTACATATGATTGTTTTAAAAAATTAAATTTTGAACAAAATCGTTTGCAAATCAGAATAAAAATTATTTTGTTCCTTACTGGGTATCACCTTACTAATTGCAAGAAAAATAATTTCATTTAAAAGGCTTCAAAAAGTTTTTTTTTCTGTTCTACAAAAAATTATTGAACCATAAATTTTTTTAGAAGAAGGAAATTAATTTGCAAGGCATAAAATTAAAGTTAATGCTTACAAGATTTCATTAATCGATAAAAAAAAATATCCGATGAAAAAATCTTTTTAGAAGACAACGATAAGATTATGTCATAAATGTGTTAAAATGATAACACGATAATGAAGAGAATATATAATAAAGCATGTAAGTTAGCAAATACAACCATAGACAGAATATTCTTCGCCTTTCATAAAGACAAACACAACAGAATGTTGCCTAAAGGCGGTTAATGCGGTTATCTTCAATTGTAAATTTGAAACATTAATTACATTCAATTACCGAAAATGTGTGCACATCTATATAAGTGTATAGTTGGTACACTAAAACGAGGCAGAAGCTACTTTAGTATCATACTATGCTTTGCTTCTTCTTACCTACAAAATATTAAACTGAAATCAAATGAAAAATTAGAGTTTGTTCATTTTGACTTAAAAAAATTGTTTTTATATTAGCTATATAAGCACCTTTTTGAATAAGAAATGCGTTTCTGTAATCAACAACCACCAAGCATTTCATACCTCTTTTTCATCGTTCCTCCTTACTCTTCATCACACACAATGCATTGATGATATAATTATGAACATGTTATCATAAATATTATTATATGTGGAGATGTTATGAATGAGACGTAATTTCTCGCTTGCTCTTGATATGCGATTATTTATGAATCTCGCTTCTTAATTGATTGTTATTGATTTTAAATAAATTTTAAATGGGTATTTTAATATTTAATTTATTCAGCGTGAATTTTTTTTTTCATTTTTCTTTATAAAACCTTTTCTCTCTTCTTACCTCGCTTTACATGCTTTATAGCCTTTTACCACCAGTCTTCATCTTATTTAATTTACATACTTTCATTGATTGTGAGAAATAAATTTATTGGATTATTATAATTATGGATTGAGTTTATTTTAGTTTATTTTATTGCAGGATTTTTCATGTCATGAGATGCAGTCTAGATTACAAAACTAATATTTCTTTTATTCCTCATTTGATTTATTTATTTAATTTTAAAACTTTTTACTTCTAAGAACTGAGTTCAATCTCTACACTAGCAACTTAACCTTTAATGTTCTAATTTACAAAATTTTGAAATCTTCATTTCCAGCGCATAATGAGTATTCCATTAAAGAGCAAAATAATGAATATATAAGAAAAATTATTCTAAATTTACTTAAATCAAAAGAACCAGACCGCATAACATCAAAACACATAAAAAAATATCGATTTTTAAATAAGAAACTATCTAGAAAAACTAGGAGCCTCTAGGTGTACTTTTTAGTCGATTTGTTAAGATTATTACATTTTTCGCATATATAAAATCTGTAAAATATTTTGTTTTATCCTTAAGATTGTGAAGCTTTACAAAAACACTTGATAAGTGACTTAACTTAAAACTATTTTTTAATCCTTCAATTTTATAAGTTTGACAGCTAAAATTCATAATTTCAGTACATCCCTAGTAAAATTTATTCAAAGTACATAAAAGAACTCCTCTATTCAAAAACTTTACCAGAGGAGTTTTTAAAATAACAAATGGATATGGAATATAAATGGATGGACCTTTGACGACTCAAACATATGACGCGACCTGTCGGTCAAAATGTTCATTTATCATAATTATGAGAGTAGCGCGCAAAAAAAAAATATAAACTTTTTATTTATTTGTGTAGATTTAGAGCAAACAATTGTGAGGCAGCGTATGACATGACGAAAAGACTTCATCAATATTCATCCATTCTGAATTTATATTTTCTTCAAACTTTTTTCATCTGTATGTATATAAGTGGACTTAAATTATGGATGAAAGAAGAAACAGATGAGATTGTTGAGTACTCACGCTGAGAAATCGATTCTTGTAAAGTTTTTTTTTTGTTTCTGCGTTCAATAATCGCATACAGTAGAGGCATTAAACTTTTGTGAGGAATTTGGGGGATATGTTGCGAGAGGAGTTTGAATGGATTATGCCTTAATTTTTTGTTGATGTAAATACTTTCAAAATGATTCAATGAATAGTTTTAACTAAGTTAAAAGAAGAAGTTAAGACGGTTTCTAGGACTCACCGGACACACTATCTATTATGATCTGGTAAGACATCATCCAAATTAAGACCGTCTCTCCAGAAAAAAAACAGTTTACTTGAACAACGATTTATTGAACTTACTTAGATGTCTACAACCCCCCTAGTCATCTATATATCTTCAGCATAATATTCATAACATGCATTTGCTAAGTAAATCACGAACACATCTCTTCGATCCAATTTATTTGCATATTAAAATCTTTATAATTCATAAACCAACTCAGTTTTTGTCACTGCAATATTTTATGAACTAACTTTTATTGCCTCCAATGATAAAGAGCTAAAATAAAAATCATTTAAAAATGTTTTTACATAAATTATAACGCATAATAAAATGTTTACATGCCTCTCATATAGTACTGTATAATATTATAATATTTTTTTCGCAAAGTCAAATGAATGAGATAGAGACGTGAACTGACAACTCTATAATATGCATGCAAAGAGGAGCAGAAAAGAGAGTCAAGAAGAAATGCCATAAGGAGATGATTATTACCATTAAAATGTTTATTGATTCCTAGAAATTTATGTGTGTAAGTCAGCGACATTAAAATTCCTCCGCAAGATGAGCACATCGAGAGCACATTTGTTGTGTCGATTTTACCCATGCCGTATTATGTTCATATATCTGTCGGCAATTTCAATGAAATAATATTGTGATATAAAATCAAACAGTTCATTCTTCTTTTTCCTTTCTTGATGCTCTTTTTTTGCATTATATTGTATGGATATTATTGCGATTTAATCAATAAATCTTTTGGCAGTGTGAGTACATTTGCATCTCCAAGCGCTATGCACTTTTGTGTAGCTTGACGCGCTGATTTATAAGAGATAAGCTAGCTTAAGCTTAATGCATTTTGTCGAATAAACTCGAAATTGAAAAACGTTAAAATTGTGTGTTGTATTACAACTACTTTTATTGATAGCATCAATTTACTGTTTAGTACCTGAAAATATTTAAGTTATCTCATTCGTCAATTTCCTTTGATACTTATCACTCTGACTTATATATTCTATTTGGAAAGATATATTTTATTTGGTATTTAACATTTTTAAGCCATGAAGATATAAAAATGCGCTTTAGGTCTCATCGTGACACCTCTAACTTGTCACATCTTTTTTCTCACTTCTTCATCTGTACATTATTGCCAATATGATATAAAATGTATTTCAAAAGTCGATGTGAAAAAGAAATAATAACATTAATAATATCAACACAGCACAGCATCATCACACAACAAAAAAAAAAAAACAAAATTAAAGCGAAAGAGTAAGTGCAGTTCATGTGGATGATAAATGCATAAATTGTGAACCGATAGATCATCACAAACAACGAAAATATTCTCGGTGTGTTAAAGCCCTGTTAAAATAAACAAACATAAAATGTGGAAAAAATCAAATATGTTGCACTTCATATGTTATTTTTAGGATATAAATTGAAAAACATTTTTTAATCGCTTTGCTTTTTTGTTGCTGTTCCAGCTTACTAACGCGTTGAAATGAAAATGAGAATGAAAAGTTGAGGTTTGAGTGAGCGAGAAATAAAAATTATGAGCTGCATTTATTTTATTAATATTATTATTGAATTATTTAAATCATGGTTGATTGTGCATCTCATAAAGTGCTTTTTATATCCGATCAGGTGAATTTTTATTGAGTGTGATGAATTATGTTGTAAGATACATGAATCAAGGGAGAATTACTTGAACATCTGAGTCATTAATGTTTCGAAAGTCAATGGTTTTTAAGGAGAATATCGTTGAAGGATTCGAATGTTGGATCTTCATTTATCAGGATGTAATGCAAACTTAAAAAATCATTTGAAAATTGAATAAATTAGATTTTTTTATTAACAAATTCAAATCATATAAAAACCAACAAGAAGTAACACAATAAATGTCTATCCATTCAACTCAATTTCTATTCATCATAACAATATTTCCATTCTTTACTTAAAAGAAAATTAAAACAGATCTTGTTGGTATTTCTTCTTCGAATTCATCAACAAACCTCAAGGCTAATCGTGTCGTATAAGAAGATCGAGAGTGGAAATAATGTTCAATTGCCTTCTCAATTTTCAGCATTTACACACAGCGGCATGCAAAGTAGATAAAATAAGTTAAGGTAAGTGAGAGATGCCTGTCATTTTCATTTATTTAGCATTGTCATCTCTCCAATAATTTCTTTTTGTATTCTCAAATGTCATGCTCAACATTTTGTTCTTTATTTCAACATAAGTGTGTATCTATTGATGCTCAGCATGCTGATAACATTCTTCATTCTATTCTAATTTTTGTCTACAATATACAATAGTAATAATAATAACAGTGAAAAGCATAGCATAAAAGTCAAGTATGCCGCTCCATATAAAAAGGAATTATTTTCTTGATCGACAATTGTCAGAAGACAAAATGGACAGAACAGAATGAAAAAAAAAATGTGTTGAAAAGCAATTCCAATGATAAACGAAAACAGCTTTATGATGGTTAAGTCCATTTCAACCAATTTAAATGTTTATGCATAATCATCATTATACACTTTCTTCTTCATCTTACTTGATTGTCTTGTTCTTAGTTGGTTCTATAAGATAAAAAATCAACAAGTTTAAAAGTTTTAGAGATCCATGGAGCTTGAAAAGCTTTATTATTGGATTTTAAATGAACACATCCTTACACTTGAATCTGCAAGCAATAAAGTTGATTGAAATGCTGTTTACACTGTGGCCAAATCAATAGTATACCAAGAAGCAAGCGCGTAGTCAGGGGAGGAGGGGGATTTGGGGGACAAATCCCTCAACGTAAACAGAAATTTCTTTATTTTTCTGAAAAAATCACAAAAATCCCCCCCCCCCCCCACTTTAAATTTTTCCATACATGATTTTTTTTGTCGCCCCCTTTCAAATTCCTGGCTACGCCCCTGCTAAGAAGCAAATGACAGTCTCTTGGAAATGTTAGTCACATCACGTCTCCTAGATAAGTCTGCCAGGTAGCTATCGCTTGGCTCTAAGTTTACAATCTGGTTGGGCGTCGTGTAGACAAAATTTTTAAGTGTTCCGATTAATTCTGACTGATTAAACCAGACAAACCACAAATTTTGTGAATATGATTCTTGGTCATATCAAATCGCCAATTTCACAAGTATTTGATCAAATTTTCGCTAAAAAAATGTATCTTTACTTATTTTAATGTCTGTTTTCTTCATTTAAGATGATGATGAGATAGGCATAAGGGAGAAAAGCAAGAATGTAAGAAAAGAAAAGAAAATCATTCCATATGTATCAGTTGAGGTGAGTAAATAGATAGATAGATTAAGGTAGATATATTTAGGTAGGCAGTCATGGCAATGTAAAGTAAATCTCTTAAAGAATAAAGTACATAAAGAAGTGTTGAAAATTCAACCGCAATTTTTCATTAGCCATCTACATGAATCACTCTCTATCTTCTTCTCTCACTCTGTCCGTGTTTATTTCCATTATGCCACAAAATACTTGAGAGAGATAATTGAAGCATATGAGCAGTCATTACGATGTCTCTTAACTCTTATTTTTATTTTCTTCTTGATTCTACATACTTTTTTTTTGTATCTGCTGATGATGAATTTGTATATTGAGCTAGACACCATCAGTTCATGGAATGTTTCATATGGTGTAGCAATTATTAAAGCACATAGGCTCCATCCGCTAATTTTCATAAACGAGATTCTTATTCTACATGGTTTTGGGTATTTTCTGCGGTGACTGTCATGAGAGATTGAAACTAACTGTGAAAAGTAAGTAAGATTATAGAGAACAATGTATGTCGGAGTTGTCAGTTAAAGTATGGAGTTTGGCAGAATGTTCTGCGTATAAGAAAGTTTCAATTTAAATTTGAGGAATTCTTAAATATGCAAATTTAAACTATTTGGTCCATGTCTTTTCTAGAAAAAAAAAACCAGATGTTGTTAATGGAACGGTGACTTTCTCATGGGACATAAATCTTTTTATCTAATAATTGCATATCCAAAATGATATACATTGCTTATTTTCTTAATAAACTCAATTTGTACATAACTATTCTCAACCAGCATCCATTCTGAATAAATTTCTGGTTTTAACTCTCTCAAAAATCTCCACATCCAAGAAGAACAAATCAAAAGCAAATCCATTTTATGACTTCACGTAACCTCATCAAGTTGCCATCATGGTAGGAATAGAATAATCTCAAATCACATATTCATATTCCCTCTAACAGTTATTATGCTCATACGCATAAATGCCTAAATATTAATTTGTGGTAAAATTATCATCCTTTATGGAAGGGAACCATAAAAATCTCATTCTATTCCGCATACTCATATGATGAGGTAGGCGTACGTTCATAGCAACAATATCATAATCATCACCAGATATTGCCATATGAACAAAATGATTGTTCTCTTACATATAAGTGCACATCCATGACATAGGAAAAATCTTTTTTTCATCAGTGAAAATTTTGTATGATGAAACTTTTACAGAATAGAAATGATAATGTGACCTAACCCCTTTTACTTTACTTTACTACTTTCCTATCTATTCATTTACCACCCTCTTTAAAATTCTCAGTTGTTGTCTAGTGCTATGCAAAAATATTATCTACTTACTTTACTATGTGTGAGAGAGTAAGAGAGTGAATAATAATATAGATAGCTTATATACATTGCAAGCAGCATAAAGTTCATGGTTATTGTTTTAACCCTTTTTTAATGCCTTTTTAGAAAAATGAGGATGCCTTTAAGAGCGAGACTGGATGTATATTTAGGTGTATGGAGGTTAAGTCATATAAATATTTATAAAAATTTGGAAAGAAAGCGCATTTTGAAATAGTTTATATTAAGTTACTGGCATAGTTCCCTGGCTTATATGACAAATAAAAAAATTTAAATGCTGCATGTAAAGAAATCAATTGTATTCCATGTGAAATCCAATTAATATCTATTTTTGTCCAATATAATGAGATCCAGAAAACATACAGGAACATCGTAATCGAACTATTGTTCCCACCTCTCCAGGCGAGAGAGAAATTAAGAGAAATTACTCAATTTTGCTAAGGGGTCGTTCATTTATGACGTCCATCAAAAAAATGATTTTTAGACACCCCTCCCCCCCTCTGTCACAAAAATTCTATAGAAAAAAAAATTGAAAATTTTGTGTGAATATGAAAATTTCCATTGTTTGAACTGTCACAAAATCGATCTCCCTCCCCCCTAAATGTCAGACGTCATAAGTGAAAAAATCCTAAAAATAACACCCCCCCCCTCCCCCCTTGAGTTGACTTGTTCTCATGATGCCACTAATTCCTTAACTTTGATTAAATATTGCTGTTTGGACAAACCGTTCTAGTAAACCCCTTTGATCAACTCATTATCTTACTAGATAATAAAAAAATAAGAAGACAGCAGAGAGCATCGTCTCATATCATAAGGTTTTTGTTTACATAAAATATCATCATTATATCAATTTATGAACAGAACTAGTGTATCGGGTGAAAACCCAATGCGGATATATTCACACCGTACCATCAAAAGTCTTATGGATAGACCAAGATTTGCTCAGCATAACTTTGAAGGGTGGGCGTGAAGTATGGCCGAGACCCATATCGACACAGTTCAAAAGTTTTACCTAATTTATGTCATCATTATGTCAGCTACAAAAACACTTAGTTTGAATTTTGTCACCTTCGGGAACACTATGAACCAGTATAGCTAATTTTGGTTCAAATCTCGGCCATACTTCACACTTATTTGAACCACATTTCTCGTAAATGTTAAAATATTATTAAAAAGTAATTAATCCTGAATTATGTCGCTATTTTGTCAAGTGTTTTAAGATAAAGAAAAGTAATATTGGTATGTGATTTATGTCAGAATTATGTCAGTTCAAAAAAAACATCCAAAAAATTTTTTTAACCAAAGTACACCGAAGAAAATCAATTTTCAATTTTGGACTAGGGGCGACCCTAGTCAAAATCAATTTTGTCACTTTTTTCTTCGAGGGTTTATCCAAATAGATTGAAACTTTGCATAAATATTCTAGTGCTTAAAACAAATACAAATAAAACATCTTAAAACTTTTTTAAGCAAAGAACCAAGTAGGAAATACATTTTCAATTTTAGACTAGGGACGACCCTTGTCAAAATAAATTTTGTCACTTTTTTCTTCGAGGGTTTATCCAAACGGATTGAAACTTTGCATAAATATTTAATTGCTTAAAACAAATACAAATAAAACATTCTAAATTTTTTTGACCAAAGAAGCAAGTAGGAAATACATTTTCAATTTTGGTCTAAGGGCGAACCTGGTCAAAATCAATTTTCTCCCTTTTTTCTTCGAGGGTTTATCCAAATGGATTGAAACTTTGCATAAATATTCTAATGCTTAAAACAAATACAAATAAAACATCCTAAAATTTTTTTGAGCAAAGAAGCAAGTAGGAAATACATTTTCAATTTTGAACTAGGGGCGACCCTAGTCAAAATCAATTTTGTCACTTTTTTCTTCGAGGGTTTATCCAAACGGAATGAAACTTTGCATAAATATTTTAGTGCTTAAAACAAATACAAATAGAACATCTTTAAATTTTTTTGAGCAAAGAACCAAGAAGGAAATACATTTTCAATTTTGGACTAGGGGCGACCCTAGTCAAAATCAATTTTCTCACTTTTTTCTTCGAGGGTTTATCCAAATGGATTGAAACTTTGAATAAATATTCTAGTGCTTAAAACAAATACAAATAAAACATCCTAAAATTTTTTTGAGCAAAGAACCAAGTAGGAAATACATTTTCAATTTTACACTAGGGGCGACCCTTGTCAAAATCAGTTTTGTCACTTTTTTCTTCGAGGGTTTATCCAAATGGATTGAAACTTTGCATAAATATTTTAATGCTTAAAACAAATACAAATAAAACATCCTAAAATTTTTTTGAGCAAAGAAGCAAGTAGGAAATACATTTTCAATTTTGGTCTAAGGGCGACCCTAGTCAAAATCAATTTTCTCCCTTTTTTCTTCGAGGGTTTATCCAAATGGATTGAAACTTTGCATAAATATTTTAATGCTTAAAACAAATACAAATAAAACATCCTAAAATTTTTTTGAGCAAAGAAGCAAGTAGGAAATACATTTTCAATTTTGGACTAGGGGCGACCCTAGTTAAGATGTTTTATTTGTATTTGTTTTAAGCACTTGAATATTTATGCAAAGATTTAATCCATTTGGATAAACCCTCGAAGAAAAAAGTGACAAAATTGATTTTGACTAGGGTCGCCCCCAGTCCAAAATTGAAAATGTATTTCCTTCTTGATTCTTTGCTCAAAAAAAATTTTTTCATCCAAAGTTTAATTTAAAAAAAAACCATAGTGAACTTTTAATTTGAAAAATTCGTAAGAAAGGAAAGTTTTTGGCTTTTTCTGAAGCAACGGCTGTTCTTACCTTGCCTAAAAACAATACAGCTCTTTTATAGAGCAGCATTGATCAAATGTAAAAAAGTAGAAGTCTCTACAATGTCTCGTTATTGAGATTTCTTGTTAGCTTGTTTGCTTGTTTGCTTGCTTACAGATAGCATATTTTGCGATTTTCTCAGCAATGCCGCAACCAATTTGAAATCTGTTTTTTTCAAAAGATGTGAAATTCAAGGCATAAACTTTTCATTTCTGAACATTTTAAGCTTTCTTGCTCCATATCCTCACAAAATTAAAAAAACTGATTTTTCAATCTGAACAAAATCAATAGATTCACGCGTAAAAACGGTGTGAATATAAAAAAAAAAAATATTTTTCGTCTACATCAATTTTTAATTTTGAGAAAAATGAAAGAGCCATTGCCATTTTTCCATACAAATGAGATGCTATACATAAAGTCAAGCCAAAATAAGAGACGTAGATGGAAGGAAAATAAAAAGAGTTGAAGGAGGAGGAAAGAAACTTTTATTAATAAAATTTTCAATGGAAATTTAGAAGAGGATGAAAATTATTTTCATGTCTTTTATAGTATGATCGAGTTTGTTCCTCCACAGTCAGTTGGATAAAAATGAGAAAAGTTTTTTCTGCTACTGCTGCTGTTTAATAATTAATTTTTGTTTTTCGGATATTCATTGAATTTTTATGCATTTAGAATGTATGAGAAGCCATTGGAAGTTTGGTGATTCTGGTTGTTATGGAGGTTTCCGTATGCAAAAAAAAAAAATTGTAATTTGTAAGTTGTTGGATGAAAATTTTTGTGGTGTATGGGTGATGTACTTGATATTTTTCAATATACATGAAGCATGTATGGTATTTGAGAATATTGCTTTTCTGGTTCATTCAAATTTCAGATTCAAGACAGAGGTGTAATGGCACTTTCATCAATCTTGAAAATATTAACATTACCTTTTATTACTACCTCTCTAATAGTCTTGCCAACAAAATGAATTTTGAGCTTCAAAATATTAACGCTGTCTCATACTACCTTCAAATTCCGTCAATAATAATCTATGTTTATAAGAATTTCTGTCTAAATACCATCACCTGAAGTGCTTCTGTTGATTCATAGAAAATTGTTATTCTAGTCGTAAATCATGATGGTCCCTAATAGTCAAACACTTAAATAAAGTCTAGACAATAGCCTTTTCAAAAGTTTTCAAGCTTCAAAATTATTGTAAATGCTTCAAATCAGAAGCAAAATGCGTAAATAAATGAATTCAATTGTGTAACAAAAACTAATTGAGAAAGGCACAGGTGAAACAGGTGCCACATTACAATTTCTCATATTTTTGTGTTGTATGCAACAAACCGTATTGTGTGTGCATGATGTATAATTCATTTTTCATTTTATTAACTTTCCTCTCATTCACTCCTGCTTACAGTTTTGACTTATGTTGCTTATTTTCGTTTTCAATTTCTTCTTCCTTTTCACGCTGCTGCCGTTAAAAAGTCCTTCTTTTTTCGTCAAAGTCACATTGCGTGACAATACCGTTTTTCTTTCACTCTGTTATTTAAAGTAAATCAGGTGAGTAAGTGTGAAAGGTAGCACAACAGAAAGTAATGTACAGCACATTGAAAAATAAAATCAAGCTGAATAAAAATGACACCATTGAGAGCACTGAAGCGATTCATTCGTCAAAAATAATGAAAATGAAAAAGTTTTTTGGTTCCGTCAAGTTCTTCAAGTGAGCAATGGATACACACGCTATTTTGTCTCTTTATTTCTATGGCTTTATAAAATACATAAAAGCCAATTTTCGAGTGTTGATTGTTGTGAATTGACAATAATTGCAGCTAATGAGCGTTTTATGACGACACACGACTGGCTATGATTGGATGAGCACTTTAGTTTTGTTGTTAGAAGTAATTTTAAATAATCATTTACAATTGTCTTCATTCTTTCTCGCTTTTGTTGTGAGAAAATTACTGGAAAAGAGACGCTTTTCGGTTACTCAATCATGTTGGATTTTGAGTGATTTGAGAAGTTTAAGTGACTTGTTAGAGAAAATTGGTATAAGACGGATCATGAATTTGACATATTGCTGAGTGTGAGGCATGATTGTTGAATCAAATGGGCTGCTAAAAATTTATTAAAGTTTCTGTGGGAATGTAATTATTGATTGACATTTACACTGAAATTCTGCATTAAAATTTATTAAACCTTGCAGCACAAATCGTCACTCAACTCTCAGATATGACACAATTTCAATCATCATGAAGGAAATCGTCACACAACTCTTTGAAATTTTATCCACTGTCAAGTCTTAAATGTCTCTTTTTTTCATTATGAAAGGGCCTTCTTTATTGAGTGATTGAGAATGAAATTTAATTTCTTAAGACTGAAATGCGAGATTTATGTGAAGTGATTTTTAAAGTTATCCAATTTCTTAAGATTTTTTTAATAACACATGTGACATAAAATTTCTTGTGACTATGTATGAAAATTTACTGTGAATATTTCCAATATATTTTCATTAAAATAGAGCTTATATAATCCACAGTACAGAATTTTCTAATTAGGTTTGAGATTTTGTGACTCACCAGTAAACATTTAGTGACAAGCTGGGAGAGTCTTCAAACCTCATTTTTTGCAAGGCGTCATAATTGAATCACTTCTTTGCGTTAAAGTTGATAAAATCATGATCTGTCTCTGTTTATTGTTTTTACCGAGAAAACTTTTCACTTTCATACTGCAAATCTTTCTTTTTGCATCCAATTCATTTATAACAAATGATGCTTCCATAATATCATTAAACTATACATATTCTAACAGAATAAATAGGAGAAAATCTCATATTTCCATCAATCTATATTCCCCACATGAAATTCTTCATTAAATATTCATTTTTATAACTCAATATTCTCTCAATATCATTTCAGATGTGATAGAGATTTTCCTTTTACCATTTATAAGAAAAAAATGAATAAAAGGATGAGTGGCTATTGATATGAATGTGTGTCTGTCGATATGTATTTCTACGACACCTTCGAGGGCTTTTTTCCATCTTCATATCATTTATCAAAATACAACGTTCAAGTGCAGGTCAATTTTTGTGAATAAGAAAATGATGAGATTTTTTTTTGATGCAGAACTTTGAAGGATACGATTTTTAGGACGTGGAATGTCTGACAATTTGTTTATAGCTTAAAGACGTTTCTTTGAAAAAAAAATTAGGATTATTTCTCAAATTTAAAAATAAACCTATTTTTTGAATATTTTATATCCTTCAGTACCCGAGTTCCCAATGCCCATAGATATGGTGCAGACTCTTAACCTCAGTCTTAGCTGATTAAGTCAAACTATTCTTAACATTCAGCAAAATAAATTCTAAAATGCGCCTTCACTACTTGTAGCAACGTCCACTATCAGTTCCATCTCATTTCTTCATCATCATCCGCATATTTTCTGACTCTCCTTCCCAAAACTAGTATAGATATGAGTAAAAGAAGTCATAAAATTCATTTTTATCATTTGGCACTTATAATAATATCAATATTTTATGATACACATGAGGGGTTGGCAAAATATATGAATGTGGAAATTATTTATGAGAATTTTATTCTCCTTTTTCTTCTTCCTTCTTTATCCCAATTTTTCTTCATTTTCACATAAAATTGACCACTCGAAGCAATATGTACGTATGAATTTCGTAGTGGCTTTGCTCCGGATTGCAATTTATTAAAAATGTTTAACGATAAAGTTTTTATTTTTTTGCAATTTTACATTTAACATGCGACCCAAGAGAAGAATTTTTAGTTTCAACTTCCGTCTTAATTTTATTAAATTTAATATTTTTATGTCCTCATAATGAATTTTTCCTCCTTTATGCTGACAAAGAATGAGAATAATGTTTTTATTCAGCAACAGAATCCGTCTTAATGATTTCTCAAGGGAGCTTTGTACTGAGAACCCTTTTTATACATAAATATAGTACAATGAGAGAGGAAATTAACCTTATGGCAGGTTACACATTTTCTTTTTGCATTATTATGGCAATTAAATTTTTCGTATCTCTAACTTTCTATAATTTTTATTATAGCATAATTTTATATGATTGAGCTGAGTTGACTTTATTTTGAAAGATTGTCTAGGGGCCGTTCACTTATGACGTCTAGGATTTTGTGACAGTTCAAACAATAGAAATTGTTTTCTATAGAATTTTTGTGACAGAGGGGGGAGGGGGGTCTAAAAATCAGGTTTTTTTGATGGACGTCATAAGTGAACGACCTTCTATGAATTCTGTTATATTGTCATAACAATTGAAAAATAACTGTTAGAAAACAGCAGTACTACTTATTCCTTCCTGTAACCATGTTCCTATGTGGAGCTTAGGCTTTCCATCTAACTCTGTTGCTGGCTCTGTCACCTAGTTTGTACAAAACAGAAAACAGCATGGTCAGGAAAAATTTAAGTTGCAGTCCTTACTGCCTAATGCTACTCTGATTTGCCCTAATCTATTCATAGACACAGAAAACTTCAATATAATTTACACCAGTTTTTAATTTTGCGACATTAAACTTCAAATTGTCTTTCAAACCAACCCTTGTAATAAAACTGCGCTTTATTTTCCTCATTTCCAGGACATTAGCAAACAAATTTTTATTTACAGCAAATAAGAAACAAGGCAGAAAAAAAAAGTCAACAAAAAGGAAAAATTAAATGAGTTTAGTGAATTAATTTGTTGTACATAAAGGAAGGGAGTCGCTTTTTTAATTTCAGCAAATAATAACGTAATGCTTGTAAGTGAAAGGATGAGACGGAGCAGTATCATTGACTAGCAGAAGCCAAGAAGGAAGTTGTGTTTGGCAAGAGACTCCAGAGTTTATGATACAAAAAATGGTATTAATGTCATGAGAAAATAAATAAGATTTCCAGAGTTGGGTTGTTTAAATACTTCACAAATAACTATCATATTTCATTGAAATTCTATGCTTCATCTTAGTCCTCAACTCTAGCTGATTTTTCAAGTAATAGGAAAAATTTTTGCATTAAAAATTAATGAGTAGATTTATGACTTCTGGAATATAAGCTTGTTGTAAATTTGATTTATTGACATTGAAACACATCTATAGAGAGAATCGAGTTACAATCTCAATAAATGCACTTCTGTGTCTACTCATTCGCTCAGTATTAACGTTTTATGGCAAAAGATAAAAATTGTGCAAAAAATATTTTTTTAATGTCACATTAAAATTTGCACATTTACTAATTTTTATTGTCACTTAAACATGAATCAACGTTCATTCATCGCCTAAATGAGTTATGCATTATTACAATTTTTATGAAATGAATTAAATTTTATTGTCGGGGTTTGGTGATGGATTTTCATTGTCGCAAGGTTTGGGAATTTGTCTTACAATCAAGGTGAATTTTAATTAATGATACGATCTCCAGGACTAATTTAATGATGACTTTGGTTACATAGGTTTTATATTAAATTAATCAGAATTGGATAAATAAATTAAATCCTTCCAATTAATATGAATTTGAAAATTAAAGTTTGAATTATGAATGTATGATTTTGAAATAGTTTGGAATTTTTTATTTCCACTCCTTGCATTGCTAATATGTAAATCAAAAAATCTGTGTGACAAAGTTCCATTAACATTTAATGTTAAGAGTGTAATGACTGTGCAGAAATAATAAATCAATAATCTCTACAAAGTGCTAGCGGATTTTTCTCTTTGTACTTGTTTTATAATATTAATTTTTTTTGCGCAAATTGAACATTCAATAATTTATATGAGGCACATTATTCATGGCATGGCATTTGTTGTATTAGAGAGGCTTATTGGAAAATCAACTTGTCTTTTTTTACGATGGATTTGTGGAGTTACTATATTTAAAATACTATTTTAATGAGTTGAAATATTGTAAGTGTGCTAGAGATGGAAGCATTACGATTTTATTGCATCTTTTGAATTTCAAAGCGTTTGTGATAATTGCGAAACCTACAAAAAAATAAAAAGCTACCACAAAATAAGTTCAAATTTAAATTAGTAAATCTTTCAAAATAATGCTTTAAAAGTTTACTTTTAAAAACTCAATTTAATCAACCCTTGCGAGAAACACAGCAAAATCATTCATACAACAAAATGTAAAAATTTCCATCCATCAATATTTATTTATTTATTTTATAGTAGCTGCTTTCGAATTGACAACAATAAAAGTCTTATAAGACATTTCAATTTTTTTCATTTTTTATAACCAACAATGAAGAATGAGATACAGAAAAAGAATTAAATCCTCAATCCACTGCTCATTTCAATTCATACATGTCAATTGAACCATAAATGCATTTATCTCTCAAACGACGATGACGATGCAAAAGAAATCCTTCGATGAATTGTAAAATAAATCATTTTTCTTCCTTCAACGTCGTCAATGACATTTCAATATTTAATCATTCTTTCAGATTTCTTCTCAGTTGTTCTCCTTCTTTTATGTCCATTGCATCATTATAGTTGGTTAAGCTTAGGTCTCATAGCTGATTTTTTTTTGTAAAATACTAAAAACTGAAAAATGTGAAGCTATATTTGCGGATTTTAGACAAATTAGAGATTTCATCTTTTTTAAATATTAAATGAACTTAAATTATTAATAAATGCGCTTTGATCTATTAACACTCAAAGTTTGCCTAAAATATTAATTTTAAATATTTTAATTCAAAACATTATGTATGTCATTCCGTTCCATTTAGTATACAAATCCATTTTGATCAGCAACAATAACAATAGTACTAGGAACAACAATAATAAAATAAAGTCATATTTAATATCATTCTTAATTATAGCAGTACACTTTCGATGACAGAATGATAGAAGAAAGATCAACTATTGAGCTCTGAGTAAAATATGAAACGGAATCTCTATGATGAATGTACATTTCCATGAAAAATAATAAATCAAATGACATTCAAAAAAGTCGTCTTTCATCCATTGGAATTTATCGTTTTAAAACTGCGCTAGATGGATGAATAGACACTAATGGTAATGAAATATGAACAGCATTGAATGGAGGAGATATTTAGATCATACGGAAGGGCTTTTTCGTATTTCATTGTCATGCTGTCTTTCTACTGTTTTGCTTTCATCATTATTTTGTTATTATCATTAAAAGATACGAAGCTGTATGCATATCATAGGCTTCTGCTTGTTGTAGCTTGAGACATGAAACCACGGCTACTTAATGTTTTTGAAAAAGTTGCGCTCTATCAAAAATGAAGAAGGATTAATGGGATTTGAACCCTGAAGTTTTTAAGATTTTACAAACTTTTGTAAGATCTTTATTTATTTTTAAACTGACTTAACCTTTTCTGACTAGTATTCGACTCATAATTGCCGCCAATAATTTAACGATG
The DNA here is from genome assembly GCA_917627325.4 of Chironomus riparius. NCBI lineage: Eukaryota > Metazoa > Arthropoda > Insecta > Diptera > Chironomidae > Chironomus > Chironomus riparius. The sequence goes on from OU895879.1 coordinate 30,146,196, forward strand.
CCAACAGTTTCTATATTTTTTGTTGAACATTTATGATGGTTATGGTCATCTGTGTGATGGATCATAGCATATATTCTATTTCTTCTTAACTCACAAAATATTTTTTTTTTTTTGAAAATGTGAATTTCATGACGAATAGAAATGAAAAATATAACAGCTACAACATCTTAAACGATCGTCCATTAAATTCCATCTCTTCTATTTTAGCACGATTTTCTAATTTCTTAGAGCTGCCATATGCTTCTGCTGCCATCCACAAATCGAAAGCAATTCTCTTTCTATTTCTACTTCTTCTAAATGTCAAATGTCGAAATGGATTTTTTTTAAGGTTTTTGTATGGAATGGAACGAAATGAATCATTATAATCATCGGTGTCAAATGTTCCTTCATTCCTCTGTCACTAGTCTGAAATAATAGCACGGCAAAAAAAAAATGTATGTACACAGAATGTGATTATTTCGTGTGTTCTTAAGCACAAAGGTATGATTGTGATATGGGAAAATACTCGGTATTCAATCTATCGCCTTCCACACACTAATTCATCAAGCAACGATAATTGCACAATCGTGATCTCATTCCTTTCAATTCTCTGCTCTCGTCTTGCTCTTTTTTCTTGTGTTGGGTACGATGCTTCTTTTTCCTTTAACGACAGTTCAGTTTACAAAACCAAAGCATCATCATCATCATTGCAAATCCGATGCTGCAAAATGCATAGAGGTTCACGTGATTTGACTTAGGTCCGACTTGTCAAAAAAATTTGAATTGAAATGAAAGGTTCATCGTTATTCTGATTTTCAGGCAGGTTACCAGAATAATATACTTAAAAAATGGGAATCCTTTTAATATTTTTTAATTAGATACGCTTTAGGTCTTATGAGAGTTTTTAAAAAAATTGGAAGCCCTAAATGACAATGAATAAGTGCACAAAAAATGAGATTGAAAAATTATTAAAAATGCATTCACATATACATAAGATGCACATTATCATGTGTATATGCCACCACAAAAAATATGTATTTTATAAAGAAAAGATAATGAAGAAGTAAGAATGAATGAGGATGAAAGAACTTGTATATGAGGGAAATATATAAATGATTATGCGTTCCATACTTTAATGCGATTCCCACGATTTCTTTTCTTTATTGTTGCAGATCAGAAGCAAATGTCGCCGTCACCGACTCGAGAATTTGTTGCATGCTTCCATATTATGCATATACCTACGTACTTTTATGCACATTTGTAGCTTATATTCTATGTAATTTCGAATAAATCACGACTTGATCGTTTGAATGATTCGCAATGATTATGGATTTAAATTGTTGTGTGCGTAATGAGAATTATCTTTGGAATGTGCATGAAAAGTGCTCAGTGGATATTAATCAACATTTTTGTTCTGTATCATCATTAGTGATTTACTCGAATACTTTCTGGACTGTTTTATTCACAATCGACTGCTTCTTGTATTACGATTAATGCAACTTTAAGACTGCCACTACCACCCACCTTCAAAAACCAAAACTTTTTGCCTCAAAACTGCCACCAAAAAATCATTTAAATTTCCATTAAAATGTCAAAATATACATCACAGATGAACATGAAAACGTGACAAGCGATGTCGTTAATTTCGTTTCATGTCTCTTTTCACATTTTCTGGTTCATTCACGGCATTGACAAATAGATTAGTGGGAAGTTAATCTGATTTTCATCTTCTTTTTCTTCTTTATAATTTTGCTTTTTCGTTTATTTATTTTTGAAAGGCAGTCAGCAACCGTTTGATCTTATTCACATGTCACATACGTTATTTTCTTTAAAGCCCACACACGCATAAATTTTTATAGTGACACACAGAATTGGTTTTTGTTTTGTTTAAGTCATAAAAAGTCACACTAAATTGAAAAGACATATGTTGCTGTCTAATTGTTATTGTTATTATTAGTGGTGTTGATTGTAAATGTGTCACAAGCATATTGACGAGAAAGGCATGATGAAACAGAAAACGCTGATTATTAGGGGAGTGTTGAATGGCAGATAAATAAGAAATTGTATAAACAAACTGTATAAAAATGTGACGACAGTGAATTGAAAGTTTAATAAATTAATCATTTGTAATTATTGATGTGCTGCTATGGCTCGATAAATAAGTAAGAAAATTTTCTGAAATAAATTTGATATAAGATGTAATGTTTGCGGCCCTGATAAAATTCGATGATAGTTGCTACCCGAGCAATACAAAAGCTCCAACACGGATCCGTCAAAGTCTCGACCATAAACTTTTATTCTTTTTTGGAGCCGGCTTCGAATTGTGAGGATGTAAATCTTTAGTGGATCCGTGATTTAGCCTTTTTCATTTGTGTAGTTTTAATGAAAATTAAATTTTGTATGCAAAGAAATAGGAACTTTTACTATATCAATAGCTATTGATTTTAAATATCCCAGGAATCATCCATACAAGACAATCATGCTATTAGCTTTCAACTTATTAAAAAATATTATCAGTCTATTTGTTGGTAGAATAATGAACTTTCACGTTGTATGTATAAGATATCATCAAAACAGTATGCTGAGCAACTGACTGTTGAGAGGTCATTTGAGGTAATGTCTCTAATTCACAATTTACAGACGAGAAGCAAAATACGAAATAAGGAATAATAATGATCCATTCTAATGATATTTTTTTTCTACTGAAGCCATCATGATCTTTTTTGAAAGAATCTCATCAGCATCAAAAGTCGAAAATGAGAGAAAGACTGACAAACTCCAACCGCGGACATTCATATTCACTGTGTATGTATATTTATTTATATTATCTGAAATTTTCGGCATCTAATAATCTTTTTCTATTGAAATCACAGATTCTTAAAAAAAATCGTCATTTGTCCAGATTTCATCGTAGACATTTGATGTTTATGATGGTTCATAATCTCTGATGAGCTCTGCAATGAGTAAGAGACTTTTTTCGACAGAAAAAAAAATATTTAAAATTTCTTTTAAGAAGCAGAAAAAGCAATTAATCAAAATTATTTGTCGTTTTGTTGATGCTTTCATGAGCATTGATGAGTTCTCTCTTTCTTTGTGACTTTCTTCTCCTTTTAGCTAGGATTTTTGAAAGATACACGTGGTGATTGCACTTTGTCGAATGCTTACTGAAAACTGCATCTAAGGACGGATATAAAATGTCTTGGTATGATCTAGACCTCTAAAAGCTGCCCCTCTTCTTGTATCCTGTAATATCATTCTGTATCAAACTTCAGTATGCAGATAAACTTTAGTTATATTCTTAAAAGTTCACAGATTAAGGTAAAAACCAAATTTTCCCCCACTAAAAGCGCTTCTATTATCTTCATGTCATCCATACTATTCAGCCAGCATCTTCTGTAAAAGAAATACAAAAAATCACCTTCTTTTCATTTCCATTCTTTATGTCCACACTGTGGCTCAGGGTTCATGTAACATTCTTTCAATAATGATGATTTATCATCACATAAACTTGACTCTTTTGAATTCTCCTTTTCATTCGATGAACTCTTTTCATTACCTTTCATCTTATTTTATTATTTATTCCTACATAACAACAAAAATTGTAAAAGAGAATATCCAACAATTTTTTTCGGTAAGTAGCATCATAGCAGCAAATAATGTTTTGACTTCAATTGCTGATGATGCTTCTGTTTTCTACTGTTTTTTTTTATGCAATTGAACTCGTGATGGTCATTTTATTTACATTTTTTTGCAATTTTTCCTCCTGCTTTCTTTTGTGATGTGCATCTATAGAGAAAAATATCCTTTTTCACGAACGCTTTTGGATGATAAAAAAATTTAATCATATTGAAAAGGGTTCGATATGTTGATGTTGTTGTTGCTGGACTTTTTTGATGATGGAAAATTTATTGGCAAAGGATCTTTTTAAAAAATTAAATCGCATGTATAAAAAGGCAAGTTAGAAATGGTCATTGTAGCAAGATGTCGTAGATGATTTTGTAATAAGAGTATTTTGGACAGAAAATTTCAAGTGAATCCTTTGCTATTGTCATTGCTAAGTGGCTGCTGTTTTGTTCTAAGCTACCTGGATAGTATTTGGCTTAATATATTAATCAGAATTTCATTTAAATGTTAATGATCTTAAAGCTATGCCATTTATGAACCAAATAGCTATCTTTTAAAATTGTAAAAAAGTGACAACATTCTTCTCGAAATTTTCTGCTAAAAGGCAAAAACGACCTGCAAATAACCAGGAAGAAAAATCCATTGAAATCCAAAAGCCTTCGTCTTTTGTTGTTGTTCATTTTATAAAGTGTCCAAATCTATTTGTATTATGTAGTTTGATGTTTTGTTGATCCCTTTCAATATGGAATTACTTTGAAAAAGATGAGTTGATGAAATCAAATAGAAAGCAAATTTTTTCGTCCGTGCACATGCAAAAGGGTTGGGTTTTGATAGAAAATTATTGACAATCGTAAGTAGTTTTGAGGTCATAAATTCAATGAATTCCCTCAGGTCATTTAACATTTATTTTATTTTATTTTTTTAAATCAATAAATTTATCTAAATTACCTCTAAAATGGGCATTTATGCTAATACAATTTGTAGGCAGTCCAATGGAAATTATCTTAAACCTCCAATAAATTCAATCTCATTTTGTGACTCTCTACGAAATAGTCCATCGTAAGCAGGAATGAAATTGATTTAATATATGAAAGTGAGTTTGGAAATGCAAATATAATTGGGGTATAGACGCAGTTTGAAGACAACATTTGGAATTATTTACAAATTTTTTACAGCGAAATTAAAGATTTTTTAAAGACTCCAAAAATCAGTCAATTTTAATAGTCTGCTTCAGTCATACAGACAACTTATCGTAAAATTTTTCTATTTCTCACATAAATGCACCAGCAAGTCGACTGTTACAAAATTATTAATCATGTCATTTATCAAAGCAGAACACCTTTTAAACTATTAATTGTCTTAGGTCCCAAAAAATAAATTCATTTTTTAACCAACTTCTTTTCTGCTACAAAAATAATCGATTATGATCACTCTAACGATGCGATACTTAAGTGAGCGGGTTATAAAGAAAGACACAAAAGAAGGAGACGAAATAAAAATGAGAGGAAAAGTGATTTGTTTTCTGGAGGCTTAACAACGTCATTCGTTGTTCCTTTTATTGTTATTAATAATTATTACTTCTATTTACAAATCTACAGATCTGATAGCGTTGAATTTGTGTTCATGTCTCATTCTCCTTTTGTCGTCGACCGACATAATAATTTTCTAAAATTATTTATATTCTGGGACAATTTTTCAACGTCGCCTAGTTAAATGGACTGGATTAAAAAGGAGATGATGATGATGATAAGGTTTGGAAACTCAATTATAAGTTGTTAAAAATTGAAGATTGTTTATTTTTAAGTTTTTGGAACTTTATGATTGACTTTTTGATGGACTTATCGGATAATTTATTTTTTTCAAAGATGTCAATTGTAATCGACGACGTTTTATTAGTACATGTAGAAATAATCTAAATATATTTGTAGTCTAATCCTTGACTCTATAAAACCTACAATACAAATTAATATAATTATTATGGCTATGCTTAGGTGCCTAATAAGCTTATACATGTTAAATCTTATTGTTATCCATGCGACGTCCACGACGACTTTTATCTATAAATTCATAATTTTCTTTCTCGACTTTTTTTTTATTGTCCACAATTTTATTTTATTTTTCATGTTCACATCTCGAGGGTTGAAATAATGAACAAAGAAATAAGAGAGCAATAGAAAAGAACCAGCAACAGAAAAGAAAAAAAAGGATGATTATTGAGATTTCTTCTTTTGTTTTCATTATACTTTTAGATTGAATTGGAATGAATAAAAGTGAAAGATGGAGTTGAAAAGGGTCATCAAAAAATTTAAAAATATTCTTTAAATAGAATCCAATGAATGCATCGCTAATAGCAATCGACATAAAAGACAATTTAAATTAATTTTCTAAGAAAGAATTACTTATTTTTTGGTGTATGTTAGACAGCCCTGAAGCACAACAGCATTAAGTGATATCAAATTGACCTATAAAAAGTTAATTGTGATTATGAAACGATTTTGGAGTGTGAGTTGATGAATTAAGATTTAAAAATCAGAATGCTTTTCTAAACAGATTTATTGATAAATTCAATTTAATGCTTATTTTTTACTGAATGTTTAAAAACAATTAATTTTCATTACCCACGAGGGACTTGGCAAAGTTATTTAGTGATCTTTCTACTACGTCACTTTTAACTCTTCCTTGATCATTCTATTATTGAATTCCTCAACAATTCTAATAGACCAATTAGGTAATGTCCATTTATCTGTGTGTGTGTGTGTGTGTGACAACAATCGCATATTTTTCTATATTAAAGGAAACATTTTCTAGGAACAAAACCCAGTTCTCAATTATCATAATTAATTTACCTATATTATATTGATGTTGTGCAGTCAATGCTCAAAGGAGATGCAACAAAAAATTTATTCCGACAAAATCATAAAAAAATATTAAAATAAAAAAAGATGAGAAAAAAATTCCGAGAAGTGTGAAAACAGGATAGATGGAGATGAAAGAAAGGAATGTGAAAAAGGAGAATATTCGACTGTAATTAAGATCTTTTGCCCTTAAGTCACAGCAATATGACATTTTAGAAATTTAAATTATGTTCTTCTCTTTTCTATATTTTTTTGTGCATGATTTTTATGGAAGTGAAGCAAGAATTTTGGCATTTTGGATGAATATTAAAATTGAGGTTCTATAAAAGCTCATTTTATTGTGGTTTGCTGAAATAAATACTCATATCAACAATGTGTTGTACTAGACCTGCTTGAATCTAAATTTGAAGAATTTCGTTTTTTTTTTAAGTTATTGACAAAAATTTAAGAAGCTTTAAAATTGACTTACTCTTGTTGCTTTTCCTCATTTAAAAAAAAAATTTAACATTGTTTCTGTTATGCGTTTTTTGTACAACATAATACAAATTTTCATAACCTGTCCTACATTTTAAGATGATTAAAAAATTCTTCGTGAAAAAGAACTTAAAAATAAATAAATGCATGTCTATACAGCCCGTGGAGATGGAACGAAAATAAAAAAAAATTCTTGCAATCAAAAAACTAAAAAAGAAACATTGAAATCTATCGAAAAATTGCCGCAAGCTTAAATGAATTTTTAATTATTTATTTTAGCAGAACGACTTCTTAAAATTATTTTGCCAGAACAAGAAATTATCATTTCATTGCAATCACAGTCTAATGAATTTTATACATTTCATGCCACACTGAGTGTGTCACGTTTACTATACGCCATCCTTGTCCATGCCGTGCATAAAATATGGTTATGGGCGACAAAAATTTACAATAAACTATAATTTTATCATCATTATTGTACAGCAACAATAAACCTTGCTTTGTTTTAAAATGAAAAATTAGAGGTAAGTTAATTTTGTGTATTTTTAACGACAATTTTGCGAAGCTAATGTAATTATGAATTTGAATTTTATGCCTAGTTGACTGTCCATGTTGTGAGATATAATTATGTTGTGCTCCAGTTGTGCTTTGTCTGGTTTGTTTTTGTCATATAATACTTTGCAGTAATCATGTTTTAAAAGAAACTTGATTTTTGTTTAAAGTGAATATTCTTCCTTAAAATGCGTTTAAGACACTTAAAATTTGTAAGAGTTTTGATTTAAAACTTGAAATTCAATTTTAATGTTAAATTTATTACATTACCATTAAAACAAAAAAGTGGACATGTGCATGGTAATTTAGATTTTTAGGATTAAAAACTCTTTTTGTTTTGGAAATTTAAATTAACGTAGCTTTGTCAAGGGCATGATTTTTAAGAATTTTTACAAAAACATTTTGTTTAACAGATTATTAATATTGAAAAAACTTTTGAGTGCCACCTGAAAACTTTTATATAAAAAAAGTTCAACTTTTAAAAAGAAAGAAGCTAGCTAGCTTTGTAAATAAAACCCAAAACAGCTAATTTGAATAGCTAGACAATTCTGAATTATAAGTTTTATTAGCTTCGCAATACATTTCAAGAAATCAGGTAGAAAATTGATAAGTTTAAGTCAAAAACCTGCTTTAAGCAAATCTTTTTTCGTTAAATCTGTGGCTAATTCAAACTATAAACTATAATCCCAAAAGAATAATTTTTATACTCCACTGAATAATTGTTTTATGATTATTTACTACGTTTTTTGTTTTGAACGTAATTGAAATTTTTAAACGATTTGTAATTTGTTGGTAAATAAATAAATAAATATATTTTTTTGACAAGCCGGGTAATTTGCAAATTAAAGCGTATTTTTTCTTGTCGTTGACGACAAAACGATTTTTAATTTTGTGAAATCTTATTGCTTTAGGCTACAAAAAATAATTAATCATAAGTTGACATAAATTGCAACTAGGACACAGAAACTCGTTTAATCGTGATTAAAATTCTCTTTTTAAAGATGACAGATTCTTTTATTCCATGATGCAATAATTCTTTAATTTGAATCTCAACTCCTTGTTTAGAAGGGTACAAAATGGACAAAATTAAATGATTAAGAATTGTTTTAACATCCGGATCTAATACTTGTAATGTACATTGTGAGAATACTTCGCATATCGGCAACTCTCTATAAATTGATAAATCGGTCTCTGGTGGGAATCGAACCGCCGTTTTCACAAAATAACTACTTCTTCACCTAACATTCGCACTGGCATATTCGCCTATATATGGTTCGATAACCCAGTTCCACTCTGCTATGACACCGCAATACTCTAACATTGATGCCAATTTGAAACAAAATTTTTGAATTAAACATGTCACTAGGTAAACATTTCTTAGCATAGAAATGAGAAATTGTTTGTCTCCAGAATAAAATGAGCAATTAAATCCTTGAATCAATTTCCTTGGGTTATTTAAAATGACACAATAAAGCTCGTTCTACAATTAAATCACTTAAAACAAACAAAGTTGCATAAACAGACGTCATATGACCCACACTCATCACATTCAATCTCAAAAAGCGTACACAAAGAGGAGTCAGCAACAATTAACTCGAAATGTGTAAAAATAAATGCTCGACAATAAAAAATGACATTTTAATTAAATTTTTCATCGTTCTTCTTATATCCACTAAATGCCAAGAAAACAGATCACTTCAACTAATGAAAAGAATTAAATATGAAGGAAAGCTGAGCAGCTTCAATAAATGTCTTATGCGTCATCGACATTTTTTTTATTTTAAGATCAACTTTTTTTTTCAATCTCTTAAAAATAAGTTTGAAATGTATATACAATGGACGTTAATTAATTTTTCTCCTCATCTCCTCAAGAGTTTGTGTACATTTTGAATTATCAAAAAAAAAAAAAAAAAAAATTGGAGAATGAATCTTTCCTCGCATTATTTGTTGATTGAAATTGAACGCATGTGAAATTCGTTCTTATAAACGTTTGTGTATATTTTCCTTGTGTGACTCTTGATGACTCGTGTGAGCTATTTTCCATTTTTTTAGATATATGCGTTACACACATTAAGGCAGTATGAATATTTTTATGAGTTGAGGTGGATAGCTGATGCGCATTTTATATGAAAATTTCTCTAAAATTCAATTAAGGAAGTGAATCCTAATTTTATACATGTTAAAAATCAAAATACTGACAGCTAGCTAGGTCTTTATCTAACGCAACATCATCTATTGTTAAACATTGTGCCCCATTCGAGTCCTGAATTTACAGGGATCACTAGAAATGGTTTATAAATTACCTTTAGAATGACTTAATGAATTCATAATCTAAAATTCATGACAAAATGACCTACATCCACCCACTACAATAAAGAAAAATAAAATGAGCTAACAATTTTATGTACGGACGAAAAAAAAAATATTTTCTTTTTTTTTGTGTATATAATTATTTGAGAGACCACAGAATCAACCCATAAATTTTTCATCGAACACCACTGCGATGTGTGGCCACATCGAAAATCACCTTACGAATTTCTGAGATCTCATTTTCATCCAGCCGTGCTGCTACCTTTAAGTACACACAAAGTATTTTGCTTGTATAAAAAATATTTTTTCTCATATCTTTTCGTATACATTAATAGTTTACTCGTAAAATATATAAGTCGATGATTGATTAATAACAATTTTTTCTATTTTACATTTTGTAAATTTCTCACCTAACATTCACTGTACAGGTGAGTACAAGAGGCAAGCATTTAGATAATCAAAGAGGAAGAAAAGTAGGATTGGGTTTATGCAGAGGAATTTAAAGCGCATTTGGCATATTAATGTGAATATCATATGTCGTTTTGTTACTGACTTTATAATCATAAAAACAAATCAATAGACAAACTGAGCACTAACCCAATTAGCATCCAAATTGCCACAAGTAATATAAACTGAAGCAAAGTAAAAAGCAATAAGCAGTAAAAAGAAGCCAGAAAACGACAAATGATTTTAAACTTTTCAGGAATTTGAATCCAATTGCTCAATTTACAAAGCAATCAGCATTTTAGAAATAAAAATTTAAAAAATTAAAAACTAAAGCGCGTAATCATAAAGTGTGAATGTGGTTGTTTATATTCCATTTGTACTTTTTCTCTTCACACTGTGCAATTTAATAAATTTTTTTTGTTTCTCTCCTCAACCACAACAAATCTCTTAAAATCTTATTAAATGCTGCAATTAAAATTAATTTCATCAAAATCATGGATATTTTCTGATGACGTTGGTCTTTAGTCCGAAAAATAATGGATTTGTATGTACAACATCCAATATTTGGATGCCTAGAAAAGGTTTGGAATTATTTGATCTGAAACATTTTTCAACAATTTTATTTATTAAAATTTCACTTTGATCATAATTTTTTTGTAGACGTCATTTATAAACCAGCCCAAATTTACTTTAGAAAAATTGCGTGACTTGCATTAAAATTCAGCAAAAATCTCTCTGTTGAAAATTTTTTGTAATCTAATTAATTGAATCAAATTAAAAACAATTAAATGGATTAGATGCATTCACAACATGTGTGCTGGCACATTTAAAATGCCTGCGTATAATTCATGAGTGTGCTTGCTCGCACACGAGTACACAACGTCAAAAGTCGAGAGAGAAATTTATGATTTTTTATCATGAATTCTTCAAATAAATTAATTAATTTCTTCTTTACAGACAAAAAGTAAATAACAATAAAGAAGATAAGACAAATTTTTGACTACCGAATGTGAGCATTCATAACTGAGTGGATATGGTTAATTCAAGTCGACCCATTATTTATTGCCACTTTTCTGATCAGCGTGACTGTATTACTGTGGTTTAATGCTTCTGCTGGTTTTTGTGTTTTAATAGATATCTTAATTTTTTAAGTAGCAACTTTATGAAAATATTTGGGCGATCATTATTGTCTTTAATGGAATTGCCTTAAATAGTATGATTTAAAGAAGTCAAAATTTTCAAATTCTGTGTCTTTACCTAATTGAGTTTACAATTTTGATTTTTATAAAAAAAATGCGCTCAGTGCCCTCATGAACCTTCATACTTTCAAATTGTGATGCTTAAAGCACTTTTTCATAAACACTCAGTAGTTCCAAATAAAATATTATAAACAAAAATATTAGAAAAATGTCTGCTTTTTCTTCAAAAAGAAGAGAATAAGAAAAAAAAGTCTTGAACGGTCTTTTTATTGCGATCCACTAAAATTGGACTTAAATAATTTTTTAATGCTCATCTTACACAAAAACTCAAATGATGCTTTGCAATAAATTTTAAAGTGTTAGAATTTTCCAAACAATTCATCTCATTCACTTGCTGTTCACTAGCTTGCTGCTCCAGAAATAGAAAAAAAAAATTACGATTCAATTATGAGCAAGCATCGAGAGGAAGAAAAAAAGACGAACGCGTGCGCAATTTCAAGCACATACTAATTTTCTATCAATTTTCTTTTTAAATAAAAGTAATCAGGCGATGGCTCGCGTGTGTGTATCATTTTAATGGAAATGAAACAATTGAACAGTGACTAGATTCATAGGCATACGGTTTTTGTCGCAATTTTAAAAATACGCTTTCTGAGTTGTAAGATTTGAGGGCGTTTTTTTTTTCTAGTGACGCAAATCGCTTTACCGAGTTTTTGACATTTTTTCACGAGAAGTTTTTTTTTATTACAGCTTATAGCTTTGTCTCTGGGTTCTCTTCTCTTTCTTTTTATTTCGTCACAAGCTTCTTCACATGCGCACGTTTTTAAAATAGAAAAAAAAAATTCCCACACAGAAGTGAAAATAAAAAATTTGTGTGATATTTTTTCATTATTTTCTTTATTATTGGCGACAATTTTTGTCACGCTTATGCTCGTTGTCATTTAAAATTAAATTTTTCAACCAATAGAAATTCAGTTGATTTTGTTGTGGTCACAATTCTCAATGTCTTAATATGAAGAAATAATTGTCCAATTTAAATGGAGATATTGAGATTAAAATCATTTTTTTTGACACGTTAAGCAAATTTACACACATTAATCGATGAATTAATTTTTTTAAAAGAGTGAATCACAAAGAATTTATACTTGTTTCATGTACTCCTTACTTACTTACTTCACTGGCCGTACAGATCAATTGTGATCCATGGCCTCCCTTATGCTTCATGTACATTACGTTTAATTACCTGTTTTAACAATAAAAGAGGATATGCTACAAAATTGTTTCTTTCTTCTATATCCAATTTCCAAATTTTCTGATGACAATAGCAAAAATGCAGTAAAAACATCCAACTCAAAGCTTTTAAGTTTCTGTCTGTATTTCATCGAGTCAGAATATAATGACATTATACTGGAAATGCTAATTTCCAAAACTTGGAGGAGTTTTTAATAAATAAAGTAATTAATAAGATCATTTGATTCATAACTGCGGACAGAACAGAATTTGAGCATTTTCTAAGATTCAGTAAATATCACATGCAAACAACCAAAAGTTTTCCAGAATCAAAAAAATGACACTAAAATGAAATCTTAAGCCACTTAAGTCTTGAGATCTAATCAATTTTGTTAAATTCCCGTCAAAAATCATGTGAAAATTTTTTAAAAACTTAAAAAAGAATAAAGATAGAAGCTTAATTTGAAAAAAATCTCGAATGAGAAAACTTTGAAGGATAGGATCAAAAATTTCACTGAGTCGAAAACAATCCACATAATTTGTCACTAAAAAAGTTGCCGACTGCTTTCAAGATTAATTTCTTTCTCGATAGTTGACAAAACAATGAAAATGGAATTAATTACTCACCCAATAAACATCTTGCAGACAAATTTTCCTTCAAGGATGTAGACAACAACAAAATCAGGATGATGTTGAGAGATCTTGATATTGTAAAAACGCCAGCCAAAGATGAAATATCTCCTTCTGCATGGAGTCAATTGTATAATAAGGCTGCAAAGCCAATTCAGATCCTTTTCAACCCAATGCTTGATAAATCTTTATTTCCAGCAGCCCTCAAACATACGATGGTAATTCTAATATATAAATCCGGTGATGAATATGAAGTTTCAAGTTGCCTCACAGTTTCGATTCCAATTTCACTGAATTTCTAGAATGAGAAATGTATGAACACATAGAATAATATCTAAAAATAAATGAATTACTGGATGTTCAGACATTAAAGCAAAATGTATGCACAGACATCAAAGACAGTAGACAAAAAATAAATGGATATCCTTAATTCTGATGGTCATAATTATGCAGAGATGATGAGGTAAGATCTTTAGCTGATTTCATATTATTTTTAACAAATTGACACTGAATCGTTAGAAGTCACAAGCAATTGTTGTTGGAAATGGGGATTCCAAAAAGGAAAATTACGATAAAGGGCGAGATGAGATATTTTGGAGTGATAATAGACAAGGAATTTAAGTTTGAAAGTCACTTACATGGAGTCAAAACGAAAGTTAAATTGATGAACTTTCCTTCTTTCAGTCACATTTAGTCAAACATCACAGAACCAGACGATAAAGATGATTTATAAACTTCCTCTGCTCACAAGAACTGTTGACTTTTATACAAAATGCTCCTAAGTCTTCCAGTAATGGGGATTATTTTTTATGTGATGATGATGATCCATAAATTACTTCAAACAACTGATAATGCCTTAATTACAGTAGAGTTACTTCGATCTGTAAGATAAAATATGCTAAAACAAATAACATCATTAAAAATTAGTTTAAACGATATTGATTGCATAGGACCTTAAATATATAATTGTCTTCATTCAGAATTAAGATCCATTAACTCGATTGCACTATTCAAGCGTAAATTGAAGCAGTTCCTCATCGGTGAAAAAAGCTCCTTGGGATCAGACGTTCAAATCAGCACCAAATAACAAAATTATATAATGAACATAATCAGCATAATCATATTATTATTGTTAAATATTCAGCTGAACAAGTTATGGGATCTTTTCATTATTAAATTAATTTGCTCACCAACTCTCCTGTGGATTATATCGTTTCTCTCGTCGTCATTGTCGTGTGTAGACCAAGAATTTGTATTTTCTTGTGATCTTTGCACTACTTTCGGATACGCTTCTTCTTATAAATAAACAGTTAAGTGCCTTGCTGGTCGAATAGGTAAGGCGCTTGGCTCAAATTTGGTATGGTAACTCGAAGGTCGTCGGTTCGAATCCAGCCATTTCCAAATTTGTTCTTTTTCAGAAGTTTAGATACTTCGACTGCTTAATGTACGAGTCAAGCCATAATTGGGCATTTTGGGCAACGTTGGATTAAGGAACGGATCAGGAACTTGAAAATCAGCGGGAGAAATAGGAACGAGAGCTAAAAGATTACCTTATAATGGAATATTGTCAGAACGGACCTGAAATGTATCACGTCACGCCCACAGAAGATTGAAACGAGAGCCTTAGTTTATTTGAAACCTAGATTTGAAGATTAGAAGCTTGATTCTACGTCACCCATAGTGATATGAAATGTATCACTAATCAATGTAAAAAGTAAAAACATGTATAAATACTAATTTTTCCGGACGGTAACGTCGACAAATAAATAATAATATGATCAAAAACTCATTTTGACAAATATGACACAAAATAGACAGCATCAAATGGCATTATGGAATGAACAATTCTCTTAGCATTGATATTTTAATATTTTTATCACTTCCCCTAACAGACAAAGAGCATGATCTGAGTATGATTTTTAAAAATCAATTTTTTAATTTGATGACGCTAAATTCGCGTACTCTCCCATACAAATGGAGATCGCAGCAGGGTACCACAGAAATCCGCTCTCAAGAGTACGCTTTTCTACTTGCAATTTTTTTATGCAAGTTAAACTTGAGATCATGATCAAGCACATGTTCTGCTGATCATGTTTTGATTTTACTATTTTAAAAAATTTATGAGCTTGTGATTATGCTCTTGATCATGTTTTTGAGAATTTGATATTTTTATTCTTTTTTGGTTATTGCCGTGATTCGAACCCGAGTACGCTGTGTTGTAGTTTTTCCTGATAACTGTTCATCTTGTCTAATGCCTTCTGAAATTAAATATATTTTAAATGGCTAAAAGACATATTTGAACTATAGAAAGTCCAAAATTATTACTTATAATAGTGATTTCTGTGAATGATCATGCTTTTAATATATTCTTCTGATCATGCTCTTGAGAGTATATAAAAGATTATAAAGTAATAACTTGCATGCAAGTTATTTATAATTAGAGGATGATTGAGTCCGCTATTGAACATACTCTTTACTGGGATCTTGAGAGGATGTTAAAAAAGCGAATTCTCAACCGTACTCTTGATCAAGAGCATGCTCTTTGTCTGTTAGGATTCCACCCACGATTAATTCCAGTAAAATTAAGCTTTTCTATTTATCGTGAAAAATAAATCCAACTTTTCTTAATTAAAACATTTATACTAACGTTTGAATTATTAACGACCGTTGAATGCTGCAACTCACTAATCTTACTTCTATTAGCCATTTGAGCTTATCTTTTGAACTTATTTTCGGATCTTTAAAAGTTTGATTTAAAAATATTATTTTTCTTTGAATTCTTCAAAGATTGAATGAGAAAAAAAAAATCCTAGCAACCTTTGAAATTTGAACAATTCTGAATTTTTTTCAGTTTTGTTTATACAATGGAAGCAACAAGATCATTCGAGTTGACAACGGAGGACATCAAGGAGTTGATTCAAAGGATGAATCAAATTTTGGAGGAAGAAGAACAGCGAAATGGGAGCAGAGGTTCAATCATCGATAGCGAAAATGTGGAGCCTCAAGTTGAGGAAGAGGTAAGCATTAATTTTATATGATTTAAATCACATTGTATGGGGATTCTTTTTGGGGATTTTAAATCACTTGAAGGTGAAAATTTGTTTGGGAATTTTCAGAAGATTAATTAAAAACATTAATCATTAATCATGGATATCCTTTCTGGCTTTTGGATATTGTAGTATGCAGATGTTGGTATAGCTCTAAATGATAAAGCATGAATGGATCTAGCATCATATGAGGAACTAGTCAATTCCAGTCCCTTTAAAGCATTTTTTGATAAGTTTTCATTGTCAAAGAGGTATACGTTTTTATTTCTTAGACAGAGATATGATTAGACACTAGAACTGCTCAGTTCCTTTACATCCCAAAAAAAAGTTTTTTCAAAAAAAGTTTGCTCAAAAAAAGTGCTTAATTCTTTAATGACTTAATATTTGACATTTTTAGTCTTCAGGCACTAAAGGAACCGGTCGGTTCCTCAAAAATTTTTTTTTGTTCCAGGATGTGAATCACGATTAAAAAGAAACAAAAAACTTTTTTTTGGGATGTAAATTAACTGAGCAGTTTCAGTGTCTAATCATATCTCTGGCTAAGAAATACAAACGTATACCTCTTTGACAATGAAAACTTATCAAAACATGCTTTAAAGGGACTGGAATTGACTAGTTCCTCGTATGATGCTAGATCCATTCATGCTTTATCATTTAGAGCTATACCAACATCTGCATACTACAATATCCAAAAGCCAGAAAGGATATCCATGATTAATGTTTAATGTTTTCTAATAATCTTCTGAAAATTCCCAAACAAATTTTCACCTTCAAGTGATTTAAAATCCCAAAAAAAATACCCATACAATGTGATTTAAATCATAAATCACAAATAAATCTTTCATACAAAATGATTTAAATCATAAATCAAAAATAAAACACTTGTGTAAAATGATTTAAATGAAAAATCATTTTTCAAATCATTTTGATCATGATTTAAATCCTTACCTTTAAATTTTGAAAAATTTAACAAATTTTTTTTTCCAGGAAATGAACCAGTTCATCAACAGTATGCCAGCTCTCATTCCAGATTATGAGCTCGAGGATCCACATCTCCTGGATAGACATTCTTCGCCAATCATTGCTGCTCCAATTCCTGAGGAATTGGAAGGTGGATGGCAAGATGAATTGAAAGGTGGATGGCAAGATGGATTGGATCAAGAGTTGGATGAAGGCTATCAAAATTTGTTGGACCAGAAATTTTATAGCGACTACCAGCCATTGGCTTACGAGTTGCTGTTCGTCGGACGATTCCTCTCCAAGGATTTTCATTGTGCGGTTGAAGAACCTTCAAGAGATTTGCCTCTTGAGCTGTTGGATTATGCATCTCATGCAGGTTCAACAGTAAAGAGGCAAATGAGGAAGTTTGTTCGACTGTACGATGTGGAGAATAGACGAATGCAAATTTTGACGTCCAACATTTTGAGTAAGCATCAAGAGCTGAAGCTTTTGCTCATGAAGTATGCTGTTTCGCAAGAAATCGAGATACTTCAGCAAGAGCAAGAAGAGCTGGTTCCTCTTATTATGTGCTTGATGCAATGGTTCAAGGGAGCGTCTTTGGAAGTCTTGGAGGGTCTAGAGGAGTTGTTGATTGTGTGGATCAATCACTTCCATGACATCATGCTCATGAGAGAAGTCGGGATCTGCTTGTTTCACCATCCCGTACTAGCATCGGCACTCCAAGAATTTGTTTCATCACAAATCAGTTCCCATTTCGCTGTAAGTAACAAATTCATTACATGACTCTAGTGAATTCAAATTCAACTAGCTGGAGTTCTGACTATTAATATTAATAAATCTTTATTATTATTTCAGGATTGCGATGATATTACGATTGCATCGGACATGACGTTTTCTGTGCCATCAGCTGATGATGGACCATCGAGCCGATCCAATCTGGAAGAGAAGCCCAAAAAAAAGCGCAGGAGTTTTTGGAGGACTCTTAAACGAATGTTCTGTTGTGTGAGCAAACCTGAGGAGCACGAAGCCGAAGAACTTCAACGTTAGAACGTGAGTGAAAGTAGATTAGGGGTTTGGGGTGTGAGGGGGTAGGGTTTGGGTAGGCGAGAAGAGCATTATCAAATCTATATGGGAGTTGCGCCCCATTGACGCCAAGGGAAGGGTTTGGGTGATTGGGTAAGGGGGTAGGGGTTGGGTAGGCGAGAAGAGCATAATCAAATTTATATGGGAGTTGCGCCCCATTGACGCCAAGAGAAGGGTTTGGGTGATTGGGTGAGGGGGTAGGGGTTGAAATTGTGGTGCGAGGGGGAAGAGGTTGGGTAGGCGAGAAGAGCATAATCAAATCTATATGGGAGTTGCGCCCCATTGACGCCAAGGAAAGGGTTTGGGTGATTGGGTAAGGGGTAGGGGTGATTGGTAGTTTTGTTAACGTAAGGGGATTTTTCTTTTAAACAATCTGGACATGAATGAACTACAATGGCGCGTTCGAGTTTTTTATATAATTTTTATCGAACGAGGCTTATCCTCTATAAAAAGGGCTTTGAACTTTTTAGGAATTACAAGAGGGGGTTGAGGGTGGGCTGTCCAAAAAAAAAGCATTACTGTCAATTCGTCCGTCCGTATTATCCTGTTTATTAATTCATTTCTTTTTCAGCTCTTACTTTACTTTGTATTTCGTGAATTTTTCCAATTCTTTCACAACAAATACTTCCGGGCCGTTGAGAGTCATAACAAGATCTTTGCCCAATAAATCCTGAACGTGAGCTCTCTATTCATGACTCCAAGCCATGCCTTACGGTGTTACAGCTTGTTCTTGTTGGTTTGGAGGGGACGTAAAGGCCAGTGGTACTGAAATTCGTTGACTCAAGGCGGTATTGATCTTTATAGAGGCGCTTCCAGATGGGTCGCACACCCTTAATGATAGATGCATCACGGCATTTAATGTAACCCGGTGATGTGTTTAACTTACAGTTTTTGTCATAGTTGGTAAAACTATGCTATCCTGTAAGTTGCAACTAAGTCGTCTAACGAAAGTTGTTTGATTTAAGAAGGAGCGTATCACTGAGGAATTCGACCAAAAATTGATCATTAACCAGGGACTCGTTCTGTTGACCTTCGCGAGGTGAGTCCTGTGATCTTTTCTATTTCGGTAGAAAAGAGGCTGACAAACAGAAGTTGTGATTTGAATTGGAAATTTTGGAGTTTCAGAGTTTCAACTTTTTTGAATCCGAATTTTTCGTGTTTTAATATTTGGAACTCGAAATTTTCGTGTTTTAATTTTTGGAATTCGAATTTCTCGCTTTTCAGTTTTTGGAATTCGAATTTTTCGTTTTTCAATTTTTTGAACTCGAATTTTTCGTGCTTTAATATTTGGAACTCGAAATTTTCGTGTTTTAATTTTTGGAATTCGAATTTCTCGCTTTTCAGTTTTTGGAATTCGAATTTTTCGTTTTTCAATTTTTTGAACTCGAATTTTTCGAGTTTCAATTTTTGGATCTCGGAATTTTCGTGTTTCAATTTTTGGAATTCGATTTTTCGTGTTAATTTTTGAGACTTGATTTTTTTTGTGTTTATGTTTTTGGAGCAGAGTTGGAAGAGACAGACCGAATCGTCAGAATTCTATTGCCTGTTTTCTGTTTCTCTTGTGAAGTATGAAGATTCAAATCCTAGTTAACTTCTGTCAATTTTTATCCGAATTTTATAAAATGATGAAAATAGTTTCTTAATTTTGAAATAAGCTATTGGGGACATCACATGATCACTCTGATTAAAAAATCACTCTGATTCCTAGTGAGTAGTTTGTACCTTAGCTTCCACAAAATTCCCTCAATAGAAACTAGTTTTGATTCGAATGCCTCATAGTGTTTATCTCAATTAAGATGTTCATCCATCAACAGCCCTAAGTATTTTATTTGCGTGGTATTGCTAATAGTTCCATCTCGAATTTTAATGGTTTTCGGTTCCTTAATTAAAAAGTATAAAGTTGGTCTTGTCATAATTCTGATAAAGCTGCTGAGCGTCAAGAAAGCCAAGAGTAACTTTCATTTCTTCCTTATTATTTTCTTCAATGTTTTCATTTATTTCTCAACTTTGATAAAAATTGCAGTGTCGGCATGTAAGAATAGCGTTTCTTGAGTATTCAAGAATCCAATCAGGTTGTAAAATATTATAAAAAAGAGAATTGCTTTTGATTTCTTCAACTAGCTTCAGTGCTGCAGCTTCAGTTCCACTCTTAGCTAAATCAAAATTGCTTTAGTGACATAATTTTTGTTTTTACGAAAACAAAATCATATACCCTTTTGTATATCGTTTTCTCGATAATACGGTTGTTAAATACGATGAGCATTGATACTGTCTGGACGAAAGTCGTTGATTGGTGTTTTATCACCTGACTTGTTGATTGGAATTACAAGTGCAGTTTTAAAACATTCAGCGTAAATTGGTGCCTCATAGATGCATTTTATCAAGTGACAGAATAGGGGACAGTTCTCTTTTGAAAGATATTTAACAATTGAAGGGAAAATTCCATCAATTCCAGAAGATGATTTTTTAATCCTAGTATTATTTTATTAATATCATCCTCATTTTCATCTTCCAGAAACATTTCATGCAACACAGGTTTGAATTGAACTTTTTGTGAAATTGTAGGAGTTTTGTTTAAAATTCCTGTTATGCTTGAAATAAAATTCTCGTTGAATAGGTTTGCCATTTCCAATTCATCAGTAACAATATGTCCTTCCTTATCGAATATTGCTTTAATGCTGTTCTTTTGGATTGACCAAAAATTTTATTTATATATTTCCAGAGTTTTTTTGAATTTGTCTCGTTTTTGCAGTTGTGCAGATAAAATTTTGAGTTGCTTCTGAAAATTTTGTGTTGATAGTTGGAAGGATTAGGTTTCAAAAGTTTGAATGCTTTCAAATGTAATTAATGATTTTAAAAAATCACTCTTAAAAATGATATAAAAATTAAAGCTATATGTACAGCCTACAAAATTTTGTTCTAATTGCTAATTTTCTGATCCACAAATTTTTGTGACAGTGTCACGCAACTTGATCATTTAGATTCCAATAAGAATCCATCGCACTGATTCCAATTAGATTTTGCAAAATTAATATGGAAAAAGTTTTTCTCCTTCTCTCACATACGCATTTTTATTACCATACTCAACATCTAATGAGAATTTGTGTGAACTATGGTGAATTAAAAGAGAATCTTAGAAGGAGAGAAAAAACATCTCATCCACTTTCACAGCAGTCAACAAAATTTAATATTTCATTTTTTTGGACTACTTCCATGGAATAAAATTGTTATTATGAGCTCAAACGCCAAAAAAAAATACTATTATTTTATTTGGTATTCAAAATCACTTGATAAGTCGTTAGCGTTTTTGACCAGCTGATTTGTGTTATTTGATCCACAAATAAGTAATTTCGATCGCAAAACGCGTGAGATTTTTTTTTCGAATCTCACAGGGTGCTTGAAATAAATCACAATCGCACAGTCTCAAAGATTGTAGGTAAGATATTCTCAAGAAACGAAAGAAAGAAAAAAAAACTGCGACAAGTCGCAAGGAGGTAACATGAGTAATAATTAATAATAACCCCGTTCATTACTTATCCATAAATGTAAATTATACCTTGACTGTTTTTCTTCTTTTGCTGTTTAAATTTTCATTTCAAACTTATTATCAACTTACAAATTATTATTGCTCAGAATGTTATATGTTGATGCTACAGACATGTAAGTATTAATGTAAAGTGTGATGATGAAAGTCTTTAAAATAATTTTTTGTTTGAACATCAGAGTTGGTATTAAATAGGGATTTGGGAGCACCTCTTGATGGAGTTAAAAAAATATTTTGCTACTAAATCAATCAATTTTAACACGTCATGCTAATTTTAATTTCAAACCTTTAAAAAACTCGATTGAATATTTAATTTGAACAGAATCTTTATACTTCACATGATGCTGATTTTATTTATGAAATGTCGTTTAAGTTTCATTTTCGAATGCTTAAAAAAGTGATACTGATCTAGAGTATCCACCAACTCTGCTGATATCTCAACGATATTGCTACATTGTGAGAAAGGAGCAATGAGAACATGAAAATGTTACTTTAATACACAGTCTATGCAGTGTAAAGACAGAAAAATCAATATTTTTAGTAACGAATAACATAATTTATGAAAAAAGAGAAAAGAAACAGAGAAAAAGTATTCATCCTCTCATTCGCCTGCTCGCGTCTTCTTCTTTCCTTTTCTCCACTTCAAAATGTGTTAAAATGTGCGCCGGGGTTTATATTATTCATTTCAAACCTATAATAATTAACACCTTGTTAAAAGTTATACAAATTTATATATATTTCATCATTTAAAAAAGAATATCCATATACATAAGTTATCGCATTCACATGGTCTCTGTACTCTAGTCTAGTCAAACTCATCTCATCTCATCATCAAGCCTCAGCAAATGCTAAAGTGAAAGAAATTTATGAGAATGTTAAAAATTGTTGTGAAAAGAATGTAGGTGATAATAAAATTAAGCGAATTATTCGTCACAGTGCTTAAATCTTTCACATACAACTTATTTTTATGAGAATTGATAGGCACTTTGCCATATATGTATACACACATGAAAAAAAAATTATTGTCTTCTTAACACTATGAAAAATTGTTATGAGCCTCATTTCATTCTCGATGGCTATTTAATAGGCTGGATAGAAGCGAATTCATGCTGATCGCCTTGGTGCTGTTTTTCATTTGTAGTAAGTGTGGGAATCATTGTTGGTAACCCGGAGGAATTTTTATAGAATATTCTTTGGAAAACAGCAAGTGGACAGATTATTTACATTTTTGTCTCGATTAATCAATAAGTTTGAAAAAAATTGTTGCGAGGCTCTAGGTTTGTGGGATTTAATTGATCTGATTAAAATTGAGAATTCAAATCCTTTGATTTACCATTGTTAGGGCTTATTCCTATTCAATCAAAGTCATTAGAACAATATCAAATGTATTCAGCATTGACAACCACATTTCAAGTATTCAACAAATCACAAAGCATGTAACTTAAAGAGACAGGAAATGAATTTACAGAAAAAATCATCATCATTTAAAAAAAAAATTCGACATACGAATGAGTCAATAAGTAAAGCAAGTAAAGTGGTTAAAACCGCTTATTATCCATAAATGCTCGAAACTTTTCTATAATGACGGTGATTAATGAAACATATGGCAAAATAAATTAATTAGATAAATTAGACGAGATTTCCAATCATCTTCACAGTAATATCCAAAAAAATGTAGCTACACAACACAATTTTGATTTTTTGAGTCAAATTATAATAATAATAATAAATAATAATTTTTATTCTGTTGTGTGTGAATCAACGTCAATTGCCCGATGACGCCTTCAAATATATATTTAGGAATTGATTATTGGCATCAAACAGTGAGACGATCATTTGTATACACAAGTGACTTTGATGACTTTTGATTGATGCTTAAACATGACCTCATAATTGACTCTGTCTTTTTTCAGATCAAGTCTTGTGTGATTTGTCCTTTTCGGAGAATTAATGAAACAAATCTGGTCAATTAAGAAAATTCTTTAATAATTAGTCACTTTTAAAGAGTTCGCGTTCCTCATTTTAAAAAAATTGCGTTCACGCAGTCGAACAAGCATTTTCTTCTTAACAAAGAGTAGCTCGAAAAAGATTTTTCAGAAGAAAAAGAGTGAAAAAGATCTCTAAAAATAATTACAAGTGCTTCAGAAAATCCCATATGGCTATCTCAGATTATTTAGTCATTTGATGATGAGGTGAATTTAAATACTTCGGATGGATGCTGAAAGTTCAAGAAACTTTAAAATGAAAATATGCAGTAAGACTTATCTGGTTGAGTGAAAATGATGGTTAACTTGTGGGGAGGTTGCGGCGTTTATTTCCAGGACTTGGAACTAGAATTGACTAAAAGAGTTTAATCATCAGTTTTTAAGAACTCTAAGCATTAACAATAATACTCCATAAAAACTCACATTAAAAGAAGAACATCGAAATGTCGTTTGAAAGAATCTAGATGTCATTATTAGCAGTAACAATATAAAATTGCTCATTTCCAATTCCCACAAAACGCCCCATTTGCAAAGCAATACGCACAGAACGGCAACAGAACAAGAATATAAAAAAATGTCAAAATGACATGAATATAGTAAATCCAGAGCTGTAGTTTGAATGGACTATCATTAAAATAGCAGCGATTTTAACGACTGTGTTTGCCTTATTTACTGTTGCTGCCTGCCACACATTCAATGTCCAAAAAAAAGCAGGCAGAAAAAGAAAAGAGAGACACATGAAATTATAGAAATTATCAAATTGACAGACTTGAAGGCTTTGCGTGATATTATTTTTATGTTATTTCCAGTCAGTGCCATGAGAGAGTCGATATAAATTAAATAAAATTACTATTCTGTGAACACATTTATTGGACAAAAATCGATTATCATGCAGTGACGAAGACAACAAAATGCCAATATGTGAAAAGCTAATTTCAACTCTTTTTTTTTGTGTGTTTTGTGTCTTCTCGTTGATGATTTTAGATAGAATAGGACTTTAATTTCTTCACAATTTATACGACCATTTTTGGTGATGACAATTTGAATGGAAATTTATGTATTTTGATTTCACATTGACGATTGTGATGATGTGACACTAAAAGAGCATCTCGTTAGTTGATCATTTATTACATTTCCATAAATGTTTGCCTATTCTGTATGCTTTGAGATCAAATGAGTTTGAATACGTTATTTTATGACTGAATGGTTTCTAAGCGCATTTTTAAAACTATGGCAGGAGAGGGTTTTTGGGATTAAAGTCATTACGTTAATTGCAGAGCTCTACGAGACTCGAGATTTTTATAGATTTTGTATAGTGGAATCGACTAAAAGTCGATTTCGAGCTCTGGGTAATTACGATTAAATTTTCATTTTTCAAATAACACAGACAAAACGTCATCAAAATGCACAATTTCAATAAATATTGTGTCTTTAAAATTCACTCACTCAATCACAAAATCTAGTCTTCTATGTCTCACTCGTTGACAGATGAAATTTTATGTCTTTTTCACATTAATCACTATCACATCATAGAAAAGCGATGAAAGAAATTTACGTTCACATTTCAAACGCACTCATTTCTATACGATTCAATAATATTGACCTAATTAAATGCTTGACAGTTATACATACATAGTTGAGATATGAATGCGATTCATAATGCGCATCAATTTAGTGAATGTGATCATGTATAAGTTCAAAGAAATGATGAACTTTTTTAATGATTTATTTTTCGGAGAATTGAAATGCAATTAGGGTGAATTGATGTTGTAGTATTTGTTATGTTAAGAAGTCTTGGATGCAATAATCAAGGTCAAAGAATAAGTTTTGATTTTTTTTACAGTTAATCCAACAATTGGAATTTATATTTATTTTAAACTCAATTTTTTTCAACCCATTTTCAAAAATCAAATATTATAAAATCTAGATTCTAGATTATAAAAATTTACATAAACAGAAAATCCATAAAGCAAGAAAACCCCAAATTAAATTTGAAAATCAACAAAATCATTTCCAGATCAGTGAACAATTAAGAATAATTGAAAATTAAATTATACAAAAATGTTCTTTTAATGTCATTTCATGTTCTATTCATTTCAATTGTTCTATTTTGTAATGTTTAGTTACTAGCCTCTAGCAAGATGTTCATCTATGCTGCTGAATTGGATAGACATTTTAGAAAATTAGTGATATGTGGATAATGTATAGTTTTGAAAGTTCTGATTTTGAACCTCGCTTTACATTCCGCATACATAATGTTTTGTGGTTGTACTTCTTGTGAAGTTTAAGGTTAATTTACCGGCAAATTGATTTTTTTTTCACCAACAACTGCTGCTGCAACTGAAGTCGTCTGGCTGCATAGAAGCAAAGTGTAATTTTGTACGGTTTAATATGACGTAATAAATTTTTCTGGCATAAACCGGTTAATTATTGCACTACTAACATAACGTATGAGCATAAACATATTTTATGCTGCTTAATACTCGTAATTTATTAGCCTTTCATTGCCTTCATAGATTTTTTTCAATTTAAATAAAACGATAGTGATGACGATGCTCTGAGTAGAGTGAGAAAAAAATAAAAAGAATTAAAATTATCGACAAAATTCACGAATTATTGCATAAATTGTAGTATGGCAATAATTAGCAAGTACAATACCGTGAGAAATGTATTTATTCAATCACTTATAAATCAGAGATGGGAAACAAGTTGAAAAAAGATTTGCTGTGAAGACCAATCGCGCAATTTTCAGTTTTTAAAATTTTAATAGTTAAAATTAAGTTTATCGATTTCTGTGATATGAAAATGTTCATTTTAACTCGAGAACCCTCTGTGACATTTGATTTTTAAGAGAATATTTAAGTTTTACAAACTTAAGGTTTTATTTAAAAACTGAACTTTTAAACACCAAAAAGATTTAATTCTACATATCACAAGACAAACTGCCAATTCTGATCTACATTCCTTATATACGACCCTAAAACAATGCACTATAAAGAATTGCAAAGAGAGTAAGCAGTATAAAAAGAAACAACCTTAGAGGTCTCATTTAAGGCCTGTCAGAATCATGCAACATGTTGTAAACGCGACACACCAGATAAAAAAAGCAAAACCAGAAAGAGAAAAAAAAGTCTTGAACATTTTTTTTGTGTTGTGCCAAAAAAGTCGTTTAAAAGATGGTATTTAAGCTGTCATGTCGCTTAGTGAAACACACAGAACAAAATTAAATAAGTTTTTTTTTTGGAATTTAAATTATTGCGAAAAGAATATATAAACATATATAAAAAAGAGCAGCACATGAGATGAGATCTCTTCTGCTTTTTTTGTTACTTTTAACAAAATTTAAAATATTTTTTTGGCGAGACACATACGAATGAGAATGGGAAAAAGAAGTGATTTACTTCGAAGAGCGGCCATTAATATGACATTTTATGCTTTGAAATAAGAACGCCCTTTCCGTAGTCTCTGAATGAATTTCTGATTTCGTTTATGATACACTCTGAAGAAATTTTATATTTATGGCATAAAGGTAATTAGTAGGGTCTCTGGAAGTAATCTTTTATTCTTGAAATTTAAAATTTAAAAATATTCCTTTGCGTGCCATTTAAACAAAAAAGAATAATTACTTGTAGATGAAAACAAAATGATCCTTGCTCATCTTTTATATATTTTATTATTAAGTATTTAAGTTCGTATTTTTTAATACACACATTTTTTGTTTCTCATTCCCAATTCAAAGAGTGTTCAAATGTTACATATGAAAGCAAAAAAAAAAAAAAATAAGTGAAGGAACACAAGGAAACACTTCCCCGCCTATAGATTCAAAAAATGTGATGATGAAACATTTGGAAGGTTTATGAGAATTCATCCAGATTTCTCATATTTTTTCTGTTTCAAGAGTTGCGTTATTGCATTCCACTTTTAATTAAATTTTTTATCTTATAGGTGATATATTGCGTTGCATCTTTTTGTCAAAAAAAAAATCATCTTTTACGTTGGATGGATGGAATAATCTTGATTGGGATGTAAGAGTTATAGTTGATGTGCATGAATAAAAAAGATTCTGAGACTTTGTTTAAAATTTGTTAAAACTACATAATTTGCAATAAATTGTATAAGGTTCCATGATTTTTAAGGATTTTTTTTAAGCCACTTGGGTAAATATTAATATTTCATATCCTCTTGAAGTGATCTTAAGTATTTATTAAGCACAAAATGAGAAGTAATTTTTACACAGTAAATAGTATTCTTGAGAAGGAAATGAGAATAGTCCCAAACATAATGAAAGAAAATTTTCAGGTCATCATATTGCATCAACAACCATTGTGTCATATTTACGGTTCAATAATTGAATCGTCTACGGCTGAAATCATATTTGTGATGCCTATTTTTTTTTTGTCAATAGAAAAAAAAATCCATTCTCATTTCATTTCCTCTCACATGCATGCACACACAACTGACATGAAAAAAAAAGAATATCGAAATTTTGTTGTTTTTTGTCCTTAAAATATATAAAAACTCCGCCTTTTGTTGATCTATTTGCAGCAGGAGATTAAGGACATGAGATGTGCATCCTCTATGTTCACATAAATAGTCACTCATGTGCTTGAAATTCGAGATGATTTTAAGGTCTCATAGGAATTAATTCATGTGTAAAATACGCACACAATAAATTCTTGAATTTCATTTTATGTCAATCTTGTCATGTCATTTTAAAAAGCCTTGCCATCTATATAACTATGCGTTTCCATTTGTCAACCATTCTTGTGCCTTAAAAAATGTCGCATAGTTCTATTGTACTTTTCAACCAATGGCAAATGTCGTCATTTATCATTATGCCATGACACACAAACATATTGCAATATACTCACGGGGGTTTTAATGGCTTAAGGGTTACATACACATTATATTTTTTTTCCAAGACCCTTAGCAACGCATCGACGTCCTCTCTCTTGTTTTCCATATTTTAAATTACAAATTGAAAATTTATAAATTTATGATTCAATATTAAAAATAAATGCTTTTTGAGACATCTGGATATTGACAGATGTTTATTGACATAACAAACTTTTTTTTCCATTGTTATGTGCTCGTAGCTGTAGGACTCATAAATGGATAAAATATGATATTAAATATGATACACTTCGACACACGATGGCGTATCCTTAGCGTAAAATATTAGCATTTAAATGATTATAATTTATCCTGAAAATGGCTTTTAATGGCATTTTTGGTCTTAGATATTAATAGATAGATAGATAGATGGATGGATTAATGAATTATGTATTTTTATACTTCATATGTGTTGCGTTCATTGTGTGTAAGGATGATTAGGAAGTTTTAAACAGTTGTTCAAGAATAGACTGAATTTCTTATTTTGTTAAATTGGATTTAAAAGTCTTTAGTTTTAAAAAATTAGATTTAAAAATATTTCATGCACATAATTTGAGTCTATGTTTTAAAAAAACTTTAAAATAGCATAAAAAATTCAAAAAGATTATCGAAAGGTGATCCTCGATGTTAAAAGTGTGTCTGAAGTTGACACATGGATGACAAAATTTTAATTTGATTTTACCCCAAGGATAAGCCTAAAACTATTTTAAAATCGAGAAAATACAATGTTGCACTTAAGTTCCGTTAAAAACAGCTATAATTTGACAAAAATTTCCAACGAACAATAAAAAATTATTAATTACCATTCACCAATAAATTTCATATTCTGTCCCTCGTCGTCCGTCCATATGCATGTCATCATCAATAATTCCGAAAAAGAACAAAGCAACAAAATTCTCGACACAGACAAAAACACAGCTTAAAGAAATTATGACCGTCGAGGGACATTAAAAATTTAATTATAGCCTTCATGCATCCTCCTCAAATGTTATCCACCTATATGTATATATGTAGATAGAAAATTATACCTACATTTTGAATGCCACGAGGAGTAACAGATGATGTTAGATAAAGAAAAAAATCGAAATTACAATGTTTGACTAATCCAGCATTGAGAAATTTAAATTAGAAGCAGAAGTTCAGAAAAAAAAATTTCCATCAACCTTCGAATTAATATTAATTTTATTCATCCATTGAATTCTAATCGATCAATTAAATTGAGTCACACGACTGATGTGAAACATCAAAAAAATTTGTTATCGATATTTTTGAAGAGTATTTCTGTGTGAAAATATGCAGCTTTTTATATTTTCATTTGAACAAATAATGCGCTTTAATTCGCGATTAAATTGACAAATGCACAAAAGCCTTGAATTCTCATCTTCAAAATGTGAAATAATTTATTTTTGAATATTTATGACATGCAAGCAATGATTGTGCATATTTGTGCACTTAGTTGCTATTTTAACAAGATAATTCGCACAAAGAAACTATATATTTTATTTCATTCGATTGATGCTAATTTTGATGGACGTTTTTCTCTTTATGATTATTGTAAGTAGAAACAATTCTGGGAGAAATGTTGATTCATTGCTACTAGTTGGCATTCACAATGCCGTAATCTTGAAAAATTAATTAATGTCTTAATAGCAACCAGCATCATGTCGAAACTTAATACAATTATCGGAACTGATAAATATTCGAATATAAATTCTAATTGAAAGTGATCTTGTGTGTTTGAGATATTTTAGTCCCTGTTATTTCTAGTGTTACCCTATCGCTATAAAATACATCTCATAAATCAACATAATGATGGCAACACAAACCATCGGACGAGTGAGAACCCAAAAATTTATGGTTTCACATTTTAGAAAGAACGAACGAAATTGGATGAGAAATAAATTTCATTTCCACTTTCATTGTGCAATGGCAACGTCCATAAAAATAACAAACCATGAAAAATCAATATGCGGATTAGATTAAAATTGAACGCTTCCCATTTGCTATTTTCTCTTAATATCCTTCGGTGCTGTCCGATAAATTTTATTTTCCAATGAATTTCATTTTATTCTAGTTTTTTTCATGCCATTTCATTCTATATGTATATGCACATATATGCTGCTGCTTTCACATTGATAAGATGAATTTTCCTTTGGGGATGAATTAGAGTTTTGTGCTCGTTTTATTGTTACTTTGTGCTGATGACTTGACTAGCTTTAAAACTTATGCGAAAAATGCTTTTAAATGAATTTGAAAGTTTTAGACCAGAGTTAAACAAATTCTGTAAGAAAAGACCTTCATACCATCATGCTACATCAAAATACATATCTTCAATTCGTCATTTACGTCACAAAAATACATGCAACATCCAACAAAGTCAAATAAATCATTACAGTCTTAATTAATCTCCAAAGTCTAATAAAATATTTACTTTTCGATCTTGTCTCGTACACTAAAATATTCCTTATTATTCCTCACATACGTCTACGAAGTCTATCTTCATCTAGATACATAAAAAGTCTCATAATGTCTTGTGTTTGCATGTTAAACAGAGCTACCGGACTTGGCGGCATCCAAACGAATGGAAAGTCTCTATATTTGTACCGCATTGTCATGTACATGTGCCTACCTACAGCATCAATATCAACGACGTGTCTAATGCTTTATTTACCTATTTCTGTAACGCTGTAGCTCTTTTTCTCTC
This sequence comes from Chironomus riparius, assembly GCA_917627325.4. Classification (NCBI taxonomy): domain Eukaryota; kingdom Metazoa; phylum Arthropoda; class Insecta; order Diptera; family Chironomidae; genus Chironomus; species Chironomus riparius. The sequence goes on from OU895879.1 coordinate 30,177,712, forward strand.
GTTTACAATGCGACGAAAATTGTGTCTGTCATAAAAAATTTGTAGAAGGAATTTTTTTTTCCTTTCACAACTTTTTGTGCTCTATCCATTTCTAGTAGACATCTAGACATGTTAAATAAATTAACAAACAGTTCATGTGCTTCTGATGAAGGAATAAGAAAAAGAATTCTCGTCACAATTAGCAAGTTTGGATTATAAAGCAAAGAAATCAAGGATCATTCTCTTTATGTGTTTGAGAAATTCCTGTTGTTTGAGTTTCAGTCTCATATTGATTCAGGATAGAGAAAGATTGAGGGTTGTTCAAGCAGATCTTATTTAAGAGAATGAAGAAATATCTTTCTGTGTGCATTTCTAATTAAAAAGTTTATTTTTGAAGAATTCCACTTTGCTTTTTTTTCTGTGATTGAAGGAATCTCTTTTCGCTTTTTGAATAAAAATGTTGAGTGCAGTGAATGAATGGAGAGGTTTGGAATGGAAGTATGATGTGGCAGGAAATGAGTAAAATTGAAACGCATTTTTTGATTTAGGAATAAAAAATATTTGAGTTCTTTTAATAAGCAGGACTTAAAGGAAATTCCTTTCATTACCCTCCTCCTTCTTCCCATCCATAAAGCTTGCTTTATTTGTCCTTGCATAGAGAACTCACATATTCTAGAGACATACTGCATTGGCATTTAATTCCTGTTCATTCAAAGTCAGTTTACCGAATTGCTACTCACAAATTTCCTTCTTCTGGATTCAAAAAAAAACAACAACATAAAATTAAAGAACATTTTTAGTCACAAAAAGAATTCAATTTAAAAGTACACAAAAAATGAAACCACATAAAATAATGAGCATGAATAAAAACGAACACAGGAATAAGCGAAATAAAAAAAAATTGAGTCGCCTTTAATCCATTCGTCGGACGTTTGCAATTTCGTCGTTTCATCCAGAACATGAAAAAAATAATAATTTTCATGCCTTTACTTTTGATGGTGCATTCTACAGACACATACTTGCAGATCATATCATATCATTATTATTATTTCTCGATCATCGATGTTGACCTTTCTTTCTTCCTTCGAGGATGGATGGATGGATGGATGAATTGTGGTGCTTATGTTTCATTCTTTTGTGCATTATTTCTCATCATAATTTTATTTTTGGTGGACAAAAGACTGAAAAAAAACCGCAACGAAAAAAAATGTGTAAGTGCAATTCACATGCCATAAGAATTTTTCTCCTTCGGTGTGTATAATCTGATATACACTGCCCTTAAGAATACAATTGCTTTCTGCTGTATGTATCATCTTATAATGGTCTTTTGTGTGTGCCTTACAAGTCGCATCATTCAGTTTCAACGTAATTCTTAATTTTTTGTGATATTCATCTTTTGCGTGTGATATGGAACAGGTTTTTAATGATATGGTCCTGGAATCACAGAATCTAGTGGCAAATGTGATATTCTTTAGTATGTCCTTGAAATTATTCATCCATAAATTATCATAAACATAAAAACCATCTGTAGTGTTAGTGGCCAACCCTTGAAAATTTTCGTAATATTCTTAATCCATTACACCATTTGCCATTAAAAGAATGTGATATATGTATACCTGATGCAGTTATATCATTATTACATATTTCTCCCTTTCTTCTCAATTCTCTTATTCAAGATCAGGACACAATTTTCGTATATAATAAGATGATGAGAAAGAGCAAGGAAGGAAAAAATTAAATAACAAGAAAGAAAGAGCACCGTAATTTGGGTCTATTATATGATACTTCAATATTGAGCAGTTTTGTTCTTTCAAAGAAATGTGGTGGATTGTTTGACAATTCGATCATTTTTTGGTGGATATCCAAAAATTCTGTAGTCATCCGAAAATGCAAATATCAATTACTAAATCAGCTCGTCTCATTCCTCTCTGTGAGTGTCTAGCACATCTCACTCACTTCTATTGTTATAACTTGACATTACGCTTAAAAAGAACAGCAAAACTAATTTGTACAGGAGTCGATTATTCACCGCAAAAATTCACGTCCAAGATAAACGTCAAAAGCATTGAAAAGACTCTCAAAATAGGTTCCTCTCGTCTCGCATTCTGGTATTTTTCCGATGAAAAGAATGGTAAAAAAGCATTCTCGCCCGGACATAAAACACGGCAATAAAACAATTTAATGCGATATGTTTAACAACATCAACAGCAATTATTTCTGATGGCTCTTTTTCCCTTCGACTTTTTTTTTCTCCCTGCCAATTGCTTTGTTCATTTTTTTTGTATCACAGAAATTTTTTTTTTTATTCTGGGGAGCATCAATGATGGATATTGGACAGGGAAGATTCATTGTTCAATTGTTCTATCGAATGTTTCACTTGTTGCCTATTTTTTATTCGCAATGTGTCTCTGAGGGATTAAAAATGTATAACCTACAATTGATAGTAATCTATTATGTTTGTCGTTCTGTTTATTCTGAAGTGTAATTAATATGTCGAATTTCAATAAATTATAGACAAGCAGTCGCTTTTTGTTCCGTTTTCTATGGAATATTTTTTTAATGGTGCTTTATATTAAGGACTTGTGTGATTATTGATCAAATTCGAATAAGTTTACATTTGCTGTCTATAAAGTTGTAAAACAAGATTTAAAAAGGTTTTATATAAACTCTGGAATCAGTCCGTTGGTAAAATCAATAGAAGAAGTCAGCATACTTTTGTTTTTAATATCCTGTAATTTGTCTTTGCTGTAACCTTCAAATATCTACAGGCATGAAGAAGTCAATTACAAGTTTAATAACAATTCAAGCAAATGACAAATTTTGAAAACAATAAAATTTTATGTGCTAACAGACATCCAAAAAATTCTCAAATGCCTTCTTTTATTGCACATTTTGGTAACAAAATTCTCATAAAAAAACTTAAATGTGGTATGTCAACGTAGCTACTTGATTTCATTCTGCGGTCAAAACAGTAAGCATTTTCGTGGTTTAAACATAAATCCATGACAAATTTTTTTCCACAGCATTAAAAGGAAGCTGAAAAATAATCGAATTTATTGTTTGAAGTTTAAATTTATGGAAATGCTAAAAACTTGCGGAAGAATGACGAAAGATTCTAACAAAAAATACAATTCTTGCGGTTTTATTTTGTCTTTACTTCCATGAATTTTTACAATTTATTTTTCATATAATGAACATGAGAAGTTGAGACTGGAACATATAATTATATGTCATTTTCGTACACAAAAATTGAAAAATAAAAACAAACTTATTTTGTGACTTATGGAACACGTTCAAAAATTTTTTTATGTTCCTTAACCATCATTAAGAACGAGTCAGCAAAAAAGATGAGCCTGGCTAAAGCAGACTTTTTTTTCGTATGAAATAAAAATTATCCATGGATGACAGTGATTGAAGTTGAGGTACAAAAACAGGTTTAATGTGAGTTATGAAAGCAAAGAATTTTAAAAATCTCATTTTTTCCTGTTTTTTTTTACCATGACAGCAACATAACATTAGCATTAACTTTACGTCCTCCTGCAACAAAGAAAGTTTTTGTTCGTGTGTGAAAATTGTATGAAAAATAAATATGTACACACACATTTATGCTAGCTTGTATTAACATATCGCAAAAAAAAACCCTTTTCAGTTCAAATTACACAAAATAAATATTTTTGTCATATTTAGGGATTCTAACCTTGAAATGTCGACAATACTTATAGGAATCAAGGGTGCGGTACTGATGAAATGATCAAAAATTATCAAAAAAGATAAAAATTTAATTTATCAGCTTCGCACCCTTGATAAAAATCAGGATTTGGTATTCTTTTGTCGCAAAAAAGATGATAGCTACTTGCTTTGTTCTTCAATGATAGAGAAAGCATTTAATCAAGAATTTGATTTTATCGCGCTTGAAATGATCGACTTTAGCGTGACTCAAACTTGACATTAGAATCATCAAAAACTCGATTAATAAAAATGAAATTCTGAACCTCTAAAAACTTTACAATGAATTCTTGTTGCTTTAATGCCATATTTAAATGCAATAAGAAGAGGCAAAAATTCAGAGAGTAAATTAATAACGAACCATAAAGGGTTTATTAAAATTAAGGGTTAATGACGTCGTCCTCCTCATCAATCCATCCATTTTTCATTCTCTCGTATTTTTTATGAATATCATCGTGTGTTTCTAATTCACAATTCACATCGTGATTATTATTATTAAACAAGTATGTCGTTGACGAGATGATATAATGGCAGTACGTAATTTTAATTACATGGGAGGGTTGAATCCACCCTTGTCGGTGTGTATTTTTATATTTTAATGAAATGATATAAAAAAATGTTTTTAATACACATGTGTGTGTGCGTTCTGAGATTCTTTTTAAAATTTAAATCTCAAGTTGAAAGTTACTTCCGTCCATATTTTTTTAAAATTGCGAAAAGAGAGACCTCGTTTCATTTGGAATATGATTATTTTTTTAGAAATGGCAGCAGCTGAATGCGGTGAATAAAGGCTTAAAAAATAATAATAACATTCAAATCGGCAGCTGTATGGATGCATTACAAATAAAGTATGCGGATATAAGTCAATCCACTGTTTTTAATGTTGTCATGTTTTTATTGCTCTCCATCAATATTATCGCCTTCTTTTGTGCATGCTGATTATAAATGCTCTCAATTCTTTTACTGCATTTTGCATGCCGTATTTTGTATTTAAAATTATTATTATTCCATTTGCATATATGCGAGTACATCCATATATATAAATATATATTTAATACCAATGTCTACATATAGCGAAAATTGGATTTTGATGAATGAAAATTGTTACGATTCTGATGCCTAAAAATCATACGTCAATAATTCTTTTATTCCGTTTCATTTTGATATCATGCATAATGCACATTTGACAAATTAAATGCACAATTGCGATTTTCAGTCGCTTGAATTTTGCCATTTTTCGGGAAGTGAAGAGGATTGAATTTCAATGTTGATAGAAAGTCACATATTTATGAGACATGTTAGGGAGGATATGTGAGTTGGAAGTGACTTTTCTGTTATGGAGCTAAAACGTTTATTTTAAAGTTTTGAATTTTAACGTTTGCACAATTTGAATTTTATTTCTAACGGCGTTTGTGGGTTTAAAATTAACAATTTATCCAACTATCTTCATATCATTTCCTGCATCAAAAAATCCAATTAATTCAATTCTTTGACATTCCGACGAAAGAGCCTTTTAAAAATCTCATCGATTCTACTTTAAACCTCCTGCTGCTAACATTGATATATCATTCATACACGAAAAAAAATAATCACAATTGCGGAACTTAGTTATAAGCAGCAAAAAAAAAATGTCAGCGACATAAAAAAATTCAATTCATGTCAATGGAGACCGTCTACCTACATTTATATGCCGTGCGACTTTGTGACAGTGCCAGTGAATGAATGTCGCTCCTTTGACTCTACACTCTATGACTTGCAGGCATATATGCATATGACTGAAACAATTTTCCTATCTGACATGGCAGTCGTGACAATTTGCGCTTGGCATAATGATGACAAATCAGCGCGCTATAGATGCAGTCGTGCAATGAAATAGACGCTCGACGTGCTAGCTTTTTCTCTTCTCTATGTCTTTAATGTCGCAAAATTTATGTGTCAAATGTTCCTTGTTGTCTTCTCGCTGATATTTTCATGGATAATTGCAAGTCGTGCTTCCAATAATTTTGACATTTCGTCTTCATGATTGGAACAAAAAAATTTGTTCAAATAATATTCTTTTTTTTTGGTGATTTAACAGCGACTGAAATTGCGATTTTTTTTTCTAGCTCGCTCTATTTTTATTGGTTTGTGAGTAAATGCCATAATGATTGCTTAATAGCTCAGAATCTCATTAAATATTCACTCCGCCACCAATCATCGGTTCAAATTGAATTTACCATCAACGAAAGAGCTTAACAATAAATTTTATAATATAGAAAAATTGGTCTCTGTTGTTGCTGCTCTCCTCTGTTCTGTTATATTCCATTCGACCCATTGCTACCAATTTTCAAATACACAATTTTTTTTTTGCTGTTGTTTCGTTATTGTACCCACAAAATTATTCCTCAAAAAGTGGGTTGCCAAATTCTCTCAATTTCATATGAGTACTAGAAAGATGTGCTGCCAACTTTTGTTGATCCACAACGAATAAAATTAAAATTATACCAAAAAGTTGCTTACTAAACAGAACAAAACTAGTCACCAAGCTGAGAGTTTCATATTTTATAATTTTGAATTGTGACGTCTTCTTTTCAGATCATCTTCAGTTTAGAATATCCAAAAATTCTTTATGAGCAACAGTTTTTGAAAATTATAGAATAAACGGAACCAACAATCCAATTTTTTTTCACTTGAAAATTTTACACCAAAAATACATTCAGCATATTAATGTACAAATTTAGGAAGCATAATTCAGCATGTTTTATTAAATTTAATTGTTTATAAATGGTTGAATGGAAAAAATAAATTTGCTCTGTAAAATGAAGGTACATAGCATATTGTACGAGTTAAAAATACCTGATTTTTTGAAATAGGTTGAGAAATATTGTGAAAAATAAATTGAAGGCTTTTTGATTTTGAATATTCACATTTTTGTTACGTGTGACTTTTGTGTCTGAAAATCAAATCAAAAAAATTTCAGGAATGATAGTAAATATTAAGTAACTCAGACACCGTCGTCAACTGAAATCAAACCATCAAACTGACAAAATACACGCACTTATTGTTTCTATCCAGTTGATTCTGATTTTTCTGAAATGTGCTTGAATATTTTTTATAATAAATTATACACTTGACATTTCAATGACATAAAACTCATTACAGCCCACTTAGTTCGACCGGAAAAAAATCACATGCTCTTAAAATATTAAGAACCAGCTAAGTATAAAAAATCCCAAAAATAAAAAAAAGAAGAAATTTTTCATTCCAAAATAACATATTCATACATAAATGGCATAAAACTTGAGTGGCATAATGCGAAATGTTTATGCTTAATGCCTAATCACAGGAAATTATTCATAACATATTCATGTAAATATCTCATCGATGCACATTTCTTTTTATTTCTCAGTTTTTCATGCTTCTCTTTATTTGAACGAAGAGACATAAGATTGCAATAAAATTTGCATGATTGGTTTTTAGATATTGAAAGATTATGGCGCATTTTAAAAATATTAATGTTAAATTACAATTGATTTAATTGCAGAAAGTTAAGAATCTCGATGCAAACGGCACAGATGATAAAAACTCAAACATTGGTCTGTCAAAATCACTATCAAAATTTTTTAATAGCACTTAGTTGAAGCCGACGTTGAATCAAGGGTGTGGAACTGAAGAATTACATTTTGATCATTTTTGATAAATTTTGATCATTTTTGATAAATTTTGATCATTTTTGATAAATTTTGATCATTTTTGATAAATTTTGATCATTTTTGATTATTTTTGGTAATTTTTTTGATCATTTTTGATCATTTTTGATCATTTTTGATCATTTTTGATCATTTTTTGATCATTTCATCAGTACCACACCCTTGCGTTGAATGGAGTCTCAGTTGCACACTGCCCTTGTCTATTTTGTGCGAATTAGTCTAAAATTCAACCGATGATTGTCCTTAAAATATACCTCTCGTAAGTAGACACACTCGTGTACATTCCAATCAGAATCTTGATGACGTTTAAATAAATGTCATGGAACACTCCCGAAAATTCTAGACCCCGACGTAGATATATAAAATTTATTGGTCATACAGACGCGACATAGCATAACATACTGAACACTTCAGACTCCAAAAACCAAGCTATATGCTACACAAAAAATTGCTGCCAAAATGCAATAACAGAAACAGGCCGCACTACAACAAGAAGACAAAACATAAGAGCAGCATAAAAATTATTATTTTATTTCATATGAAAAATGACCGGAGATTTGTTTTTTGTAATTTTTAATTTTAAAAGATTTTCTTTTTTTTCGATGCTTCGCTCAAGACCAGAAAAAATTGTAGAATGGAAATGAAAAAAGAAAAAAAAATTGTGTTACAATTTTAAAAATTTTAAACGTCTTTGTGAACATGATTTTACTGCCTACATTATGTGATTATTATATGAATATATAAAAGCAGATACCTCGATTAATGCAATTTTGCGTGTTTGTTTGCTTTTTTCATTCATAATTTAGCTTCGTTTTTGTTAATTGGAAAACCTGTTGTGAATGAAAAGACTCTAATGTCATATTCAGTACAGTGGGGTTCCTACGTCTCATGACAAATAGCTTGTGTTCCTTTTTTGTATTCACTGTTGTCTCTTTTCGAAATCTGTTATTTTTGAATTTGTGCATAAACTCATCGGCGACTTTTAAGGAAGTTAGAAACTTTTGCCTTTCCTTTTCTCAGACGAAATTTGAACTGATGCTGAATATTAACATTTTTTTTAATAAATTGTGACCCCCTGGTACACTTGAAAATTAATTCATACACTGACATGACTACACATCAAAAGACAAAAAGGAAAAGCTATTTCTTCATCTATTCAATTCTCTTCCAATGCCTGGAATCCATAAATGCATTAATGCATTGCCGTGAAATTATTTCCACCTATATGCATGTATTTACGTACTTAGCCCTTCCACATTTCGATATTCTTCAGCTGCAAAATATGCCAAGAGGAAAAAATGTGATAAGTACCTTAACTAAAACTGTACATGACACGATATATAAATGCTGATGACTGTTGTGAAGTTTATTGAAATTTAATGAAATTGTAAATTTGCGTTAATTTTATAATATGAAGGTGACTTATTGTTCTTGAGATTTTATTTCTAAAGAAACGCAAATAGCATGTAAACGATAAAGAGGAGAAGATTAATCTACAAATTACGTTTTACTGATGAGCTCGAAATAAGTACATGGAAACGTTAATGAATTTTTGGGATTATTTGCTGTTTTGTTGCAGTTTGTTTAGATTTTACATCCTTAATTGATTTTTAAGAGCAAAAAAAGTGTTCATAGATCCTAAACTTGAGCAAAAGAAAACGAACATTTTTTTAAACTAGAATTATCACTTCTTATTTATAAAGATTTAAACCTTCATAAAATTTTTAAAATTTTCAATGCCACTTAAATGTATTTAATATTATTTTTATGATTATAGATATAAAGCTTATTTTAGCTTATTTAAACTATCAGTTTTTCAAAAAAGTTGTGTATCATCAAGTTTTGTATACGTCCTTAGCTCCCCAACATTCAATATTAATCCAATAAATCTCTCAAAATAAATTACATAAATACATGTTTCTATCTATTTTCTTCTTTATTCATCCATTGCCATATATTAATACTGATTGCATGTGAAAAATATCAAATAAAGAAAATTTTCTTTCCTATGAATAGAACAACAAGAAGAAAATGCTGCCACGCCTTACAATTCGCATAATACTTTATGTGTCATCATCACGTAAAGCATAAATTTAATGCCACTGCTCCGTGTGCTATTGTGAAAGTTTGTGAGGGTGAAAAAGTGCAACTTTTATTCTTTCCAAGCGCACTTACTAAATCGAATAAGGAGAAGAAGAAGAAAAATCCTTTTCTGTCTCACTAAACTCATTAGTCTCCATTATTTTTAAGGTGGCACCTTCCTACCTAGTTTTTCACTCTTCATGAATGTTCTAATTTATTGCCATATTTTCCATTTTATTTCTACTGCCTCCTCAGCTAACTTAAAATATATGTTAGATGCATAATATTAAGTGCAATAGATAGATCGCGACTTTTTGCTTTATAGCACAATTACAAATGGATAACATTACCGGCATTGCATATATTTATACAATATTTATCGCATGTATGTTATGCTAATAAATTCCTTTTTTTTTTTTCGTCAGGACATATGAAGCACTTTGCATAATAAAACGCTTAAATTTTTTGATATGCAGATTTTTATGTGGAAGGCGTTTTCGGTCATTTTGTCTGGATTTGAGTTTGATCGCTTGATTATTGATAATTCAGAAGGGATATTTGGGTGCTATAATTTTTATCAAAGCTCGGATTTTTAGCTTCAATCATGATTATTTCTGGATACATTTATTTATTTTTCAAGACCTTTCTTCATTAAGTTCTGATTATTAAATGCGCTTCCACATTTGCATAAAAATTGTCATTCAAAATCCAACCTTACCTTCTCCTTTTCCATTCATTTTAATTTTCTGCATAGTGCAAGTGTGGCATGTGATATGTGTATGGAAGTATAGAAAGGAAGGCCTTTAAACTTTTTATTCTGTACTCTTTTTTTTTATTTAAAATTCTCTCTCTCAGCTTTTATTTTTCCTACATCCTTTGACAAATTGTCGTGTGTCACGCTATTGCTATTTGTTTTGAAAAAAATATTAAGAAGAGTCTACTCCCCTTTGCCTTTATATTATCCACATTTTTGTTATTTTTCAATTGCTCACTGATCTCTCGCTCGTTCACTCGCAATTATTATTTTTTAATTCAGCAGAAATTTAATAATGTTATGAATATGAAATGATAAATTAATTATCGGTAGGTACAAAATAAAATCATGATTGGTCAATAAAAGGAGGTAAAATTAGCATATTTTTCATGCACATTGAGAAGATAAAATTCTTTAAGATCATGCACGATTTTAATGGTGATCTGTATGTAAAGTAGTGATTATGTAGATGGGATTTCAATGGAAAATATGTTCATTCTGAGATATATGCTCTACTGTGCATATTATGTGATTCTTGTGAATTTTGTACTCATCAATTTTGTCTTCAACTGATTTCAGCTTGTTCTTCTTCCAACATCCTTCTTGTGTATTTATGTTTACCAAGAACGCCCTTTCACTTAATTAACAATCATTGAACTATAGCAACATATAACTCATCGTCATCATCATCATTAATGTTTAGTTGAGAACTTTTTCATCTATTGCGGAAAAGTTTGAGGGATATGAATTCAGAATGTCTGGATTGTACTGATCTTATAAATAGTTTCATTGACGACTCAAAATCCTAATTATTAAGTTTTAATGACAAATTATTTTTTTAATAGATATTAAACAATTTTTGCGTCTTTTCAGCTAAAACTCTACAATCAGTGCCTTTTATACTCAATTTTTTCTCCTTGCTCCTCTTAAATTTTCAATGAATCGGTAGATAAAGGCTGTACAGAAGATTCAAATTCATATAATTATTATCGCATACTGTCTTATGAGTTGCAAAAGCAGCTCGCAACACAAAAAAATTTGTTTCCCACGCAATTCATTTTAACTCTCAATTTCGTTGCATTTTGCACAAAACAAAAACTTCTTGTTGTGCTTTAATTTCATTTTTTTTTGTTATTCCTTTTCTCATCTTCCTTCCTCTTTTTCAAGTTGAGATTATTATTTTATGAATCGAATGAAAAATGATTATTTGCAGTTGGATGTTTAAATTATCCTTCAACTTATTCATTCACACATGTGCGTTGTATTAAATAATTTTCATTGTATTTTGACTTGATGAGAAAATTAAATCATTTAATAAGCAACGATTGTTTTTTGATTGGGGATTTTAATTTTATTATCTTACATTAATGTTTGAAGATTAGGTTTTTTTGATTATCCGAATTTTGAAGCTGCTATAAATTGAATATTGAAGCTTTCTTATCATAATAATGTCTAATTAGCTACAAATTATCCCTCTCACAAGTCCCTAGTCCCATTTCAAGTCCTTTAACCTTTAATTACAAAAAAATAATTTTCCCAACTCTTATTTCCTCAAAAACTTTACTAAGTCGTGCATGATCAAAATCAATTGATTTGTTTCCTAAAAATTTAGCATAAAAGATGTAAAATATAAAGTTTGAAAATTTTTATTGCAATTACACAATTGCACTGGGAATAGTAACAAATTTTGAAAAAATAATATGAAATCAGTTCGTAACATGGCACAATAGTGCACACACTTTTTTACATTTTTCTGTAGAGGCAAAATAAAGCACATTAAAGCTATGGTAGTAGCACTTTATCGCTGATTAATGCCTTTTATTCATGTCGAAATTGCTGTTTGTTTGCAATTGCAATTGCACAAATAAATGGAAAAAAGAAGTAAGTATGTACACCGCACACCAAAAGCGTAAATATCAATATCAATTTTAATTGTACATCGACATAGTCAAAGGAAGGCATGGAGACGTTATTGCGAGTAAAAATTTTAAATTTTATGATAGACGCATCAAAAAATGTAATCGAGGAGAAGCTTGAGTCTCTTCAGAACTAGGTTTTTGATAAAATCCAATTTTTTATTTTAAGAATTTGTAGCCAAGACTTTTGGCACATTTTCGAATATGTCCACCAAGCTATGATTTTACCAAAAAAAATGAAGTCAATCCAAACTGCACATATTTATGCATTTTTCAAATAATTCTGTTAAAAAAGGCAATTGCAACAATGAAATTAAAATTGTGTATTAGTTACCAACTTTTTCAGCTACTTTTTATTGCAAAAAGTTATTTTTTTTTACATACATACACACTCAAAAGAATTTGTACGATGCGTTTAGGAGCACAGAAGTGCAAGTGGCATGGTTTTGTTGAAGGTTTCAAAAGGAAATGATTTTTAATGTACTTCTTACTTTTTTTTCATTTAATTTGTAGCAAAATTGCAATTTGTAATTGCACACATGTTCCCGATATATATATATACATACAGTATTAATATTACCATTCCATCGTTCATCGCTCGTTCGTCGACGTTCCATATCATACCTTCACGTTCAATTGCTGTTATTATTGTTGTTATTACATCGAGGCAAATATTGTGAACAAATACCAAATGTTGTTGTTGTAATAGAACAAGTAAGCGAATATTATGTATGAAAAAAAAATTATGATCACGATTTGACGCACGATAAATGGCAGCAGCAGCAACAACAGCAGTCAAAGTATAGAAATTGAGAAGTTGATATTAAGCAGCATATGAGAAAAAAGGTATAATGCCACCTATATCCACTGCAATAGTCTTTTTTTCTTTTTCACATTTCTGCATCATGTAATTGCAAATTTTAAATCTCATAAACATTACAGACTGTGTGAGTGAGAAGGAAAGATATAAAGAAGTTGAAAAAAAGGGAAAAATGATTTTTAATTTAATTGAAAATGATTAGAGGCATTAAGAGTAATATATTTATAAGATATTGCAGCGCTGATATCCGGCGTATGTTTTTAGTAGTCAATCGAGTCAAATTATTATGAAATTTTCAAACTCAAAGTTATGGATTTATTAAACTATATCAAAACAATAGCAACATTTATTTAAATATCTCCAAATACGTTTGTGTCTCTAAATTAGACCTGATCTTATACTTTAGTAAAACTTGATCAAACTTTATATGAAAATAAAACCTAATAAAAAGCAGCATTCACATGACAAATATTTCAATGAGCATATTCATCTCTAGTCTAATCATTAAAACCATTCATTCACGTCCACAGATTCATTGCAATGAGTTATTCATGAGTTTATAAATAACTCATATTAATTTACATTCCCACTGCATTTATTGACACTTAATTAAATTACCGATAAAGCAAATTTGATAAACTCTCGAAGCATAAATTTTTTTTCTCACACGAATTAATCGAGAATGTTTGTCACACGTTACATTTAAAAAGTGATCATAACAAAATTGTAGGTATGAAGTCGAGAGAAAAAAAGCGAAACGTATTTTTTTTCTAGGTTAATTTAATAATAGATAAAAAGCGAACTACTATTACAGCAGTTATGAGCAACATTTTAAAAAATTTTTTCTCAACTCTTTTTCGTTTTGATGAAATCACGATATGAAAAGTAAAAAAAAAAGAAGTAAGGAGGCACACACGTATTACATAAATTGCATGTTGCTAGTGCTGTGTATTTTAATGCAGAGCTTCATATATCCATAGAGTTCTTAATCGATTATTGACGTGCGGTTTTAAGAAGAAAACGGAGAGAATAAAAGGGGATTGAAGGAAAACTCTTTCATTTTTTGAGGTCAGAAGGCGCATCTGGTAGAGATTTACCATTGGGACACTTGCAAACTCTTTACCTTTTCATTTAAAACAATATTGCAATGCATTCCTAAACAGTACTAGGTTCACAATCTTTCATCCATAAACTTAACTTAAAATAAGTTAAAATTTTTGAATGAAACTTCGCGAAATGCATAAAACCTGTCTTTTCGGGTCTTTGAGAATCCAAATGTGATACTGTATAGCGCACATACATAAAAACTTTATAATCATAATAATAATAATCCCAACGTTGACGATGATGCGAGTGAGGCATAAACGCAACGAAACAAAAAAAAAACATAGCAAAGAAAGAAGTAATGCAATATGGTATTTACAACATAAAAGAATGCATGCAGAAGATATTGATAAAACATATTAATTTTTCCAGTTTTTCCAGTTTTCTGTTTTATTCCATATATTCGCTAAATGGATCGTCGAATGAGCGAAAAAAAAATCTACAATTGCATGAAATTGTGTGTGCACTTCAGTGAAGGTCTCGGATGGCAATTTATGCTGCTGGATGATGTACAGCCTTTAATCTCTCACTCATCTCAATTCGTGAAAATAATAGCTGCAATATCAATAATGTGATTCTGGCTGAAATTGAAAGACTTGGAAGAATGAACGCGTTTTTCATGCATTTCAAAATCTTCAAGATTTGGTTTTTCTGCAACAATTGTTTTCTTTATTTCTTCCTTTTCGTTCTTAACCTTTCCTTGAAACTTGAAAATATTTTTTTATTTAAATATCAATTTATTGAAGTTTCAACTAAAATGGAAAAGTTTTTCAGAATTTAATTTATATTAAAATTTTACATTTTTTATCGAAACAATATCAGTCGCTTTTAAGTTATTCTAGACTTAGTCAATTCAAATTTTTCTTGATACCTAGTAAAGGGTATATACAAGCAGACATAAATCGACTTTAGAGTTTTATCAGATAGACTTTTGATACCTTTAAGAGTTAATTCTATTTTAAATCAAATTTAACCTTCATCTGAAATTTTAATTTTTTGAGTTTTCTCATATTTAACAGAATTTCCGCCCACCTAAAAATGTTACAATTATCATAAAAATGTATTCAATAGGACTCGTGATATTGTGATTAATTTGCTACAAATTTTTAACTTTATTCATTCTTGAGGTTCCATTTCCACATGCGTTTATGTTTGTATGTGTGTTTGTGTGTAAATTAAATTAAACTTAAGTATAAATTTGAAGTAAATTGTAGAAAATTATACACATTCATAATTACTATTATTACCATAATGCTCAGAGACTAAATTAATTAATTTTAATTATAAGATACAAAAAAAATGTAAACATAAATATTGCACATTAAATAAATAAGATCTAAATAATAAGTTGATTTAATTTTTCTATTATTGTGTTGCTTAATTATTTCCATTCTTTTAAAATTTCTTGATAGTTCAATTGTTCACAATTTATTTTTGTTTAATTTTGTTTACGATAATCAACCATATGCTTAATTCATTTTACAATAACTTTCAACTGTCACCTTCTATGTGATTTTTTAATTGCTGAATGATCTAGTGGAAGAAATTCTTAATCTTAATCTTCTTTTAGAGGATTGAAAAACTACCTAGATCAATTTGGTATATTCAACATAACATTAGGTAATTTTTAATAAACTTTAGATAAATCCAAAATACTAGATTTTAATTTTGAAACCGAACTTAAAAATTGAAATTAAAAAACATTTCAAATTCCAGATCTTTAATTTTTTAATCATCCCAAAATGTTCTTAATTAACAACTTCTTCCTCACAAGACCATTCCAACTATAATTTCATATTAACTGCTAGTTCCATTTCATACGTATTTTTTTATTATTCATCATATTTTAATATTTTTTATAGGTTTTTCATTCAATGAATATCACTGGATTTGCGCCTATCCTCATTCGATAATATTTTGGAGATCATTTACAATCAGTTACATTATTTTATTCATTAATATATTATTTTTATTCCATTTAAGATTTTTTTATATAATATCAATTTTTTTATTAGTTTTAAGATTCTTTGATATGATTGCGCATGTTTTTATATTAAAATTATTTATATTTACTGTTTTAACTGTCACGCGTAATATGAAAGTCTAATCATTATGATTATTAACTTTTAAAATGAATCATTAAAAGAAATGTTTGATGTTGAAGATATAGTATGTAGATCTATCTGTATGATGTTATAATGTGTAGATTTTCATAGTGTTTAATAAACAGCAGAGCTCGAAATCAACATGGAGCTCTGATATCAAGAATTAAGGAAAGGAATTTACTCAGAAAATTGCAAAATTCAAATTTTTAAAAAGATATTTTAAATTATTTTCCGCAATACAAAACTCAAGAAATTGAACTTAGAATTTCATAAAAATTTGTTCAATTATTAAAATGAACTTAATTCAATTGATTGCAATTTTCAACAGTTTTCAAGCCTTGTCAGATAGCAAAAGAGATTACAAAGATGAAATAGATGTACAAACACTTGCATATTACACAGGTTTCCATCATTTTCTTCACTTTAATATTTCATTCATTTATTTTATGTTATGTTATGTTATATTATGTACTTAAATGGGCAAGATCAGAAAAAAAGGGAATAAATATTCAAATTCAGATTTCTCAGCTTTTAATAACTTAATTAATATGATTCCTTCACTACATGATAGCTAATAATAGTAAGTTTCTTTTTAACATTCATTTTTCAAAATGGCGACTTATTAAGTAAGTTTAATTAACAAATTAATATTTGAAATCGATTTTTCTTTGAAAAGAAAGCAAGATAAATGTTTGGAAGCTTGACAAAAGTTGTAGAGCTTGCTTTTTTCTATCATATGATCAAAATAGATTTTATTAAAAATGAGTTATTTAAGTTAAATTAACTGAAAACCAAATTGAATGTAAAATGTATTATTAAATCAAAACTATTAACCTTAATCGGTCAAGAACAATTACTTGATATCTAAAGAGTCTTTTACTATTTGATTTACATTCGAAAAAGGCTTAAAAGTAAGTTAAATTAACTATAAAAACAATGAAATTTAAGTTGAGCAACAAATTTTGCTCTTATTTGCTCACAAATTTATAATTTTAAAAACCGTTACAAAATTTTTGGTCAAATTTTTTACTATAATTTAATTTTCTCTGCTTGTCTTGAACAAAAAGTAATATTTCTTTTGCAATATGATAAACATTGTTGAATTCTATAGTTTGAAATGAAAAAATCAGTAGACGAATAACACAGCAATGACTTATGACTAGTTTTGTAAAACTCATCATAACTTGGTTAATTATAGTAGAATTGAAAATTTTCTCTCACAAACTTAAAGAAAATTACATATGTAACCTTTTTTGTAAAGAAAGATAGTTCCTAAACTATTTCCTTCATATCAAAATTTCAGCTTCAACATTTTAAAGCTGAATTAAGCTAACTTACAAATCCGCCATTTTGTATATTTTAGACAAAACTTTTAATGATTTGATTACTTAATTATCTGGTGAAAAAATCGTTTTGATCAATGAAGTATTCGCAGAGATATTACATTTGCAACATGGTGTAAAATCGAATTTCCTCAAAATTGTTCGTGACGCTTAGCACTTTAAATTAATTTTTAATTATAATACAATGTCTAAGAGATACTTGTTATACACCAAAATATAGCTCTTGGCAAGGACTTTAAGAAAAACACAAGTCTTAAATACATATTTCGCATTATTGATTCAAAAATTGTAAATTATTGTTAAGCGTCACGAACAATTCATTTTTGATCTTGCCCAAATGTTATTCATTTAATTTATTTTATAATATTTTCTATATCATCGTTGTAGTCTCACGAGAGATTTTTCAAAAACAGCGAATTGCGAAAAGTCAACAGTGAATTACTACAATTACTATTATTATTATTATTAGACATATTTTTTGGTAGTCACGATTCGGAACGTCTAAAATCTTCATCATGTTGAGATTGTGGTGAAGGCATATTCATATTTGCAGATGACGGTGGAGATGATGGTGAATCTGAGCGCGGTGTAAGACGATTATTGAGCGATGTAGCAGCAGATGAAGCTGTCAAATTATTCAGTTGCGGTGGCAATAAATGTGATGCAAATGCAAAGCCTGGCAGTCCGGCTAAATGGGGAAACAAAAATGGATTATTAACCGCAGCCGACTGTTGAAGTTTCTGATGTGGTCCATTAAAAAGTGCTTCTTGATAATTGTGTTGGTTAACCATTGGCAATTGACTTTTTAATGCTTCAAGTTTCATTGAAAAGTTTCTCGGATCGCCATATAGTCTTGCTAGTAATTCCGCCTGTAATGGATTTTGAAAGGCGGCAAATGTTTTAGGGTCAAAATTTGCAGCAGCCATTGCTACGGCTGCATGATGATGTGGATTAAGTTGAGTGTTTGGTGATGCTCGATCACTTGTCGATAAAAGCTTTCGATGAAGATTTAAATTCGAACTATGACGATCTCGTGATCTTTTATTTGGGAATTTTGCATTACATCCGTCAATGTTACAGACAAATGACATTTGCTCGTTTGAAAGTTGCGATTTTGAGCCACATGCTGAACACTTTTTTGTTCCATTATGATCTTCAATTATTATTCCATGCTCACAACATGGCGATCGATTTTCTTCATTGTCTCGTTCACGATCAGGTGTTGGGGTACGTGATCGTGATCTGACTGGACTTGGCGGTGTGTTATTAATGAGAAAATTAAGTGGTGGGAATTGCGGACCGAGGATATTATTGCCATTCATAAAAGAATTGAAAGCACCTGCATTTTGTGACATTTGCTCGAGTTGTCTTAGTGTTGTGCTTGTTTGATGGAAATTCTCAAACTTGCTATCAAGCTTATCGTTGTTCATACTCGAGAAATCATTTGATGATCGTGACTGATCACTTCTACCATTTGCTCGATTCTTTATTGACAAATTTAAAGTACCATTCTCATCTTCTTCCTGAGACTTTCCATTTTCAGCATCAGAATTTCCATCATCCTCTTCCTGCTTACATTCAATTGGTTCCTTTTTTAATTTTATGACATTATGATTGTCATTTTTATTACTTCTATCAGCACCATCAATTCCATTATGGATTTTAATTTTCTTATTTTGTGGAGACACAACTCCATCACCACAATCATAATTTGGCTCTTTTTTAATTTTCGTCATTTCATCACTTGATAAATGCTCATCATTTTCCATCATCATCATCATCATATTCACAGCAGTTGACGGTGACATTGAACATTTTGTTGGATTTTGATTTTTACGTTTACGCTTGTTCGAATGATATTGACTTGCTAAAGCAATTAATTGCTCGTCCTTTGGTGGATCAGTTGAGGTCGATTCCTCATTACTGCTTTCATTGTTAGCACCATTTATCATGTCATCATGTAATGGGGATTTATTGTTACTCATTTTGAGACTAAAATCTTGAGGTTGATCATCATCAGCTCGATTAGTTCCGTAAGATTCGGAATCAATTGGGGAGTGCATAAAGTTCATGTTAGGTTTTACATCATCCGAGTCGGAACTAATTCCATTGTCAATATTAATGTCATCATCATCATCTTCAATTTCATCATCGCTGTTGCTATTATTGTCATTACTATCAGCCCTTGACAACCTGTGGAGTGCTTCGATGCTCTTTTGTTCCTCAAAATTATCACGACGACTTTCATGCTGTCTTCTCTGATGTTCATGCTCTTTCATTCTCAAGACTTCAAGGTTTTGCTTAAAATCTAAACCAGCCAGCTGCTGATGACGTAAATCACCTGGTGGAAGAAGTGGAAATGGATTGAATGGATGCATTGGAAGTGAACCAGGAGGTGGTAAAAGCATTGGATGTGGTTGAGCACTTCGTCCATCATGCGGTGATATTTTACGTCTCAAATGAGGTGAATGAAGCTTTGGATTTGGATTTGCGCTATGTCGATTGCGTGAACGTCGGGAACTGAACATCATATTGCAACCTTCAACCGTACATTTATGCATCTCACGTAAATGCACAGCAGAAAAGTGAATTTTCAATGCACCCTTATCGCAAAATGTTTTAAGGCAAACATTACATTGAACACGCTTCTTTCCAGTACTGGGATTAATAAATTGAATGCCCAAATTTGGTGGTATTGTTCCCCATTGTCGCTTTGGCGGTGACTGTGACTTGTGATGATGATGTTGCTGCTGAGATGACATTGATGTTGAATTTAACGGCGGTGAATGTGATGACAATTCTGTATGTTTTGATGAAAACTTATTATTATTGTTGCTGCCACGACTTAAATTTAACACATCCATGTCTGAGCTCTTTGATTTTACCAAGTCATATGGATTTGTGCTACTTATATCTATTCTCTCATTATTTTTTGGTGATTGTAAATGATGATCAGACTTTGACGATGATTGTGATGTGTGATGTTGTGGAGCATTTGCATTAGCTGCTGCTTTTGCTGATGCCAATAAATTTGGAAATGATTGAGCAACCAGCGATGCGGCTAATGAATGATTTAATGAACTAGCTAGTGACATTGGTGGGATAGGAAATGGTAAGTGACCCATTGATAAATTCATAAAATTTGCCGGCAAATTTCCAGCTGATGTGTTTGAAGAATCTGAAGCTGATGAATTTCTACGTCTTTCTTTCTCTTTTCTCATTTGCTCTTCATGTTGTTGCTGCAACTGATGCAAAGCTTCTGGACTAAATTTTGGTGTTTGCATACCTGCAGCTGTAAATGGATTCAGTCCCATTTGATGCGCCGCATTTAACTTACGAAAATCGAATGGCTGCATATTCTGCAGTCTATTTAATGGATGTGATGATAAGTCTCGTGTGGGCGATGATGCCGGCGATCTGTTTGAATTGTTCATATTATTTGAAGTATTTTGATTATTACTATTTGGTGACGATGATGGACTTTTAAAAAATCCACTTCCCATATGATTTGGTGTCAGTCCTGTCGCTAATTTTTGGTGCATTTGAGACGCAAGTTGAAGCTGTGAATGTTGCAACTGACTCAAATGCATGTTTATTGGATGGTTTGCTAAATCTGGTGATGACAGTTGACGACTTGGTGACATTACCATCGGCGATGATTTTTTTGTTTGTCTTTCTCGTCTCAGCTTTGGTTGATTCTATTAGTCAAAAGTTGATTTTTTCCTTAGTTCTTTTTATTTTTAATCTGCAATGAAAAAGAAAAAGGAAATCAAATTAAACATTTGAAAAATTTTCACATGTCATGTGTTCCTGAAAAAATAAAATTTGTAACGCTGCATATGAAAAAAATCCCGCAAGCTGAATGAGGCAATAATAAAAAATTGAGAGATTTTGTAACAAAATTTTGTAGATCGAAAAATTCTTCGAAAAAGGTGAAGATGATTGTGCAGAAAAATAAAATGAAATTTGTTCATATTGTGTACGATTATAAAACATGTGTTTTATTTCATTTCAATTCTCTCTCCTCACTTTTTCATTTCAAGTTAACTGGATTTTTTGGAATCTAGTAATTTCTAACTTATATTGTCTCGTTTTGACTGATTTTACTTAAGACAGACTAGATGTGAAGTGTGGTTATTTTAAAAAATAAATGCATGAAATATTTTGGTCCAATTCTCAAAATTTTGAAGGTTTCTTAATAATTTCTTCAAAAATGGACTATTAAACTAACGCCTGTTTCAAATTCTTTTATTTTTCATTTAAGGTCTACATCCCCAAAAGTCAGACACTATTTTTAAACGACTCCACAAGACATTCAACAAAATGCGCTATTAAATTCTTCAACAAATATGATCTCTCTACTCATAAACGATCTGTACTATAAAATGTTTCCGATGGGACGCAACGACTACGACGATGATGATGATGGAGCCACACATGTCACTTTTTAATCGAGTTTTTTTTCTTACACTTTGTGCCATATTTTTAATTTCTATTAAATGTAAGGGGGAAAATTTACTTCAATGTATTCGTTAAATACCGTTGAAATTTTAAACAATTCACGATTGAATAGAAAGAGACGAGAAAAATAGAAAAACAAATATTTTTAGAGTCTCATTTAATTGCGTGTGATTTGAATCAGTTAGACAGGCATAACTGTAGCTGATATTGTTTCAAGGAAATATCATTTTTATTCTCTCGGTTAATGTTTCGATATTCATAATTTTAATAGTCTTCGATGAGTCATTTTTGCGGCTTATTAATAAGTCTGAAAGACGTTTATTTTATGCAATTAAGATTGTCTAGGTTCATTTGTAAAAAATAATTAATATTAAAATAATTGAATACATGAATATTTGATTTTACATGGTTGGATATAGAAAATAAAACCACAAAGGGGGCCATTTGCTTATTTTGTCTAAAAAGGGAACTGAGATTTTTTGACGTTTTAAACAAAAACCTTAATATTGAAGTTTTACGTTGAACGTTAATAAGGGGATCCAGAGAAATTTTTGTTTTTGATAGACGTCACCAGTGAACGATCCCTAATGTTTCTTGGTTTTTTTTTTAATTTTTTTAAAAACTGAAGAAATTTATTAAAACCAAACCTTTATTCATCAAATTTTATCAAGTTTATATTTTACTAATTTATTTCCTCACATAAGTGACACGACAATATTAAAACCATTACAAATACTCAATCCAAATAATCACCTTAATCAACATTAGACATTGACCCAAAATAATTTGATTCCATCACCTTAAGGAATAATCATATTGATCATAAAAAGGCCCCCCTTGAAAAGCGTGCCCAAATTAAATGCAAAAAAATTACCAGAGATTATTTATAGTTCACACACTATCATAAATAATGACGGCAATAGCAACAAGAAGAAAAATTAAAAGTTTGGATATAAAATATAAAAAAAAAAAATCACTGAGAGTCACACAATTTGTAATGTTTCCTTCTGCCGTGAGAAGTAAACGTACAGAAATAAAAACTTATTGATCGCTGAATGTCAATAATTAATGTCTTACGTTTTCGTCAATTTTGAACAATTATTTTGTTCCATTGGTGATTTAGCAACAACAAGAAAAATTTTTTTTTTCATAAACATTTCAATACGGACAATTAATCGATAAATTTTTTACGGTCTGTATAATAATTTTATGTGTATATATTTTCTGTGAGCGTACTGTGCCTGCTTAAATGTCATTTTGATGTGACCTTCAATAATCGCGTACATTCCGAAATAAAATAAAATATTTTTATTTCTCAAAAAAAAAATCACTATTGTTGATATCTCATCTGGCAACATCTAGTATTACTTGTGTCAGACAGAGACAGACTGAACTGTCGATTGTCATCGATTATTTATAGTACTTAATAATTATTATTTACTCAATAATCCGGAATAAATTTACTTAAAAGCGTTTACAACCTGACTCAACGACCGCTTGGCTGTGCTTAGAACAAGGAGATATACTCACATGTCAGGCAAGCTGTAAATTTCAATTTCATTGCTTAAAGGGGAGGTCTTTAATAATTTATTTAATTTCAATCTTCTGTAATAATTTTTCATTTCGCATTTTTCTGTGTCGTGAAATAAAAAAAATTGAGTGTGGAAAAAATGTGCAAAAAGGAAGAAACAAGTAGCTTTTAAAGATGATTGTTGATCAATATTGATTGAGATTTGAACTTATGAAACTTGATAGTTTCATTTTAATTTAAATTTTGAATGTGCTTAAAATGATGATTTTTTTGTTATATTGATATATTAAAGTAAGACTTAATCGTTCTAAATTTTAGCAAACAATATTTGACTCCAAAAATCATATTCAATCATCAAAACACAATTTGTTTTCAGAAACCACAGCTAATAATTGTTCCTGTATGTCCAGCTATAAAATCTCATTACTGATACACTTAATTCAGTTGCTTACGTCGCTCTTTATCTCTTTAAATTATTTCTGTCTCCATTTCAATATTTTTTTCCTATCCGCATTTAAATCATTTTATATTAGAAACTGTAAAAAAAATTGCAACATTAAAAGCTAACCCGCAACCACAGCAGCACCAGCAGTTACAAGTAAATCGACAAGCCGGAATTGACAATGAAAAAACAAATCAAATCGACTGCCGTGCAACAAATAACATAAGACACAAAAGTATTGACTAGTACGTATGAGACATATAATTACATTTATTATAATGTTAAATGTGACACATATTTCATAAAGATTGTATTATACATAAAAGGCCTGTGATTATATCCACCTGGAAACCTTGAATCATTTTTTTTTGTCTTGCTGGTGTTGTTGCTGCTTGTGCCTTGCAGGAATTGTCTTGATGGATATAAGTATACAGTACCATTTTATGTTGAGACATTTATTTCATGCGAGCATCAACAATACTTTAAGTTAAGGTCTATTTTTGCGCTGAAACTGTCACTTGTGCCTTGGAAATGAGTTTTAAAAATTGGAGGCTTAAGATCTGTGATTACCATTGGATGTCACAGATCTTAAGTCCCTAATTGTGGTTTATAGAACAAGAAATTGTAGAAATATTCAAATTTCTAACATTCTCAATTAAGCACTTTATAAGTTATTAGAAATTTCATTAAGATCTTTCAAAAAAAAATCTACCTGAATCATTGTGATTTGATAAAATACTTAAAATAATAATAACATAATGTTAATGGCTCTTGCATCAATTTAGATCACTAATTTGATGATTAAATATAAAAGGCCATTAAAAAATTTAATATATCTTTTAAACCACATAGGTTTCCCGTTACAATTTTCATATACACACACACTCATACCCTCATATACATGATTTGATGAATAGCTTAAAAAAACGCAAATAAAAATATAAGAAAATAAATTTCAGTAAAGTGTTTTTACAAGCAGCAAGTGAGTACATAGACTCACATAATAAACGATAAAGCACCAGTTACGTTTCGGTGAGTCCATCAACTAATTAAAAGACATCACTTTTGTTTCATTAACAGTACACGTCGCCCAGGCATTGAGGCGAATGAGCGATCATAGAGAAGCACAGTTTTTTTTTCTTCTTTAAGACGAACTCACAATTACTAGAGCATATATCGCATAATGTGTTCACATATTTCTTATGGTCAAGTCAAATCAAGTCATAAATAATTCCGTGATGTGTCATGTTATGTTTCTTTTCTTCAAATGTGTGCACGGGACCGTATTGCAATAAAAGGCAATCTCTTTTGGATGGCACTTTTTTCTCCCAAAATTTATAGCATTTGAAATTCAATTTTGTTACTCATGCTTTTATTTTCTTGATCATTTCATGCTGATAAATTGAATTAATTTTACATTTACTTTTTAGAAATAATTAAATTAATTAATCGCAAGCGAAAATTATTTAATGTGGAATTAAAGAAGTAATGATGAAGCACATTAGATGATGATGAATGAATAAATTGCATGAAAATATTTAGAAATGTTTTGGGGATTTATTAACACGGTGATTTAAGATTTAAAAATTTTGAAGTAATGCGAGGAATTTAATAATCGGGTAGTAGCTTATGACTTCTTTGAGGTTCCAGAAATTATTGGTACAAGGAGGGAAAGGGGAGGGGGGGGGGTATACAAAATCAAAACGCAATTAATGACAAGCTTCAAGCCTTTACTTCTAACAAGTTCGACTAGCTAGTTTCTCAAGTAACACAAGCTCCTAGTTTTGGTTCCCCCTCTTCCTTGTCCCACAGTTCATTTCAGAAAGTAAAAATTGAAACAAATTTTAATTCTCATCGATTAAATTCGTTTAAGAAGATAATATGCAAAATATAAAACAACACATCCACCCACGCACAAGATGAAAGTGGAGAAGCGCAAGGCAGATATAAAATCATAAAAAATGTGTGTATAGTCCATACAAATGTGTTCGATTACAGCAAATAACAACAGCAACGAAAAAAAAAAACTAAAAGCGATAAAGTAAAATGAGAGGCATAAATATGAGAAGATAGCGCCTAAAGCCATTTCATGTTGATTCTATAACCGACCATGCACTTTAAAGTACAATATAATCTTTAATATCACAGCGAATCATATTAAATTAAATAAATGTTTCGCGTTATGAATTGCAATTGAGCTGGGACTTTAATTGTATAATTTTAATTTTTTTTTGTGCATAATTAATTGCTATATCGCAAAAAATAATATGAATGCACTGTGTGTGTGAGAGTGCTGTACAAAAGAGGAACAGGAGGAGTCCATTTATATTTTTCTTACATTTCTTCAACATTAAATGTGTTTAATTTAAAATTTAAATATTGACAGTAATTTATCAACACTTCGTTGCGTTTTTCAGACTTTTCGTGGTTCTTGTAAAATTTTTTTCTCCTCTTTCTTCTCACAGAAAAAAAAGAGTTGCGGCTTTTTAAAGCGAGACATGTCGATTGGACATATTGAAGGTGTATCTAAAAAGGAATAATAAGACAGCATTTAATAAGTACGAGAACGAGTATTTACTTGATGTTTTTGTATGCCTTTTAAAGAGTTGTCGTTGACTGCTGTCATTATTTACAATGGATGAAGACTAAAGGGGAAAAATGTTGCTTATTTCAAA
Source organism: Chironomus riparius (assembly GCA_917627325.4). NCBI lineage: Eukaryota > Metazoa > Arthropoda > Insecta > Diptera > Chironomidae > Chironomus > Chironomus riparius. Next base: position 30,204,339 of record OU895879.1, read on the forward strand.
TTAGCAGAAAAAACTAAAATTTTGCAAAAAATTTAACTTCGACTAAGAAACGAAAAACACCAAATATTTTAAGGATTCGAACCAACCTTTAATAAGTTTAAAAATCAAATTGATATTTTAATTTGTAAATAATTTTAGCTGGAACAACATCTAGTTTCATTAAATATGATGAAAAAGAAGAACTTAGATGTTTCTCTAATTTTTGCAGTTTCAAAGTTAAAAAATTCATCTACCAAAACTGCTCAAAATGAACAAGACAGTCCACGGAGTGTCACTTCAACACATCTATAAATCCACAAGTATCTGTGGCACTACCACTGCCTCTTAAATGCTAAACATTTCATTCAAAATCATTATTCTTTATTTATATTAAATCATAAAAAAAATTCCCTCAGTGTAGCTCAACACAAGCACCGCAAATCTAATAATGATGATCATCAACAATGTCATGATTTACATTATAATTATTACATTTATAATTGACTCTAGTGATATTTTTCTCTCTCGTTATTTGCTAACCATCATCCAAGTTGATGTTTGTCGTGAGCACAATGCATGAAAATATATGACAACAAGAAATATTTTGTCGTTAATTAAAAGCTTAAACATCATTTCGCGCATGTCACCAGAAAAAAAGACTTTTGTGACTATGTGGGTATAATATGACAATTTTGGCAGGTGCTAATGAGATTATTAAAGTGCTATGGGCATGACGAATGGATGTATACTATGGATGATTGAAATATGATTAAAACTAAAGTTGCTAGTTATCTCACACAAGTGCTAATTTCCATTTTCTTTTATTTTTTTTCACTTCGATTTTAAATTTTTTTTCTCTTTCTTTTTTTCAATTCAATAGTCTTCCTTCTCATCTCATCCCAAGCTCATATATCGCTTCTTTCTATTCATTTATTAATAATGTATTGAATGCGATACACATTAAAAAGAGAGGAACATTATTGTATTAAGTGGCAATGGCACTTCCATAATTTCTTAGCATAATTTTGTTAAATTTGTGATGCTAAAGCTTTTGAATTGACTTCATGTCTTGATTAGGATCTCAAGTCATTTCAGTTTACAAAAGTAAAGTTAAATAAACTGAAATGCGCACTTGGCAACTCCTTATTTGAAACTTCCTTACTTGAAAATTTTCATTCATTAATTTCTGTGACTAATTTTACTTCATTGAGATCGCAATTCATAATGAAAAAAATTTCATTGTCTCATGAACTTTTTATGTATCATCACATTAACAAGTAATGCAATAGAAATTCCCGATATTTCTTTCCTCCTTCTTCCTCATCTTCTTCTCAATATGATTAGAAGAATTTTTTTTATTGATTTATTGAGGCACAAACTTCTTTATTCCATTCTATAATTCTTTTTGTCGTCGACACATTATAATTCTCGTTGTGATTTATTAGAAAGCCCGTTCACAAGTTCTTCTTCTCGTTCTATTCTTTGGTATCATCATGTGCTTACTATTTTTTGTACTTGACTTAACAATGGCTAGAGGAAGAAGAACAAGAATTTTTTTAAAAAAAATCTTTATGACTGAAAAAGTAGAGAAGGAATCTATTAGTAACTGAGACAATGAGAATTTGTAGCTTTAGGTGAAGACAAATAGAATTAAATAGTTGGCGTGACATGGTTATGGCACTTTGGCGCATTTAAAAATAGTTTAAAAAAAAATATGATTATAAAAATTTCGAGACATAGATTATTATAGGTCATCATTAAAGGATTCGAACTTGAATTGATCTGATTATTAATAAAGAATTTTTTCGAACTTATGCTCATGATAGTCAGTCAAAGTGTTACCAGCCAAATTAATCTCCAAAATCAAAGAAAAAAGATCAAAATTCTTAAGATCGACAAAAATTATTGTCACCTTTATTAAGAGGGAATTAATATAAATTTAATGTCATTGTTCACAAGAATCTTTTCATCTCCGAGCATCGACATGGAATTTTTTATGGAAATAATAATTAAAACACAAAATGAGCAGTTACAGATTCTACTTCAGTCTTCTTTTCTCAATTCTATTGATGAAAAAAGTCTCCTCTATGAATGCTAATTGTATTGTTTCTCGTTATTATTTCATAAGATTAAAAATAAGCGATTAGGCAGTGACGAATTTTTTTTTCGAGTCATTAGCATTTTCAATTAAATATCGAAATTGAATCGAGTTTAAGGTCAATATTGTTTGTTGTTGCTATTGGTGCTTTATGGCTAATTTGAAGGCACAAAATTTCTTTCTTAATTGTACTCAATTAATTTTGAGGCTATTGATTTTTATTGGCTTTTTGAAATTGTTCTCAAGTGCAATCGTGAGCTGATGAATCTTGTCACTAGTGGTGCCTTTGTTCTGAAATTTCAATTGCTAATAAATTCCCTCAACCAATTAAAGAACTATTACTATTTACCAGAGGGCGAAGTCAACTCGAAATTTGTATGAAGTCGAGTGAACTTAAGTCGACTTTTCCATACAAAATCCGTCAACAATCAGGTGAATGTTCAAATGGGAAAAATATTGTTCAATTGCGACAATCAAATAAAAATTTCTGCAAACTTGTCATTAATATTCATAAAGCTGACCACTTGCCTCGTTAGAATGAACACCCATTGCATTGTAAAGGCAACAGAAAAGTATATAAAAAAATGGTCATTTTTCCATTTATTGTAATTAATTTTTTACAGCCCAATTAACTGCTATTGCATGCAGCGGTCGTCGCAGTATATTATTACTTTAAATTCCGACAATTAAGCGACACATTTTTATTCCCTTTTGTAAACTTTTTTCCTCAGAATGAATGCAATTCAAACAGTAGCATGTGATTTTCATTCTTATGCAATTAACATTAGAGTCGTGTCCACTTATGAGCTCTAAATAACTGAGAACTCTCTTTCACTTTGATTTTTCACATTTTTTTGTCAGCAATTATGGCATGTTAATTTTTTTATGACACCCAACCATGTGTATGTATGTATAGCATGCTTCATGAATATCAGTGAGAATGGCAAATAAAACTTTTGTAGTTTATCCATCTCAATCTGTATATTGCAATTATGTATGCAACGATATGGACATAAAAATCATGATGGAACAAGTGCAGAAAATAAAATTGTCATTGAATCAGGAAGAGTGCATGGAGCGCATTTTTAGAATTATTCGTGCAGATCAATGATGTTTTGAGTGTCAGGTATGTAACCAGTGGGATAATTCATACCTCCCCCTCCCTCCTCAAATTTCCATAACAATTGAAATTCTGGTGAATTTCCAATCTCGATGATTCATAGAAGATTATTTGAGTAGCACTGACATATAGACTCTAAATTCAATGACTTTTATGCGAGAAGAAAAGTCTTCGTCATAGCATGTGAGCACAAAAAAATGACAGATAAAAAAGAGAAGAACCATAAAAATCATTTTTATTGCATCATTATAAGTATGAAACTAAAGAAATATCAGAGCGAGAGAGGAAGATTAAGAATGATGTAGATTATATTTTTTATGATTTTCCTCTTTACCTTGCTGCTTTTTGCAATCAACTCTCGATCGTCATTTTTTTTGTGTGCTCGATCCCACCGTTATGATGATGCGACACAAAAATTATCTTTTTGCATGAAAGGTTTTTTTTTTTGCAGGAAGAAGTGGACATGACAATTCGAGACAAATACATGGGAAAATAAAAACATTTTGTCTTATTCTTATTTTTTTTATCTTTTTTGTATCACCGTAGTGATTCGTGGGACAAGATATAGAAATTTATTTATTAATATTCTCGACTATTTTATACATTTTGGCAAGAGATAAATATTTATGCTAATTTAAGGTCGCTCTTTAGTCCGAATTCTCGGAATTCCGTGCAAGCGCATTTCACAGTGCTCTTAACTGTGTTTGGAATTTTAAATGCTTCACAATTTTCTGTTATTTTTTTATCAAATTGTTTAGCCTTCGGGCTAAACTTTAGTTTCGAACATATAAAAATTATAAAATTAGAAAATATGAACAAAATAAAAGATTTAATTGGTTGCTTTACTGTAAACAATCTGTGGAATTTTAATGAAGCTAGATGACTTGATGGTCGTCATCATCATCATTTTTTTCGTCATTTTGTGAAGGCGATGAAAATTTAATTTTGAAAATATTAACGGTTGGATATAAACTTGAGGGTCATGTCTAGCTTGGTGGTGAAATATTATAGGAAAGCAGTCAAAGCTATATCCTCATCTAAGCTTAGTATTCTTAAATTCTGATACAGCACCTAAATTTACAATATCAATCAAAAATATCACATAAACTTCCTGTAAGCTTAATAAGTCATATACCAAGACTCTCTACAAAATGTTCATAATTTCCAATATTAACAACATGTACAACAACAACATAGTAATAAAGAATCGTTTATCCATTCAAAGAATTTCTTTTTCTCCTCTTCGCACATATAAGAACCATCTCATTCTCAATTCTCATTATCATCACTATTACAGACAATTACTCTACAACATACACACCATGCATTAATGACAAAAAATTGTGAATGAGTTTGGGAAATGAGGAGACAAATAATAGACATGGATATAAAAGAATCATCATGAGCAATCAGCAGCAGCAGCAAAGAATGAGACATAAAAAAAGAGAAGCTGCGAAAAATAGAAACGAACGAAGTGAAAAACTTGTTTTTCACATGTCAATATTTTTATTGTGTCTTTTTTTGTGATTTAGCTGATTTTTAGTGATGAGCAGGGCAATAAATATTTTTCTGGGGTAGATGACTTTACAGAGTCTATAGTCATAAGTTGTTTACATTAATTTTGATTTGTTGTTCTTGATTTTTAAATAGAAAATGTTGATTAGGGGATCATACTCAAATTTCGGCACTGCACACTAACATTCAAATTCATACCTCTAAAAGCTCTCATCCAAACCTCACATCTCAGTCATTCTTCTTATTTTTCATGTCAATTAATTCACATTTATTGAAGATTATAAACAATTTCTTCTTGCCATTTGGCTTGTCTACATCATTGAGTGTATTTATGGCGATGATAGAACGCATTTAAGAGAAAATTATACTCATGATTGAGATGCTTTATTGATGACAATTGTCATAAATATTTTCATCTCATTCTACGTCATCCATAGCTTCTCATTTGTGTTGTGTCATTAAAAAAATGTTAAATAATTGAGAAATGAATTGAAATTACTAGGAAGGAAAAAAAAGTCTTTGTAATGGTAATGAAAATTATTCATTTTTGATGCTGTTAGGTATTTATGAATGGATGAATGAAAGAAAAACCGTTCTCGTTGCTTACTGTGAAGATTGTTCTTGTTACTATTCATTTCTGAATGAATATTGGTGCTTGGCTTGTATAAAACGAGCAACTTTTTTTCATTATTCAAGTCTTTTGAATTTTTGTTGAACATTGTATCAGCAACTTGCATATTCTAATTAATATTTTATGCTGCTTAATTGGCTGGAATAAGTAGAGAACTTGTAGTTCTTTTGTGCTTCATGACATTTCTCGTTTGCAGTCATTTGTAATGACTTTGTTAAAAAGAGGTAATTAACGATTAGATATGTATCTGTAATAGCTGAAATTAGCTGTTATAGAACTGTCATTGGAATGCGATCATAATTTAATATTTTTTTTGTTCAAAGAGTAATGTAATTAGGAGTAGCTGAACTAGTGGAATTTTATATGATTGACATTTTTGAAAGTCTTTTTGGAATCAATTAATAACAACTTTAATGCTGTTGAGTTAATTTCTTAAATTAAAAATTATTATTCAGTATTTAAGCAACTTACGTTTAGACTTAGGTTACAACAAGGACTTAAAACTAGCGTTTTAGAATCAGAGCCTGCAAGGGTTATCATTAATTGTATTTTAATTCTAAGCACTGAGAAAAGAAGAGAAAGAAGGGTAAAGTAGCAAAAAATTGTATTCATTAAAATATACCCAAGTGGACAAAAAACTGGATAAAAGCTTGCAACTAGACATAGGGACGACTAATGACATATCTTGCACCTTCCATTTAACTGGACATATGCATTGTACATGTGTCTAGTAAAACTGTCCATTATTGGATTTTAACTAGCGTTGTCAACCCGGGATACTTGAATAAATCTCTAATTAACTCACTTCCGTTTAAACTATTTTAAAGCTTAATCTTAAAAATTCCTTCCATATCCTCAACATTATCAAAAGATTTAAATTTAAATTAAATACAAGAAGAATCGAAGACATTCCATAGAAAGAAGTCATAATTAAATTGACTTGACATGGCTATTAATCATCTCCTCATATATTCCACAACTTAATAAGAATGCATACGTACACATTCATATAAGTAAGACTTTCTGAATACACAAAAAGTCATTAATGGAATCAAAAGAATGGAAAAAGAGAAAAATTTCAATTCAAGAATTTGTCGCTTTTATGTCGATAGAAAGAAGAAGATCTCCACAATTCAATGTGGTAGACGGGAAATAAGTTTCGTTATACAAGTAGAGAACAAAATCATAAAGACACGACAAAATTTTTTTTTCAGCAGCAGAATCACTGAGCATTCAATAGCCTCATAATATACAATAAACATTTTATTTAATTTACGTCTTCACTTTCTTTCTTTTCTTCTTCTTATTAAGAGATTTTTCTTCTTTTTCTTTCCTTTCTGATGCTGCTGCTCATTTTGAGGTTCTTTTCTGTCCATTCGGAAAGAATGAGGCTCATTTTTGAGGGTTATGAAAAGTTAAATTGTTTTATCAATGAAAATTGGAATTCTTCGATTATGTTGTGTATGTAATGAGGCACAGTATAAGTAGGAATTAAAGCGCATAAATGTAATCAATATTTTTGGTTAAAGATTTCATTCTTGTTGATTTTTCCCAGCCGAATCGGGAAATTTGGGGAAGGGAGAAGTTAGAATTGATTAGACTTAACTAGGCAACTGATTATTACTAAAACCACTGTGGACTAGAGCAATTTCTGAAGATGTGTCGTACTTAAGACAATTTTTTAATGTTAGTAATATCAACCTAGGTAAAGCAATGGTAAAGCATGGGGGGGGGCAGCCTTTTGAGTTTGAGGCACTGCAATTCAACCTAGACAAGCTGACAAATTTTAACTAAGCTTGTGTTTATTCCAGAAAAGATATCAACTATCCTACAAAGCCAATATGATCATCGTTTCCGTAAGTGTGTGCATGTAGAAAATAATTTATTGAAAAATTAGAAGAGATTGAGCCGCACTCAAATTAAATTATTGTCTATTTTTCCATCCTTAATCGCTGTGAATAAATCTCATTGTTTTCACATTCTTTCAATTAAACTTCTTTCAATTCTTATTACAACTTTTTAACTTATCTATTGACTACGATCTGTGGTATTAATAAGATAGATATTTTTATTACATTTATATCACGCTCTCGAGCTGCGAATAAATCGATTTTTTTTACTCTTCTTCTTGATTTTTTTTTTATTTATTATTAATCTTCTCAATTATCAGCTTAAAGATGTGCTTCACCTTGAATACTCGAAAATGCGATTTGAGGGAAAAATCTTAGATATTTTTTTTTTTTGTAATGTGTGAGAAATGCCAGTTTTGTTCGCACTTTTGCCTTGAAAGTCTCATAAATAAGTGGAAAAGCATTTTTGCAGTTCATTTGTTATGTTAATTTATCACCTCACAAAATTGCTGATTTGAATGATAATGAAAGGTCAAATGTTAGCGTGAATCAATTGATTTTAAATGTTTGAGATGTAGATTATATTTGACGTACTTTTAAAAATCTTTAATTAACCTTAATCACAAAATTGGATGTTAATTGTTCAAAATACTCTCAAAGGGCTGAACAATCTTCCCATTTTCATATCAAGTTTTTCGGGCTCATTGAAGCTTTCATGATTAATTTTTCCTTTCATGTCCCGACTTATTGAATTTAACTATCTTCGGTCCCTTTTAATAACTTCACTTACAGACAGATCGTAATGTGTCAAAAAATGATGTCTTTGGATTCAGTCATTCGTCAAAGAAGTCACATACACACATAACTCGTTCTAGTTTATTTTGATAATGAAGATTTTTGATTGACATATAAAACAAAAATATGCAGCTCAAGTTTTTGCTGCTGCTGAAACAAAGAAATTTTTTTCTTTGTATTTTAAGTGTCGTTCATGCAGTACTGCGACTTATAATTTTCAAATAATAAAAGTTATATATAAATTGAAATGTTAGGAAAAAGTCAATCAAATGAGATGATTTATAGGACATGCAATGACTATCATGATGATTGAATGTACTGCAATAAGTTGTCAATTATTTGTATTACAAGTGCTGACATTAAAATAAGTTTTGTTGGGTTTCTGAAAGGGCTCCGATAGTCTACAATAAATATTGAGGGTTATGATGTCTAATCACATTTTTGTTGAGTACATCCTGTATATGAAGTCATTGAATTGTTTTTAGATACACATTTAAAGTTTATCGAAGGTATCGATGTGTGTTCTTAAAACTTGTTAATGCTAAAGCAATTACTTTTAAAATTAATAACTAGACAAAATTGGACATTAAAGGCATTGTAGACATTCTGGTTGAAAATCAATCACCCAAGTCATACCAAACAAAATAGTTCATACTGCTTACTCCCACATTTTTCCTCGTATTTACCACACTAGCTTGATTAAAATCAATACAAATAAAAAATTAATGCACTCTGCTTAAGAAATTATTTTATGTCCAAAATCAATCAATTGAAAGTATAAATTATTTGTAAGTCTTCGAAATAGAATCAATATCGACTATATTTCATTAAATCACATTAAAAAATCTGATTCTAGCAATTTTACAAATTATTCCACGAAAAATTAATTATGAACTTACTGACGAGAATAAGCACATAATTTTATTTATCATCCCAACTATAATTGTCGTTTTTATGTACAAAAGTCATCTACAACAAGTGAAATAATAAAAAACAGCTGCTGTTGTTGCTTTTATCAATTTGAGCTGATTATTGAAATATTTTTTATTATTATGGCTATTGTGAATTGTCTACAAACATTTTTATCACCAAATGTGACTTGACTGACAGTTCTGGTAAATATTATTGTGACAATCGATGTTTAAGCATTGAGCATCGAGCAATATTAAATGGGGAGTATATTCGAGGCATAGAAAATATTTGATAAGATACAGAAAAATAACATTCAGCTTTGCATCGATTTTGCGACGGCTTTTTGCGTAAAATTTGTATGTGGATGGAGAAAATGTAAATGTTCTGCTTACCATGTTTTGTTCTTGATATTGATTGAATTTTTTTTTTGGATACTTGGAAACTGTTCGCTGTGATTTTTCCTTAGATTTTAACGATGTTGATAAACTTTTCTTTGAATTTCCTTTTTATAATTTTTGCAATTTTTTTTTTCAAATTTTTTATTAATAATTTGGCACCAAAATATTACAAAATTATAAATTTATATTTTTAATAAATTTTGAAAAATTAACTTAATATTTTCTTTAAATTTTCGTGTCATTGATAATTGTTTAAATCACTGTCATTTAAATGGTTGATTGAATCGTGATGTGTTTGGTTTAATTTTATTTTAATATTTTCATTTTGTCCGAAATATTTGATGTGTTGACAGGCTTCATTTTTTATGAATTTTCATTTCTTTGAATTATTATAATAACTTATCGGTCTGTGAATATTTAACTGAGTCTACTTAATAAATTTCACAAAATTTAACAATTAATCACAAATGTTCAGATTTTGTCACAATTTTTTAAGTCAAATTCAATATTTTTTTTCACTATTCCACTTAAATGCAGTTTATTCTTATCGACAATCAATTCAAGAATTTTAAATTTTATTTCCGACTTTAATTTTTTTTTCTCAATTCAATTTTAATTTTTTTCATCTTCATCATTTTTCATTGATTGAAAAACATATTTAATTTCCATCATCTTTTGTTACTTAACAAATTTATCAGCAGAGAAAAAAAACTTCGATAAAAAAAAATCCGAAAATCGGAAAAACTTGTTTCGCATTCGCGGACTCAACACGTTATACTAAGCGCGAGCGGATTTAAAAATAATAATAATACTGTTGAACTTATTTTTTTTTTCTTTTCTTTCTGCTGCCTTCTTTTAATGTGACGAAGAGAGCCAAAAGAGTCAGGTGTCGTCCGACAGAAAATCGAGAAAAAAATAAATGAAGGCAAAAAACGAGAAAAAAAATTGAAAAGAAGAAAAAAAAATATAAAATTGTGTATATACAGTCAGTTTGTGCTCTTATGCTTATTTCCACAATATTATTTCACATTCGTATAGAGAGATATAAATTCTACTCGCTGTGCTGTTTGTTGTGTGTCCGAAAGGGTGGGAGACGCTCTTCTCACTGGTACACATATATAAATATCTATTTTATATTTTATTATGCTCAGCTTTTTTTTCTTCTTTTTCTTGACTGCTTTTTTTTCTAAATAACAAAAACACAGCTCACCGATATGTGTATATAGACACAGGAATACTAGAAGTGATGATGATGAGAACGAAAAAACAAAATTTAAGGTTGCGTATATATATCACACAATACTCCGAACCGTATGTACACAGAAGAATGATATCAAACCGCACAAAAGGAGGAAAAGACAGCAGCAGTACCAAAACAACACAAACAAAAGTGCCGAGAGCTCTAGAATCACAAAATATTTTCCACACACAGAGACCAAAAAAAGAATCCTACATTGAGAGTTGACACAGCCAAGCAGCATCAACAGAAAAGAAATTCTTAAAATCACACGAAAAAAAAAATAAAAAAAAACTGAGAGAAAAAAGTGGCGGGGGTATTATGTGTTTCGGCAACAACAACAACAACACTTTGCAGAGTGACGATAAATGATATTCGAAATAGAACCAACGACAACGACAAAAATGAGAGAATTTTTTTCAAGTGCCTCGCACCACAGTCAAAAAAAAGCAGAATAATTTCCTCTTTGATGTTTCTTGTATGTGACACACAACGACATAACACACATGTTGTATAGTCGCTATGTATATGTGTCGCTCTCATTTTTTCCTCTTCTCCAGTTTGTTGTTGTTGCTTTTAAAAAAATTGGATGGAAAAAAAAGAAGAAAGGAAGAAAAAAATAAAAAATAAAATACACGACGATGAGAGCGAGAGACACATTTTTCTGTGTATACATGTATATTTACGATGTGGCATCACAAGCGACCCGACGACTCAAAGAACAGAAGAAAAGAATACAGAAAAAAAAACATGAAATCGGAAAATGCTAAAAATAGAGAAGTAAAAAAAGCGGACAATATTGAATGGTATGGAATTGTGAATGTGTCTGTGTGAGTGTGTAAATAATACATTTGTATGTGTCACACAGCCAAAGCAATTGTGTGATTGCGAGTTCTGTGATTGGACGACGATTTTTTTTTAAATAAAAAAATGTTTATGTGACATGCGATTTGTGTCTCCAGTATTTTAGGAAAATTTTTCTGTTGGGTGACTGCTTTGTGTGATATATACTAAAGTGCTCCAGCTTAAACAAGAAGAAGAAGTATACAGAAAAAAAAATTTATATACACACACGTTTATCTCTCGTGATATTCTCATCTCCACAACTACTTGGCTTCTTCTTCTTATTCTTACTCGCTTTTTGCTCTTTTTTTTCTTCCTTTTTGTACATTTTTTTGTGTCGTTGCTGTTTATGTAATATATGAAAAAGGACGACGAAGACGACAACGACAAACGAAAGATATTGGAGGAGTATGGAGAAGACATAAAGGAAAGGATTTAAGGAGGACTTTTTATTATATCAAATACGTATACATGCAAGCTTAACATGTTTCTTATTCTTATTATTGTTCATGAAAATGCTGTTTATATAGGACACGACTTTTTCTTTTGTCACTTTTGGAGATATTGTGTGTGCTATATGTATAGAGAACTCATCGAATTGGATGGTTTTTGTGCATGAAAATTATTTCTTTAGTATGAAGGAGGATTCAGGAAATGAGGAGGATTTTATTATCAATAATAAATGAATTGAAGATTCTCTTATTTTTAAAAACATTCAAAGATACAATACACAAACTAAAAAGTTCTTAAATGTCTGTCTCATACTGTATCAATATTGATTTTTAAACTTTCCGAGTAAAACGTGTGCTCTTTAGTATTAATGACCTTTGCTAAGATTTTCTTTCTCATCAGTTTTATAAATTCATTCATTTTCCTAAATCCACATTATTTACTTTTAAGAAAAATCGATTCAAATACATAAGCATGAAGAAAACGATGAGCAAGACTAAATTATGAATAATTAAGTTTCAAAATTCTTTGAGTGAAATTGAAAATTTGACCTTTAAGAAAATTTTCATTGACATTTCAGGAAGTTTGACATGATAATTGGAGAAAATAAAGTAGGAAGATTTTTTGAGAAATTTTTGAGGCAATTTTAAATTAAATAAGCTTGAACTTAATCACTTATAATAAAAATCACTTATGATGATCATCAGAAATTTGAGTTTTAGAGACCCGCCGATTCCTTTATGCTCCCCTGTGATAAGGGGAATGCCACAAAATGTTGATTATTGCTGAAAAAGTTTCTTTTGAATTAAGATCAATCTCTTAAAAAGGCAATTTCATTACATTTTCTGAAAAATATCTAAACAGCCTAATTCTGGTTATTCCTCAAAAAACTCAATATCCTCAATGTCGAAGACTCTTAATTTCTCATATTTTTCTTCAAATGTTCTCCAAAAACACAGAATACACCCATTCTACGATCACTAAACACCCACATTCCATCACCTCATTCAAATATTGATTTTTCCTTCTGCCCAAAAAAAAAATATGAAAAACATCTACACATATACACAGAATGGATGGAAAAACAAAAGGCAAGACGCACAAAAAATATTATTTAAGCTTTGTGTGAAGAAAATTGCGATGATATTCACATAAAAATAAATTAAGGAAACTTTTCGCAGTATTGTGTGCTAAAAGAAATAAAAAGAAACATTTAGCCAGACACTATACAAATGTAAATATATAGAACGGAATATGATGAGAGGATGAAAACACCTGTAAATTTTTTTCCTTTCATTTGCTGCTGCGTCTTTGTTTCTTTAAAATTTAACTGGTTTTAGATTTTCAAGGTAAAAATAATCAAGGAAGAGGTTTTACTTAATAATCAAGGATTACAAATTTTGGCTGCTGGTTGTTAAAACTTTTGACATTTTTTAGAACATTTGAAAAATTATTGCAATAAGTTCATAAAATGTTCATGAACTGATCAGCACCAATTCATTAATTATTAATTGCTCAATTGACTCAATGTTCATTAATAAAAAAATCTGATTGTCTGAAAAATATGCAACAGTCAGCATGTCTGGCGTTTTATATAACCTTCCGAGAAAAAGACTCAATTCGCCCATAAGGTTCTAAAACCCCATTAAAAACTTAAATCAATCAGCCAAAAATTTCATGCCCACCCAAAGACAATTTACGAAAATCAGCAAAAACCATAAATCTCAGATTCATGTCATTTCAATTTGCAATTTTGTTGCAAACTTTTAAATTTATCGTCTTTGAGGAGACCTCATTGCATTTTTATGTAAATAACAACAATATGCAGTTTCGTTTGTCGAGATTTCTAAATAATCAAGTACACTGAAGATTTCATCATTTTATGCATAGCATGGCTTTTGGAATTAACATGCTGAAAAAATATTTAAATTTTTGCCTAAATAAGCACTGGAACAGAAATTTTTTGTTCAAGTTGCTTGCAGTTTTTCCTTCTAAATGAAAAGTGAAGCGCAAAAGTGTAAGAATGAATTTGTGGCGTTGAAAAATGGTATGAGTGACTAAAACGCAGCTATAGTCAAAATTAGTACAGATTTAGGGCAAGATATAATTAATGGACTTAGGTTACTTAAAAATATGAGTTTCTACTCAATTTTGATTTGACTATTTACAAAACTCAGAACAAGTCATTTATGATTCAGAAAGTTACAAAAAAACCTAATAGTTTGCGACGAATAGTCAGACAATCTGCATTACCCTAAGTTCCATTTCTCCTAACAAAGAAGCTCCTCAATGAAAAGAGAAATTGGCGAATTGAGTTGAGTTACAATTTTCAAACAACAATAAAACATGTAAAAACGCACATACAATACTGAACACAAACAGCATAAGTAGCTTTGCGTGAACATAAATATACTTTTGCATATCTTATTGCTACATAAATTTTCCATAAAGCTACACTAAAAACCTACTAAAATGTGTACATAGAGAATAAAAAAAATCTAGAATTTAATTGAATAAGCAGTCGACATACCGACAATAATGGTAAAAGAGTAGAAAAAAATCCGCATATTCCAACAATTGTCTTCTACATGCTTATGTGCTGCCTCTTTTATATGCGTATCAATTACAAGCGCAAGTACTTGTAAAGCATCATACATTTATTAATTTTCACTTTATTGCCATCATTGTAGATGATGATGATGATGTTGTTGATGTCTATGCACAATGTAAATATGATGATAGTCTCAGGGAATTTTGCTATGTCAGTGAAAATTATCTACACAAAAATGTGGAAGAGAAATGAAAATATTCCCAAGGAAAAAATGAAGTTACACAAAGAGACTGTCTTGAATTGTTGGTTATTTTTTATAAGCTTATAATTTGATTCATAAGTACGTAAGCTTTGTTTAATTAATGTTAGGTATTGAGGGAAATAAAGTAGGTGGATGATGATGATAGTGAATTGAAACAAAAGTGAAATGAATTTTTGTCAATGGCTATGTACAAAAGGAATAAATAATAAAAACTATAACAATTTAAAAAAATCCAAAAATTTCAGTATTTTCTTTGAAACTATAATTGTTTATATTGATACAGTCTTTCCTTCCCTTCCCAATGTATCATTTTCTTCTCCACATCTCCTCACAACATCATCCAACAAAAAATGTGAAATTTTACATGCACTCGAATATGAAGTGAAATTTGTTTTTCATTCATTTCATTCAACAAAACGAAAACAAATCAAAACTTAGGAAAAAAAAAATTATCTACAAACAAAGCTGTAGCACATCACATAATATGATTTATTAATAATGTTGTTTATTGTAGCAGTCATTGCTACTTAATTGTGAACTTGTTCGTTTCCGCAATTTAACACCTAAAATTTTATAAGTTTCATCAATTTTGTGTGCTTTTGTGTTTTTGGTTAAATGATTGCAGATCCCCTTTGAAAAAAACTATGTCAATTTTGCTTCTTTAATGTTGTAATGTCGTGAGCATCGTTTAAATCCTTGTCATATCGAGAAGGTTCTTTGTAATTATTGATAGATCAGCTTCCGATGAAAATCAAACTCACATTCTCAAAAATAAAAGTTGAAAATATTCCAGTTCTGTCCACACCGTTACTCAGCATCGTGAGCCTTATCTGCACACTCACAGATAATTTCACATTTAAATTTGAAAAATTTGTTAAAGTTTTAAAAAAATCTGACACTTTTTGATTCAACTCAAATTCTTTCTAAGGGTGCCAACTCGTCAATTTTCTAGCATTGTTCAGCATTGAAAAATGCGATGAAAAAATGAATAGTTTAATTAATTAGTTGGAAATTGCTCAACTTTAAATCATTTTTAATACAGCACGCATTGTTTTGATATATGTACATATCCACATATCGTTTAGTGGCTTATGACGGTACTTCAGAAAGAAGAAAATATAAAAATTAATTAAATAGACATTATAAAGTACATACATGCTACATTTGTGCCGCTACTACTGCGGCCACTGCCGCTTACGATATCAATTAAAATGATGAACATTAGATTTTTCATTTAATTATCCTCATCTACTTCACTCACTATGCTTTGCTGCCTTCCTCTTGGTTTTGTTTTAATTTTTACGACAAAAACTAACTCAACTCATCAAAATATTATGGTTGAGGGTGCTAATGGGATGCGATAGTCCAATAATTTAATTTCATTCACATATTTTCGAATTCAATGTTGCCTCATAGACCAATTAAAATAAATTTACTTTACCTACCTTTAAGTTATTTTATATTTTGTTGAAGAAGTACAGCAACAGAAAAATACGAGAGGAACAAAATGTGTATCACGAACAAATAAAGTACAATGTTAAATGCCGACTCAATTAAAGTATATCATATTATGGTGAACATTGCCAGTGGGTAATTGCTTGATACAGTTCGAGTTATGGCTAAACTCTTTTTAATGTAAATGGACGGGTAGCTTGTTAAATTGTGAAATGACTTCTTATAGAATTGTTAAATAGTTTTTCTGGTAGGCAATTAGTGACCAGATTCTATAATATTTTGTAAAATACGATCTATAAACTGTTTCTTGAGGCTAATTTAATTTTAGAACAACCTCCTAAGTCAAGTATTGATTAAAGTTTAGTCAAGTATCGGTTCTAGTGCAACTGAACTTCAAAGACTTTTAAAACTCAACCCTAATGAAAAATCTATTTCTGAACATTAATTTATTCAAATTCCCTCTCGGATTCGTCAATTGAAATCTTCTTCTTTCCCATTCCTCTTCATACAAATCATTTCAATTTAATTCACCTTTTTTGTATATGTCTGATTTAATTTTGCTGCTTTTTTTGTGTGTTGTTAAAAAAATTTGTTTGAAGTCATGTGCGCACGGACTTTACAATAATAAAAACACAGCTCAAATAAAATAAAATATATAAATGAAGTATAATGAAGTCATTAGAGAGAAGGCAAATGAAGAAATAATTAGGAAAATTAAAATGCTAACAATTATTACAATTGAATGAATCAATTAAGCTAAAACCACGGCGTGCCACAATATGGTACTAACAAAAGAAATAAAATGCAAAACGACATGAAGAAAAATTAGTTTTTTTTGTGGATGTTTACAAAATAAAGTCCAAAAAAACCTTTAAAAAAATATTATGATCAGTTAAATTAATTGTAATTAAAAACGCTTTGAATGTTAGGTATTGTGGTTATTTAAATTAATTTTTTGAAGACATAAAAGAATTATGAAATCAAACAACACACATCAAAAAAAATATTTTACGACCCTGAAATGCACCACGGCAACAGTTGGGATTATATCATTTTTGAAGATAAATAGATATGAGGTATACATACATACAGTCATAAATTTATTAACATTTCAATATTGGAGTAACAACACAGTAAGACACAAGGACTCACACAATGGGTGGCCTTGACAGACTCACAAATGGTTGATATTTTCAAATCATCACCATAAAAAATTATTATTGAATTATATTTTCAACAAAATATCAGCATGCTTTCTTCTTTGTCGAGCCCTTTGTTCTTATGATATCTGCCGCTTGCTTGTAACCAGCCACACACCAATACAGCATGCTATCATCAGAACACACAAGGATGAACCTTTTTTTTGCGGTTAATTATCCTTTTTGTTCAATTTTTGACCGCATTTTGATTGCATTTTTTCTGCAATATTCATTTTTGACCTAGTTTTAGCAGGAGTTTGGAAATATATTGGATATAATCTCGTCATATTGGGATAAATAAGGTTAAAATAAATTGGAGATTCAATGAAGAATCATGCTAGAATTAAAATGCATCGAAAAATTCAGTTCCAAAAAATTCTGAAGTGTATCTAATCTTATTACCCATTGAACATCCTTAAAACAATAACAACGCTTCATCCACCTTCTAAAACCTCTTCAAACCAATTGTTCTTTCAAAATAATAACCAAAAAAGTATATATATTTCATAAAATCCATAGGAGGTCCTCATAAAGTAGGTTAAAAACTTTATTCTATTTAATTTTTATCTAGAACAACTGACTGACTTCAAAAGTTCTCCCATTGCAGTAACTGCTGCTAAAGGCATAATCCATCTGGCGCTTAAATGACAACATAATCCAAATGGACATTGTTCTTCTTATTTAATCTCATTTCAGAATAATTGTTATCCCTTTTGTAGAAAAAAAAATGTTTAAGAATGTCCAAAAAATGTGGAAAGAAAAGATGAAGAAATTATGACAATGTGGATAATCTTGTTTGTTGGTAATGAGCTCAAGGAAAGGAAAGAATAGGCAAAAAAGGGTGAATAGATAAACATCAGAAATCTTCTTTGACATTCTCTTGTTCTCTACCGACTAAAAGGGCTTCTTATTGATGTTTTTATGGCTTCATATACATTTTCATCAATTAAGCTGCTCACAGGTTTTTTATATGACAAGAACATACGTTTTTTTTTCTACCAGAAGAAAATGGGCGGCAATTTCAATAATTTGAATAGCAATAACGCAATAAAATCACTGTGTTGGGACATAAAAACCCTTTCCTTTCAACTCTTTCTTTTTATATTTTTACAACGACATTCCTGTTTATTATACAATACGAAGACGACAAATGCACAAAAATGTACTGTTCAATAAATGAGGACTGTTTTTTGTTGTCTTTTTCTTTCTTTCCGTATTTATTTTTATTGCGCCATAATGTGGTTGTTAAAATTTGTCCCGAAAGGGTTTAAAATATTTTCAGAAGAATGAAATACTTTGAAAAATAAGGAAGATGTTTGCACAACGCGCTTTTTACTTTGAGACGATTGATTCACAATTCTATGCATGCAATGCAGTGTACCTAGCCTTATTAATGGAACAATGAACAAGCACTTGATCCAGCTTGAACTCGGGTCTATCTCGCTGAAGGCTACCACCACAGCTGCTTTTACGCTACACAGATATTATGCAATTTCTGCCGAAAAAATGCGTCAAAAAGTAACAACCGACAAGTAATTTAAAATAAGAGGATTCCTTTATGCTTCAATAGGATGGGACGGCAATTAGTGTACAATAAATTATTATAAATTCATATTCTGGAATGGCAAAGGAAAAATAAAATACTTCAATGATGACGATTTGCAGGTAGAATTGCATGCATACATTTTTATTGTTTAGTTGTTGCTGCATAAGAAACAACTCTTTTTCTTAATGTGGATGAAAACCCATAAAAATGAAAAATATTGTCAAGATTATATTCATTCGCAGTCATCATGATATTCATACTTATTGATGGTCATAAACACAACTGCTATATGCCCATGTTGATGACGAAGAAGACGACGACAACGACCGTGAATATATGGAAAAAAAGTACGTTATTATTGTGCTTGATACATAAAAGCTTGATTTAGAGCGCGTCATTAGCCTAGGGACAGGATTTTGAATTGCCATCAATTGCCATTTTTATAATGATTGTAAACTGATACCGTCAAATATCGTCGTCAAAATGTGTATTGAATGTAATATTTTTTTTTCCATCTTATATATTCATGCATATTGATGTTGAATAGCACGTCTTTTTTATCCACTTTAATCATATAAATTTCTTGAATAAGAAATTTGCAACAAAGGGAGAGAATGAAAAGCCTTGAAGCGGTGTTTATGAGATTTAAGATAGAGACACAAAATGAGAGAATAAAATGCTGTGCTGGTTGTCCAAGGAATTTTTATTGCAAAAAGACACAATATTTTCCAGGTTAGGAATGTAGTTTTAAGTATTTCAGTTTTATTAAAATTAAATCGTTTTTTCTTCTTTAAACTTCTTTAAATCCTTAAAATAAAAAAAAAATTCAAGAAAATAAATTTCTAAAATTCAGAAACTTAAGTTTTCAAGTCCCACATGTGCTTCTCATGTGACTAAATCTTGATTAAACAATTTTCATTTTTTCTCATTTTCCGTTTTTCTTTCACTAAAGGTCTCATCTTAACAAGCAAACACAAATTGCACAATAGTGAGCTTATATACAGCAGCATCGGCTAAAAAAAAATAAAATATACAAGTTTGCAAGCATCAGCACAGTTAATCATAGCTGGAAAGAAATGCAACATTTCCTAGTAGCATTTCATTTATGCTTACTAGCTGCATAATTTTTGCTCATTGCTCCACAACTAATTACTAATTTATGCAGCCGCATACAGCCTCCCCAAATGCTAACGTGAAATGAGCTATCGTGCATGTTGTATGCAATTTTTTTCCTCTTTATTATTTTCTTTTGTTGCTGCAGCATAATAAAGAAATGAAGGTAGACGTTAGAGGAATTGCCGGGTAGATGTACAGAGAATAATAGTCATATAATATCACATCCATTGAAACGCTTGAAAAATTCGCATTAATTTATTTATTAAAAAGCATTTCTTTATGCTCCCCTTTCTCATTACTTTACTTTGTGATGCTCTGTCGCATCTATTACATAAATAAGGTGTACGAATGAGCTGACTAGCATTCAAATAATTAAGGAGTTTACAAAGTTTCAATTTCGTATTCTATTGAGCTTATTTTTGTCAAAGGAATCAACCATTTTGGCTAATTAATTGGCAGTCTACTTATATTTGATCCTTATTAAGTTTAGTCTTATTCATGATAATTGTCAATTATAGCACAAAAAATGCGCTCTAATCCCAAGAAAAAAAATTTTGACTTTGAATTTATTTTGAAAATTAATTTTATAAAAAATCTCTCATTTAATTTCAGTACAGTATTGTGGCTTGCTGGTCGACTTTTACCTGCTACATATGAAAAATTACACATCTGACAGTCGCATGTACACATAAATACATTAAGATGATTAAAAAGCAGAATTTAATTATTGAAAGAAATGAATTTAATTTTTAACTCTTTTTTTTTCTTCTTTCGTTTTTCAACGACACGGACTGTTGATTATCAGCATAACTGCTCTGTGGCACATTTTACTTCTCATAAATAGCTGGATGAGTTTGCCAAAGGAATTTTCAACGAGCACATTAAAAGAAGTTACATGTAATTGCGTTTTTATTTATTATTATTATGATCATCATGGATGATGTGGTTGGGGTTTACTTACTCACAAAAAAATCGAGTATGAAGAGCCTTCATTCAAGGTATTCAAAAAAAGCGCATTTTCATGTTTTTTATATGTAAGCCGTTTAATAATTACGTAACACTTTTATTGGGGGTAAGTAGAGGGGGCCTGAAATATGGTAAAAGTTCAAATTTTTGATAAGTTACTTAAGGAACTGATGGCTCCTAATAAATAATTCAGCATAATGTGAAAAGACCACGAGAAAAATAAAGCAAAAAAATTCTATAAACTTTAGATAAATTTTCTCAAAAATTTTCCATATTTTCCCATCCACCATAGCTTCGTCAGATAAGGCAGACAAAACACAAGCAAATTTCCCATCGCCTTGAAAAGTTTTCCAACCTTAAAATAAATTTCATATCACATACATTGAGCAAGGTAAGTAGAAGGTATGAGAATTTTAAAAAGGCACAAAAACAGCAACAGTTAATAGTTAATTGTGATAATTAACGCTTCATAAATGTTGCGCTATTGATCATTGAGCAGTTTTACTATGCCGTTTTGCATCAATCATTCATTTCGCACTGATATGTGCGCCGTGCAGTTATGGATGTTTCTTTTTCTTTTCTCTCCTTTTTTTGCTGTTGTTGCTTCATTTCATGCTGGTGTTCATCATCATTGAAATGAGTTAAGTGATTAGCAGTTATCACGAAATGTTTTCTATATTTCGTAAAATATACAAAAAGGCTAAACGCAGAAAAGATAAAAACGGCAGCTCTTGTTCAACTACTGTTGGTTGCTGATGCTAATGCTCATCTTCGATGGATGGACGCAAAAATGATCGATTTAATTTTCTTCTAGGAAAAAATATAAATTCATGTGTGTTTAACAATATGTGCATTTAATGAATGAGTTTAAGCATTTTTGTGAGAACGAATGTCCGAGTTCTAGCCCAGAGAGTGGACATTAATGAGTTTAACAAAAGATTGACTTCAATTTATAAATTTTTATCTTAAAGCCAGGAGATTTCAACCCTTAATTTAAAACTTAACCAACCACTTGCTTCCAAAAACTCATGATCATCATAAATTTTACTCACTGGGCAAGCAAAAATATTACAAAAAACGACCCACATGATAACGAAACAGCAAAGCATAAAAAGTTGAAGATGAGTACGAAATAAGGTAGCAGCATAAAAAAAGATGATTAAAAGATTTTTTTTGTCTGTTGTGTGTATTTCATTTATGAGTTTAAAATTGCACAAATATCTCATCACATATCTTTCTTATTTATTTTCTATTACAGCTACTGTTTTTTTAAATACAGCAGAGTGGATAGAAAAAAGAAAAGATTCACTCATGCGGTGAAATTTTTAATAATTTGCTGACAATGCAACAATTTTTCAATCTCGAGAAGGAAAGAGGAAAGAAAAACAACACAAAACAATCAATACCGAAGAAATTTTTTTTCCTACAATTTTGGCGGAATTGAAAGAAATTTTTTTTTATTCACATTTCAAGTTGAGAGATTCCTAAAAAATATTTTTCGTGATGTAATGCATACAATGGCATCCATTGAAAATGATTTTACAGAGGCTCGAGTCTTGCTGTTTGGACGGAATCATGAAAAGATGAATTTTTCCGGTTCTATGATTATTTGCAATTGCCTCATCTTTATCTACCTAAAATAACTAGATGAAAAGTCATCGGAGCCCGGGCTTAAGAACGCATTTTTGATTAGTTTTGAAATTATTACTTCTGTTTTTAAATATTAAATATAAATTGTAGATTCCAGGATTAAATATTATTTTGTGTAAGTCAGTGGAATATCCAGGAAGATAAGGTGAGTGGTTGGAACTCCTTCATTTCATTTTTAACCAAAGTTTTGTACAAATTAAAAACCTAAGCGTATATTCATTATAAAGTTCGTTATAGACTTAATTCGTCGATTGGTGGTGAAATGGCATGTGGTTCGGTTCCCACTATAAACTGAAGGTCTAAAGGGTGTAGTACAATAGATTTTGTTCTGATTTGAATCGCAGTGTCTCCAGCTGAAAGGCTGGGCCCTTCACACATTATTATTATTATTATTATTATTAATTCGTCGATTTATCTTTAACAGTATAGAAGTTTAAAATGTAAAACAATATTCAGACACTCAGCCAAACCGCAATCATCTTCAGCATCCATTTCTCATCATCTAAAATTTCCGTTAAAATCCTCTTCAACGAGTTCATTACGGATGATTATGAGTGGCAATTATGAGAACAATTTCGACAAAAAAAAAACGCAATATTTTTGTCTCTTCAGTGCTCCGCCTTAATGTCCTCAATATGAACGTAAAATGTTGAGAGAACAAATGACAGGCATTGCGTAGAAATATCAACAATATATCATGGAATTGAGATGTATTTCTCAACATTTTTTTGAAAAAGAGGAAATTTAATTTTGAAAAAAAAAGATCCATTGTTCAATTGTTTATTAATGCCAGAAGGTACAATGATGCGTTACATGCACAAAATACAAAAAAAAAACTGAAAAGAAAAAGAAATGAAAAAGGGAATTTGTCGATGATTATGAAAACTTTCACAGATGTTGTCTTTCCTTTTGTATGCTGATGACACAATATTACATGGATGAACAAATATTTGTATAATCCTTAACAACAAGGGACGATTTTTAAGGGTCTCAGTTGTCATGGACGACGCCATTCTTCTTATTGCTTAAGTTTCATGAGAATTTATATTTTCGAGATTATTTTTTTGTTAAATTTTTTATAAATGAAGGCAAGATAATGCGAAAATTACAGCTTCTGTCGACATGTACAAGAAAATTTTCCCTGAAGGCACAAAAAAAATTGTTTTATTTCAAAATAATTTAGAAGCTGGAGATTAAGAATTGGACATGAGATTTAAGTCGGCAAAATGAAGACTTTATAAGTTTATGTCATTGAGTTTCTATTTTTGTAGGGTCGGTATCTTGTGAATTCTAGTTTAGACGGTATATTTTGGGTTGATGAATTATGAATAATAATTAATTAAAAATGACAAATGAAATTTTATATTTTAAAACCTTATAAATTTTTAATTTTTCAGGATTAAGTTTGAAAGTAGAGACATGTTGTTGATAAAAAATTCATTTCAGATTGAAAAGGGTTGAATTCAGTCAACAGAATTTAAATCTGCATTGTGTTTATTCAGAATTTTGATCAGTGCAGATATTCAAAGTGATCCTTTTCCTTCATGAAAATTGAGGGTATTTGTAAATTAATTTGTTTTTAAAACAATAACTTAAACAGACTGAAACTATTTAATAAGTTCAAAAGTATTGAGTTTTAATGATGGCTTTGAGTGCCATACCGGACTGCTTTATTTTAATTTTAAAAAACTATGGAAGTCACTAAAATTCTGATCATCATCCATTTTTAATAAAAATCCCTGATTCCATTTTTATTACTAAATATCTCAAAAATAATTCACATAGATGTCAAAAATTTAAATTCTTCAATATTTTCATTTTAGCTTATTTCTTCAACAAACAATGTCATACATTTGAATTTTCATTTCTGCGAGGGTTGTATCCCTTCTAACTCTCGAATTAATTAAAACTTCAAGTGCACTTATCCAGTCACAACTTTTCCTATTTGCGTTTCTCTTCATAATAAATACAAAAAAAATAAAAATTACTCTTGTTGTTATGAGTTAACATAAACTACTTGAATGTATTGAAAAATCTCTTGATTATTATTTGTTTGATTATTGGACGATGGCAGTCAGTTCCTCTGTCGACGTAATAAAAAAATAAACAAAAAAAGTGCGCTCTTAAGCCTCTTCTAAATGACTGAAATTGATCCCATAATTTATACATTGTGCACACTGCTGTAATTGATGTAAAATAGGGAATGAGACTCATTCAATGTGGGAAATGAGATCTAGATTGCAAATTGCCATGACGCACTTCCATTTTTTTCCCATTCTACTTTTCAATTTTTTATTCTCTGCCTTCTTTTTTACATTTTCTCATACTCACATTTTCGTACTACAGCGTATGTGACAAATGAAAGAGAAATCAAATGACATTTTTACTACATTGTTGTCACTGTCGTCGTATTATTGTTGTGTTTGTTACTTCCTATTGGATAAAATTTGACCAATCAGCGATGTCGCTTGATGAATGGGGACAGAAGAAATGCGAAGAAGCGTAAAATGAGGAAAAAAAGAAGATGACAAAAATGTTATGTGGAGGTAAGTAATTTTATTGGAGTTTCGTTGGAGATTTCTGAACAATTTTAATTTTTTTTCGGTTGATTTTTAAAAAAAATTTTTTTACAAAAAATTTCAAACTCTTAAAATTTAAATAATTCAAGGATTCGCTCAAAAACCAATAATTTTATCAATCCAAAAATTAAAATTGATATTCATAAAATTATTTCATGTCAAAATTTGTCATTTTCTATTGCAACAATATTTCAATGACTATTTTGTATCAGCTAGTTTGAAAATTTAATAATTTAAGTTTGATATTGAGGCACAATTTGTTGTAGCGTTTGTGCTCCTCAAATCAAAACAATTATTAAATTATGTCTCGAAATCTTTCGAGCTATTATTTTTATACATTTTACCACCTCAATCGAACATATTTTTCGAAATTTTTTTTTTGAAATGAAATTGACATTCTTTAGACAATGAAATATAAAATGTATAGGAATAATGGATAATTGGAGTTTTATTGATTTATTATAGTGAACTTTAGTGATTTTGAATTTGCTCAGATTTTTGGTTTAAAATTTTGGTTTTTTAAAAAATAATATATTTTTTAAATTTTAAATTCTCAAAAAATATAAATTGAAATAAATTTATAGATTTTGCATATACGTGTCTAGACCTCAAACTCTGTCAACAAATCTTTTTAAAATTAAATTAAATCGAAATTCATTTAAAAGTTGACTTTATGTGAACCGATTAGCAAAACCTTCACATTCACACACTGAAACAACAAAGACTAAAACATTCAGCAACCTGCTAGACGTAAAAAAATGATTTTAAGCAATTTCATGAGCATAAATAGAAATCAAACTTTCTGAAAATAGTTTCAAAATGCCACACATAAATACATTTTAAGTTGTCAGTTGGCATGAAGAAAAAAAAAATGGCAACAGTAAAAAATTCAGCACCTTGATGCCAAAAAATTAGCATTTCAAGATCAACTAAAAAATAATAAATTCAAAGATAACGAAAAAGTGAAATAAAATTATTATTTCTAGCCGTCAACCATCATCATTATGATCCATGATCATCGTGATCAGTTGAAATTCAGTCAAGATAAAGCTGTGCTTGTTGGATTTCGTTTTAAAAATGAAATAAAAACTCTTAATTAGATCAACAACTTGCGTATTTCTCTTTTATTTCTTGCACAGTAAATTTATGTGCTTAGTGTGTCTTGTCATGTGCCATATCTATCATTTTTTTATGTGATTTTTCTCCTGCTTGTTATTTTTTTGCTCGTTAAATTTTGTGAAAATAAGAGCATGAGTTTGCTTTACAAAAAAATGAAAAATTGTATATTTAAAAAAATATTAAAAATGATTTGAAATTTGTTTAAATAAAATTATTGATTAGGTTTTAAAAACAACTTTAATCAACTTTTAAATATTGTCAAAGCATGTGTTGACCAACGGCAGTGCTAATTTATTTTACAATAGAAAAATATATGCAGCATAATTTAGATACGCATCGTTTATTTCTTATTTTACGCAAAAAAAAATTAAAATTAAATAGAATTAAGAAAGCGAATCACTTAAGTGGTTTATATTTATGGCATTCCGATCATCATCAGTAGCACACACAAAAAATAATAGCTTAAAAAGAAAACAAAGAAGGAAAAATTCATGGGCAAGTAAATGAAGTAAGATGACGTGATTTCTATATCGAAAGTTTTCAAACAAAAAAAAAAATAAGAAAAAGTTTCACGCAATTGTCAGTTTGCGATGCATATGCACGGCACAGGGAAGAAAGTTTCCTCAATAACACAACAAATAAAAAAAGAGACTTGCTACTTATTTATTTATTTATACATTGTAACAATTGAAATGAAACGCAATTGAGTCGCAACATGCACTAGAAACAGCAAAAATGAGTATGAATAAATATTGTAATAAGTTAACGCATTGGTGAAGACGATCATAAGAGAGCTTATTAAGTAGTGCGTCGAGTGGAGGCTTTAATTATAAATGCAAAAAAAAAAATATTAGCATTTTGTGTGGCATGTGTGAGCGTGTAGGCATCGACGCACAATTGGAAAAATTCATACGCCAATGCGATGTAATTTAATCATCTTTAATTGCATATAGTTGAGTTGTTTTTGTTGCGGTATCCAATACCTAGATTTGTGATTATTATTTTAAGTGAATTTGATACGTACAATACGTAGCTCGTTGAGATTCACAATTTTAGTGCTGTTCTTTTAGGTGCTGAAAAATTGCAGATTTTCTTGTTTCTAGAATTAAGATGGGATATTTTGGTAATTTTTTTGTGTTGCTTGACAATCTGCTCTACCCTCTCAGCTTTGGAAGGATTCAGTCTGCTATCTAATATTTTTTTGTCGTTTATCTAAAATTGCAAAATTTTATTTAACAAATGTATAAGTTTATTATTAAAAACATTTAAAATTCATAAATCATTGGTTCGATTCCTTTAGTTTTTCTTAAAGTTATTTCATCAACTTCCTTTTTGAATACTTAAAAAAATTCCATGACTCTCTAAATCGTCCATAGAACTATAAACACAAATGTGCATCCACGTGAATTTTTTAGAAAACAACTTTTTGTTACTTATTTTTTCACATTACAATGAATTAACAATTTTGAAGGCAAAAAATTTCACAAATAGCAACAATAATAATTGGAATTAATATTTTGCGACTCACGCAAGCTTCTGCCATGATTATTGATGTGCATCATTGAATCAAGTGCACATGTGTAATTAATTGATTGATGATAAGCATCGACATTCACATATCGCATTGATTCGTGCGTAAAACTTACGAATTCTGATGGTCATACTGGAGAGATTAGGTTGTTGTTATTAGGTACAATGCTTTGCTTTGATGAGAAACAATTGAAAATGTCCGTGGATTGTGTTGAAGGTCAGTTCTATCAATGCTCATTGAGCTTGATTTTATTTTTGAAAATTTTGCACATACTCAGTGAATAAAGATGTTGCTGTTGACGATTTGCCAACTTAGCTCTAAACCTATCTACATCCAAAACCAGAACATCATTAAGAAGAAGAATCGTATCATGGTAGCTGAACTGTACCGAATCTCAATTGCCAAGATCGAGTAGAAAAACAGTTAATTACAAAAAAAACTGAAAGAAAAGAAAAGATGAAAAAATGAGAAATCAAATGGACACATGAAGCGAACATATAACAATCAGCATAGACCATATGGCACACACTGGCATGATATGAAGAAAAAAATATATAATTTATACATGCGAATGAAGAAATATTAATGGAATAAAGATCATTATGTGATGTGCCTTCTTTACTACTTTAATGTTTCTTGATTCTTTTTCATCTACAATTTCTTCTGCACTCTTACTTAATATTGAAATTAAATTAAATTAAAATTACTCGAGCGATAATGGAAAAAAATCTTGAACACGGGATTCACATTTTTTTAGTCTAATTGACAGAAGCTATATGCTCATGATATGGCGAAGATAAAGGTTAATTGTGCGTCTGGGCAGGAATGGATTATTTTTTTTTTCTATGCAAAATGCTTTAATGTGAAGAAATAAACGACTAAAGTATGATTTCAATATAAAAGGTGCAGCTGATGAAAATAAACATTTTTGAATGAGAAGAAGGAAAATCAAAAATGTCAAAATTTTAAACTTTGCTTCTGTCACAAAATTTTATTTTCTTCAAATTCAGAAAGTCAAAAAAGTTACCTAGCAAATATATCACGTAGCGTATCAGATGTTTGACGAATATTTCATCTTTCCAGTAAATCGAATGTGTGAAACAATGGCAATAACACAAATTAATCGCATAAAGAATCACGTAGCAATATGGCAAATGTTTGATACAATCTCACACTTTTTAATTGCTTTAAATTGGCTTGAAAAGCTCAATAATAAGTTGTGTATTATTTGATCGATAAATATCCAAGTCCAGCTGTTACGCAACTCGATAGATAGATAGTCAGATAGATGGATGAATTTAATGAAAATGACTACAAGAAAAAGATCAATGCCAAGAGTACACTTCTCAATAATAATGATGATTAATGTCCAATTGGATCATGCTATGAAACTAATTCTAGAATATTTTTCTCTGTTCTCTTGTTTTGTACACGAATAATATTGAAACGGACTTAAAATTGTCTTTTTGATATTTTTTTTTATTTCTTCTTCTGCGGACCGTAAATCAAATTGAAGGAAATCAATCAACACAAATCAATTTTTCTTCTCATGCTTTATTTACTCACAATTTGGATGTACAATGTGCTTAAGATCTGTTTTTTTTGGTGATGATAAAAATAATGGATTTAGTCAATTAAAATCCTTATATGCTTAATCTTTTAAAAACCCAAATTTGCATCCAGACATAGTGCTCCATAAAAGTCAAAAGCTTTTTATTAATAAAGCTAACAGAAGGCACTTTATTAATTCTTAATGAAAATGATAGAAATTTTTATATAAATTTTCTGATGCGGTGATAAATGCTATGAAGAAGTACAGCTCATCTTGCCCATTAATTTCTTATAATTGTCCGACGAAAATTCTTCTCATTCTTCTTCTTATTTCCTCAATAGACATCAAATTTATTCAATTCTTCAAGCACTGTTGAATGGATGGTTTTGTATGGACATGGCAGGGGTTAAAAGAATATTTCATTTAACGATAAATTTTCATTTCCATCTTTCTTTGTTTTAGAAATAAAATTAATAATTTTTTAAAAGAAATAAAAATGAAGAAGAAGAATTTTTACACCTGTGGAGAGGATTTTGATGTGAAAATTGCCAAATCAATTCGTTGAAACGGTGCAGTGAGAAACATTAATTATTATTTATATACATTCACATGACGTGTCTACTGTTGATATTCTATGGCATTTATATCATCCATAAACAATAAGAAATAAAGAAGATAAAAAGTTAATTTAACCAATAACCACTGTATGGACTGTCTTCCATCTTCAAAATGACATTGTTGATTTATATTTTAAAAATTAAGAACCTCATCTCGTTTCCTCAGACGTTGACGATGCCTAAAAGACATACAGACATACATGTATACACGCCCCTTCAACAATAAACATATGAGCTCATTAATTTCAGTCACATTTTAAAAGTCCTCACCACAGCGATGTTGGACGATCTTGTTTCTTGCTTTTGAACCAATCTTGCTTATTTACAAATAGTCGCTCATCAAAAATATGACTCTGACATACAAAAAAAGACGTCAGAAAATTAATGGGATGTTTTTTTTTTGCGGTAAGGAGAGTCATTTGAAGAATATAAAACGATGAACCTGTTAATGAGTTTAAAATCTTTTTAAAAAAATAGTTTTGGATAAATTTTAATTTGAAGGTATGTTACAAGAAATCAGGTTTCAGTTTCTAGGGCAACCTTAGCCGCACTCTACCGTTGAATTAAAAATTGGCATACTTTAGGAAAAGTAGCTCTTGTTTATTTATTACTTAATTCATTCATTAAAATTAATTTACTGAAATATAATTAACATCAGTAATTCGAATGTAACATACCGAAAATGCCTGCAACAATTAAAATATATTTGATGTAAAAAGAATCATAAATGAAATGTTAGTTTACTCGTTTGTCTAGTTCAATGAATTACATTACAAGGGAATCAAAGCACTCCCGTTACATAATTACATTTTGCTGGTTTTAATGGCTATTTATTATTTTTCTAACCTATATGATTTTTTGCGCGACTTTTGTTGTCGATAAAATACAAAAGTGCTGAAAAGCTAGAGTTTCAGAGTTGGTTTTTCTATTTCTTGTGTAGATTCGAATAATTTTTACTAAGTTTTATTGTCAAAGCATTTCATTGTCTCATGTAAATAAACCAAAAGGAAATTCAGATGAAAACCAACTCTGCAACCATTAACAAATCACAATAAGTAAGAAAAGAAGCCTTTAAACAATTATTAAACTCACATAACAGAATCTAAAAATCCATAAACATCATCTCGCGATCTTCTCATCATCGAGATGGAAAATTCATTCTTTTATGGGATATTATGTACAAGTTTATTGGTCAGAGAGCAGCTAACATACGAAAAAGAAGTGAACAAGTCAGAAGCGAAAAAAAAAGTCCATAATTTTCGTAAAGTACATTTTTTGTTCTTTTGCTCTGGATTTAATAATTTATATCTCAAGCATTCCTTCCGAGAGCAATCATTAAAATGTTTTGTATAGATACACATTCGATTCATTTATCGCGCGGCTTTAGACTCAGAAAAATTTCCGTGAGAACTTTGTGGATCAAAAAACATAAAAAAAAATTTCCTTCCTTCGTTTTTTTGATTGAGGGAAGCTGTAAATGACTAGAGATGATTTTAGAGGCTAATGCGCTTTTTTTGAAGTTTTTAATAAGATTTACATTAATACGTGATATCCAACTGAAGGTTTTGAGGTAGAAATGGAATTTTCAAGAGGAAATTTTGTGACAAATCGGGCAGGGTGGTCTTATAATCTAAGCTTTCTATCCAAAAAATTTTTGGAGGACTTCTTAATTTATCTTTTTAGACTATACTAGAATCAAATTTAAATTTGTCGACTTCAGACATTTCAGAATAAAACTTTTGACATCGCATGACACTTTTCAAGTTTTTAGAATAATAAAAAAGTAATTAAATTATAATTTTAAGACCACCCAAACCCCCGCCAAACAGAGCATCTCAAAATTCAATTTTAATAAAAACCAGCGCAAAATGTTTTATGAATGTCGATATGGAAAGGAGAAAATGCTTCCAATAACACCATCCATTGAAATCGTCAATTATTCTAGAATAACATTTCACAATAAATGAGAAATAATGAAGAATAAAAGATTCTTACTCAACATTCCTTTATTAATAATTTTCTTTATTGAACTTAAAGAAAGCATCAATCACACACCAACAAAATACTTGAGAAGAATTTAGACCGTACAAATCTCATCAATTGAAAATTTTTCTTAACTGAATAGAAAAAATAAAAATCAATGAAAAAAAAAGTTCAATAAACTATTTTAATATGAAGCGATAATTTTAGAATCAATCGACATGGCGGTATCATAAAATGAAATATTATAAAAAAATCTACAATAATTTGTGTGAGAGATGAGAGCAGAACTAGTGTAAGAAATTATGATATTTGCGCTTCATTTGATCGATCTTTATGAATGAAGCGCAACGATAATAATCGATAGACGTGGAAGAATGAAGAATCTGAGATGTCGGGAGGAAGATTTGTGAAGGTGTCAATTTTCGGAGTCGCTTTTGTTTAAATGTGCGCTTCATTGCTCTATTAAGCATCAACTTCCTCTGTAGTTTAAATTATGAGAAGCAGTAAAGCAGTGTTTTCGGTGACGAGAGCGCATACATGTCTGACATTGGCATTAATTAAGACATTTTTATTATGACCAAGAATTGTAAACAACCTTAAAAATATAAGCGTCATTCCGCTATATTTCTGATAACTAGCATAAAAAAATTGAAAATAATTTTTAAGAATTTAAAAATTTGAACGGGTTCGATTATCAAAAATAAGAGCCATAAAATATATTGATTAAATTTGGGTTGCGCATACTTTTGAAGTAAAATGGAAAATTAAATTTTACGTCAAATTCTTTTTTTTTTAAACTTAAACCTAATTAAACCAGATGCAAACATCCAAACTGCTATCCAATATCTTCAATTTATACAGCTTAAAAATGAGAATAGTAATATTCAATAAATACATGGCACATAAAGTTTTTTCTTCATACTCGACATAAATCTATGAAAGAATCATAATTCTCAATTTCATTGTATGTCTCTTAGCGGATTAATAGAATAATAAAGAAGAAAAATGAAAGAGATTTGAAGCATATGGCGCTGTGTATAATTAAGCATAATTTAAAGTTTCTCAACTCTCGAGAAGAAAAGCAAAAAACTCTTAAAACTTTTTTGAGAGGTTTTTTGAACTTATTTTTGAAAAGTCAGTCATTAAATGCACGAATCAGAGATTTACAAAAAAGTTGTCTGGATTTTTTTCTTCTAGAGATTTTTGTTTTCATCTATTTGTGCAATTTGGAGTTAGAATTTATTTGAATAATTTATTAACCCTTGAGACGATTTTGTATTTTGGAAGTCCCGCAAATATACCAGCTTGGTGCCGGTTTTTGATTGTTTAACCGACTTGTGCCATTCGGGAGTTGTAAAGATGATAATGTCATTTCCTAGCATGCTCGAGCTGGATCTAAAGATATTCAGAAAACCCCAACATCTCCAAAAATAGTGGACTGAGTATACAAATCGCATGAATTTAACCTATTGCACATCACAAATAAAAAATTCAAAATAAGTTAATAATATAAATTGATGATTAGAATTTCCCCAATTCCGTTTAGATTAGTAGCAACAAAAAATAACTTTTGAAACGCCATTATTATCATCACATCATCATATGCTTCTCTTTAAGACCCAACCGAGAGCATCTTCAATTTTTTTTTGGCAAATAGCACGCAAAAATCTATGATTTGACTGCTTTCTTATGGTACCGCTGAATAATATACAGCTAAAGGCAGGTGATTTCCAAACTGCTGTTCTTTTTTTGTTGCTGCTAAGTTGTCTAACAGTCTCACTATGATGATCATCTTCTGATAATTTCATATCATTATTTTTATGATAGCAACCGACTTTTTTTGGGGATTTTTTGTTGCTACTACTGTTATTGGCAATGGTAGATACTTATAGATGTTATCGATGTGTAGAATGGAAAGGACAATATTGTACTTATGAAGACAAATTCTTAGAAATTTCTACACAATTGGTATAAACCATGTTTTGATATCAACTAACCCATATAGTCTCATATAAGAAAATTATTTTAATAATACATTATTATGCCATAAACGTGACATTCCCTAACTTGCTACCAACTATAAAAAAGATTGTTAAAAATATTTAGTCTGAATTTGCATAATAAATAGACACAAAAGCAAACACAAAGAAAATGTGAGGATGAAAATAAAATAATCAAAAAAATGATAGTTAAAAGAACTAAAATTGGAAGCAAAGATGAGAAAAATTGACTGCGCAATCATGCAAATTGATTGGAAGAAATGAAAGGAGAGAAGTAAAAAAATTAAAACGGAAGCTTCTTCATCATCATCAATTTTCCTAATTTTAGCAACAAAATGTTCAATTTTTGTCTACACATTAGACTATCAATGTCAGTATTATTAATATATTGAGTCTATTATTTGGATTTTGATGTTTTGAGGAGAACATGAGATCAGCAATTTTTTATGAAAAGTCGCACGCTATATGTAAATGAGGCTTATGTGGTCTGATGTTTATGTTTTTGAAATGATGATTTAGGATGATTGTTATTGGCTCTTGTTTTGAGTAAAAACACTTAAATTCTCAATAAAGGAGGCTTGTGGAAGCAAAGCTGAACTATTCTTGAAATGACTTTTTGGATGCTTCAGTTTTTTTTGAACTTTTATTGAGGTATGAAAACAATTTGGTCAAATGAGTTGCTCTGCTATCATAAGCTTCATTTTTCCTGAAAACCAGCAGAATCTTCCTCAACAGTGGCTGTAGCTGCTAAAACTTTTTCTATCGTCTTTGATGAATCTAATTTCAAATGAATACAAAAAGTAAAGAAGCATCAGCAACAAACTAATTAATCTCTCTTTAATCATACATGCGGCTAGCTATGTGGTCATCACACACAAAAATTATATAAAAGAACTAAATTTCTTTCAGTAGAAAGAAGAAAGAAAAATCATTCAATGAGATGAGATTTTTTTTTTCGGTTTTCTTGACTTCTCTCGGGTAACATATGGCAAATTAAGATGATTTTCATCATCATTTCACTCAAAGTTGCTTACTATCAAGCTATCTATCTGGAGATATGCTTCAATTTTGACTCTTTACTCTTCTCTAAAAATATACCGCAAAGTTAATTGCTCTGAAATAATTTTTTTTGTGTTTGTAAGAATTTCGTAAATTATATTAAGTAAAATGTAGCATGTCAGGAGATTTATCGATGAATATTTCTTGCTGATGTGGCCCACTCTTTCGTAATTATTAAGAAAGCAGAGATATTCATTTAGTTTATAGCGAAAAAATGTGAAAAAAGAAAAGAAAAACTTTTTCATTTGTTTACTTGTCAGGAAGAAAAATTTTCACCTCGTGAAAAGAAATATCAATAGCTACGCATAAATATGAAAATTAGGATGTACTGAGTGTGGTTGAAAAAGGTTTATTGAGAAGGTGAATTAAAAGATTTGTTGATGGAATGGAATTTCATTTAAAATTCATTTTTTGACTAAAATTATCAATTTTTATTAATTAAACTTCAACTTAGTCATTCAAATTCCAATAAATTTGTATTCATCGTAAATTCCTCAATCTATGATAATTAAATTGAGATTGACTTTTTATATCTGCATACAGTATCGAAATAAATATAATAAATTTAAAGAATCTCAAAATTTATTGATTTCTGACTAAGCAGATAGACATAGACCTTGATCAATAACTCAATATTTACTCCTAAGCTAAATATTATTCTACATGAATTCTTTGCAACAAAATCATCAAGCTAATATCCAAACTCTGTGGGTCATTCCATAGGAAAAATCATAATTTCCTGTTAATGATCCGTGAAATGACAAGTTTGGACACTTCTGTCTTAAATCACAGCAACGTCAGTTTCACAATTCGAGTGGATTTACGCAAATCACTACTAAGTTGAAACCTACACTATGCTGAAAAAATATGAAAATTATTACACATCGAGAAGTTCGACAGATTTATTTATATCTAATTGTTTTTCTCGTAGGCCACACAGTACCACAAAAATTATTTTTTTCGTTCCTCAAAATAAACAATGATGAAAATTTATGAATATCTCTGACCATGATGAAGTAGACTTTACTTATTGAGAATTTTTTTTATCTCATTTCACTTGCGGGACCATAAAAAAGTCGCCATGATTGCGAGCCAAAAAAGCAGAAAAGAGAAAATTTTCATCTTCTTTGCTTACGAGTATACGACTGAGGGTAATTTATTGAGGAATGAAAAATTATGTGTCGAATGAAATTGAACATTTATACACAATCTCAATGGAAAGAAGAAAATTTTTTCTTCTTTAAGTTTCCATTTGTTAGTCACTTAATGAATTCAAAAATAGTCCAAAAAGTAAAATGTGAAAAAATGAAGCGAAATTTGAAACTAAACAGAAATAAAAATTTGTAAACTACTGAAAATTGGTTAGAGTGAGTTTAATTGTGATATTTAATTTTTTTTTTTGGAAATTTAATGGTCACTTTTATGTGGGAAATGTTTACGAATCAGCAGACATTTCTACAAAGTTATTCGATTTTTTTTCACGATATTTGAGAATTGATGTGAAAAGTTCGGGAAAATAATTTTCTTCGTTCGACTTTTTTTGTGAACAATTTGTGATTCATTTCAAGAATTTATTGATGTTTCTGTCGTGATTTTTTTTTATTAATCCATAAATTTGTATGAGTCAATGATGAATTTTAATGTCGAACACTTATAATAAATTACTTCCGCATGCATCTGTTAATTAATAAGAGTTTTATTTTAAAAATTCAGATGAATTTTTGATATTTTTAAATTGGAGGACTTTCATATATTGAATGAAAAATTCAATACTTTTAATCTAGGGACTTGTGTAGGGGCTTGTCAATTTTGATAATTCTCACATAACATAAATAAGTTATGTACAAATTTAAAGCCCTGGAAAAGTATTACAAGATACCTTGGAGCTCACGCTATTTTCGCTGCATCTATGGTAGGTCTCGAAAATTTTAAGGCCATAGATATATCACTTTTTGCTAGAATCTACAGTTTAGATTTCTGAAAATTTTCGTTTACTTTACTTTATCGTTTAGATTCAGACAAGTCAATATTAATTTTTATATCTGATTTTGCATATTAAAGTATCAAACTTGATTTATATAAATATTACTCAATTCTAAAATCCATTTAAGAACAGAAAAAATGGGGGTTTCTAAGAATTTGTGACGTTTTTAACAAAAGTATTTGTTTATTTAAGTGAACTGAAGTGGCTCGGTAACGGAATGGTTTAGTACTTCGATACCTAATTATTGCAATACCGACACAGCGATCACGGGTTCGAGACTGGGTGTGGGAAATTTTTCACTTGTCCTTTTTCGAATCATATGTACTGGAAATGAGGCTCATAGCCTTTCTTTGTAGAATACAGACAGAAATGTCATCAAAATAGTGGTTTGGATCCCACTATAAATTGTAGGTCTAGGTTTGAGTGCAGTGGTTTGGCGCATCCACGTAAGACATGAAGAAGACATGGATAGATATCATTAATTACAATTCGAGAAGAAAAAAATTGCATTCATGTCGAGTGCATTGAAATGAATTGAAGAAAAAAGAAGAAAGTTTTTTTTTTTGGTTTCCAAGACTTTTTCTTTCCTCCTCTTTGTTGATTTTTTAATTGAAATGTTTTACTTGAAATTGGGAAAAATGAGTGCTAATTATTTACACTTTTCATTATTGTGCGTATTGCATGCAATGGCAGCAAGTAGTAGCTGAACATTAGCATTAACGATAAATCATTGTTGTATGACGTCTTCGTGCGAAATCTTGCTTTACAAAAAAAAATTAAAGGCATATACATAGCAGACATATTTATTGAAGCTGTGAAATATTTTTGTTGCATTGAGGAGGAATAATTATTGGGAAATGCATGCTTACTTCCTTGCAGGCGTTATGTGAGAAACTTAAGAATTTTTCATTTTAAATTAAGGCTGCATGAAGTTTATTGCGTATCTTATAAGCCTGAAATATGCTGGAATTGGTTTCTAAAGCTTCCCTGGTCACTCTTTTTATGAGGAAGAAATAAAAATTTCCTGAGACTATTGTAGCCCTAGAAGCTGGAACCTGAAATAACTAGTTTCAGACATCATGTCAACCAAGGGCCTTATTTCCTTGCATAGCTTTGTATGCAAAGCTAAAAGTCCTCCAAGCCCTTTAATATAAAATATCCTGGAACAAACCCGATCTTCAAGGCTAAGATTTAAATCCAGCACCATGCCAGAGTCACATTGGTTTGGTACCGGATTTCAGATCGATTAACCGCTTTGTGCAATTCGGGAAATTGCACGGAATCTTTACAAAAGACTTATTTTCACGCCGTATGTGACTTTATGTGAAAATATTAAAAATGCAAATATTTTTTCGATGGAAAGATGAAAATACACTCGATTCTTTTATAGTTGCAAGTGTGAGCGAATAGGATCGTTACGGAAGAAAAATGTCGACACTTCCAAGATTAAATGGTGAAAAATTCTTTGGAAAGCAATAAAACATGAGAATTTATAATTTTTTATGTGCACAGATTTTCATGCAGAATTTGAGATCTAGAAATACTTTTGCATACATCTGCGCGTGCATATTTATGGAAAATGAAGATTTTCAGATGCAAAACAAGTTCTATTAATATCAAAAAGTCTTGTCATATTCCTTCAAATTCTTAAAAACCATAAAAAAATATATAGAACAAAAACATCCAATTAATCCACAAAAAAAATCTATTATGTTAAATAATTCGTTCATTCATTCCAACAACTCGTTCATAATTTTTCTTGTTCTGTTTAGCTCATTTATTGAGTCATAAAAAATTATAGCATTTTATGACTGCCAATTTCCCAATTTCCTG
Organism: Chironomus riparius; assembly: GCA_917627325.4. Taxonomy (NCBI): domain Eukaryota; kingdom Metazoa; phylum Arthropoda; class Insecta; order Diptera; family Chironomidae; genus Chironomus; species Chironomus riparius. The sequence goes on from OU895879.1 coordinate 30,243,169, forward strand.
TCGAGCGTTCTTTGTAGCTCTTCAGTCACAATAAAATCAATTTAAAAAAAAAGCTACTAAAAATGAGAAGCGCGAGAATAGAACGAAAATCATTTGCGATTGACGGCAAATTTAGCAAACAAAGCAGTGCCGTCAATAAATTCTTCAGGTGAGTGTCAAAGAACGTTTAGAACTTTATTAAAATTAAATTACAATACTAATCTATTTCTCGGAAATTTGTGCTCGTGTCTCTTGAGCTTCATTCGCTGTAAGGTTGTAAAATGAGTTCTTTGGAAGTCATCAAGCTATTGTGGTAATTTTGGCAGAATGTTTAATTGTTGAATTTTTTTCGAATTTTTTAATTTTTAAGATTTAATTACAAAATAAAAACTAATTGAAAATCTACATACCAAATATCAAAATATTTCTTCCAAAAGTCATTTCAAGGCAAATAAATCCACCAATCCCACAAATAATTTCGTCAATTTAAGTGCTGTATCTTTTCAAATAGTAAATTAATAAATTTTTTGCATGACATTTATTGTACAAAGGAGGGTTGGACACTTCGCTCGAAGCATTTAAAGTTCTCCTTTTGTCTTCGGCCTTTTTTGAGTACCGCATAAAGTTTCTCACACTCACTTGAATGAGTTGAAATAAAAAAAATATTTAAAAAAAGATCTTCATTTCGCAATTGAATGAATGTGTCAATAAATAAATAAATAAAGCACAAATACGCTGAATCTCAATTTATAGGCATAATGAAAAGAGGTGTCCATAAATTTATTTTGTCGGCATCTCAACTGTCTTCACATCTGAAAGAGTTCTTATTGTTATTCATAATTACTTTTCAAGGCACATACTGAGAACTGAAGAAAGTCAATTGTAGTAATTTTCATCATCCTAGAAGAAGTCTCAGTAGACAAATAATATGCATACAGATTATAGAAAAGGGGCTGAAGATTCAGGTTTCGAGATTTAACATCATGAGAAATTGAAAATAAAAATTCTGATTATGAGTCGACAATTTTTCGAGTAATTTTTTAAAGAATGACTTAGACTTTGGTTCAAGCATTTTGTCCAAGAAGTATGTAGAATATTTGTTTGTGCAATGGCATACACTTTATTAATCCTTAGGCTTTAAGATTGTTCTGCAAAGGTGTAGATATGGCTTGGAGAGCATATCTGTAGTAGATAGGCCTGAGCATAGGACTCGCGTTAAACTGGTTATATGTGTATAACGGATAGCCGAATTGAGATAAGTACCTCCGTGGCTGAGTGGCAGGGATCGCTGATCGAGTGGTCAGAGATCTCCTCTTTTGAGATCGTGGGTTCGATTCTCATCAAACCCGACTTGTTTTACATTAGTATACACATATGGCAGTTATAGGGAGATCTACAAAAGGACTTCGTACCTTTAACTTAGCCAGGGAGTGAAACGAGGATTAATTCTGGATTTTTCTACACCTTTACAAAGTTCATCAAGTGCCCCAAAATAATATTAGATTTAATAATTCGCCATAAAAACCAATATCCCATCAATAAAACTTTCCAACTCGCCCTATTCACATCCCATCTTGTTCGGCGACGACATTATCAAAAGAACTTCTTTAGTTCTATTCTTGAATTAACGATGACGATGATGATGCTGTAGAATAACACAAAAAGATATAAAAACGTAAAGTAGTTTTTATTTTTTCATCTCCTTCACATCTATTTATTGTTATATGGCACAACAATAATGTGTGACTTTGTCTAGTGACGACTGTAAATGATGATGAGATTGCATTTAATTGTAACAGGCATAAACGACTTGAATTGAGTGAAGAACATGTATAAAAAAAAATCCGTTTCAAATCCTTTCATTTAACCTTCAAATTGTGAACATGAATTCATGAGATAAAAAAAATAAAGGTGTTACCGATGAGATTATAAAATCGTCACTGACTTGTAATGGAAGGTCATCAATAGATGAGGTACATGCGCAAAGATGAAGAAATAAATATAAATATGTACACACTTTTTTCAATCATCAACATTGACAGACAATGAAGAAGAATAAAGACGATTGCTGTAAGAGACAAATGAAACATTTGACTTTTAGGAATGACACTATGTGTACAATTTGTTGAGATGAGACTTTGGATTGACATCAAGTTCAAGGTTTTGCTTTTGGGTGTATTAATATTGTAATTGTGACAAGATTTGATTGAGGCTTACCTTGAATAAAAATTTGCATGCAATGTTAACATTTATTTCCTTATTGAACTTTTTTTGTTAATTGATTAAATAGTTGCTTAATTGATGGCTGTTTTTGTGTGATAAAATGTAAGTAAGGACTTGGAGGGATAAGAGTTCGTTTGACAATGACATTCATGTGGACGGAAGTAACTGTTCAAAATTAAGTGCAATAAATGGTTACTTAGCAGCAACTTGAGACTTCATCCGAATGAATTAATTCAACATAAAACTCATTGATTCAATAAATTCAAATATCCACAGCCTGTTTTCTTTAACACCCAATTTAAAATTCTCAAAATTTATTCATCCTACAAATCAAATTTTGTTCTCATTCTTTAAAAATTCATTTTCTCATTAATTTTTCGTCACTGCTTAAAAGTAAGAACTGAATAAGTAAGAAAGTAAGATGGAGACATCCACTCTTGAATTTAATTTTCCAAAAATGTCGAGAATCTCCTTAAAGAAATTTAATAATAACAGACATCCAGCATCATCAGAGTGATGATTATGAAAATATCCAGCGCTCACATAAAAGGAAGAGATGAATAAGTCTGGCAGACAAAATTTAAAGGAACGATGTTAAAGATTCTGATGAGTCATTTTTTATGATTATTATGAATGTCGGCGATCAGTAGATGTTTACTTTATGCGACAAAAGAAGAATCAAATTAAAACGAAATGCCATAAATTCCAGAACTAAATGTGTGAGAGAGAGTCTATGAGGATTTCAATCATTAAAAGCCATAAAGTCATATGAAGCACTTAAAGAATTAGAATTTCAACACTTCTTCACATCTTTATGATGTGACATATGTGTAAAATCACGTGCAGCAGCATAAGCATAAAATCACTTCCTCTTTTCATATTTATGTACTCCTTTCAACATCGTCAATTGCAAAAGCATCATCGTCTTGACTGGAGTTGAGAAAAAGGAAGGAAAAAAGTGCAAATGTAGCCATTAAGTAATTATAAGTTACTCATTTAATCAATTAAAATTTTTTCTCTCCCTTTCTCTCTCTATTTTCTGCTTGCGCACTCGCTTCAATGCTGATGGTGATGATGCTGATCATAATAACTTTCTGGTGTGTTGAAAGGATTTTTTCTTTTGAACGACGAAACAAAAAATGTGTTTTATTTTAAAAGAATATTGAGTTGGATATTAATTCATGATAATTTAGTTCCAATGCGCATTTTGTTATGCATTTGATTAGCCGGCAATATGCTCAAAAGTTGAAGCTATTGCAGGTCAACAAGAACATCTTATAATAGAATAGATTTAGTCCTCTAGCAACAGCCTTGCTATAAGCTAAGAAAAAAGCTTAAATTCGACTTTGTTCTTCAATTGTCATCCTTCTCATGCTCTGTCAATAAAGAGTTTTGTTGAAACTTTATCAGCAAAAAGACAAACTGTTGTTATGTTTTAAAATACATTTTCAAGCTACAAATTCAATGCATTCGAATACATTTTTTGTAAGTAAAATAATCGACAATGAGGAGAAAAAAAAAGTTGAAAAGTTTCACATTATTTGCTACTTTAAGCAACGCTTTTAAGCTTTTAATTCCTCATCATCAAGCAATGCCGGCTCTCCAACAAAATAAACACAAACAGTCCATTCAACATCAAATAAAGTGTTTTGATCATTACAAATGCGAAGTAGCTACAGACAAGGAAAGAGAAAGAGAAAAAAAGCGCGTAAAAGAAGAAAGGCAAAAACGGCCATCAACACAACAAGCAATTTATAAATTCAATTAGCTAATCATCAAGCCGTTTTGAATTAATTGCTCGGGTGCGAGTGCATAAAATAATGAAAAAAATGAAGAATGAGCTCAGAAGAGATAAGAAGAAAGAATGCAGCAGCAAAGTACAAATGGATTGCTTAAAAGGTACTGAACAATTTTTTATTTAATTGATCTACACCGATTACCATACATACTCATATAATGGATGACGGAAGAATTACATAAAAACTAGGAATCGACATTCAGGAAATGTTGACATGAGTGAGAACCATGAATCAATTGAGTTTCAATCAGTCAATAAGCGTGAGACATGAACAGTATGAAATGAAATATTTTTGAGCATGAATTATGAGAAGTGTGGATGGAATTTGTCAAATTTAATGTCGTTTATAGTTTTAATGCTTTTTGAACTTGAAAAAATCTAAACTTTAATTTTTTTAAACAAAAGCTGCAAACAAAACACAAAGATTTCATCTCAAATGCGCTGTCAATTCTCGTACTCAACACATTATTACATTGATTCGTTGTTGTATCGAAAAAAATATCCGGGATGTCATTTATTTTTATTCCATCATCACATGTACTTGAACTTAATTTTTTTTCCTTTATTTTCTTCTTCTTACTTCTTACTCCATAGAGATAGAGAGGTCCATATACAGTCAAAAGTCAGTACATTATATTTTTTTTATTTCATTATAAAGAACCGCGACGGTGACCGTAGAAGTGACTTTTTAAACGATTGGACTCAATTAGACATTCATTCGTCTCACTCGTATTGCTCGTGGTGACGTTAATTTAGTGGTAACAAAAAAAAATTGTGGATTTGTGTCCAAATAAATAGTTGTGCCAAATTGCTCAAGTGGGTATAAATAAAAATTAATTAAAATTTATAGTAAAAAAGTAGCTTAACATGTTTGTGGTTAGATTTTTAATTCAGATTGCTATTTTTTGAGTGTTTGGAATTAGCTGTGACAAATATTTAAAATATTGAAAAATTAAGCAAGACAATTTAGTTTATAAATGAAATTTTTATTTTTTATTCGATCATTCTATTACATTATAAGTGATGGCTTATAAAGTGGTAATTAACAGAAATGTTCTTGGTTTTTTTTCTTCCCCATTAAGTGGTATCATCGGTAAAATGATGGCTAGTAAAATAATACTTTGATCAATATTTATTCACTCAATACTAATCAAACAATGTATTAGCTTAACATGCCTCTTTTACGTCATGTGCTGTCCATGGGTGCGATTCTGAGCAACTCAAAGTAGCCGAGGGCTTAATGGAATCCATGGTAAATGCAAATAGACTCCAAACTTCGTGTGGCTTCAGGAAAAAGATGTTGTTGGCTTACAGCTACAGACATCTTTTTTTTATCAAAAATGAGATGCGAGGTCCAATATATTCATGTCAGGAAGTCATTGATTTTCACAGCTTCTTTCTTCAATAGTCTTTGGTGCAATTCGCCATTGAAAAGGTTCCTTTCAATACTGACTTCAATCCAATATATTCACACTAGTTCTTTATCATTACTAGTCAATTTTTGATCATTCATTTCTTGCACTAGAAAATTCTGAGATGTTAATAGCAGAAAATTCTAATGCTGAATGATAAAGTAACTTACTTGTCGTATGGTATTTATACTAAAATTTTGTTCGAAGCCTTAATTATTTTGGAATGATATTATGTACCTGTTATCAGGCTACAATGAATTATTTTAAAAAAAATTGATTAAATTCTTTTTTCAAATTATTACCTGTCAATTAGTTTCTACCTGAATGGATGTTCTTGATTATAACAGATTATTTTGAGGTAAATTTAAAAAGTAGTGACTTCAGTAAATTAGAATCAAGCTTTCAGTTACTAAGTGAGAGTAGCCTAATGTTTTCTTACTTGATTTAGATTAAATTAAGTGGCATGAATCTCCAGTCGACTCATGTACATGAATTTCGACAGCACTTACTTGCCAAGTTACATTAGGTTCCATTTTTTATTTGGGTACATAATTTTGTAATTTGAACATATTTGATATAAGCTTTATTAAATTTATAATCATTTATTCAACATGACTCATCGCTAGCCATCCTCAAACCTCAGGACATCATCATCAATAATAAGTTGCTAATTCTTATAAAGACTAAGCACTTTATTAAGCGTTTATATCTAAAAAAAACTTTAGTAATATCTTTCATAATTATTATTATTGCCTTTAAATGTTCAACTTAACCTTCAACCGTCATCGGTACTCGACTGTATAAAGCTGTCATTTATTTCTCTCTTCAGTCTTTATTATTTATTTCGGAGGTAACAAACTGTGTGTACGCGAATATCTAACACATTTTTTTTATGCCATCGATTTTGCACAAAGGAGCATTATTGGACAACAAACGATTGTGACATGAAAATCCATAGACGAAAATATTTTTTTATGAATATAAAAAATGTTGTTGCTTGTATGCGCACCCAAAAAAATAATATTATTATTATTTTCTTCCTCAATCGTTGTGTGGATCAATCAACAATGTTGAAAAATTGAGATCTTGCGAGTAAAAAGTTTGAACTGCAAAACTGATTGTATGGATGCGACGCAGCTATGTGTTTATTTTAAGGATGATGAGGAGATGGAAGTTTAATGGACACAATGCGTTATTTGGAAACCACAAAAAAATTTCTTTCAATGCAAAAAAATGTTCTAAGCTTTGGGTACCTTTGGTAGATCTATCAAATATTTATTGACTAAATGAACAATCTGACTTAAAAAAATTTCCAATAAAACTGCATCAAAAAATGTGTAAACTGTTAGTCGTTAAAATATATATTTATTATTATTATTTCAATCGATTGTTTTCATTCCAATCCAAACTATGCGCTACATACAAAAGCGAGCAATTGTCATGACATCACGGGGCGAATGTTAGAAAAAAAATTTGAAGAAGAAGAATAAAAAAAATCTGTTTAATCACTCGTCACATTTTTGAATTATTCATCAATTTCAGGGCATCAGCTGTATGGATGTATATTAATGTCGATGTCAGTGTGAAAGGCTTGTAAAGAAATAAATTGATGAATCATTGGAGCACCTTTTTTTAAGTATGCTTTAATTTTCTTGTTTGCTGGTACACGAATTTAGAGACAAGAAAAATAGATTGAAGATCAATTGAAGCTGAAAATTTGTCGTCATAAATAGGACACATTCCAGAGGTGACTTTCGTCAGTATTTCTTCTGAGAAACTTTTATGGTCGATTAAAATATTTTTGTAAGCTTTACACTTTTATTGTTTTATAATTATAGCTTTATAGATGTGGTGTTTGGAAGTCGATATAGACAATCTTGTAAAGCTTGACATTCTTTTGGATATGCATGCTAGAATTTAAGATTTTCGAGATACTCATGTTCAGTGTTAGACAACTCATGTTCTGCGGCACACTTGTATAAATTGTAGTGAAAAAATCGAGAAATCCTACGAGATCAGTACTTCTCTTATGCTTACAACAATACTGTGTCACCAAAAAATTTCAAAAATTTCTTAACAATTCTGTAATCCCTAAAAGTTTGAGAACAACTGTCTTAGATGCAATTAAATTTTTATATTTTTTAGAATTTATTTTAAAAATCAAGCTAGTGCTGAAGCAAAAGTCATCTATTTCTAATAAACAGATACATTGAGAAGATGGATTTAAAACTTTATAACCAAATTAATTGCTATTGTGAATTAATTATGTATAAATTATAAAAATAAATATAAAGCACATAATCCTTTATGTGTGCATACTGAAATATCAAAATTATCTTCTGGGCAGCTAAAACCTAAAGCAATTCTCAGAAAGTCTCCAATAGTTATGATTTCTTATTTCTCAACGAGCAATCTTTTATAATCTCACAGAATAAAACAAAGAAATCAGGTCATAAATCCGTGAACCTTCCTACTAATTGACATATTGAAAGTATCACATCATTTTCATACAATCTTGCACTCATATTAAGTCTTGTTCCATATTGACATTTAAATTTCTATATTTACAAGAATGTGTTTACATTTTAATTCCAATTTATTTCCATTTTCCCTTTTTGTTGTGCTACAAATCACAACACTTCATTTGCGTGTCCATCGATCTATCATTTCAATTTTTTTTTTGATTCAGGCACTCACACACAATTTTCCATATATGTGCATGCAGTCACAAATTTAATTTTATATATTATGTACACATGATTGTATACAAAATGTGTACAAATAAGCACAAAGCAAGAGAGCGAATGAATAATAATAAAAATTTTGCGATCGAGGGCATAAGGAATCTGATAACCCGCATGATGCGAGTCAACTATAAACTGCGAGTGAGATATGTCGTGATTGCTCCAGCCCATCAAAAAAAAAAAAACGGCAAAGAAATATAAACAAAAAGAAATAAGATGTATGTAACCTATTGCTGTTGTTCAATATTTTCAATACATGACAGTATGTTCCATACTAAACGTGCTCGCGCCTTTTCGTCAAGATTTTTCCTTCTTTATACTTATTGCGATGTTATTGTCAATCCTCGACTCTCTGATGTATTTCTTCAATCATTTAGAGCAGAATTATGAAGATAGGAGCGTTTGAAGCTACTCAATTTGACAAACAGGACAAAAAATTTAATTTAACATTTTTTGAAAGTTCCAAGTTTTAAATGTGTCAAATTATAACGAGTCACTTGAAAATGCGTCAATAGTCTCTAAGAACCAAAAATAATCGCGACTTGCATGCCATTACATACTTTATTTCGTGAGAGATGCCTTCAAAATCAGCCGTATAAAGATTAATTTTTGTATGTCATCGATAATTCATTTTTATGTCGCTTGCGTCGCTCATTCGATACTCTTTTTTTTCGTAGCTCTACACGGACGTAAATGTTTATAGTAAATTTAAATGGATAAAGTCATTTTTCTTCTTATTCTCCAAAATTGCTCTGTCTCACCGAAAATAAAAAATACTTAAAGGCATTTCATGTGATTTCAATGTCATCTCTTCGTTCACGCCGCACTAGTGCTTATTGCTTCGTAATCCATCAACGACGCGTCATTTTTCAATTGTTGCGATTGAATAGAACATCGAAAAATGTGTAAGAAGAAAATCAATGATTGAAAATCAATTTTTTTAACAGAAGAAATACATCAAGTTGGTTGTAGATTTGAAGGAATTAGAAGTGATATTTAATGATTTGTACCGTAAGCGCAGTTTTAAATGAAAACAACAAGATTCAAAGTTGTGATATTTAATTAAGGTTCAATAGAATAATTTCAATGGTTTGATTAATTAAGATTTTATAAAGACACAATATGTATCAAAAAGTCTACTGCTCATTAGGATTTGAACTTACTCAAGTGTTCAATTTTGATTTATTTGGCTAATAACTCTTTGATTTAAATTAGAGCTACTACTAATAAACTCTATTGTCAAATTTTCAAATTCGTAAAATTTAATAAGACAAACTGACAGATTTACAACTCAACATCATTCACCAGCATTCAATAGAACAAAAAAAAAGTCATCAATGTTCTCTTGAATAATAACATGGTTCATTATTATAATATGTTCCAATATACATTATTCCTTCCTTGCTGCCTGGGGGCTTTGATCACACCAAAAATTTATATTTTTTCATGGATGTCACATTGTAATTATTCATTGTTATTATTCTTATTATTAATGAAAGGAATTCTTGAACCTTTGAACTCCAAGTCCATTGCTCATGGACATACGACATCAAATAGTCATCAATAATTGACTACAATGTATTATAAATAATAATGTGTGTCTTAACATATGACAAATAGATTTTTCATAGCTCTTTCTCACTAACATGCCCGAGAGATAGAAGATTAAGACACGAATGCTAAATGATATGAAGAACATTGAATTTCTTGCTCTTATATAGATTTAAATGATGTTTGAGGTTGAATTTCATACAATTTAACTGCATTCTTTACTCCAAAAACCATCAAAAATCGATCAATTCCAAAATTATTTACTGATCGGGCATATCCACCAACACAATCTCACGATTTCCAACCAAAAAAAAACTTTAATTAAGCTGAATGACAAATCTAAAAAGTGTCGGTAAGTAGAGGACTTGAAAAAAGACTTAAATAATTGACAACTTGTAAAGTACTTGAATGTGTGCCTTGTCTCTGTCTCTCAATTCATTCAATTATTCTCGTGGAGACACATCGTCATCATTGATCTATCATTAATTTTTCTTCTTCTTAAACTTCATACACAATAAATATACACAAACAATTTTAGATTGAAATCTTAAATGATGATTTACTTTGAAATTCCTTTTCGAGAATTTTTTTCATCTTCTTTATGACTTTTTTTTAAATAATGAGAAGCGACAACATCCTGGATGGATGGATGGATGAATAGATCGTCAAATATATTTGATCATTATTGGGGGATTTTAATGAAATATCCGAAATATCATTATTAGTCATAAAGATGACGATTGGATTTTTTTCTTCAAAATATAGCTTAATTAAGATGTTACAGAATTAATTTAAAATTAGATTATTTTTAATGATATAAGGAAATTAAATTTGAGTCATTTGCTTCAATTTGTTAGGATTTCTTGAGACCACATCTTTTATTTTTTTTTTGCATTTTAGGAATTACCACACCATTTTAAAATAAATTCTTGATTATTTTTCTCATTTAACCACAGTAAATACTCAACAAGAACATTAATTTCTTTAAAGAACATCCTTAAATGTTTGTTATTTGCGTATTTACGCTCATAACAATGTAAACATAATCACAGGCCTCAATCTAATTGTTTCACATAAATTTTTGATAATGCTCTACGTGTCGGTATTCAGCATAAAAGTATGCATTCTTACCATTAGTATAGGTGAATCAAGATTGAATAATAAAATACTTAATGCACAGACACAAGGAAAGGGATGAAAATTATGGAAACATTTTCTTTCAGGCAATTTTCATTGAAGACTTACGACTTCCTGGAAAAAATAGATTAATTTTCATTCTCCTTTATTTTTTTGTTTGGCTCATCCTTATTCATTTCTTGATTACATAAGAAATCAATAATGAATAGTTGTTGCAACTTATCAAGTACCTTTGTTGTTTGTTACCTTGATTTTTCAAAAGTATTTTGCTGTTGATTTTGGCTGAAATTGGTAAGTTGCACAGTTCAATTCTAAAAATCTTATTGGTGTCGAATCTAAGAATTTTTCAAAATATGTTTTTTTAAAATTTAATTGCGCTCAATTCCATATCAGCTTATGATTTACTTACTTGTTTTTCGTGACAACACGAATAATTGATTTTATTATGAAAGCGTGCAATTCTTATAGTCTCTTCAATATGTACCGAGAGAATGCTAAGCACGCACACAGGATATTAAAATTTGACTTCAACTTTTTTTCCTACTTCTGTTGCTGAATATTCTGCTCGAGATATGTCTCGTTATGTTGAATAAAAAAATTGATTTTCTTTCAATGCATCATAAAAATTGAAGAGAAAAAAGTTTTTTTTTTTTTCATTCAATTTTATTGCATTCTTTGCTCTTTTGATGTCGTGTTTTTGTATTCTTTACGACTGACTTACCCTGTAATTACGTTTGACATTTTTTTTTCTACCCTAGTCTCTGTTATGCGTTGGATTTATTTATATGATGAAATTTGTTTAGCTTTGAATTGAAATTATAAAGAATAAAATCATGAAAAGGCTAATCATTGAAATTGACTCTTTAATCTTTATAATCAGGAATGTTACTAGCATGCTATAGCAAAAAATTGTTTTTAAAAAATTAATTTAAATTAATTTATTTTGTTGGCTTTAAATGTTAAATTTGGAAGTATTTTTGGGATAGTACTTTGAATATAGTCTTTTGTCCTTCTCGAATCCTTTGTTCTTCATGCTATAAAAAAGGGAGGACTGACTATCAACCTAGTCAACCTAGTCAACTTAGTAAATACAGTCAAAGCTAGTCAAACTTAGTCAAACTAAGTCAATTCTAGTCAACCTATTAAGCTTCAAATTATTACAAAGATTCTATGACTTTTCAGATCTCATTTCATTGTATAAATTATTGGCAAGTGCCATTCAAATTCATTTACAATTCTCATTCATGTGCAACTGTAAAATAAAGTAAAACATCGTAAATAAATTTTCATTCTATAAATATATTAAAAAATTTCTCTCTTTCCTCACTCTATTGTTTGAAATGTTTAATAATAATAATTACACATACTCATAAGTATCACATCACATAGGAGAAATATTTACTTAATCGACGACGCCGTGATGACGAAAAATTGAAAGAAATTTTCCTGTGCTTGATATTTTTAATTTTGTAAAAGAGAGGAAAAAGAAAACAATTTAATTAATGAAAAGATTTATATTGAGGAAATTTTATAATGATGATGATGATATGTCTTTATGGAATGTGTTTCTGGTTTTTCTTTTCGACTAAAAGTTCTCTCCTCTTTCCGATGCGTAGAGTTTTAATTCTATATTTATCATCGTTTTACATTATTCATATGTATTATTCTAAGATAGAACTGTTCTGAATTAAAAATGAAATGATAATGCTGCATTTAGTTTTAACCAGTTTAGCTGTCAAATTTTCAGTCAATTATTAAAAGATTCAAATCCTATAAAGTTGTAAAATTATTCAAAAAGTCCCGTAAAATAAAATGCTCCAACTCTTTTCCTCATTCACTATAAAGATGAATGTACAGAAATTGTTGTGGTTTTGGCGCACGAATTTTATGTATTTTTAGTCACACAAAGCGAAAGAAACCCACAAACAGAAATCTACAAAATAATCTCTCTAATTTGTGACTACTTTTACATAATGTACATATGTAGAAAAATTCTATTTATGCGACCCGTAAAATGAAAATGAGATGAAATATTTTTCTTAAAACCGCCATGTGTTTTTGTTTCCCATCATCATTGGCATGTGCTCGCGCCCTTTTTTCTCATCTCTTGAAAATTATTTCATTTTTTGTTTCGTTTGTTCCACGCGAAAAGATCAAAAGCGTGCTTACCACTAATCTATTTGTCACAATTCTGTTCCCGTGGTATGCATAAGAATTTAAATGTGAAACATTAATGAACTCAGAGCACTTGGTGGGTGTCACAGAAATACATTTCATTTTATTTTGACATTTTAACGATAATTAAAACGTTTCTCACTCAATTATATGCGTCGCCTCTAATTCTTGAGATGCCATTATAAATATACATGTGTACATGTCTGAAAATTTATTCCTACATTAGTAAACTTGTCAAGAGATTTATTGTGATGTTCACGACGTGCTTACAAATTGCCCATCTTCTTCTCCAATCTTTACATCTTCCATCAATTTTCGACAATGTCGTTAGATGTGATTTATGTGTGAGAAATTAAATGTGCTGGATGTGGAATTTTTAAATTTTCTGGTGACAGCAGCGCAGTTTAGTGCTCTGAATTTATTCAAATTTTGATTAGTATTTTTAAAAGGAAAGTGCTTTGTCGCTATTGCATTGAATTTGATGCTTCTTAAAATACTTTTTGCACCCCTAGCACACTTTTGTCTCATCCAGGTGTTTGTTTGGAGTATTGCCATAATTTAAAACATCTTCAAGCATTAAGATTAGTCAAATTGGACAAACCACGATCAATCCAACTATAATTCTTCATAAAACCAGCTAAAAGATGGAAATAAAAGCTTGTTGATGCAACATCGATGACTTGTTGTGACATTTAATTGAACAGCAACAGTTTTTAGCTCAATGACATGTGAACAAATTGGAAAATGATTTGTTAAGTTCACAAAAAAAAATCATTTTCGAAAAATTATTGTGCCGTAAGTGCACATAACAATGAAATATTTTGTGGAACCTTGAAAATAAACATTTTATTTTTGTTGTGAAGTAATTGAAGGCTCTTTTTCAAACTTAACATGAAGTCATCAGAAATTTTAATTTTCATTTGAGCTTGAAGTTTCCGATTTGTTGAAGATTTTTTTTTGAGTAAGAATTAGTAACAATTAAAAAACTGATTGTTCAATGAGATGAATTTTAGCATTTTTTGAAGTCATTCTAATTAGACTAATAAGTGTTAAAATTGCACTTGTTTATTTATTTGTCGGTTATTAATTAGTGAATTGATGAGCTTGGTTTCCTTTTTCAGTTGTCAAAAGGTCATCACAGTTATGCTTAAAATTTTTGCAATCTATCAATTGACATAACAGTTTTTGAAGTTATTGAGGAAGTATTTAAATTAAATTGACTAGCTGTCATCGATTCCTTAAAGAATAAAGAACTATAAATGTATTCAGTTATGTTATTTATTGATGATGTCTATTTTTAATAAGTATTTTAAAATCCTCTATTGTGAGATGGGAAAGGAATAGATAATTCGCATGAAAATCTCGAAAAAGTCAAACCCCATAAAAACTGCATATTCATGCACCATCATTGCACCTTTAACAAGCTCAGATTTATTATAAAATGCACTTAATTCATTACAGCGATTTCAAAATAATATTCATATTTAAATGCTATAAATGAACAGTAACAATAAATATCAATAATAAAACTGAATATATTAATGTCGACACAAGCGAACAGGCACAAGTAAGAAGAGTACTTAGCATTAATAAAGTCAAGCACATAAACTGAAAAAAGGGTAGAGAAAAATTTTAAAAGTCATTGTCATCATAAAATAAATCTTGGCATGTCTTATTTAATGACATTCAATATTAAAATATTTCATAGAATTTCTCATCATCACGACCATCCACAGACGAATGAAAAAGTCTTTAAAAATTTTTTATGTTTAATTCTAAGAATCTCAGTCTTCACGAAAATATGAAGAAAAAAAATTGTTTATGTTCAGCTCACAAAAAAAATAATAATGCAACATAAACACAAACACACATATTGAAGGAGGAGAGAAGAACAATTCTCATTAAATGCCTGTAATTTTGATCATCATCATCAAGACAAAGTTTTATCTTTCATTTAATTTTAGAAATGCACAAGAACAGAAGAAGAGCACAGACATAATCGACTTTTTTTTGTATTTTTTCGGGTGTCAATTGAGACTTTAAGCAGTCAATCAACCAGATGCTGTGGTTTTTGTGTGTCTGATTTGATACAACGTTACTAAATGCACATTACAATTGATATGGTTTATTTCCTTGAGGTTTTTTCGTTTTTTCTGTCTCAAAAATTGAGACAGTCAAGAAGTTGTTCTGAGGTGAAAATAAAAGACCCAGTGGGATCACTGAAATAGCTTTAGATTTACTTTTTCAAATGATGTTCCATTGAAGAAATTTACTTGATTCCCAACAGGATCTTACCCCATCCCTTACTTAATATTCAGGATATTTAAGTCTAGGATAGCTCATTAACGATATTTGACATTTCAAAAAAAAGGGAAATTCTCAAGAAGTTCGATATCAAGCTCCACAATTCCTTTATAGAACCTTCAAACTCCCCACCAGGATGTTGAATGGCGCGGACTATAATTATAACAAACGAAAACGATTTTCATTAAATGAGTGTTTTATAAATGACGATATAAATGGCATTTAGAGGGAGCAGCATCAAACATAATCCAAACTACCTAAGAAGGTTCTCAAAATTGCATTCTTTCATTCCGTTTATATATTTAATTTCCTTTCTGAATGCTCTCTTTGATATGTCATGAATCAAGACAAAAAAAAAGCGTATAAAAATCACATTTTATGTTGAGATAGAAAGGAACCGCATCGATTAGTAGAAAATGAATGAATGAAAATTACAAAAAAAAAGACGAGCAAGAAGAATAAGAGCAACGAAAAAAAATGACTATAAAATTTCATCTCACTCATTCACATGTGAAACGCCCAATCAATTAATTTGTAAATGATTTCTGTGAAAACGATTTTTCTTTCCTTCTTCTTCCTCATCATCCACTCCACATACAAAAACGATCCATTTCTGCATTGTGAACGCGATTTGTTTGCTGCCCTTTTTATGCTGTATATTAAACTGTCTAACTTAGGATAGATGGTACGATGCATTATGTTTCGCTGCTGATGCATTCTTCCTCTTTAACTTTTTTTTTCCTCCTTTACTTCTCTCTGCTGTTGCTCGGCTATGGGATACATATATCATTTTGTTAATTTTTCTTTTAACTTTTTTTGTTGCTGCTAAAAATGAAACAACAAATTTCAACAGTCTCAGGATTTCTCTATGCTGGTTTTTTTTCAATTTTGTTGCTGTGTGGCAGTGCATTAAAATTTCTTGCTGCTTCTTCTTTTTAAGGGTGATTGCTGTTTGTTCCTTGAGATGATTCCAAGGAAATTCACGTCAGAAAGTTTATTTTTTGCATTGTATGATTCTGTCCAGTGGGGATGTTCGGGATATACAATGAAAAAGTGAGTTGGTGTATCTTTTTGGGCATAGTGGAAATGAGCTTAAGAAACTGGAATCAGGTTCAAGTAAAGAGGGGGATAATAATGTGTGAAGGGCCCAGCTTTTCAGCTGGAGGCACTGCGACTCAAATTAGAACAGAATCTATTGTACCACAACCCAAGATCTGTTGCTTATGCATCAAGCTTTATTTCTTAGAATCCATTAAAATTCAAACTTTTTAAACAATTGCCACTGGAGACATAAGATGATCTCGAAAAAATCAATCTGTATCTTAAAGATATATTTGCAAAATTAACGTGTTAAACATTTTTTCTTCTTTATTTATCTTTCTTCTCGAAATTTCAGTTGTTTTTCATTCGACCACGAAAATATTGACACAAAGTATTGGACGCAGGTAGCAAATTGACTATAAGAAGTGTCTGAAGTGCACAAGAGCTTCTTAGAAGATGCATAAGGTCGTCATAATCATCATCATCATAATTAAAACAATATACTCAAGAATTGAAAAAATCAACAGACAGAAAAGGAATCGAAATGGAAAAAAATTAGCACTGACTGTCACAGTTTTGTGGATTTCTGCACTTCAGCGTCTGCCAGTGGTTCAAATATTGAGAATATAAATAGTAAACTTTTCTGTTATTTCTACTGCCTGTTCAAATAAAGCAAGTTCGTGTGGTAAAATAAAAGGTGACGAAGCATTCAGAGACATGAGAAGCTGATAGTAGTCCATATGGGCAGAAAGAGTTCATTGTGATGTACTCAATAGATACAGATCGTAGAGAATCATGCATGAAGGAATTACTGGACACATCAACAGCAGCATCAGGCATGTACCATTGCCATGTACAAGTTGAGTAGAGTTTAAAAAATTAGTTACAGTACTTTAATCATTAATAATGCTCGTTTTGTGGCAATCAACATGAATCTTCACCAGATGATCTTAAGACTTTTTCTTTCCTCTTCTTGCTTATTTCTTTATCTTTCTTATTCACTTTGGCTTTCAAAGCTTAGTGCAATGAGACTTTAATGCAACATTATATCAAGTTTGGATTTTATTTATAATATCGTGCATTTCTGTTCATTGGTAGTAAGTTCGAGTTTGAATGTTAGTTTAAATGATATTTGGACATACTGATGTCAAGCTATGGATTTAAACTTTCGAAAAGACAAAAAACACTTGTATGACACCAATCATAATTGAAAAACCTGATTATACTGGATACATAGCAAAATAACACTAAATTACACCTTAAATTACGATAATCCGAACCATCGATCAACCAGCTAGTACAAAATTTCATTACATTTACAGCAAGGTAATGTAACTTAAGCCTTAAATACGTGTAGAAAATGAAAATGAGTAAAAGAAAATTAAAGGAAAAGAAAATGAGAAAAAGTGAAAAAGAAGACAGTAAAAAAGTGCATCAAGACATAATGTCTGCAATATCATCAGCAGCAAAACGACAAAACATGGCAATGGTCATAATGTAATGATGATTATGATTTACGGTAAATCATTTGTTATTACAATTATTTCTGAATATGTGCACATGTGTACATATTATATATGAATGATGGTGGCCATGAATAACATGAAACGAACAAACGACACCACTTATGGGCCTATTATTGTACACTTCATGCCATTTGATCTTTCAATCACTTCTCTTTTCTTCTATTTTGGCATTTTTTTCCAACCATTTAATTGAAATTAATCTTACAAAACTCTTCTTTCATTTTCCACATTCGTTTATGTGGTTGTGAATGCCATTGATTATTTGTTTGCTTTTGTACTGTATTGTCTTATTTTCAATGAAATAATAGTAGAATGTAGGAGAGATTTTAATTAAAAAATACGAAGGTTTTGCTCTCGATTTTTTCTGTTATGACAATTTTGTAGAGTAAAAATGGATGAGCAATTTTTTTCAGGGAAATGAGACATGTAACTTATTAGGAACTCAGCTACGACTGAAATTAAAGTTTCAATGAAGAGCCAAATTCAACTTTCAATGTTTATATGCAAAAAGAACAGAATTCAAAATTTCAATCCTTTCAAACCTCTGAAAATTAAATTAAATAGCCATGCATCCCTTCACTTTCCTCTTCTTTTGTATTCTTTGTTATTTTTATTATTCGTTACGTCCATTCATAACCCTAATACTAAAATTTTTATATCACGACTTTCATTCATACTTTTCGCATTATTTTTAATGTAAAAATGTATTTAAAACTGAAGCAAATGCTTCCATTAATAAGAGCGAACAAGGATGATGATTTAACATTTTTTGTGCTCATTCTCTCTCCTTTTTCATTAAATGCTAATGCAAATGCATCTCCTTTTTATGATATGAAGAGTGAAAACTTATTGAAGGGAGAAAAAAATTATCAAAATTAATGATCATGTCTCTAAAAAGTATGCAATTGACATAAAAATTGTTTTGACTGCAAATATGTGAGAACTTTGAAAATCTCGCTGGCTCTTTAAAAGAGTTATTTGTAAGTCACACGGAGCTGCAAGTTTTAATAGATTATTTATAGAACTTACGGATTGTATTTTGAAATTTAAGTTTATCACATGGAGAAAACTCCTTGGACGGAAAAAATTGTGATCATTTTCCCCATTTTTAGTGAAAAATTTCCCATCTTAAAGTGGGAAAAATGTTAAAAAAAATGGAAAAAATGGTATAAAGGTAAAAATTGGAAGAATGGGAAAAAATGGTAAAAAAGGTAAAAATGAGAATTTCACCTTTTTTCACTTTTTTACCATTTTTGATGGAAAATTTCCCTCTTTTTACCCATCAAGTAGTTTTCCCCTGGATTATCAAAGAATTGAAGCCCATCGAGAAAAGGTTTCCAAACAAGAATGCGATCAGGGAGGAACCAAGGAAGTTTAAAGTCAAATTTTAAACTAATTTGCTCAAGTGTTTTTAAAAAAATATTTCGTACAACAGCTTTAGATAAATACAAGTCCCCTGAAATGTTTTTAAAAACTTATTCCGTAAGTTTCTTCCTGAAATCATTAAATTAAAACTCCAAAATATTAAATATTAAAAACCAATTATTTTTTTTTTTGAATAATTTTAATTTTTCTTTAAATTTTTATTTTAAATTTTTTCATCTACAGTTCCTTATCATCTTAAGTTTGATATTTTTGATAGTTTGATTCCATTATACTTAATTTAAAAGCTAGGGTGTGTGTGTGTGTGTATAATTATTATACTTAATAATTCATAATTATTTTATTTATATAGTAATATTTATAGGATATTTTATGATATTCTAATTTTCTTTTCATTTACGTAATTTTATTTTTCTTCCTCAATAAACATTTTATTAATATCGAAGACATTTAAATATTGCAATCGAATACGAATGTACAATTTAATTTAATAAAACTGAGCTGTGATGTCTGATGATTTTACTTATAATTACAAGTTTACCACATATCTCTTACCATTAATTTTTTATTTTCAATTTTTTTAAACTTAACTGAGATTCCCGAAAATTCTTTTTTCATTTCTAATAAAATATAATTAAAACTACGAAAGAAAATTTAAATATTTTTTTGATCCTAAATTTGAAATTTTTTTTCGATGATTTTTTTCCTGGACGATCATCATTGATAATGAGATTTCTTTTTATTGCAATTATATCCAATGCGAAGATCATTAAACTGAATATTTCAGACATAATTCTTGCAATGGAAGCGAGGATATTCCACAAATAAACACAAGTCTTTGATTCACTTAAAAAACACTAATAAATGATCCATTCTCTTGAAAGTAGCGATTATCCTCGTTTTCATTTGTTGAGCTGACATCGTCGCTCTCACTTTCGCCATCTGACGTCGCTGACGGTTTCGAGAGAATGGAATTAATTAAAAAATTAAATGGTGGATATTTTGGTCCAAACATTTTCTTATTAGCTAATAAATTATTATTGATTTCTTCATCATCTTTCGATTGTGAGTTTTTTGGTGATTTAGATCGTAAGTCAATTGCCGCTTCCTCATTATTAATATCATCATCATCGTCAGTTGATGCCTTCGAGTTTTTTGACTTTGATGATAAGTCAAGTGTCATGTTTTCAGCCTCACCCGTCTCGTTATGAGCAGCATCAATATCCATGTCATTATTACAACTATCACCTATTGACTTCTCAATTGTCTCGTGTGGATCATTATAGCGCATCATTTTTGACTCCATAAGCATATCAATTGCATTATTTGTGCATTTAATTGGATTTTGACTTTTTCTTTTACGTTTTGAACTATTGTTGCTGCTATTATTGCTATTATTACTCGTATTTAAAAGGTCATCATTTTGCATTTGTTGTTGCTGTTGCAATGATAAAACCATCTTGCTACCCGTCAAATACTCGTCACTTTTGACGCGAATCAACGGCGATGAACTCTTCTTTACGCTATAATCATGCGGTTCTGTTTGTGATTCGATGTCACTGCTATTTGCATTAATATTGTTGTTAATGCCGCTATGATGTTGCGCAAATGAAATCTCTGAGTCATTAACCGAAATGTCACCATCATCCTCGAAATCACTGACACTTTTCGTATCATTAAATTCACTCGATTTAATCGAATCGATTGACGGCGATGCTGATGGTTGATTGACGTATTGAGATGATGATGGATGTTGCATTTGTGGTACGGCGCCATAACTCATTGATGGGACTGTAGAGGACGGTGGGAAGAACATTGTACGAGCTTGGAAACTTCTTCCATCGTGTGGTGAAATTTTGCGACGTAAATTCGATGAGTGGAGTTTTGGATTTGGATTTGCGCTGTGTCGATTACGTGAACGACGAGAACTGAACATCATAGTGCAACCTTCAACTGAGCACTTGTGCATTTCTCGAAGGTGAACGGCTGAGAAGTGAATTTTTAATGCACCCTTATCGCAGAATGTCTTGAAACAGACATTGCATCGAATACGCTTCTTTCCTGTAGCTGGATTAACAAATGCTGTTCCCAAGTTTGATGGAAATGCATTCATTTGACGCTGCTTACGAACTTTATCAGCTGATGGTTGTTGTTGTTGTTGTTGATGCTGTTGTTGTGGTGATTGCTGGTGATGTGGTGTTAAAATCGGTGCTGACGATTTTTCAGGAGTTACGTCATGATGAATTTTTGGGTAATTGTTGTTGTTGCTGCTATTATTATTGTTGTTATTGTTATTGCTGCTATTATTGTGTGAAATTTTCGAATTTTCAATTTTCTTCTGTGTCTGCTGTTGTTGCACCATAGCTGCCTCATATTCCATCGTTTTCAATTTTTTCATTCTCATCAATTCACTATTTAAATTATTCATGTCAAAAGCCGGATGATGTATGTGATGTGGATGTGGCGGTGGTGATAACTGCTGATTTAAACGCGAATAAAATGGGTGCATAATTGATTGCAAATTATTGCTAGCTGCAGCTGCCGCTAATAAATTTTGCGGTTGATTTAATGGAGGAGATGAAGGTGGTGGAGGTGCCAGACCGGCCATTAATTGCATTTGTAAGTGTTGGAGTAAATTTAATTGCATGTTAAGGCGATGTTGCATTGCTGCCTTCTCCATGTCAGATGGTAGGAAATTTGGGGGTTGTGATGACATCGTGGTTTTTGTCTATGATTATTTCCCGTTTAATTACGTACAGTTTATTGTACTGTGTCTATGTGAAATCTGTGAATGGAAAAGATGAAAAAGAAAAATTTAGCAAATCATCAATTTAATAAACTTTAAAGTGATCATTAAGTAATTGAGAGTGTATCATTTTTAATTTATCTCCTTATGTACTCAATTTTTTCATATGTTTTTAAGCAGTAGCCATTTATTTCATTTCATATAGATCACCCAGGTGGAAGTGCTCAAAACTCAATTACATGTAAATATCGAAATGAAATCAAATTTCTCGATGGGCACGAGACGAACAATTTTTCTCTCATTTTATTGCCAACAAGAACAAAAACAAAAAGTTATGTGGACATGAGAACCAGAAATAAAATAAAAAATTATGAATACAACAAATTTGTTCTGTTCATTTCATTTTGGGAATGGGTAAACAGGCATAAATAAAGAGAATGAGAAAAGAAATAAAAGAAACTTGTATCGCGTTTATGGTCGTCATCATGTTGAGGAGAAAGACTTGTAATTCTTTTTATTACGAAGAAGACAATGATTGTAAACTGAGTGGAAACGACATAACAAAATGTGGTCTTTAAATCTCAATGGATGTGAAGAATTTCGAATGGTATTGTTGTGATGTGATGTGGAATGCGATGTGACATTTTTTGCTGCTTTTTTTATTGAAGAAGATGGATACTTTGGATGATTAATGGATAGTTTAGAAACTTTAATGCATTTAAGGTTTTGAAACATTTATATTTTTGGTGATTTGGAATTAAAAAGTAATCGTCAAACTCTCTACAATCCTGATATCAAGCTACAAACTTGACTAAATTCCCCAGAAAATGAATAAAATTAAATACATTGCAAGCACCCGTCATCATATTGACAACAAAAACTTAATGCAAATATTTCCGTCGGCAAAAAGCACATTTGCCTATAGCCGTCCCTCTCTCATGCATATATTCGCAATGTTGACACACACGGAACAAATTTTATTGTTCAAGAAGTAAATTGCAGAACTAAGAAATTAAATTAAATTTAATAATATTTTTCTCGTAACTGAATGAAAATTTACATGAAATGAAAAGGAACAAAGTGAGAGAGGAAATGAAATGTTTTAGGCCAAAAGAGAGAAGGAAAGAAACTTAATTTTAATTTATTAAAAAACACTTAACATGCAAAGGTTCCCAAAAAGAAACAACATTGGCGCTCAAAAATTTTTTTATTTCATTTCTTGTTCGTTGCTGCTTTGTTCATTTGCCGTTTTGCCAAAAAGCACAAAAAATCAAGTAAAATGAAATGGAAGAGGAAAAAAAATGAAAATTAGAAGAATGAGAATTACTTCATGTTGTTTGTTGTTGCTGTTGATTTTTCTTTTACTTCGATTCTGTGCGCATAATATTTATGACTTTATGCTTCTTGTAATTTCAATTCTGTCTTCCTTCTTGCATATACTCTTTTTTTTTATTTTAAGAAATATTGGAACCAAACTCAACGAACAAAAATGTTAAATGTTTTATGGACCAACATGCTATACTTTAATGTCTTCAGTATTTGTTCCGAGAGACCTTCAAAAAAAGTTGTTTGGGTTGTTTTGCATAGAAGCATAAAATTTTCTAATCATAATATTTTTGAGAGGATGACGGCTTTGTGAACGGTTTCTTCTGCAGTTTTTGTTAATTTATGTGAATTCTTAAGAATGTTTAATGGACGTCTCTTGGTGATTCATTTTTGTGAGGACCTTTTGGTTATTTGAGACTTTTTGAAGTTTAAATGTGTGAATTTGAGGATGGTTGATTTTAAATTGTTATGTTTGGGTGGCATTTAAGGTTATAAATCATTAAATATTCAGAAAATCAGTTGAATCTTTAGTAATAAATATTAGAATTTTAATTAAATTGCATGACAAATTTCAATTAATTTAAAAAATCATTTAAACTTCAATCACGTATAATTATGAGTCATAAATCTGATCAACTCTAAAAATAATCTCCTTGAAGTATAAAGTTATTATTTCTCGGAAATTTTTAGTCACATTTGTTTATACAAAAGTGTCGTATTAAAATCATTTTTGATAAATGTTGCATGAATAATATAATTACGGGTATTCTATAGACTTGATCAAAATTTAAAAATTGTTCAAGTTTTTTTTTTAAATTTTGAAATATTAAATTGCAATAAAATTGCATAAAATTAAAAATAAACATTATTTTTTGAAATTTTAAAAAAATTAAGTTTTGAAAAATTTGAATAAATTGATATTAATTTCTTTTCACAAAAAACCAACAAATCTTTACCACAAAAAAATACAAAACCCTTTTAAAAATAAAAACTTCCTCAAATTCTCTTTTTAAAAACACCGACAATCCCCAAAGAACCGCAAATACCTCAAAAATTCCTCCTTCTTATCAATAATAATTATTCAATATCGCACGTCAAAAACTGTATGAAATAATTTCCAGGTATTGTAATTAGTGCCATTAAATTCTTCACTTCTTTTCTCTCAAAAAAGTCTTCAATTTTATTCACAATTTTCACAGCCTCATATGGAAGTAAAGTATATTTATCCACATGGGAATATCAAAAGAAGTACAAACGAAAAAGAGAGCAAGCAAGAATCTTAAATAAAATGTAATGCCTGAGGGTGCAAAAAAATTCGTCTTTATCATTCTTTTGTGCTTTGTTATTGCATCATCATACGTGTGTGCATATCGCATATCCTTTAACGTTATATTTTTATGAGTGGAAGAGAAAGAAGAAATTAACGACAGTCCAGACTTCCAAGAAATTCGAGAAATCATAAAAGTGATTCTTAACTCATTCATTTTGGTCATAAAAATATTGAGAAGCTTGAAAAACACATCAAGCTTAATCAGCGAGAAGCGATTCTAAAAAGATTATTGCAAACGTAAATGACTGTCTCTTATTTTTCCTTTCTCATGTGAGCAGCAAAAAAATGTCATAAAAATCACCAATAAAAGTTTGTTGTACAATAATTAGGAATTTTGTAACTATCAGCATTTTTTTGCAGATCGCAAATACTTTTAAGTAGCGATGAGAATTGAATTTTTACGGTTTTTAAATTTGATCGCACTTTCAATTTTTGTCGGATGAGATAATTGGAAATAAGTGGACTTACCTTTGGAAATTATTCACTTGATATGTCTTCACTAATTTTATATTTTTAATTTTTTTCACAAGTTATTTTATTTTTCAAAAAAAGTTCACAAAAATCCACAAAATTTTTTTCTTTTTATTTTGAACTTTTTTTTGTCTTATTTATTTATGTCCAACAAAAAATGTCTCTTGCTTCCTCGATGCACTTGACTTTACTGATTCTCAGTTCATTCTAAAATTTTAAATTCTTGTTCTTGTTTTTTTCTTCTCTTTTTTTTCAAATACTTTTTTTTGGACAGAGCACAGGAAAAAAATTAAAAACACGTCTGTCTCGTTAGAAAAAATATTAAGCAATGAGAGACAAATTGTGTAGCAACATAAGACAACACTACTCACTGCTTACACATACACAGACATAAATAGATGCGAAGGGGAAATTTTCAGCTCAAAATTCTGCTTTTTGTTGTGCAACAGACATGTCGCGTGCAACATTTGAGCAACATAAGGGGAATGAAGCACTAACACATACAAAATAGTTGAAAAGATAATGAGAAACATTTACACAATGAGACGATATGAAGCAGCTAAACTGGATTATGTTCTTATCGAAAGGAATAATTATTGAAAAATATGGAAAGAGAAAGAATGAGGAAAAAATCCAGAACTTCTGTTGACCTAAATTTAATAGTTTTTTTTGTTTTTAATTTGAATTTTTTTTCAATATTAGAATTTTTTTCAAGAGAATAAATTAAAGTGTTGAATCGATGTTTTGTTTCAAATTGAAAAAACAAATTCTGATTCTAGAAAATTAAAGTAATTTATTGATTTATATGCTGTGCATTAGTTTACATTATATCGGTCAAGATGGGCTGTAATTTATTTGCAATAAATTTGAATAAACTTTTTTAATTTTTGAAAAATGAAAATTTGTGAAAAATTTAAATTCTAAAACTTTTTAATGAAATGTTTTTATAAGTAAAAGCCTGAATGAAGATATCTAGATAAAATTGAATATTTGAGCTATTCGTTCACGAATTAATGCTTAAAAATTTAAAATTAATAGAATTTACATTTACATTTTATTTTATAATTCTTACTTTTCTGGAAATTCTACCTTAAAAATCTAATCAACCAAATTTTAACAATCGAACATGAAACCAGCCGAAAAAGAATTCACACTTGTTACTAAATTTAACATCACAATATCGGATCCTTGTGATCCTGAAATTTCCACATTATATCTCACTAATAATTCCATCAAATAACACCGACTATCGACCATCATCAGCACAAAACAGCAAGTGCAATAAACTTGTAAAAAATTTATTATTTATTGTCCTTTTCTAAGAATTTGTCGCTTCGCGTAAACTATTTGTCCTAATTCTCAAGTTTCACAACAAATTATGAAAACATCCAAATTTTCTGTGTTTTTTTTGTAGTCCTGCCGACATGAATGGATGTGCATAGAAGAGACAACATTAGTATGGACAGTAAAAAATTATTGAAATTTTAAACTTTTACAACTTTATTTCTACAGCCTTCGACGATGAATAGAAAACTTTTATAGATTTGTGAAAAATGCGGCACAAAACCCTTTTAAATTGACAATGTCTGCTCGGGAATGTGTAAAAAGGAAAGAAAATACTTTTATGGCCAAGAAATATTATACCCTGGTTGAATTTTTGTCAGATTTTGGGAAGATAGATGAGATGGCATTGTAAATCTATCAGAATTTGAAACTAATGTAGAATTTTGATGCTTTTCATAAAATGATGGAAAAGTAAATTAAGCAAACTACTTCCAACACTAAAACATATAATAAGGCAAAGTTTTATGCATTCAAATCGAACTTTTTAAAACAAATAACTTATCGATATTAAAATTATTTCCGATATCTTCCTAAGGGTTAACATTGCCTCCAGCATCAACCATCTACAAAGGACTAATTGGAAATGTGAAAAGTTGTCTTCAATTCCAAGTCTTTGCCGGCTTATTCTTTCTTTTGTCTTGCATTTGGAGGCTCAAATTAGGAATCAAATTATAAAGTCATGAAGCACAGCGAGTGG
The DNA here is from genome assembly GCA_917627325.4 of Chironomus riparius. Lineage (NCBI taxonomy): Eukaryota > Metazoa > Arthropoda > Insecta > Diptera > Chironomidae > Chironomus > Chironomus riparius. The sequence continues at coordinate 30,270,356 of OU895879.1, forward strand.
GCACAAAAGACATAGAAGTAGAAAATTTCTCGTCTAGCAGATACACACGAAAAAAATACAAAGAAAAAAAATGAAAAATAGAGATGATAAAATATTTTATGGCGATATAATTTGGTTTTATAGTTTACAAGCATTGAGTGTGTGTCAGCATCCAATTTTCGGCACAATTTATATGATAAAAAAAAGATAGAATTAGAAAAAAAAGAAGAAATTTTTTGTCCCTTTTCCATACAATTTTACGTTTATCTACAAATAGTCATCGAGCAGCGGGGAGCATGTGGTCTCTCTTTGATCTCTTGCCTGCCACTTGCTTTACCCCCTTTGTGAAAAATATGTTTTGTCTATGTGTCTCTTAGATCTTTGCTTTTGTGATGACTTCTCGGTTGTTATTTTTTTCCTTTTGCTCATTTTTGGATGTGATTTTTTTGCTGTTCCTCTTTTTGTACTTCGTTGGTGGACTTTTCGGTATGTTTTTGCTTCCTGTTATTATGGACATTTATTAATTACTGCTTTGATAGTAATGAGATTGATTAATTTTTGCAAATTTTGAAAAGAAAATGCCGGTTTTTAAAAAAATATTTACTAGCATCAAATCTAACATCAAACAAAGCTATCTTGTTGCTAAAAATATGTTTCAAGCCTAATGAAAGTTTGACAAATGAGGGTTTGATAGAAGAATTGGGATCTGAATCACTTCTTCAACAAGATCACTGTCTTTAGCCTATCAAAGAAGATTGTGAGCTTCATTTCCAGTACAAATATTTTTCCAGTCTCAAACACATGAACGAAAGCTACCAAAACGCTACTCTCAAGTCCCTTCAATAATAATATGTGTGAAGGGCCCAGCCTTTGAGCTGGAGGCACTACGATTCAAATTAGAACAGAATCTATTGTACTACACCCTTTAGACCTACAGTTTATAGTGGGATCCGAACCACTTGCAAGCTCTGCACATTGCAAAGACACGAGTACGTCATAAGACCTGCACTGTACCTTGCAATGTACCTAGTTCCAATTCGTGTGCGCAACATACCGTAATGAAATCATCCAGATGCTAGTATATCCTTGTATACCTAGCAAAGGAGGCACATTCTGTGCCAAAGACTTCAAAACTACATCCAGCACACGAACCGAGCTTCGTAACTTGAACGGTGAAATGGAAAAAGAGCTTCGAAAATTAGACATGGCCTGGGATTGAACCCAGGAACTTTGGCACAGAAGACCAACGCTTTACCATTTAGTCCACTGATGCCATTTCACCGGTTAAGTCCCTTCAAACACTGAACAGCTTTATCACTAAATGCACAAAAATACAGCACAATCTTCTGTTTATCAAAACTATAAACAAAAATTCATCATAGTTCCACATTATTCATACTCACAGTTCAATGATGCATACATTATTGAAAAATGAACAACAATTGAAAAAAAAAATGTATAAAAAGTAAAGAGACTGTAAAAGCGGATATGGCGCTACCGAAATTCTGCAGCAACAAAATACAAATTTTTGAACAATAGAAATTTGCAAACAAAAGAAGAAGCAGAAAAATTGTTCTTTTGTGGTCGAAAAAATTTGCAAGCAATTTAGTAATAAGTAAATAGGATCAAAGAAGGATACAAAGACTTGTGAAATAGTAAAATGACCAATTGAAATACTGAACTTTATGCCTCAAAAAATCGGATTAAAACCAAAAAAAAAGGATAACGATTAGCAGATAAAAATCTTTAATTTAGATTTTTCTATTGTCAAAGTTGGAATTTTTATCTCACAAAGATAGAGATGCGCATTTGTAGATAAAAAATGCAATTAACAAATTGGATATTGAAAATGGAAATGGGATGAATATTAATTTAAAAAGAGTACCGAATATTTGTGTTTGATGTTCAATAAATAAAATCTTTTCAAAATGAGAAAGGAAGAAAACTTTTTTAAAAGAATAGAAATTTGAAGCTGGTTGTACCTTTAGTCAAGTTTTTATTTGTAGATTTAAAAAAATATTTTTTTTATTTTTCAAAATTCATTTTTAAGATTGTTGGCTTACTTTAGCAATTACCAATTTTTTTCTGGAGGTTTTGAAGCTTTTTTCCAGTAAATTGAAGAAAATTCTCCTTGAATCAACCCTTTCACTCCAAAATATCCTCCGGCTATGCTTTCGTATTGTCTCTAAGTTCAAATAAAAATATTCTGTTTTACTTAAATTATTGAGTTAATACTTTTATAACTGCCTGGAATTTCATATTAAAATAAAAATCAATTTTAAAGCACATGTATTGTTAAAAACGAATTAGTAAATTTATTTGATTTTCAACACTTGACTAATTTTTCCTTCTATCAAGTCCTTCAATTCAATTTCAATTCCATCCAATTTTTCCCATTTTAATTCGAGTCATTTTTTTCACTTCTTGATCGAATAAAATTCCAAGAATTGTCTTTGCTTAAGAGAACCGCCAAGCAACACCAAAAAAAAAAGAAGAAAGAAATTCAACATTTGTATACGCAAAAGGAAAGGCGAAGAACAAAAAAATTATACCCAGCGGCGCTATGACAGAACATTTTCTCTGACAACAATATTAATGGCTTTTTATATAAAATTAATTATTTTTCTTCTTTTTTCCTCCTTTTCATCTACCTTGTTGTACCTGTTGACTTTTTTTTTTATTCTTCTTCTTAATCTTCTAAGTTCTGCAATCTTCTTATTCCTCATCATTATCGTCATCAGTCTCAAAAGATAATTGCAAGTTTGACTTTGGTAGAAATTTAAGTATTTCACATGAACAATGATGACAATGCAGAACACTACAATTGATGATTATGACGATGATGATCCACTTGATGAGAATAAAAACATGTCAAGTCAGGTGCCTGTGTCCTTTTTTTTGTATTTCTCATCCATCTAAAAAATACAAGAATTGATAAATGACAATGAAGTCTCTTGTCCCTTTTTTTTCGCAAATAACAAAGAACCCATAATCGAATTTGTCTATTCTTATTTCAGGGCACAATTCTATTTATGTTCACAGTCACATGATGTCATTGAAAAATTACAAGACATGTCCCAGACGCTTGTCATACAAGTGTTTAAAGTGTCTCTTTACACATTTCATGTTGTTATTTTCTTCTCTTTGTATATTTTGTGAAATCTCCTTTGTTGCTCTTGTTTTCTACTTCTTAGCTCTTTCGTATTCCTTAGAAGTCATAAGTCAGTCAATTGTAGTTATGATGAACATTGATCAACTTTAAAAATCAAAATATTTCATGCATCAAGAATAATTTTCATCTTTTTAAAATGCATTTATTTATGATAAATTGCAGGACATTAATTATCATGTAAGAATCTCCGAAAAGTAAATGGAACCTCCGACAATCTTTATTTGTGTCCCTTTAATGATTCTGTATAAAAGAAGATGGAAAAAAATTGGACAATAAAATATATTTATGATGAAATAAAGAACGCAAGGCGAGCGAGAAGAATAAATTAAGCAACAAGAATAAGAAAGCCCTCTGAGGGCACATTATTTTCTTGTTTTGTGTTTTCCTATTCATCTTTAAAAATTCATCATTATTGGAATTATTGTGAGAGGGTAGTTGTTCATAGTTATGCTGTCTTATAGTTTTTGTGGCACGTTGATGATTCAAATAATTTAAAATAAAATTTAATTTTTTTTTTCAGTGGTTCAATGTCGGAGGGGGGACATGATTTCTCAGGCATTGACTAGATAATACAGTTGAACCCCCCCCCCCTCCGCGATTTAGTATCATATAAAATGAGTGAAAATTCCGAAAATTCTAAAATTTTCCGAGATATCATTTGTGATGACCTTTAACATTAAACTTGTACCACATTTAATTATTTAAGAATTGTCATATCTGTGTTACGATCTTCCATCTCAAAAATCTCCTTGTTTTCACCTTCTTACAATATTATAAATGAGATGAGCAAAGACAAAAAGAAGCGACAGAAATTGTAATTCTCTCATAACAAGAACAGCAACAACAAAGAAATGAAGCGCGTTCAATCACAAAAGAGAACAACAGAAAAACAAAAGACTAAGATACATTTAATAAAAAATGAGCATGCTGAGAATAAAATCGAAATCGTATGGCTGGAGAGACTTAATGATTTCTTTCTATATATTATTTTTTATAAGAATCATCTCTTGTCCTTATGATCGACATGGCACGATAGATGGATGGATCATTAGATGAATATGAAAAATATTTTTTTTAAAGAAGAAGAAAACCTTTTTTTCATGACAAATGACTTTTTCTTGATTGATTTAGCCTTATGTCTCATAATTATATGTTCTTACAACTATTGAATCTCAAAAAAACTACAAGAATAAAATCTACGTTTATAGAATCACGAGATGGGGATAGAAATGAGAGAACCTCGCATCATCACAGCGTGGAGACTTTTCAACGATTTAGTCACACACATATACAATAATTTTTTGATATTATTAATAATAATAAGTAATGTGAGAGAGTAAAAAAGAAGAAATTGTCAGAAACAGAATTAAAAGCACGATTTTGTCATTAGCTATGCACCAATGTTGAATTATGATTTTTTACTTTAATCAACAAATATGACGAGAGCGCATTTGGTCCTTAATTTTTAAACAGTTTCCTGCAGTTCATATCAATAAGTTTTAGAAAATTTCAAAATTTTTTATAAAATTTTCGAACTCTGAACTACATTTCCAAATCCAGACAAGATCACACTGATCCCCAACATTTCTTCTTCATTACACCACGATCCATCGATTAAATGAAATAGCTTTATAATATAAATGAAAGCATCCTTTTGAGATGATTACAAGACATCGATGATTTCAAGTTGTGCCTGAAGAAGTCTCCAACAACGAGACGAATTCACCTTCTTTTCGATGCAATTCGTTACACTATGAAGCTATGAGAAACATCACTTCAATACAATAAAATCTAATGATATTTCTATCGTCTATCAAATGCATTTATGACACAACAAAAAATGAGAAAAAAATATTCGGTCAATTTCAAAAGGACCAAAAATTTTGAGTTTGATGCAAAAATTAATTGTGGATCGATGGCAGGCATAAACACACACAAATTTCATTGTATATTGTAGAAAAGAAAAGAGATCATGAGAATGTAAAAAGGACAATAGAATCGAGGCATTATAATCCAATCCCAATCCATTTCATACATCCGTAAAATTTTTCGTTTATCATCCTCACAAAAAAAAAAGTACGAGAGAATTTTTCATCTATTGTTCGCACTACTTAATACTATATGTGATGTAAAGGAGATATGTAAGACCTTAGGCGCCTGTTCAAATTAACTGTTGGTCTAGGAAATCTTTTGTTATGTGTCGCTTTGATGTGCGTTTTAAGAAAAATATATTGAGAATTTCTTCATCATCAATACTTCGATGATACGACAACAATCTTTATGGAGTGATGGAATCAACTGATTGAGGGGCTGATTGGAATGATTTTACAATTTTTTTTTACTTCTACTTCTACTTTTTTACGCCCACCAAAAATAACAATAATAATGACAATGATGATGACGAAAATAATGATGATGAAGAAAATAGTCTTGTGGCATTGACTAATGTCATTAAAGCAAATAAGAAATAATAATGGCATTAAAAGATTAAAAATTCTGAGAAGATCACATTCAGAACTGTCAACAAGCGTCTCAGTCAAGTCAATTGTGTTTTTATGATCGCTATTTATTATGAAGGAGATGCGTCTGGGTATGCAGTTTGGAAGAGAATCACATACTTAAGTGGATGCTAAGCTGTTGGTTTTGTTCAAAATTGGCAGTTCCGAATGGATTTTAATTTACAAAATCATATGATTTTTGTACTTAAATGTCCAGTAGAACTTCAGGTTTCTTCTTTAAACTGCGTTTACATCACCTTAAAGCTTACTTTACTTCTACCTCAACTGCACCTTTAATCTGATGACAATATAAGTTAGTAAATAAAATAAGACTACGAAGAAGTCACTTGAGGAGACACTTCAGAATTAATTTTCTTCTTCATCATCACCACATCAGTTCTCGACTCGCTCGACTAAATTTCATAGAAGCGGTGCAATGTGACCAAGCACACATAACCAGTACACGAAAAATAAAAAAAAACTTTCATTTGAAATGAAAAAAGTGCCACTCGAAGTAATAAAGAAGTAAGAAGATCTCTTCAATTTGTAATTCAAATTGAGCATGTTACAGTCTGTTTAACTTTTATAAATAGCGATAATGATCTTTGCTTGAAGTGTCTTTGGTGAATATATATTTTTTCCTTGTTTTTGCTCATTCTCTTGGGTCACATTTTCTGTCACATGACGAAGGAATTTATTTGCTTCTTATTAAACTTCTGTGGTGACAATTTCGAGTCATTAATATGGGAACGGAAAATTGTTCAACGATGTGTGGAAGTTTAATATTTAATTTAATATTTAAGTAGCGAGAAATGTCTTATTTTTGTTTGTGTTGTGAATTTTATAGCCTTGAATATTGGTCAATTTATTTCTGTTGCTTAAAAAATTAATGCACTGAGAATTTGAAGGGACTTTTCTACCTGAAGAATCTTTTGTTTTAATCATTTTTGAGCTTCAGATTTTGAATTTGTAAAAACAGTAAAAGTTGAGCTCTTTAATTGAATTTGACCAGGATTTGAACCCTTCATGGTTAGAGAAGTTACACTTAATATACAAATTTGAGATTATAATATTTCAATTTCAATTTATTCATCTTAAATTGTGCAGTAGTGTTTTTTACTAAACCTTTAAGCGCTACAATATTTATTCTTAATATTAATAATTCTTAAATCGACTTAAATCTATATTATGTACGCTAGCTTAGTGTAAAGCGCATAATCTTCACTAAGCAGTTGTGTCCAGCAGCCAATTAAAAACTGTCAAAGATATTAGAACTAGTGTTCATGTCGGCTCTCGTTCCAATTTTGTTCCAATTCTGTCTACATAATTCTTGACCCGTTCCTACATCTCACATTGCCTAATTCTTAGTATGACGAATTAAACTGCTGCACCTAAGAAGCCGCAGTATCTAAACTTCTGAAAATCACTAGGCTGGTGGTGGGATTCGAACCCGGGAGTACAAATTCAACACCAACTTTTGTGACCTGTATCTTGCCAACTGAGTTATGACTGAAGCATTTTTGCTTCTTGTCATATTTAGATTAATATGACCAAATGGATATCACAATATTTTACAACAAAAAATCATCACATTAATAAATGTACCGCAATGTTATTATTTCCCATTTACCTTATATTAAGCTCCAAAAACTTTTATTACTGACGATCTTTTTAATTTCTTCCAATTTTTTATGCACACAAGAAGGAAAGAAAAGTGACAGAATTGTTACGCTTTTATGAGTGTCAAGTGTAACGTAAAATAAAATAAAAAAAAATGTAGCATCAAACTGAATAAAAAATTGAATTTCCATATTCATGAGGTCACATCTCAGCTCTCTTTGTTGTTTTTTTTTTCATTATATAGCACTGTGTATGTCGTTACATTTCGATGAGAAGAATTTGCATAAATTAAATATTTTTCTTCATATTTTCTCTGAAAGTTGCACGATATAAAAGTAAAGTAAAGTGAATTTTAAAAGAAAAAAGCAGCAAAGATAATTAGATCCAGAACGGAATCGTCATGCATGCGAAACTTTTAATTTTTTTACTATTCCAATTATTTTATGATGCCTCTTCTCATATTATTTCATTTTATTGTGTTTGAGTGAATAAATTCCTCATATGTACAATTTTTAGAGCATACAAGGTATGAGTTATGAAGTTTTTATTAAATTTTGTTTGACTGTCTGAATAAGATCTGTCATTTATCAATAGGTCCAAAATTCTAAATTCCTTGATTCTGGTTAGACTTGTTCTTTACTTAGAACAAAGCAAATTATCAAGTGCATGCCACTTTTCAAGAGGCTGCTGCTTGGTAATTAAGCTACACTTTCCATTTGTTGGCTAGTTGATAATAATTTACTCAAGGGTGTGGAACTGATTTGATAATTTGATCATTTTTGATCATTTTTTCAGTCAAAATTCAATGCATTAGAACCAATCCTTAGCACACCCACAAAATACGCTTTATTCCTCATCTAACCCACCTTCTTATCCTACTAAGTTTTTGTCGTGTTACAGAAAAGCCAAGAAATCTTCAACAGTCAACTTGTTGCATCAATTCCTTCCACTCATTTCCTCACTTCCACTATAGGGCACTTTATGTTTAAATGAATGCAAGTAGCAGTGCATAGCAGTAATTAAGACAGTTACGCCAGATCATTTATGCGTCTTATTTATGCGCGGATTCAGTGGTTATCTAAAGCGATTTACATGTGCAATTGGCGTTTGATTATTGAGCGGCTAATGACCAATAAGTGCGCATTCTTTCTTTCTTCTATTCCATAATCATCATCATCTTTAGCTCATTAAATCACAAAAATTTTCCTCACCGGTTCTTTTGCCGTCATTTTTATGTCTACTACTGGCAATGTTGCTGTGGTCAATATCGTTCTATGCTCGTATATGTTACATCTGTTGAATCATTATAATTTTTTTTCATTTGATGATTTTACAAAAAAAAAAGAACATTAGACAAGATGATTGTGTGTAGAAAACAGATGTTGTGCAATTAGAATAAAAAATTTGAAGGCAGCAGCAGCAAAAAATGGGAAGATAAGTTTTTTGCTTCGTTATATATTTTTTTTTGGATACAACTTATGATTTTTATGTGGTTGTGTTTTAACAGAAATTATAATCTTGCGGGATTTATGACCCATTATTTTAAATAGATGGCGTAAATAGGACACCTTTTTAGATTTTAGCAGGTTTGAAAATTTTAAAGGTGATTTTTTTATGGCTTATGATGAATTTGAGAAAATTGTTATGAATTAAAAGAAAATTAATAAATAATCATCTTAAGGAAATAATATTTTGGTTCCAAAATTTACATCATTTTTAAATCTTGTAAAAATTGGTTTTTAAAAGAGTTGGGGCAGTGTCTTCCACAACACACATCTTGATGGTTAGTCATGACCAAAACCGTACACGGCATACGATTCTTGAGATTTTCCGAATTTTTTTCACATTCTAGTGCAGTGTTGTTCAAACTTTGTGCCGCAGCACACTGGTGTACCGTAGAAATTTTTTGTAAATGACGCGAGCCGGATTCTGTGTGCGACTTTGGTAATGACCTACTACTAAGTTGTACCGTGGCTCAAAAAAGCTTGGACAACACTTCTCTACTGTGTCGCTACACATAGTTTGAAATTCACCGGGTTAAGGGGTCTTAAATTTTGTAAAAGTTAAGCAAATAACAATTCTTTTGTACGAAATGAGTAGCAACAGAAGTAGTGGTTCTAAACCAGTATTTCTCAACCAGTTTTTGGTCTAAACATTTTTCTGTTTAAATTTTTTTGAATCACACTTTGAATTCTTTTACAGTACCGCGGCACACAATTTGAGAACCACTGATCTGACCAGTCATGTTTTTCTATGTAGCGTGCCAAGCATTTGACCACTAAACGACTTGAAATATTTCACAGTTCCTGGACCCATGTTACACAAAATCGAAATATAGTATTTTACAATAACTATTGATCATGGTAAAGAAGTTATGATAACACGACTAGTTTTAATTTAATACAGCATATGCAAAATTTTACACAATTTCATATCAAATATCATATCGGAAATTTTTCGACCGAATGATTCATTATTGCCCCATAAATTTACTCTAATTAATCTCTTGTTTCAATTAATATTTTCACTCTTAAAAAGTCATTAATTAAACATCTTAAAATGACTTTACATGCATTAATTTTTATATCCTTTATGCAGTAAGGAAAGCAACAATAAGAAAATTATGTTTATCTGCACTGATATTTATGTTTATTATACAATTTAATTCTCCGTTCCTTTCCTATTATTTCTCATTGTGGCAACGTGTTAACAAGAATATATCGAAGCATTATACGTGATCTGTGACTGTAATTGTCTTACTTTTATCCATGTGCCAATGGCACATATAATCGTACGAGCATCAGCTACAGCATCTCATTCTGAATGTCTGTGAAATAAATTTCTCAAGGGTAATGTCAAAAAATATTACACGACATGAAATTTGCCAATATTTTACTCGTTTTAATCCATCAAATTTATTCTACTTCCCCCTTCTATCTGTTTGACTTCCTTTTTAATATTTTTATGTCTCAAATAATCTTTCTTTTATGAATTTTAGATGACATTAAAATTTAAATTCTCGCGGCTCATAATCTTATTTCTTTAATATATTTTATATATTTTGACTGAAATAACGGAATTAGAAACAAAAATTATTCATTGCTTTGAGAAGGGGAAGCTTGTAAGTCGCAAATAAAAGATCAAAGTGATTTCTTTCTCATTTTCTTGTTGCGGATGATTATTTGACGGAAAAATGCTGAAACGCCTTCGTTTTGATAGAAGCAACATCAGCAGCAGGCTGGGAGGCAATTTTTTAAGTCATAAATGGTAATATTCTAGTCAGAGTTGAAATCTGACAACAATTTTTTATTTTCATGGTTGAATTAGCCATCCCATCTCTGAAAAATTGTTGAAAAATTCATAAAATCCAACTCTGTCCTCATTCACATCCCTTAAAATAAAAAAATTTCATTTCATGTAGTTAATCTACTGGAAAATGATTTCTTGCTGTTTCTGCATCCACTTCCCTTCAACAATTATGAAATGACATATTCCTTAATACATTGCATTGTTATGTGCTGTATCCATCCGTACGTGGGTGAAATGAAATGAAAAATAAGAAAGAAAAAAATCAAGAAAAAGAAGAAAGAAAATTTATTTATTGCCACTCATTAGATATCAAAATGTCAACAGCTCAATGATAAAGTGGCCAAGTGGGGATATGATGCAGAAAATGAAATATTTCTGTACATACATTTTCACGATAAAAATGAAAAGAGAGAAGAAGGAGAAGTTGATATGAAGTCAACATTTAATAAGAATGGAGATAAAAATATTGTGTGTGCTTGGTAAGAAGGAATTGTTGACAGCACAGTGAGATGACTTGGGAATGATTAAAAATGTGAAGAAGTAGGATATTTGGCATTTTATTATTTTATCACAATTTTCGCAAAAAAGTACGTTTTAAGGCTTAAAAAATTTCAAAAATTGTAAATTGACGAAAGATTTTTGGAATATTATTTCAAAAGTGCATAACTGTGACTCGTTGACCAAACAGTAACAAAGACCTTCTAATATTATTTGTTTACTTGCTCCACAAGACTTATCAATACAAATCAAACAAACTTACCAACAAAAGCTAATATAAAATTAATTCATATCTATTCATAAAAATCCAAATTTGCTAATTTCATTAAAAATATAAAAATTCATTCATTTACCAATGAATCGAAAATAAATGAAAAATGCCCATAATATGACCACAATTTCTATCAACCAAAACCTATCTTAAGCTTGAAAGAGGAAAAAAAATACTTATTGCATTTTATTTGCATAATTTGTGTGGCAAATGCCATTGTTTTAAGGCGACAGTGCAATTCGATTATAAAACAGAAATAATTTTTTTTCAATATGTTGCGAAATGAATGAGCAGAGAAAAAGCCACACAAGCATTAATCTTATCAGTTGTACTGCAATCTCTGCTTCAATTTGCTTCTAACTAAATATAAAAAAAAATGCAGCAACAAACGACGAGATCATGAATATAATGTGCAACAAATTGTATTGAACAAAAGTTTATGTTTAAAGCTATTGAATATTTATACTTTGTTATTATGAAAGGAGAAGGTATATCTGATCCAAATCACAATGAGGAGATTAGTACTGTTGCTGGAAGCAACTCTTTTTATGCTATAAAAATTTTTAATCAATTATTTTGCGTAACTTTAAGTAAAAACATAAAAAACATCACCAAAGAATAAACCTAATCCAAATTTAATGCCAAAAAATATTTGTTCGATAATTTCAGTGGCATTTTCCGTGGGGTTAACATCAGCATGTCAAAAACTATTAATGCCAATAAATTAATAAAAAAAAAATAACTTGCAGAAAAAAAATTCATTAAAATTGAAATTGTGTGAACAATGGCACGGCATTTACACGCACAAATCGTGTCTTTTATTCATACATTGTAGCTCTTCTTTGTCAAACATTACAATGGGACATCTGAGGCAGTTCACACCATTCGTGACAATAGGTGCCTTCGTCGTCACATATCTGAATTTCGAGTAGAGTTGTCATGTGTACACACTCTTTTTTGCCACTTTGTTTTTTAATGACTTTCGATTTGATGTCGATTAGATGGATGAAGGATTAGAATTTTGTGACTTTCTAGCGCGCTTTTTGAGTGATTTTTATGAAATGTTTTATAATTTTGACTAAATAGGTCATCAGAATTAAATGAAGGGGCAGAGGATATAGGTTCAGATAATATTTATTGTCTCAAGTCAATTTTTGTTATTTTCGAATTATGATCCTAGATATGATCAACTATGGACGGTGAATTAAGCAGTGAAATGGCATCAGTGGCCTAAATGGTAGAGCGTTGGCCTTCTGTGCCAAAGGTCCTGGGTTCAATCCCAGGCCATGTCTAATTTTCGAAGCTCTTGTTACGAAGCTCGGTTCGTGTGTTGGATGTAGTATTGATGTCTTTGGCACAGAATGTGCCTCTTTTGCTAGTTATACAAGAATATACTAGAATCTGATCTGGATGATTCCTTACGGTATCTTGCGCACAAGAATTGTGAACCTATTATTTGAAAAAAAATCACGTTAAAAACACAAACCTCCAGCACCTTTCAAACTCGTTTAGTCTACCTACAATCAAAGCGATCTATATGTGCTATAAACGATATCATGCATGGATGAATTAATGAAGTTAAATTGGGCAATTTCGCTTCTTTCTTTACTTTTTCATTTTTTTCTTCAGTCGCCTTATTTTTTTCATTATTAATATATCCATTCACATATTCAATAATATCACTCAATGACTGTCATGAAATTGAAATATAAAGTGAATGTGAATATGCAAATAGACAACAATGTGTAAGTATGTAAGGGAAAAATAGCATGTGCTTTGATAACAATTATGGTGCTATTTATTTTAATATACACGCATTAAATATGGAAAGTGTGTGACATCAATTCATAGCTATTCATGAATACTTGTCATATGAATGAATGATTTATTAACTTACTGATTTTTTATTGTATGTGCTATAAATTGAGTTATTAAATCTTAGGGTACATTGGGGAACGTTTGACGAAAACATATAACTTCATATTGATCAATTACACTTTAAAGTAGCTTGGTAACGAGGAGTCTAAATCCTCAAGAATAATGACATTAAAATTGAAGCTCATAGCCTACTTTTGTGGGCTACAGCAAGCAATATAAACAAAGGAATAGTTCGAATCCCACTAAGAGCTGCAGGTTTTAAATGCTGAGCTATATGCTTACTACACATGTTCACATTTTATGCCTACGATAAGTAATATTGTAACGTTGAAGTCAATGCCCTAACATTTCTCAAATACAGACTGTGAACCTCTTATCATATCTACTTATTTATGTAGTAGTATATACTTACTTATTAATTATTAAGATCTTGACAATTTAAAAATATGAATTTCAGATTTCACTTAACAAAACACAAAAAATTATTACGAATTTAATTACATTGTAACCTCGCATTACTACGCACCAAACATTTTCGATTGCCAATCATTCAAAAATATATTACAATGTTGAAAAATAAATTGAAATAATAGAAATCATCGCATATTCTATCATGTTGTTACATCAGCACAACAAAATTGATGAAATGAGCATTTTGCGTTTTTGTCATGAAAATGAAAATCCGAAAGGAAAAAAAAACTAGTGTATCGAGTAGAAACCCAATGCGGATATATTCACACCGTACCATCAAAAGTCTTATGCCGAGACCCATATCGACATAGTTCAAAAGTTATACCTAATTTATGTCATAATTATGTCAGCTACAAAAACACTTAGTTTGAATTTTGTCACTCTCGGGAACACTATGAACCAGTATAGCTGATTTTGGTCCAAATCTCGGCCATACTTCACACTTATTTGAACCACATTTTCTCGTAAATGTTAAAATATTATTAAAAAGTAATTAATCCTGAATTATGTCGCTATTTTTTCAAGTCTTTTAAGATAAAGAAATTTTTTTTTTGGTTTCCACAGAGAACAGTATGAACAAAATTCAGATGGGGTAGTCGAAATTTTAGATTTCGATTTTTTTTAAGCTATGCATTACAAAAAGTAATATTGGTATGTAATTTATGCAGAATTATGTCAATTCAAATAAAACATCCAAAAAATTTTTTTGACAAAAGCAGAGATCGAAGCCGATTTTTTCGGCTTAACTCAATTTTTGATTTTTTTGATAGAAAAAAGCCATTTGACACCCATTTCAAGTATTTAAATTGAACTTTACATGCTTTACTATGATTCTGTGTAATATTTTGTCAGCATGTAGCTATAGTGAGCTCAGAATTTCAATTTAGTCGATTTTAAGCCGATCGGCTTAAATTTCGGCTTAACATTCTTTAACTTGAAATTCTGAGCTTACTATAGCTACATGCTGACAAAATATTACACAGAATCATAGTAAAGCATGTAAAGTTCAATTTAAATACTTAAAATGGGTGTCAAATAGCTTTTTTCCATCAAAAAAATCAAAAATTGAGTTAAGCCGAAAAAATCGGCTTCGATCTCTGGACAAAAGTACACCATAGAAAATTAATTTTCAATTTTGGACTAGGGGCGACCCTAGTCAAAATCAATTTTCTGACTTTTTTCTTCGAGGGTTTATCCAAATGGATTGAAACTTTGCATAAATATTCTTGTGCTTAAAACAAATACAAATAAAACATCCTAAAATTTTTTTGAGCAAAGAACCAAGTAGGAAATACATTTTCAATTTTGGACTAGGGGCGACCCTAGTCAAAATCAATTTTCTCACTTTTTTCTTCGAGGGTTTATCCAAATGGATTGAAACTCTGCATAAATATTTTAATGCTTAAAACAAATACAAATAAAACATCCTAAAATTTTTTTGAGCAAAGAACCAAGTAGGAAATACATTTTCAATTTTAGACTAGGGGCGACCCTAGTCAAAATCAATTTTGTCACTTTTTTCTTCGAGGGTTTATCCAAATGGATTGAAACTTTGCATAAGTATTTTAGTGCTTAAAACAAATACAAGTAAAACATCCTAAAATTTTTTTGAGCAAAGAACCAAGTAGGAAATACATTTTCAATTTTTGACTAGGGGCGACCCTAGTCAAAATCAATTTTCTCACTTTTTTCTTCGAGGGTTTACCCAAATGGATTGAAACTTTGCATAAGAATTCAAGTGCTTAAAACAAATACAAATAAAACATCCTAAAATTTTTTTGAGCAAAGAACCAAGTAGGAAATACATTTTCAATTATGAACTTGGGACAGGTCTAGTCAAAATCTAATTTTTCACTTTTTTTTCTTCGAGGATAAATCCAAAAACAGTAAAACTTTGTATGAGCATTCTAATCCTCAGGTCACACATTTCTGAATTAATAAAAATCATTTTTTTTGACAAAATTTTAAGTCACGTTGTTTTTGAATGTCCAACCAAATTTATAAAATTTGGCTCTGATGACATATAGAATACATTTCTTGCTTTAGATATTCAAACCTGTTTTTCATTAATATTAGTAAACTCACACAAAGTTTCACTGTAATTGGATAAACCTTCGAAGAAAAAAAGTGAAAAACTAGATTTTGACTAGACCTGTCCCAAGTCCAAAATTAAAAATGTATTTCCTACTTGGTTCTTTGCTCAAAAAATTTTAGGATGTTTTATTTGTATTGTTTTTAAACACTAGAATATTTATACAAAGCTTCAATCCATTTGGATAAACCCTCGAAGAAAAAAGTGACAAAATTGATTTTGACTAGGGCCGCCCCTAGTCCAAAATTGAAAATGTATTTCCTACTTGGTTCTTTGCTCAAAAAAAATTTAGGATGTTTTATTTGTATTTGTTTTAAGCACTAAAATATTTATACAAAGTTTCAATCCATTTGGATAAACCCTCGAAGAAAAAAGTGACAAAATTGATTTTGACTAGGGTCGCCCCTAGTCCAAAATTGAAAATGTATTTCCTACTTGGTTCTTTCCTCAAAAAATTTTAGGATGTTTTATTTGTATTTGTTGTAAGCACTAGAATATTTATGCAAAGTTTCAATCCATTTGGATAAACCCTCGAAGAAAAAAGTGAGAAAATTGATTTTGTCTAGGGTCGCCCTTAGTCCAAAATTGAAAATGTATTTCCTACTTTGTTCTTTGCTCAAAAAAATTTTAGGATGTTTTATTTGTATTTGGTTTAAGCACTAGAATATTTATACAAAGTTTCAATCCATTTGTATAAACCCTCGAAGAAAAAAGTGACAAAATTGATTTTGACTAGAGTCGCCCCTGGTCCAAAATTGAAAATGTATTTCCTACTTGGTTCTTTGCTCAAAAAAATTTTAGGATGTTTTATTTGTATTTGGTTTAAGCACTAGAATATTTATACAAAGTTTCAATCCATTTGTATAAACCCTCGAAGAAAAAAGTGACAAAATTGATTTTGACTAGAGTCGCCCCTAGCCAAAAATTGAAAATATATTTCCTACTTGGTTCTTTGATCAAAAAAATTTTCATCCAAAGTTTAATTAAAAAAAAAATCACAATGAACTTTTAATTTGAAAAATTTGTAAGAAAGGAAAGTTTTTTCCTTTTTCTGAAGCAACGGCTGTTATTACCTTGCCTAAAAACAATACAGCTCTTCTATAGAGTAGCACGGATCAAATGTAAAAAACTAGAAGTCTCTACAATGTCTCGTTTTTGAGATTTCTTGCTGATTAACCTGCTTGTTTGCTTGCTTACAGAAAGCATATTTTGCGATTTTCTCAGCAATGCCCCAACCAATTTGAAATCTGTTTTTTTCAAAAGATGTGAAATTCAAGGCACAAACTTTTCATCTCTGATCATTTTAAGCTATCTTGCTCCATATCCTCACAAAATGCGAAAAACTTATTTTTCAATCTGAACAAAACCAATAGATTCACACGTGAAAACGGTGTGAATATAACAATAAATTCCATGTTTGCGTTTTCACAATGTAAACATCAAAAATCAAGTGGAAATCCCATTAAACTAATGCAATAGATTGAATTGAAAGGATTGTGTGAGTGGTAATGTCAAGTTGATGGGAAAAATATCCCCAAAAATTGATGAATAAAATTTTTACCATGCCAATCCTTTTTTTCCCATTTGCATTTTATAGGAAGACTCCGTCCACACGAAATATCCATTGAATTTTCATTATCAAAATGAGAAAATATTTTCGGATGAATGAATGTAAATGATGGCAATTTATTTGATTATATTCGATGCAGAAAAATAAAAGTATACAGACACAAAATGGAATAAATAAATTTTGTGCAATTGCATGCTCATTCAGTCGATTTTCAAATGAGATTGATGAAATTTTTTAATTAATTTAATGACATTTGAGCGGCTGGATGGATGATTGAGCATTGAATTTATAGTAATTGTAAATATATGCAGGTGATTATTAATATATATATATATAAACCTAGAATGGGTATAGTGAGATACTAAGGTTTTCAAACGCATTTATACTTTTATGTAAAATAAGTTTGACACACAAAACATTTCCATAAGCACTCATTCCAATTTGTCAGTTGCCTCAAAATGCAATCAAACGCACATCGTCGTCAGCAAAAAGAAGAAGCAGCACAAACAAAAATAATGTGTGTGCAATGTGCGTTTCAACATTTCAGCATGCAATTGGCGGTTCTAGTTGTGCATATTCAAGCACAACAAAACACATTTTTCATTTTTTGAAGGACATTTAAATGCCATTTTTCCCTGATGCCCATCATTTTACGATATTCATTTTATGTTAGAAAATTACTGCACGCATTTGACTGCTTAACGCATGTTTTATTATTTTGACGCTTGATCAAACGCAAAATTGAGGTGACTAGACATGCTGGTCGAAGTAAAATATACTTTTTAAAGGATTTGGCTAGTCACCATCCGATAACAAATTATATTCAATGTTTAAATTTCAATTTCAATTCTAAAAATGATGAGGAAATCTAAAATGCCATGATACGATGTGATGTCCAATTTGAGAAGTTCTCTCTTCAATTTTTTTAATGGCTAAATAAGGAAGAAGAAAAAATTTAAACAAATGTCGTGAAATAAAAAATTTATGGCTTAATATTAAATAAAACTTGTATAGTCTTTAACTGACAATGGCACATAGCACAAAATTGGTCTGGAATTACCTGGAAAATTTGTCTTCGAAATTGACAGTTGAAGTTTGCGTGATAAATTTAATATTTATAGTTTTTTATTCAGACAAACACGAGCAAGTGAGCTCGTATACAGCATGACACATAGGGACATTCTAAGCATTAAAACTCTCTCACGTACATTGAATCTCAATAATAATAAAAAAGTCAGTACAGCAATAATAATAACAATAAAATTTCATCATGCGGTAAAGTGATGGCTGGTTAAAAACAAAACGAAAATAAATTTAAGTCTTCGCCTTTAAGCTTCATTGGCTTTTCAAAATGTGCAAAATGTAATTTAAAATAATTGAGTTTTTTTTTGTGTGCAACGACAGTCGACAGTTTAGTTCACTTACTTACAGCAAATATCTGTCTAGAGAGTTAAAAAGAAGATGAGACACAGAAAATAAGTAAAGGTTTCCTGTCATCAATGTCAATATTTCGAGACAATATTTTTTTGTGAGAAAATGTCGTTGATGAATCACTTTGATGGCAGTACATCATAGCTTTTAAAATTAATCAAATTTAAAACTTGTGTCGAATGAATATAAGCTTGACATGGTAGCTTAATGCTTACTAAGCAATAATTGTTACATTATAAAAAACCAAAAATCATTAACAATGAAAAGGTTCGAATCCTTAAAAATTTAATAATTATCAATTAAAATTTAATGCTAAATCTGCAATAATTTTTTTTGCAAAATATTTCTTTTTGACTTGGCCATCTTAAAAATTAATAAACGCTTCTGTTTTTAAACTAAAATAACTTACTTACCTTCATTTTCACTGCTTAACTTAAAGGATTTCGTGATGATAAAAATATTATCTTTCTGAAGATTTTTTTAGAAAGATCCAAAGATAATTTTTTTGTACATCCAAAAAAAAGCGAATGGATAATAATACTCAAAGATGATAAGTGCTTCAAAGATAATCGCATTTTAGCTTATAGCTACCAAAGTGATGCAGTGATATCCACACTTGTTTAAGTGCCGCACTAAATTGCACAGAAATTTGTTTCTCTGTAAAAAAAATAATATTGAAATTAGTTTAATTAGATTAACATAAAATGAGGGAAAAAATATGCACGGACATAACATGCAAAAATTATTAAATGCAATGTCTGCAGACATCATAACATTTATCATTTAATGACTTATGTGAGAGACTTTAATCTTCCACAATGTACAGCAACAGTGCAGACTTTAAAGTTACTTAATGATTGGATTTGATTTCAAAACATGCCAATAAAAATATATTTAATATAATTGTAACATGCAGGAAGCAATTTCAATAAATATTAAATGTTTATGATATTAACAAAATGAAAAATAAAATTACAGACTAGCCACACAAAAAAAATTATTATCAGACATTTACTCTCGATTTTCATTTCTTATTTTAATGTACACGAGAGATATGAAATGAAATTCGTGCGTCTTTGAGCTTCAAGTTCTTATTTTTGTCTTGTTTCTCTCACTCGTTTACTGTCTTCTCATATCATATGAACAGCAATGAGTATATGAGACTCACATTTATTGCACAAGTAGATACATGCAATGTGATAATTGTAAAATTATTTTTATTTCATTTTTTTCCTCTCCGCTTTTATGTTTTCAAGTTTAATGCTGGAAATAAAATTTGATGTGTGATTCTTGGTTAAAATTTGATTGAAAAATTTCAGACATACTGGAGCCCACTATGTTAATCGGCCAGGATTAGGTTAGCTCTCAAACTTATTCATTTTATAATGTGTTCTTACGAGGCTCATCGAAGGGCAGGCGTATGGGATAAAATACTAAATAGAGCAGAGTGCAATCTAAGGTATCGAACCATGTGTATGCAAATCTGCAATTGCGAGAGTCAAGCTTCTTTGGTTGAGTGGAAAGTCAACAGCACAAATTTATTTATAAAATCTATTTTGAAAAGATGTTTGTTCGATTCCCACCAGAAGCTCATTATTCAATGATGTCATAGAGTTGTTGATATGACAAGGATCTAAACTAAAGAGTCATTCACTAATGACGTTCATTTAAAAACATGATTTTTAGACCTTCTCCCCCTTTTGTCACAAAACTGTCACAGATACTAGGACCCCCCCCCCCCTCCCTCTCCATGTGACGTTCAATCAAAGGTTATCAAAAATTCACAAATTTCCTGACCCCCTCACAATGTGTCACAAAATCCCCTGCCCTCATGAATCTCGGACGTCATAAGTGAACGATCCCTAAAGAACTTACAAGATTCCGATAAATTAAGATCGTAAATGAACCAATCCAATTTTCACCATAAACAACACATCACAAAAGTAATTTCTTATGTTGCAAACAGCTACAAATGCTGGTGACAATTTCTCGATATGAACGAAGGAATGAGAAGTAAAAAATTGAAAATGAAATGTTGAAATGTTACATTATTGGTGAAGAAATGAAAAGAAATCATTTAATAAAAAGAGAAATAGCAGCATAGGTACAACATGAAATGTGCAATAGCATATATAAAAAAACTAAATCAGATATAAACATGTTATTGCTTTAACTTGACGTGTTTAAATGTTTTTTCTTCTTTTTATCCAAGCTTAAATAGACCTTCAAAACTTGTGTCCATAGCTCAAGAAACTTTTATTTTTGTTGTTGTTACATTCATAGGCGTATCATATCGAGTAAATGTCTATTAATTATATTCAACACCACTGCGATTGTGATATACTCTTTAGCTTTAATGTTAATGTATATATACATAAGTAAGTACATGTAGCATAACATGAACGTTGCAAATTAAAATCGATATTTTCATAGCACGAAAGGCGATTAATTAGTTTTTATAACACAAATTGTGTGCGATTTATTGGCTGTTTTTTTTTCTTCTCTTTTTACATTCAGTAAATGCTCATGCCTATCGATTGAAATTTGAAGTCTTGAGCCACACACCATACAATATTGTGCCTCTCAAGAAAGTGAGAAAATATTTTATCTCGGTGTTAAATTGCTGCTAAATGCATTTCACGATTTCATTTTATTTTCTTTTATTTTTTTTTTCTCTCCATCAACATCAATATGTATTTATATTGTAAGGTACCGTAGCATACACTAAATTTTACCGTAGAGTGGAATTTAACGATCGTATGCCACAGTAAAAATGACAATAATTAAAATTCATTGAAACTAATTATTTTGCTTTTCGCGTATTGTACTGTACATTTTTTGATGGCATTACAAGTGATAAATGCCTTTGTTATTTGCTATATAAGCAATTTTTCTTTAATTCCTTATGCCATTGTACTTTGAATGAGATGTGAATGTTTTGTATAGCTAAGTAGAATCAGGGAAAAAGAGAATTTTGAGATGAATCAGTGATTACAATATTTATGAGGCTTACATTTATTGCGGTTATCTTAAAGGATATCTAGAGGCCAACTTCTAGGGCTTCTTGTAGTAACAAACTCTAGTCAGAATTAAATTTTGATTACATTTCAAAGTGTGGTTTATCAAATTTAAATTTTTGATAAGATCTAAAATCTTTGTTAAATGTTAAAGGGTCCACTGGCTCACACAAAAGTCTCTTGCCTGCTTTGATCCCGCAAAACTATCGTTTTACAGATGCACCGAGGAAGAATCAATATTAAACAAGATTCAAGAGCAGCATACAGATAAACATACTATTGACATTTGTAGGAAATCATTGCAATAATCCAAAAATCGTAAACTTTTATCCCCTTAAAAATCAAAATACTTCAAAACCTTTAGTTCCTTCTCATGAACTTAAACATTAATCCAATTTAAAATTCACAAACTCATTCCATACTCAAACTTCCTTCCATTTTCTCCTTTACATCAATCTCCTCAACATTTTCACATGCTGCAAAAGAAAATCTTATAAGAATAAGAATCTTTGCTTATAAATTATTCAAGTGGCATGACTGACTCTAGGCTGTTGAAATTAGAAATTAATTTCAAAGTCTTCCGCGTTCAATTGATAACAAACGAAAGAATTTTATTTGCTTACACAACTCGATGACTTTGTAAGAGAAACGAGAGCTGTCCTTTGAAGTGAGTCAGGCAAGACTTTAAAATTCAATGAATGTCGGGAACGGAGCATGAGACATGAAAAGAAACATTCCAATGTAATCAGATGGAAAACAAATTGTTGTTTTGGAAATTTTTACACAAAATTAAACAATTTCTTTCCCTCGTCGACTGGATGTAGATATTTTTTTTTAAATGAAGGAACGAACGGAGAGGAAATTTTAAAGAAGGGGCGCAATAAAATGATAAATTTCTTTATTTCACTCAATTTAATGTCAAGACGATGTAAATTTTTCCACATAATAGCGTGAATATAAATCACCACAAAACTAGTTGATTGTTAATTAATTACATTACAATGAGACTGTAGATTTACAATCTAAATGGAATGTCGTTAACTTAAAAATATTTTCTTCTGTGTTCATTCTCACCCCACCCCCGCATGTCGAAAGATTTTCATCGTGTCATCGTGTTTTTCCCTCATGTTTCATCTGCTGCCAACGCAATGTTTTACGTAAAGTAATTAAACAATAATAAATTATCGTCGCATTATTTTCCAAAAAAATATCTGACGAAAGAATGCTTTTCGATCAACAAATGGTGATAGGTAGGAAAGAGGTTTGGATGGACAGCAAATAAGTAAGCGCAGTTATGAATATAAAGAAGTTTAAATACAAATCATATTCACACAAAATTTTAAATTTTTTTAAAGTTTAATTTGATTTTGAATAAATTTGAAGCTATAAGAAATCAAAATATTTTTAACTGTCCTTCCATCTACCCAGTGGCAATTACAGAACATCGGGAAGAAAGTGGACCTTCTGTTTTTATCAATTTTTGATTAGGATAGGGATTTATTACCCTATGATCTCCTCTAGGTACGCCACTGCACTTTTCTAGAGTGCTCTATATAACACTAAATACCTTTCAGCTAACCACACAGACACAAGCCACTTAATCTAATACCCTTATTCCGTTTCTTAAAACTATTGCTAAAAACTAATGAAAACAACCATCCGAACAAAAACAGAAGAAGTGAGTGTGTCAATGATTTTTTTTTCTTCAAATTTTTCCTCGATCCCTCGTCATCTAATTCCTGTATATATAGCGTATTTCGTGTTTTTGTCATTAAGTGAAATGAAATCACCCTCGAAATTACTCGATGACTTTCACATTTCACTATTTTTTTGTGTGTCGCTTACTGCTGCTGATGCCTTTGCCTTTTTTTTGTGTGTTGATTTGAAATCTTTTACAGCCTTTTGTGCGTTTTTTTGTTGTTGATGTTTTGTGTCATGCTCACTTAATTGATTGAAATGAAAAGAACAAATAAATAAATATTTTACTATTGTGTATTAATTTTGTGTCAGCGGAAGTACGAATGGAAAATATGGCTTATTAATTCTTGATATGAGAAAAATATGGTTGAAATTATTTTGTGGTTTATAGTTTATGTACAAATTAGGAATGAGGACAAATAAGTTAAGTTCTCTTGGATCTTAAGAACTGGATTATGTCCTGGATCTGATACAGGACAGACATCTAAGCAGAGCATTAGAAAATAACATTGTTTCTGCTAATTCCATCACTTCTGTAGACGTCAACTAAGCTCAATTCACTTTCCCAGAAAAAAACGTTTACAATCACCCGAATCACGTTTTATGAAACTCATCTACGTGCTCCACTTCCTTTACATCCTATACTTTTTCATTCCCTTTAATCAGTCAACATTAAATGAAACGTGAAAAATTGCGCACAATATAGAGTGGCACAAGTGAAGGCAAAAAACAACATTTCATCATCATTATAGTCGCTTGTTGACCATCTGAGACTTTATCATGAAGTTCTTATTTCTTTTCTCATGTGGAAAAAAAGAGTAGGAAAAGAAAACAAGTGGACGAAATTGTAAAGAAGAAGCTGAATCTTCTTAAATATGATATATTGACGTTGTTTATTTATTTCCTTTGATAAGGATAGGAAAATAAGTCATATACGCTCTCACATGTATGATATTGGTTCAATGTTAATAAATTGAGAGCAATTCATCATCATTTCCTTATTATTTGCTTTCTTTTTGGGCTACTTCTGTTGTGTAGGATGAAATTTATCATAAATGTTTTTGGAATGAAATTATTTTTGCTCGTCTTAATTTAGGAATTGTTTTCATTAGCAGCAGTTGTTGTAATATTGATAGGAAGGAGTGATTTTAGTGACATTTGGTTGATTTTTTGGGAGAGTTAATAAAATTATCGATTAGTATTTTTTTTGGAAATGAAATAAAATTATGGTATGTACATCTACATATCTAGTATCACGAGACAGCACTGAATTCCTTTTTTACCTTAATCTGCGGATTATACCATCAATTCTGTATTATTTAATATTTTACTGATTTATTGCTGACAACGTTCAATAATATCATACACAATTATACAGTATGCAGCAAAAAAAAACAGGACATTCAACCATCCATTAAGCCAACCTTAATGACAACTCTCACTAATGCTCAGCAATAAAAATGTCTCAAACCGATTGTCAACAATTAAATCCATTCCAACATGGTTCGAGTGAATTCAATCCTCATCCTCATAAAGCCATTCTCAACTGCATAAAAAGGTCTCGAGAAAACATTTATCATCAATAACAAAGATGATGATGAAGGCTAATCTGTTTAACAATATCTTATCATTAAAAAAAGAAACAACACAAGGGCACAACAAAGTACTTTTTGAACTGTAAAAAATTTTAATGCAAAATTTATGTAATTTTTATATGTATATATTCTTGAGGACTTCGACTTTTGTTTGCTCTCACTGCTCATTTAAATAGTGCAGCTTTTTTTGCTTAGTGTTGATCTGATAACTTTTTTTTTTTTCTTCTCTGTCTTCTTTTTTCATTAAATTCACTTTGAGAAATTGGAGCAGAAAAAGAATTTTTCTCTTCAAGTTCTTCGGTATGAAAAGCCGGCTTGAAGAAAAGACGGCACTTGAATGTGTGTACGAATGTAGAATCGATGTAAGTGCAAATGCATGAGCACAATTTTAAAGTAAGGAATTTTCTTAGCAGAACTCTATAGGTGGAGCTGTAATATTTTTGCTATGTCCTTTGTAGTTTTGGTAAAGCATCTGTGACCGAAACCTCTTTTTTGGCTGGTTTATCAAGCTATCGCATTAAGTGTTTTCAATGTGACAAGGATTTTTACAATGCTTACAATTTATGATTCTTCTTCCAAAAACCATAATGTCCCTATAATTTTGCACATATATCTTAGAGAACCAATGTAGATGCAAGAAAAAGTTTGATTCCAAAGAGCGTCTTAAATCTCCTTCAGAACTCAACATTCCTACTTAGTGTTCCTTCTCTCTTCACTGTGTCAGCACACAGCACACAAGAAGTGCAAACGGCAGATTAGTTTACTCTCTTACCCTCCACCATTCGGCATGGCATGTCTACCAACAAAATAATAAATTGCTCGAATGTTTTGTTTTGATTTCTTATCAAAATCATACATTAATTCATTAAACAATTTCTTTTTCTCATTTCGCTGTTTGTTGCTGCTGCTGCTGCCGTTGCTTTTACTGTCCAATGTCTTATATATACACTGCTTTTCATCTCAACAGAGTTAAAAGCACACACACAAGACACAGCAGGTAAGTAACTTTTTATGTCGCAATTTTGCCTGATTGTCTCTTTCGATATATGTTTTTTAAGTCATGGGAATTTAATTTGATAAGATAAGGAACGGCAAATGTTATTGTTGAATATAAAAGTGTCGTCAAAGTTATTTAAGTTCGCATTAAAATGCGATACCTGAATGATCATTAATTAAAAGCCATTCTGGATAAATAAAGAAGGAAAATGAGAGGTTTAACTGCTTCGTGAACATTTATGTTGATGATTCTTGAATATATTTTACGTCTTTTCTCGCTTTGCTCTTCCTTTTCTTCCAAATTTCTGTCATCTTTCGGTTTTCTTGGAAGGCAACGAGTTTCAATATCAGAAAATATTCTCAGATTATTCGAATCGTCTTTTTTGTCACAATAATCTTTTAAGACAACAGAGCAGGAGCGCAAATATGCAGCCAAACATTTAAGGGACCGTTCACTTATGACGTCAAGGGGGGGGGGTTCCTGATATTCCATTGTTCTTTTTTGAAAAATGACCGTTTCTATCGGACGTCATAAGTGAACGATCCCTAAGGAGGACTTGCATTTTATAGAATAAGAATTATGAAAATTAAATCAGAAGAATAGATGCAAAATTGACTCCTAAACTTTAATAAATAATTCAAATTTAATTGATGCTTTTTTTAAGACATTGAGCAGCCAACTCTGGAAAATTCACCATAAAAGTCACAACAAAGAAAACGACAAAAAAAATAATGCCAATGAAAATTTGCATAATTTTTTTTATCGCTAAATTCACGCAGGTAGACACACATCTACATTGATTATTGCTTAATACAAGGTTTAAAATGAATCTATTCCTTTCATTTATTGGACATTTTACATGCTCGAATTATTTATAATAATCTTAATTGTGAATATTTTTTGTTGTTTTTGTCAACATAATTAATTTTTCTTCGCTGTTTATTCCTTCTTCTTGATCGACTGTCTCCACATGTGGCGAATTATGTGAATGAGACATTTTTTTTTTATTAATCGTTAATTAATTTTGTCATTTAATCGCACGATTAATTTAATTTAATTAAATTTCAATTTTGAAGAAATTAAAATAAATTGGAAATGAAACGAGATACATTTTGTGGGTCATCAGGTTATGTGAATGAAGTGAATGATAGTTGATTTGTTTATTTTAACAAGCTTAGCAAGTTAAGTTTGAAATGATAATTATGAAGGTTGGGAACAAATAGTTTTAGGAAACTATCTTGTGACCGTTGTCAATTCTTTCAACAAAACTTTATGGCGGCATGAAATGATTCATTAAAAGTTGTCATAACTCACAAATCACTCATAAAAATTCCTTCAATTTCCTTTATGTCAAGCCTATTAAAATGTCATAAATCAAAAGATTTTCGACCAAAAATTCATCTTGAAAACAAGAATTTAAATGATTGAAAATTTGCAATGCAAATTTCATGATATACTTAAAATATTGTCATTAAATATCTTTTGACCGAAAAATGCTAATGGGTTCATTAACTTCCACGTGTCGAGATCATTCTTTAAGACTAATCAATCTTAAGAGACATCAATCAATAAAAATACAATAGTGACAATCAAACCTTAGATTGTGTTTTGTTTAATATCAATAAATTTGAATATATTTGTCGATTTTCTAATAGAGAAGATCATTAAACTTTAGAGTTTTTGTGTTTCTGATAAAAAAAATTAAAATTCAAATTCAAATCAAAAGTTTTGTGGATTTCTTGGTGGTTTTGTCACAGAATTATTAATAGATAAAGTTTATTGTTCGATACAGCAAACTCTAGCGAGACTAACTAGCAAATTGCTAGTCTTTCTATCTATTTTACTACTTGCAATTTACTAGTTATTATTAAAACAACTTACTGTTAGTAAATTACACTTGCTATTTAATAGCAAATTACTAGCAATTTACCATATAAAATGTTGGATCAAATCTTCTTAAGTTCGAATCCTACGAAAAATCATCAAAAAAAGAATTTTTGCATCATAAAAAATTTTGTTCTAAATTTGGCATTTGCCATATACTTCACAAGAGCGCGCAGAAATCACCTTTATAAGGTCGATCCAAATTTGTATGAGACATTCAATTTAATTATTTATCTTCCTCAGGTTTGCGTGCGAGTCATAAGCGTTCATCAGTGTTTGACTTAATTAAATTAAGTCTTTTATTTTTTTCGTAGTATTAGTGTACTTTAATTAATTAAACTAAGTGCACTAATACTTTTACAATAATTTACACAAATAAAAAAATCAAAAAAACACGTGGAAATCAACGGTTATATTCATTTAAATTTTTTACAAATTTGCTAGTAAATTACTAGTTAAATTGTAAGCGAATTGACTAGTCAATTAGCAAGTGAAAATGCGGGTCTTTGGCGATGATTTGAACTTGGATTTTGACTAGTAAATAGCAAGTAGCAAATGGAAAGTTATCCAGTAAATTACTAGGAAATTACTAGTAAATTTCTGCTATTTAAATAATAATTCATAAATTCCAATATTTCCATCATTATTGCATAGCTAGTCTCATTTTAAATCTAATTTAATTAAATCCCCAATTAGATTGACCCAAGAAATTTCCATATATCCTCCATTCTCTAAAGACTTTAATTCAATTACATTGTTTTCTAAATCAAACTTTATCAGATAGCATCCTACAAAAGATATTGAGAGAATGAGAACCTTTGACTCTCGATAAGTCAATAATTCTATTATACCTTTTGTGCTTACAATTTATCTATTGATGAACTACATTAAATAGTAATGGTATGAAGATGAAAAAAGGGTAATCAATGAGAGGAGAGATTCCAAAATGCTCTATAAATAAATAACTATAGATGAATTCAATTCACCATCTCACAGAGAGATTTCTGTGCAAAATTCGTAGAGAAATGCTCAAGTTAAGGAAAAAATTGAGCAATAATTTATAAAGAAGCATTTTTAACTTGCTTAAATTAAAATTAAAACTATTTCCATACCATTTAAGACACTGCAACAGTCATAAAATACCAAATGTAATCAAATTATATTCTTAAATTTTTTTAAAAATTTTTTTGAAAATTTCAAAAATTCTGGATTAGAATGAAAGATAAAATAACATCAAAAAGTCACCCAAAGTGCATTATTACCTATCACATCAAATTCAAGTATGTTTCAAAAATCAGAATAAAAAGAATCATCAGTCTTAGGGCAGTCACATTGTTGTTATAGGTGAATTTTCAAGATTATTCAATACATTCAACTGATTAAACTCATTCTCTCAACTGACTAGCATTTTGATTTATAAAATAAGGTATCTTATGTATATACATATCGGACACATAATGCTGCTGGCAAGGAATTTTTATTATATTATTGTGAAATGTATTCATGCATAAGACATTCACGTTCCTTTTTCATGATAACATTCAATTGTGACTATTCTCTTTCGCTCATCTCTTAACTCTAAGCTATGCTAATTTCTTGGTATTATGGATGGCTTGTTTGGTGCCACGATGACGATTTTTTTTGAAAAAGGAAATATCTGAATTAGTTGAACTATTTTTAAAAATTGATCAATTTTTATAAAATTGTGTCTTTAAAATATTAATCATCTTGGTACACCGCTGGTGGTCTAAAAACCCTTTGAACAATTACCTTTAATAATTTGAACTACGTCATTCGAAAATTAATGTGTGTCAAGCCGAAGAAGAAAAGAGTTCAGAGCAAGAGCAAGCTGCCTTGATTTTTTCCTTATGCATGAAGTAAAATATAAAATCCGTTTCATGAATAATGTCATTTTGAAAGGCACAATTCAGTAAATATTTATTGCTTTGATTTTATTGCTTTTGTGACTTCTCTTTATGTCTGTTTTTAATGCAGTTTGAAGGATGAGTGCGATTGATATTGAGTTTGTCTTACTGAGATCTGGGAAAAAGTTTTAAAATAAATTAAAAGCTTTTATTTTTGATATTTTTTTCGCGACAAAACTGACATCCTCAAATTTTTATAAAAATCTGCGCTTTATGCTTAACTACCTCACTTTCACTTTCATCTCTTTGCATCAGCATGATCAGTTATGAATAAAAAATGTCACATTAAACTGATCCGAGCAATAAAATAAAATCGAGAAAGCAAAATGCAAAACACAGCAATTAAAAATTTATTAAGGACTGATAAGTAATGTCAATCAAAAATCATTTGCATTTGTCGTTTTACTTTATCGCACAGTATAGCGACTTGTCATGCATTTCATATTAATATTATGTGAGTAATAAAAATCATTTTTATTGAAATCGAATAAAGATCGAGGGCAGTCGTTGCTAATTTTGTGACATTTATAAATTATCAGCTTCAAAGTGCTGCGCACTTAATAAATAAATCATTGTATATTCAAAGATTTTTTCTGACAGATGATTTTATAGCGGGATTATTGAGGCTAGATCCTTAAATATATTGAAAATTAGTAAATGCGGTAAAGAGAGTCAAATGATACTCATTTCACTCAAGCTTTAGGAAAGGCTTGAAGATACCTCCTAAGAAGAATCAAAGACTTAAATGTTAAAAACCACAGAACCCCTAAACAAGATCCCAGAACTCAAAACGTCTCATAAAAATCTCAAAACGACTGCTGATAATTTGTTTATAAAATAAATTGCAAGTTATTCTGACGACGACACAAAGTCATAAAAACATGTCATCTTTATTGAAGTGTAATGCAGAAAAGTTGTGATGTAAAAATGTAGGTTAATCATCATGATGAGAATGTCAAGTTTTTATAAACGAATGCGAAATTAAATGTAAGAAAGATGATTTAAAATGAATGATTTTTGAGTTTAATGTCTTATTACTGAGTGGTTTTGAGTTGTGTGACAGATATCTTGAGGATGTAAAGTTGGTTGTGTGGAATGGCACGTCAAAGTCAAGTGTTAATTTAACTTAAAATTAAAGGTAGAAGAAAAGTTTTTGAATTATATTAAGCAACGTGCTCCAAAAATTTGATAAAAAGAAATCACAGAAAATTAAGATTTTTTTCTGATTTCAATCGATTGAATCAAAGGCAAACAAAAGATCAAAAACCAAGATTAATTAAGCAATAAAATTTCAAGATGAAGGATTCCGAATCGGAACTAATAAAATCCATAAACATCTTCATTTCCTTCCTCAAATCTTCTCTATGCATTCATTCTTAAATTGTTTTTCTCATGGTCGCTACAATCAATCAGTTAATCTTGATATAATTAAGAAATTATTTTTTGGTACATGCCGCTGCCGCTCTCTTTAACTATTGATTTATATTCTACTTTACGACTTTTAACCCTTTACATGTTAGAGGATGAAGAAAACAAAAGGAAATAAATTTACTTATTTGTGGCTTGATTCAAAGATTTTTCTGTGTTTTACAGTTCCGACTAGATTTGATTTTTTTTGATAATTAGAGGATTGAATTTTTTGATGATGATTTGAAATTTAATTGAAAAATTTTCAAAAAAATTGTGTATTTCGTCAAAAAAACAAACATTTTGCCAATAAAATTTATAAAATTGACAACATCCATGGAAACAACTCAATATGCAAAATTTAAATTTAAATCCCACATTAATGAAATCGTTCAGCTCTCTCGAATGCTAATGCGATTATTTCTTCAAGAAAATGTATGCATAGAACTGTTCATAAAATTAAAATCCCATTTAAAAAAACCAATTCAAAATCGCTTCGAATGATCACATAAAAAAGGACACACTAATCAAAAAATGTCATTTTAAGTTCCCATAAAATCTCTTTTTGGAAATAAAAATTAAAAAAAAAGTTTTATTTTTTCTAAAATCTTATTTATTTTTATGTTATCATGAGAAACTATAAAAAACGACAATTTGTGTACACAAAAGAAGACTAATCAATATCAACATTAATAACTGCCCCGTCAGTCTTATAAATATTCATTCAAATGTCTAAAGAAGTCTACGCTATAATTTTATTATTATTTTTTGGTCTGACAGACCTCGAAACATGGTCTTGTATAGAACCAAATGTGGTAAGGAAATGATCATGTTTACAGATTAGGGGACGCAGTTTCACATAATGCATTTGATTGTAAATATTGTAATTTCTTTTGATCTGAATTAAATTCTAAAACAGCACTGACACAAAAACTTCTTGTGTAAATTTGTTAAAAATATAAATTTTACTTCCAAGGCCCTAAAAATTATCTGATTCTAATCCACCCCACCTGACAGCAAGCCAACAAAAATAATCTACCTTTTAATTAAAACTCAGCTAAAAATAAAACTACAGAGGAGATAAAATGTCACAAAATTTATGACAGCGATCGCTTTGTCGCGGCATGTAATAAACTCGATGAAACCGCAACAGAGAAAAAAAGGCAATGAAGGAAAGGAAAAAAGATAAAAATCGATAAATAAATTTATATCTTTTCATGAATGTAGCAAAAGTTATTATTTGAAGAAAAGGAACAGAGACGAGAACCTATAAAACATATAATTTGTGCTGCTTAATGTGCTCGATGACAAATAACCTACTGATTATGAGTGTGGAACTTCTAGGAAAGTGCCGCGAAAAATGCGGGATGAAAATATTTTTTTTTCTCATTAATATGTCTGAGTGTGTGAAGACTTTACATGTGATACAAAGTTGCGAAATTTAAGGTTTGTTCAAAATTCATTTGAGATTCATCAAAAGTCATTCTTTCATTGCATTTGTAAATTAAGAAGATGTTTTTTTTTTAATTTCTACTTCCAAACATCCATAACCCCATTTTACAAATGACATCCCCACAACAATCCCATTGACAAAGAAATTACATTGAAATGTCTTTGACCTTTGCTTAACTCTCTCTCTTATTCCTTTTTAATGCTTTTCATATCACTCAATTGCACTCTCATGTAATTTAATCTTTCATTCAAGAATGAACAGCGACACAAATGCTGCTGATGTCGTTTTATGATAGTTTCCAGTCATTTCTTTAATGTCGAAGAAAAGAAGGAAGACAAATGAATTTGATGAAAAAAAATGCGCTCTTATTCATTGTTTGGGTCTGTGTCGCGCTATTGAGAAAGATTGTCTTAAAGATTTCTTATCAGTCGTGGCAACTGAAAACTTTTTATTTGCATTCAAAAGAAGTCTTTTGTGTAGCTTTTTTGTTTCTGCTTGGATATCTGCTTTTCTTTTCTTTTGTGAGGAAGAAATGCAATGCGAGCAATTTTCTGTCTTGAAGATAGCAGGAATGGATAGGAGCTTGAGGTTTTTCAGAATAAAGTGTAGTCATATTGGTCAAATTGGCAACTAGTGTTTAAAAACCACTGAAGACATGAGAACCTCAGCTAAAGTTTCAATGGTTCGAATCCTAAACTATAAAAATCATCTGTCTGAGTGTCATCCTTGCACTGCTTCAAAATCGCAGGTACCATCCATTTCCTTCTTAAAAAGCAAATTTAATAAGAAACAAACCGACCACTTCCAGTATATCCAACTCTGCCACCAGAAGAAAAGAGAAATGAAATATGAGCGATGTCTTCAACACTTTTATGTATATAAATACATTCTGATGCTGTTATTATTGTTTATTTGCTTCTGCATGTCAAGATTAAGCGCATTTTGTGAAGGAGAAGAAAATAATAAAAATTTAAATGTTCTGCCTGTTTCCTTCTTCTTCCACCTCCCTTTTCGCTTCTCCTCATTACATGCAAATTGAAATTTGAGAAAGATCAAAAGAGGCACAGAATTGTATGAAATAAATAAAGAGTGAAGAAGAAGGATGAAAGCATATGGCAGGTCATGGGCAATTTATATGAAATTTGTACTTGAGATAAGAGATGACACAAGCTTTGCTCTCTTCTTTCTTCTCTTCTTTTTTTTTTGCATGAAATTAATGGATGAATAATTAAATAATTTTTTTCTGTTCATGAAAAATTCACGACTTTTTTTGATGCAAATTTGTTTTGATCGTTGGACGACTTCTCGGCAATTGAACTCTGGAACGTGCTGTAGTATTTTAAGATAATATTTCACAACTAAAGCACCAAATTAAATTGTCATTGGAAACTTTATAATTCTTAGAATCAATAAACATTCAAATTTTAATAGAAAATCAAAGCCCAGAATAGACTAAACTTTATACAAATATTAAGGTCACAATCCAAATGTCTTGTTTTCTATTTTCCCCTAAAAACTATAATTTCTTTGTCAAAAAAAAGTATCACGCATTTCACGAATCTCAATTTGACATAAAAATGTCCCAAATTAAGTCTGCAAAAATCTAAATAAAATAATTTATTGCTTGTTTCGCGTCTGCCGTTATTAATTCTCAAAGCTTATAATCCCTTTTTATGATAGACTGTAAGCAGAGTTGGTGATATAGATACATAACTTGGGATGTTTAAAAACATTCTCTTCAGAAAATGTGTTGAATGCTTTCTAATTAAGCACTTTAAACAGAAATTCAGGTCCTGTTCACAGTTGTGTTGATTATCATAAATAGGAATTGTTCACAATATCTCCTGCACCATCACTGATAATACAAAAAAATCAAACGCTCCGTCCAAAAAAATTTACGTCTGTTGATTCGCAATACACAAAATTCGTTTCATTTTCAAAATCAATCAAAGTATAGCAAAATTATGTTCGCGTGACATCTGCTTTTTAATTCAGCCTCGAAAAATCACAGAATTATTTTTTTCGGGAGCGCGTCGCAAGCGTATTTTGTGTTATTTTGTATATTTTTTGGAAGCAAGTTTGTTTAAATGTAATTATCGTGACATTTTCAAGTGATTTTTATTCATTCGCAGCCTTTTTGGAAAATTTTGATTTGAAAAATTACCCTGACACTCTTTAATAACGTTTATTGAGTGACTGGTTTGGAACGAGAGAATGTTTGGAAAATTGGGGATGAAGAGGGTCGAGGAACAATGGAACTACAAATTCCTTAATTTTCTATTGTTTTATTGTTGGACATGTTCCTTGGTTTTCTAATTTATGTGATTCCTAATCATTCTCTTAAATTTATAAAAGACATCCAAAACTACACAAGACAAAATAAATTTTGTGGTCCCCGACATATAAACTTCTCACGAGGGTTGAAATTGTCATTATTAGTTCTTTGGTTCAAAGTGTTATTAGCATTGTTCATTTATTTATTGCCACTTGGCATCTTCACATAATAAATGTCGAAGAGTAAGTAATAGAAATGGATGTACAAATGGTTTCAATATTTATTTGTTCTCGTGTCATTTCACTAAATTAGCTTCACATGCTCATATGAAGCTGAAGATAGACTTTGGTCACACAAACACATTCGCAGACATGCATATTGATAGAAATTAGAACCAGGCAGAAGTAAAAGTTTATTGATGAAGACAAGCAATACATTAAAAACATTGCAGAATTGCGAGGATGAATGGACACTCCTTGTTACTTATAAAAGCAGTAGAGACAATTAAAAGGATATTTTATTATTGCTCTTATTTGTTTTATGAGCGCCGAAAGAATCATTATTGCTGTTTAATGACTCTGTTTCATGCTCATTTGGAAAAAAATGTTCATCTTCTTCCTTTTTCTCATTCATGACAATATTAATCACTTTGAAATGAAGAGAAAAAACAGACGTTGTGCAGCACAATTTACAATTTATTTAAAATGAGATTAAAAGGTACAGAAAGGGTAAAACGTGTCTGCGGTTAGCTTGAATACTAGATTATTGACAATACAAATGATTTGCAATTTTTGTATAATTTAAATCTGG
Source organism: Chironomus riparius (assembly GCA_917627325.4). Taxonomy (NCBI): domain Eukaryota; kingdom Metazoa; phylum Arthropoda; class Insecta; order Diptera; family Chironomidae; genus Chironomus; species Chironomus riparius. The sequence continues at coordinate 30,306,206 of OU895879.1, forward strand.
AGTCAACTTTTTGGACCCCTTTCCAACTCCCTCGTTATAAATTTTCTGAATCCTAGACTCACTGTAAAGCTTAAAAATCTAATGTAATTAGTAAACGATTTATGGCATTAAATGCGCATTAACGTAACTTTTTCAAACAAAATTTCTTACTATTTCCATACTCTATATTTAGCTCAATCATATCTTCAACTTGTCATTCAAAATTCATTAAATAAAACCTCTTTGTCGCGTGTTACAGTTAATGAACTTTCTTCTTCTTCTTTCCTAACTCTTTCGTTATTTTTCCTCTCGCTCAAAGTGTGACAAATGCCAGATGCAATTGAGTGTAATCATAAAACCAACATTAAATTTCTTAAAATAATTTTTTCAGATCAGTTTTCATCGGTCTTGTGGTTTTCATTTCATATGTAATTTTGTGGTTTATTTAATATATTTTTAAAACATTTTTATGAGACAGCAACGACTACCGCATGTAATGAGAACCTTAAGCGATTTGAATAAATGCAAAATTACTGTCATTTGAAGGTGAGGTTAATAATTGAATTTTATAGCATTAAGTAAGGTGTGGAAATAATTGCGGGTCAAAAATTGTATATTGAATCATATAATAAAATTTATAGCACTAATAAATATGTAATTGTGCTCCTTGTAATATTTTAAGAATTTTAATTTGTCACTTAATAAATATTTAAGCTCGGCATTAGCTAGATAGGTGTCTTGAATATTTATGACATAATTTTTTACTGCAAATATAATTGAACTGAAAACGAATCAGATGATAATTAACTTTATGTGCCTCTCAAAATATTCTCTATGTTCTCGAAATGCATTAAAAATAATTGACAATTTTAAGTTAATCCACAATCGTCATTATATTCCATAAATCCATTCTTTAATTCAGCAACTAGATTTTTGTTAACCATAAACTCATCAACATTCTATAAAAAGATTTCAAACACATAAAAGTTTATTGGACATTTCTGGACATGTTTTATGAAGTTGAACTATATGACGAAGTCTGTTTAATCTCTTAGACTCGTTTTGTCGAATAATAATGAGTCTTTTCTTTCTTTTTATTGGATATATAATCTTTATGAATATTAAATAGAATTAAATGAATAATGCTTAATCAATCAATGACCATCAAAAAGTGACTAGATTTTGGTTTGCAATTTGAAGGTTAAATGTTTTAACAGGAGTTTGAGTATTTGTTCGTGTTAAACTTAAAAACTAAACGACATCTTTTGTGAAATCTTTGATTTTTTCATTTTTAAGTATTTTTGTCTTATCAGCATCCTTACTTTTTCTCAAATTCATTCCAATCATCCCCAAATACTTTATTATAACATCCTTCAACATATTTCATCCTTGAGTAAATTAAAGACTTCTTGTTCTATAGTGTTAATTACATCTCATTCACTGAACAAAAATAAACTAAACATTAGTCATTCTTCTTTGTGTTCACAATAAATTAATTAATCCCCTGTGATAAATTTGCTCATAGAAAATGGAAATGACGATGATGAAAGCAAAAAAATTTTTGTCACGAATAAAAGGAAGAAAAAAAATATTCGAGGAAACTTGGAAAACTTGGGAAAGAAATCTCGACAGTAATTTTTCATCAACAACCATCTGAGACATTACAGTTGTTACAGACTGGAGAAGGAAATGAATGATGTAAACAGAAAAAAATCTGTGCTTTATTGAAAGTCATTCGTCATATTATTTTGTGTAAGAAATCTCAAGAAATTGCAAAAAAAAATCACATGTAATGTTTTGCATGGAAAATGATTTGTTAAATTTTGGTGAATTAAGGATATTAAGGATATTCTATCTTAATGATCTTCCCAACAAGATTTCTTACCTTTGATCTTAAGCTATTATTTGATACTCTCAAAGAATTTTAAATATTATTTTACGTAAAATCAACTTCCTGAGCACCTTAATCAATAATCAATTATAAAATCGTGTCATTTGAAAAACATCGAGACACTTAAGTTCACTGTTCCTTTTTCCCGAAAAACCAGAGTCCATAGTTTACAGCATAATCATATAAGCTGAATCTTTCGACAATTTTCTTAATGTTTAATTAAATGATTGACATGCTGAGTGTATTTGTCATTAATTCAAGTGAGTTTACTTACCTTTTCTTCTAGTTCTCAATAAAGTGTAAGTTTCACACGAATATATGCATCCTTTCGGCGACAATGAAAAGGAAGTTGGTTCTGAAGCTAATGAAAGGAAAATGGACATCAGTTTTAGTTGTCGTTGCATTTAACTGCATGTGTACTTCTTACGTTGATTGCCTTTGTGCTACATTGTCGATGAAGCCAATCGAGGTTTAGCTACATATCATTTAGATCCTCACTAGATACCAGATCTTTCAATCGAATAGTGTTGTTTATAAGACAAGAAACAAGCAGTGATACAAACATACATCACATTGCTGCGTTGACACTTTGCTAAGGAAAAATATCATGTCCTGGCGATGTTAACGATATTGCTTAGCAGTCATTTAAACGAATGGATTAAGGAGAAGCAATATAATAGAATATTTTAAAAGAAGCGCGGAAGTTCGTGTCATTCTCCTTATGATGATGAATATTTTGACTTTTCTTCTTTTTTCACTCTCTTTCAGATGGATGTTTATGCCATAAAACCTGTTTTTGATTCCCATCTAACGTAGATAAGAATGTGTATAATAATCTTTTATGAGCCTGGCGACACACAAGAAAAAGCCATCATTTGCATAATTAATATATTGATGTGCCCAAATGGGAATGACAAAATGAGAAATTAATAAAATAAAATTAAAAAAAGGAGAACGACGAGAAACGACAATTATTTAGTGTGTTCTCATATAATTTTCTTAATCAAGATTTAGCTTGATTTGCCGAGTAGCATTAAAATATTTGGACAGTAGTTCCATTAGATTTTAATAAAAATTTCCTATATTGGGTAAGGGAAATTGCAAGGTTATATAATACTTCGATATCTAATTATTATTCATGACCAATTCCAGTAGTGAATTGTCTTGATCTGCCGAAGCAGAATGCTGCGACAATTCTAATTTTTGTTATCAAGTTGGTTAAAACATATCCGTCTCTAGTATTGTTGCCATAAAGACTTTGTTGTGACACTCGAGCTTTAGTTTGAGTATTTAGCATTATTTATTTCATGCTTACTCAAAATTACTAATCAGTTCCTCTTCAGTTTAAAGGCACAAACAAATATTTTAACCTTTAATGCCTTCCTTACTTGTTTATCTTAAGACAGTTTAATAGACGAAACAACACAGACATAAACATCATTTCAAACGTGATTTTAATGTCCACTTACTTTTATTGCTGTCGTTGATGTCAAGATGAAACATTATATTTTATAGCTACCGATTTTATGATATCGATATGCCTTTTTCTGCTTCATTAAGTCGCCTTTTTATTAAGATTGGATTTTTTTTTTCACTTTTTATAGAACTTTTGGATCTGAAATGAAATTTGTTTCTCGACTTGATTCAATCGAAATTAGTGACTAATTTTTCCAATTCTTAAATGATTTATAAAGTCATTGGAATTGAAATAAATAAGAAATCGATTCATGCAAAAGTTTACACAAATTGTGGAGCTAAGGAGAGAATAAGAACATTGATGTCACGCACAATCATTTCATTTTAACATTAAAAATGCTTAAATGACCGTAAAGAGAATCGAATTATAGAACCAATATTCCATAATAATATAAAGTATTTCATTAAATGGCAAAATTGGATGTTTCCTGTCATCTTTCTTGTTTCTCATTTTCCCTTCTTACCTTTTTTTTTGTTCTTCACGTCCACGTAAACCACGAGATCAATGATTGAGAAATTATTATTGAGTATGAAAGAATAAGAGAGAAGATATCCATAGCGTGGCAATCAAATGCCTTCATATTCTCCTTTTCTTTCAGTTGCTGGTTTTGCTTGCTTGTTAATTTTCTTATTTTAATGGTAATTTTAATGATGATCATTTAATGATGAAGATTCATATGCTGCTTCTTCTTATTATTAGACAAGGTTGTCTTTAAAATAATTTTTTGGTTACTTGCATTGTTAATGCTTTGGGTGATTAATGGGGGAAGTTGATCAGCAGAGTTGGAAGTTCCTACAAAATCTAATTACTAATGAAGGTATAGGAAGGTATGTATATTTTAGAGATAAAATGTTTTGATTTCTTAGTCCTGATGCCTTGAAACTGACAAGAAGGGATCTTAGCATCTTAATCGGTGCTTTGACCAGACACATGAGTATCAATAGTTTTCTTGTTAAGCTCAATTTAAGTAATTCTAAATTTTGTAGGTTTTGTAGTACAGCTGAGGAGACCATGGCACACATTCTATGTGACTGTAAGACATTAAGTGATTTTCGGCATAAACACTTCAAGAAAGATGTTGTAAATATCGGCAGCATAAGGAAACATCGCTATTTGAACTTGGTGGGATTTATTAAGGACATTGAAATTTTATATCTGACTCTAAAGGGATGGTACAACAGATCTATGAACGCTGTGCCTTTTCGTGTATAACGAACCCTGTATCTAATTGTATCTTCTAGTCCTGATACGGTTTTGATCGAGGATACTGAACAGAATCGTTTTTAATAACTCAAAGATTTTATGATTATTTTACATCATTTTAACTCCAGCGGCATATAGGTAGCTATATCATGTTTTAGGTCTAATGATAAGTGTATAACTTCCTGAAAAGTATTTAAATACACAAAACCTAGCTTGAATGGAAGATGCTTCCTTATAATCAAGCTGGAAAAAAGATAGCAACGTAAAGCATGACTGAACCTATGCTTCGAAAAATAGTTCTAAAATTCCTCCTCTGTTGTTTTTCACCACCATTACTTCATAAGTCTCATGATAAAATTCTTCTTCATTGATGAATTGTAAGAGAAAGAAGAAAAATAATTTTCTCACTGATTTAAAGTAAATAGTCAGAAGTTTTAATTCCTTTGTGTATTTATTTCAATAAAATAATTTTTTTTCATCATCATCAATTTATGTGAACAAAATAAAATTGTGTACCGTAAAAAAAGTAGATCCAAGTCAGGCAAAAGCATGTTAAACTGTGGAATAATTTGAATTTTATATGGGAATGATACAGTTTGCTGTCTCAATAGAGTCGCTTAGCTAACCATCTAAAATAATGAGTGTTTGATTGGTAGAAGGCATGAAAAAAGTTTAGATTTTTGATTGAAGTATAACAAATAGTGAATAAATAAAGAAGCAAAAATAGCAGTAGACAGAAAAGGTACATCAATGGGTGCTATACGTGAAATAGTCGAAGAATATTTCTCCATCCAGTCTTATTAATGAGGTATGAAATTAATTTTCCTGATGTTTGATTTTCAATTTTTTCTCATCTTGAGCTAAAGAAATTTCGTGCAACAAAGAGAGGAGATCCACAAAATTGAGCTTTGATGATGTAAGACAAATAAATATCCACATAAAATGAGACTGATGCTCACTAAGAAATTGAGATTGTTGTAGGAAGGCGCATTTTTAGGTAAACAAAAAAACTATTTTATCTAGCTGATTAGGTGTTGATGTCTTAAACGATAAAACAGCAATAGAACATATTTGACTTGGATCTGACATTTTCTGACACACATCGAGGTTTTGACAATACAGTAGTGTGTCACGAAGCATCATTTGAGCAGCATTGCACCAGATTTAAACTAAAGCATACTTGGTAATGCTATGCTACTGCCAACTAGCTGCCTTTTTATTTTAAGTTTCCGCCTAAGAATACTGATTGATCTAAGATTAAAAATCAGCCACACAGTCAAAATAAACTTAAATGTTTTATATCCAAACTTATACAGCTCATCAAAAGTGTATCATTATGAATCGTAAATGAAGCGAAGAACTCGCGACGTGATACATTCCGGTCGGTTGATGAATTATGCTGTGGATTATGGAATTTTTCTTATGTTTTCTTATTCCGAAATAAAATTCCACCATTTCGTTCAGGTGCCACTTGATACTTATTTATTTTTACTTCTCTTTCTTTTTTATATCCATTATAATAAAACATGATGTATGCGTGAAAAATTACCAAAATAAGTTCTTTGTTTTCTCAATATCGATTGATTTATTTGGACTGTTTGATTTCCAAATTAATTTGTGATTTGTAGACGTTTATAAATTTGGAAGAAAAATGGAATCAAAAATTACAAAAGCAGAAGAATGATCCAACAAAGAATCATTTGAAATATAAATTGATGGTTTTTATTTGCTTGAAAATGCTGACTTTTTGAACTGTTATAAAGAATATGAAGCATAGTTCCACAGCTAGATCAATTGCTGGACTGACCACCAACTTTAGCATTTTAAGCCTTAAAATTAAACCAGAAAACAGGATATTTCTACAATAAGTGAGTCAATAGATACATACTTAAGCACCATCTTACAAAACTCAGCTTTAAATCCATAAATCAAAACGAGTCCAAATTAGTTAAGCTTTAAACAAACCATTACAAAGTAAGAGGCAGCAATAAACCTCATTTTCCCGTTTGTTCTCCATCCCGATACAATATTGTACCCCCAACGATAGTCATCACATTAATATTGCTATCAAATTAGTAAGTAAATATCCATGAAAAATATATTTCTTAATAAATGGGATTTTATGAAAATTTGCAGTAATTGACTCTTTATTCGTAATCAATAATGCACCTGTTTGAACTCTGAAAGAAACTCATTAGAGATTAACAAAGAAGCATATTTCAGATGAGCAGTGAACGGTGAATAGACAGTACACATACAGCACGAAGAATAAGTCTGTACGCATTTTATGCTTGATTAATTTTTTACCACATTTTTCTTGACATAAATTTTTATTAAGTTGGATGATGTATGTGTATGCAGACAATCCATAGTCATAATAAATAAGCGATGACGATGAAGACGACGCTAGTGCTGCAAAAGGTAGGAATGAATAAAAACAGGTGTAATTTATTCAAACACTGCATATAACTGAAAGACGATTTATTATTCTCAACATTTTTTTTTTCTTTTGCTTTTTTTTCGTTAAAGCACGTGCTGTTTGTTAATGAATGGAACTAGTAATTTACACATATATTACTGATGCATGCATATTCAATTTCAACTCTTTTTTTGTATGAAAAAAATAATATTTATTTTTCTTTTCTTTATTTTTTCAAAATGCAGCATTAGACTTTTCTTCTCTTACGCCGAATAATGTTCAACATAAATACACATTCATAATATTTATAAATGGAAATGAAGTAAAGCCTCGCGGACAATCTAAATTGAAGTACAATTGAATGTTAAAACAAAAGGTTGAAAATTGGCATAGCTAAATATAGTTTTGAATGTATAACAATGAAGAAATGAGGTGATTCTTTGGATCGAATGGATTTAATACACATGTTCCAAAAGCAATAATAGTCTTTAAGGTATCATGTTTTTGGGCTTTCAAATGGAATATTTAGGTATCGACGGTCAAAAAATGTATCATTTCTCCATCCGTCCCTAGGAACTCAGATCCTTTGTTAACTCTAAAAACTCCACAAATGATTATTTTTTTCAGTTATTTATTTCAATTTAATAGCAACTTATAACAAATTTATTTATTCAACTTTAATTCTTTTCACTTATCAAAATAGAAGTTAATGTTAATATGCTTTCAAAATGAAAATACGATACAAAATGTAAAAGCTTATATTATTCCAAAATAATGCAGCACAATTCACTCTAATATTTTAAACATTTTCTCGTAAATCCTTTGACCAACTTCAATGTTGTTCAAAAATATCCAGTTCATTAAATCTTCAGAATTTTCACATTTGACACTTAAATCTAAATTTTGTGTAAACAGGATATGACCTTGAACTTTTCGAATTAATTGCCACTTGTTATTTTCAAAAAGGTTTTTAATGAATTCTTTGTACGGTCCATATATAGGCGTAGTGCATGCAACAAAGAGATTGCTTAAAGGTCTTAGTAGGAAAAAATCTTGTAGTTCCTCCCATGAGCGTTTATGTTCAATATAGAAGTCAGCCGTAATTTTGAAAATCTCAGGATTCTTAATGCTCAAACATTGAATAAGTGGCGGTGAGACATCAGGATGAGTATCAAATAATATCTTGTTAATTAAATAAAAGCTGCAAAGTTCCTTGATATTTTCGTGAATAAAACTTAAAGCTTCTGGTGTGATGTGATTGTAACAGACCCTCAATAAACACTTTTTTATAAAGTCATCCCTTGATAATGAATCTCTTAATCTTGCAATTGTTTCAACTTGGATGATTCCATTATAACATGTTATCTGATCAAAATCATTTAAGAATCTCTGCTTAGCTTCAGTTTCGTTGCTGTTACGATAGATTTCACAAATCTTTATTTGTTCGATGTCATTATATTCTCCTTCTAAGTCCTTAATTTCCTTGTGCGTCAGCAATTTTGCAGAAGATTTATTGAACTTTAAATGCCAATCCGGACCGAGTGAATCTGTTACTGCATTTATGAAAGTACATGCGTCAGTCTCCATCCAGCCTTTGAGAACAAATTCATCGAGTAGATTCACATACTCATCAAATTTGAAGAACTTATTCATCATCTCTTCATCCAATGACATGAATATTGCGAAATTTCTTAAGAGGTCTTTTGAAGGATATGCTGAGTTGGTGGGATCACGAATTTCTCGAAGATTGTCGTAAATAACTCGCTTCACTTTACCACAAACTTTCTTACCATATCCAAATAACTTAAAGTAGCTGATCAAAAAGTTACAGCATATTTTGTTACTTTTAAAGTTACACATTATTCTGATAAAAAGACTGACTATAGACTTAATTTCTGCTTTGTCCATATCCTCGTTATCATCAAATAGGAAATTGATTATAAATTGTGCAACAAAAAATTCAGAATAGCTTTTATGCACAAAACGAACAGAGCTGATGTCATCAAAATTTCCATGCATGTATCCATAACGTTGTATTACATCTGATGTCCAATTTTTTCGATCCTTTTTCCATTTCTTAACAATCGATAATAAATCCAGTTTCATATTTGGGAAACTTTTAATTAGTGCTACAGCTCGATGAACATCCCAAATGTTTATCAAGGAGTCATTGTCACGTTCCAAAGAAGGTATTTTGAAGGAAGCCTTTTGACTTTCTAACATGTTCGCAAAAATTTCAAAGTAATTGTCTTCGCTTAAAGATATCGAATTTTTGACTCGATATTCTGTGATTGACTGAATCATGAATATGTTGTCAACATCCTTATCTGATCCTAAATTACTCATGAAATAAAGAACATCACCTTTTATCTTATTCTGCTGATCCTTGTAGAAAATTCCATAAAATTCCAAAATACCTTTTATAAATAATTCTTTGTCTTCTTGTTTAAGTGGAGCAAATTTGAATTCATGTTGTTGCTTCAAAATCTCTTTAGAGTTTGATGACATATTCGGTCGCGTTGATATCCACAGCTGATTTCTATAGTCTGATCTCCATGTCAAAAACTCAAAAAGTTCTTTTAAAACATTTGTACAAGATGGGATGATTTCATCAATTCCATCAAACAACAAAATAACCCTTCCATTTGTAAGTAGCTTCCTGAATATTTTGGCTTCAAATTGTGACGTGATTCCAATGCAGTGCAATAAAATTTTAAACGAATCATTTGGGCATGTCTTATCAAGTTTCTCGAAATAATTCCTTTGTTCATTTAATCCAATATATGAGACCCAATGAAGTCTACTTTGTTGCTTTAATTTAGCTGCAAAATCCATAAAAGAAGCTGATTTTCCGGAACTAGCTTGGTCTGACAAAATAAAAACTTTCGAATGTTTTGTTTGATCTTTGATGTCTTTAAATGTAAACTTCACATCTTCAGAGTCAATGTAGTGATAAGACCTAAAATCCAGTTCTTCATGCACAAATTTTCTCTCTACAAAAGGATATTTTAGGTTTAATTCACAAACTTGACCAATCTTCATCATTTCTTTATTTTGTAAAAGTTTCTGAATATTTTCACCAGTCAGTTCCTTCAGAATTTCTAAGTCATAATCAATCAGCTCGAACAATGTCGTTTGAATTCCTTGAAAATTTATGATTGATCGCAAAACTTTTTTCTTTGTGAATGACAAAAGATCCTCAAATTTAGTATCACTCGCAACACTTCCTATCGGCTCTGAAATGCATCCACCCATCTTTAGAGTAGTTTAATCCTTGATTTTACAATTTAAAATTATTTAATTATTTAAGTCTTACTCTCGCAATAAATTTCTTCGAACTGATTAGGAATAGAGAAATAGAATTATTTAATAAGTTTGTTCCAGGAATGAATCTCAAAAACAAACAAACTTTATCTGAGTCATTTCAGAAACTTTATTTGTTCTTCGATATTTCGAATGTCGTCTATGTTTACACTTTTAGAGTCACAAAATTTGAATTGATCTTAATCAAATAATTATACAAATATAATCTACATAATTTGATATACCAAGAGAGTAGCTGGAATTTTTTTAGAGTCCAGAATAAATGTTTTTTAGAGTTCTAAGACGACTTGAGTTGGCGCATCAGCTTTAATATTGTGAGATATCAATCGAAGTCGTGTTTGATCCTTAATCCTTTTTTTGGTACATTAAAAAAATTCAAACATAATTTTAGCATTTAAATAGGAAGGCAGTCTGTGTGCTGTCAATAACAAAGAATTTTAAATGAATGAACAATGGCAACAATCATGCTCAAAGTCAAATATTCCATAACAAGCAGCTTCAGTCACACTTAAAATTACTATAATGTGACAACATGCCATGTCACATATTTACTTTCATGACATCCGTATAAACAAATATTTTCATAGTTTATGCTTAGTTTAATATCTTTCCTTTATATCTGAAAATCTACATTTCCTTCATTTCCCCTTTGACTAAAATAATAGTCGACAAAGAAATAAGTCAGCAATCTAAAAGGGTAGATTAAATTAACTCGATAAAGAATAATTGTAGGTTTCCAGCTATCTATGTCAAATGCTACAAAATACTTAACGACACGCATATTCATGACTCAAAAAGTGGAACTGACCATAAGAAATAATTTTAATCACACAGCAATTTATCAAAAAAAAAATTGACCATAAAAAATCTTTAATTAGTCAACGCAGCATGAAATGGACATAAATTGACAGCGATATGAAAAATTACAATCAATTTTAAGCGTTCTTTTCCAATTTCATGTGACAATGAGAAATAATTTATCAAGAAATATACAGGCACAAGAATTGGAGAGAATGAGAATGAATAAAAATACGTCAAGACATTTTATTCGTTTCGCGTTGATAAATTATAAGCAATCTATAAATGAGTAATGTCTATACGTATGTATAAAGTTTTTTTTAGAACGTCCAATTGAAATCCCATTTATGTTATTATAGCGTATCCGTAAGAGATGAGAGAGAGAGAGACCAAGATGAGACCACATACTGATGCTGACTAATAATATACGTTGCAAACATTATTGACATGACGTCGTGGGAACATTGTTGGACTTAACTTGACTAAGACAGAATATTGGACTAGGCGAAAAATTCTGATATGCCCATTGGATCACAATGAGACGAGAATATATATATACACAGTTTGTCTCCATGCCACACCACATCTAATTACAGCCATAAGCTCACCATTCTTATTGATTGACGAGAGAGACCAGTATGAGACTGTATATGTTATGTTGATATTGTTACCTAGTGCTTTTCACATTCGGAGATATAAGAAGGTCGGCTTAAGTTCACAAATCGAAATTGAAGCTGAGATCAAACAAGAAGAAGAATGTTCTTGATTATCGAAAATTTTATATTTATAGAGAGAGAAAAAGAGAAATATGGGAAAGAAGACAATAAATGATTCTGGATTTTTGTGAATTAATTGAAGTACTTAGAGCGCTATTTTGGTTCCTCGTATCTACTAAAGTTTCTTAGGATTCTAATATGTTTTAATTTGCATCTTTAGCTTCATTGCATAGTAAGATATTACAGGACTAGTAGAGCCTTAAAAAATGGATCACTATGCTCCGCTGGATCGAAATGGCTTGTATTTGCTTACTAATAACTTAGACATCATGACATCCTATAAACTCCAAGCTCTAACCCAAACCATTCCAAAAATCAGTGCTAAGAGTGTGTAATTGTGATAAATGTGAATGTATATTGATAAATTACACAGCAGGGACCGATTGGAATAAAAATCCGTCACGTTAATGGCATCAATCGAAGTTGATTTCTCACTGGCTATGACCAAAAAAATATATTTCATCTCATTTATCTTCTCGCTGATGTTTGTAGTTTTTCTGTGAAGCATATCTAGGGAAAATATTTTGTTTGTTGTGGCTGGCTGTAAACATAGAAATTGTTTATTTGTTTAAGATTCACACACAGCTTAAAGTAAGTCAGTAGCTAAGCCAGGAAGTTAATGTCATAAAAATATTATTTCCAGTTGACACTTGTATGTCAAAACTTCTTGTTTTTTATTGACGAAGTCGTTGGTGGTCGTTTCTCGCGACTTACTCATAAAACAATCCGGCTTTTGCAGAATGATGCATTTATTACCCAATAATTCCTTTAATTCACACTCTGCTCTCAGTTATACGCGATATTATATGTCGTACTGGAATTTAATGTTGCAAAACTTGTCATAACATTTTTATAGGCTTGAACACACAAACTCAAATGTGCAGTTGTAAATATTATCTTTTTCTTGCACTAACTTCCCAACAAATGATGAAATGAAATGTGGAATTCAGTTATGCAGAAATCATAAAAGTCGGTGAATATTTTTTTCATTTTATGACTTGAGTGCGTGGGAAAATGCATGATATTGAGGAAGCTATAGGAAAGTTTTATAAACAGGAAGTTTCATCAACTTCTGGTTGAAGATTGTTAAATTCTTCTTAAAAAATATTAGAAAATATTAAAAATTCGTAGATCCTTCCTAAAAAATGGATCCTGGCTTCGTTCCTATCCCCGTTATAGCGCATCAACTGCAATACCTATAATAAAATTACAAACACAACGGCATTCAATGTCATCAACTCTCTTAATATCAAAATGACTCATAGAACGTGCTGCAAAACTGGAACTCGATTCTTGATTATCATAAATCCAGTTTTTATGTTACACATGATTATTACACATATCGACATAATTATACGAATTATTGCAAATATTATTATGATTATCATTAAAATGATCTTGAAGGCAAAACATAAAAAGAATTGATTATTGAATAATTATTGGAATTAAAAGCTCATCATCTACTGATATAAAAATGTTTCAGCCAAACAACATCGCACTTGATTTTATGGACGTGCCGTTATTGAGACTCATAACAATGTAGTTTTTATGGCTTTACTATGAAATAAATTTTACAGTTTACATTTGATGGAAGTTGATATGAGCATGGAAGCTGAAAGATGTATAGTAAATGGAAGTGTTGAAAAATGATTAGCAAAGTTGCAGTAAAAATCTTTATCTTAAGTTAATTGTAAAGATTAATATTCGGTTTGTGAATTTTTATAGATGTAGAAGTATTTTTATGTACAATCATAAATGAGAATTTAATAGAGTTCAAGAAGGTTGCTGGTCACTTTCAAATTGTGATTTTGTCTTCCTTCAAACTTCAGATATTCTCACAAACTTGATGATGGTCATCAAAAGCTAATTTACTTAAAGGAGCTAGTTTAGCTCCTAACAGGGGCGTAGCTAGAGAAAACACATTGAAATTTCCAAAAACCACTTCGTTGAACATTTTTTGGCTACGCTCCTATTTTCGACCTGACTTAGTTAAGAAAATTAAGAACATTTCTCTAAATCCCAATTTTTAATCTAGCAAATTAAAATTTTCCCATTTCAAATTCAACGCACTTAAAGATGCTACAAAAGTCACGACTGTATATATATTGCATTACATTTCTTTCATTCAGGCTCAACTTACGGAAAATCTTACATGATGCACAATAATTTGCACAAAATAAAGCATTTTACATCACTTACGTAATTACTCATTCCAATTATTTCTGACACTTAATTTGACACAAAAAATGGCATTTAATCGTCACAATGAGAAGGAATAGACAAGACAGGGCAGAGATCTTGATTGCCATTTTCGGATTAATTTGATTTACACAAAAAGCGAGGCATATGGTAAGTAGAAGATGAGTAAATGAAACATGAACGAAAGAGAATCCCTCCTCCCAAATGCCATCACACACAATTATTGTGTATCTATAATTTGCGATATACTTACTTTATATATATATTTTTTTTTTATAAATTCTGTTTTTTTTACGTTTTCTTTTCTTCTCATTCTATCAAGTATGTCAATGTGTTCCATTTTTAAGACGCTGTCAAACAGATGCTTTAAGTGTTTTTCGGATGCATTTTTAAGGTGAAATAAAGATTGTGTTGTTACAAGCAGTTTGTCAGTTAGAGGCTTCAAAATGATGTTTTGTTCTTGGTTGGTGCTCACTAATGATGCCTCTTTTACGAATGGAGATAGTCTAACATAGAGTACTATTTCCATACTATAGAAAAAATTGTGTATTTAATTAATTTTAATTTAAAAAATAACATCCAAAAAATCTTAAAATGCTTCCTTTACAATTAATTTATGAAGTCATCTCAACTTGTGATTTTATTTCGCTGCAATAAATGCAATGTGCAATTTTTTGTGTATCAAACGTTTACTTGATTGCTGGTGCTGCTACTAATGCCACTTTATATTTTTCAAAATAAAATAAAAACACAGCAAATTAAGCTGAGAACTATGAGAGTAAGGAACAACGAAAAAAGCGAGAATAATAGACAACACAAATCACTTAAAAACATTTAATGAAACTTACGTTAGATTGTCTTAAGAGATATATCTCACTCATGGATTAATTTTGCTGGAGCAGGAGGAGAGAATCTACACACAAAAAAAATGTAGAAAAAAAAGATTTTTTTAAAACGCTCAGAAACGCCCAATCAATTAAGTTTTTAGAAGGAATCTACACACATCATTTTCAAAGTCATTATTTTTAGTCCGCAACTCACTTGAAATATTTTATTATTTTTTTTCGTTTCTTTTCTTATGATGATGCATCCTTCTTAAATGCATCTTACATGTCATTTGTCAGAATGAATTGTTGCTTTTAAATTGAAGTTTTTTTATTCATTTTCTAAACAAAGATGCAATTTTTAAGGAGATGCTAATATTTTTGAGTAATAGGAAATTTTGATGACGCTTTGGCTGGTCAGTCGGAATATCCGAAATAATTTGTTTAAAATTTAATTTTTTAAAAGTAGGTTTTTCCAAAAAATATCAGACCCCCTTGCGCCCCTTTCTTGTTAAATTTATGTCACCAATCTAATACTAGCTCGCTAGAGTCCTAAATATCCCGAACTGGCAGAAAGTCTCGAAGGATAGAGCTGTCTTTAGACGATCTCTGAACGCGGCAATGGGCCCACGTGCGCCCCAGCCAAGGAAGTAAGTAAGTAATCTAATACTAAATGCAAATAAATGCGCGAAAAAAATCAGAAAATTGGAATCAATTCCTAAGCTGCATATTATTTTGATTAAATGCCGCAATTTAAGGAACGCATTGGCTGCTGAATTTTGATGATGATGATGTGGAAATTAGCAATCACACAATGTTTATTAGATAAGACTTTAATGATACCCCTTTATAGCCCTCTACTCATAATAATGTCCTACAATTATACTTTGAAATGATAAACTGCCATGCTCCATTCTGTCTAGTCGATAAATGCTGCCTTTCTGCCAAAAAATAAAAATTTTTGCTCTAAATTCCTTTCCTTCTTCTCCATTCGTTTAACATTAAAATCACACACAAAAGCCCATGATTAATGTCTTTTCTCTGCGAATGTCATTTCCAAAAAAATTCTGTTCTCATTTTAATCTTGACATTTTGCAAAGTCACTCTATTTAAAATTATTTCTGTTCTTGCTTAATTCTGCTCTCATGCATAATTTACGCCAAACAGTGAGTGACAATTGAAATGCAAAAAAAAAGAGTCTTGAGCTACATCATCGTCGTCATTATCATTATGGTATTTTTTTTCGAGGATGATTATTAAGATTCTGACTTTAAATTGACGAAAGAAATTTAATTAAAATTAATTGCAGAAATGTGAAGAGCAAAATTATTATTTTGAATGTCCTCAGTAATGTGCTAATGAACTGTTGTGAACAAAAGGATAAAGAAACTCGTCATTCTAATTAAATGATGTCTATTCATTGCAGTGTTAAATAGAACCAGCAACCCCCCTTATTAATTATGTATTCTATGAGAAATGATATTAGAAACGGATCAAAGGATAAGTTGTTGTAGAGAAAGTAATAAAACTTTTGGAATAGAGCGCATTTTTATTAGATCAGATGATAGGTTACAAGAAATTGTAAAGCTATTGATTAACTTTAATACGAATTTCTAGTAGGATTTATAATGTAATGTCAGGAAATTGTAGATTTTAGGATAAATCTAGAGTATAGACGCCTTAGACTTTATATAAATAATCTCACAGAATCTCATCACTAAGTTTAGATTTTAACTATAAGTTTGTATTCAGTTATGCATAACTGATTATGGATATAGACACCAACATTGATACAAGTCTTGCTATTTCTACTATTAAGTCATCCTGCACATAAACAAACCCATTCCTTCATTAATTTTCATCACAATCTCGTTAAAATGTGCAACCCTATTAATAATCACACAAGGCATGAAAATAAAGAAGCTCGCATTTCATATTTAGATGAAAATGCCAGTTACAACAACAACAATGCCAATAATAAGAGCGAAGCTGAAACATCCCATTAACCAGCCAGTGAGTTTGCATATTTTTGTGTAACAATTTTTTTTCCATTCCTCTCTTCTTTTACCGCATACACATCGTTTCATCCATGCATGGCATACACATATTAATATGAAGAGTGCTATATAGCATTTATTTTTGCTGCTTCATAACATATACGTACAATATAAAAATGCACGCGCGCACTAGCAATGTTTGTTTTATAGACGCGCGGCAAAACATATAACACAATACAATAGGCAATTGGAGATGTATAAAAATGAAAAATAAAGAAAAAAAAAATAACTGAAGCAAAACTAATCATAACCAGCAATCAGAAATGTTTGTGTTAACTGCATAAGTATATCGATTGCACTCAACGAGACTATAATCATCCACATCATCATCGGTAGGTTCTAGGTACGACTATAAATATGTATTCATTTTATAGTTGTCGATATGCCTCATATAATGCTCAAGATGAGTTTAAAGAATGAAAATATTGTAATTGCAGCTGTATTGACGGCATTTGAATGCACTTTTTGAGTATCAAGTGGGATTAAGTGTTTGATTTTTGACTGGTTGACTGATTAATGGAACTGCTTAGTTTAAAGTTGAGTTTCCGATGCTGAATAAAAAGTTTTTAATTGAATCTGATGATTGTCTGGTTCTAATGTTCTTCAGATATTAAGGCATTTCAGTTTCAACTAAATAAGCTTACTGTAGCTTCGATTAGTGTGCTCTGAAGCTGATAGTGAGTTTTGAATTTGAAAAACACTTGATTCTCCTTTTAAAATGCGCACTAATCCATCAACATCAAAATATACAGCACTTAAATTTTTATTCTAAATTTATCAAAAATTATAAAAAAATTGATGAAAATTTGATTAAAAAATTATGCATACCTACTTATTTCCAACAGAAAAAGGATAAACAAAATTTCATCCACTTTCCACCTTGTGTGTTTATTTTAAAAATTATTGTTATTTGAAGAACTTTTGATATTGTTTCTAAAAATTATTCTCCACTCCTCCTTTGTGTCCCAATCAACGAGTAGTGATGTTTAAAGGAGATTGGAAATAGATTTAAAATTGTTTTCAATTTGATGGAATTAAAGACAAGTGAGCATATGGAATATCGTGCGATGCATGTGGCGTAGTTTCAATATTGAGCCGATGAAACAAAAAAAAAGTTTTACACACGTAGTAAAGCTGATGATCCTATTATTAAAGCATGTTTGATGGGGTCTGGTTGAGTGTTTGTTTATTGTGGATTTTGTTGGCTTGTTGATGAAATGAATCACGTTTGATTGAGGAGAATCAAAATTTAAATTAAAATTTTTGTTCATGTCAAAAACCACCTTAATAAATTCAAAACTTAGTCAGCCATAGAACATACTCTAGTTTACTAAAATTCAATAAATGCTGTTCAGCGAAAATTAAATTTATTTCTCTTTAAAGTTAAATACATTCCCATTAAAATAAATCACTTTTGTGTACTAAAACAAAATCAATTATCTCAAATCCGGATCGAAATTTACCTCCTAAAACTATCCATACCCGTACATTATTCAATAAACTGCCAATTTAGAAACTACAAATTTTTCATTTCTTTATCATATAAATCGCTACTATCAAACTAGCTAAATGCATTAAACAGAGTCTTAATATCACAAATAGTCATTTTTTACTTCTTCATCTCATGATCGATTATTTCTATAGATCACCTGCCTTTTTTCAATCGATTCTCTCATCGTAGCAATTTCTCTTTCTCATCTATAATTGCAATTTTAAAGCCATTTCGTAAAATGGGCTGTGTTGTTAGATGAAAAGGTAGCATACAAGCATGAATTATGGAACGTTTGGTAGCGCATTTTATAATGATGAAATCTCAAGCAAAAGTTTATCTTATTTCAAAAAATGATGTTTAGGAAAAAATTAAAAATTTGAACAAAAACTTTAAATTCAAGGCAATATGAAAACTTTCTGGGACGATGCTGGGCAATTTTGATTCGAGCTAGACTTATTTTTGAACTTCCTTTATAAATTGTATTAAAAATCTTTTACCAAACTTCTTAACATGTATGAGTTGATTAAAAGACAGTCAGACAATCAATCTGAAAACGTTTGCATCAATATCAATGCAAATCCGCTTAAAAATCTTCTCATGCGACTTAACTTCTTTCTTATTGTCTCTCTCTTTCTTTCTCTTAAGCATTTTTCGTTCGTTTCTTCTCCATTTCAATGTGTGCGAAATGATTTGGTCACGATAAACTATTTAAAGTTGATTATGCTTCCATATAGATACTTACTTATAGCTACGGCTTTATACTTGTTATGGTTTATTTAGCTATAGTTTCAGTTAATCATATTTCTATATTATTTAATATTGCCTTTTGCGAAGAGATCTTCTAGATGTGGAATAATAAATGAATGGATAAATATATCTATTGGAGACGGATTATGATGAATACACGAGTGTGGAACCTATTTGGTAATTCAAAAGAGGCACTATCGGTAACATGATCTTAATTGTCTCATTCTCTACATCTACTTATTTACCCTTCCACTAGTCAACTGAATGAGCAACTTTATATGCTGATACGGTAATTTAATGTATGGATGGATAGATGGATGGATGATCAGTGATACATTTTTTTATATCGCAGATTACTAACAAAGTAACACCGACGGCAATGAAACTGAATTTTATGACTTTAAAATAGATATTGCTGACAACATCGACGTTCTTTCTTTTCTTGATGCTTGGATTATTTATGCTTTGAGTTTTTAATATATTTACCTTTAACCTTTACCTTCCTTCTGTAGATATATTGTGTTCAGTGTTGCATTCTGGCAATTTATCAGGATCAGATAAATTCTGAGACAGAAATTTCTTCATAAAGATCGATTCTATGTAAAGATAGAAAATCTAATCTACACAAAGATTATTTCTACATAAAGATTCTGTCTACATAAAGATTCGATGTAGATGTCTACAATTCTACATTTTTTCCAGGTCTACATCAGAGAAGAATGTAGAATTGTAGACATCTACATCGAATCTTTATGTAGACAGAATCTTTATGTACAAATAATCTTTGTGTAGATTAGATTTTCTATCTTCATATAGAATCGATCTTTATGAAAAAAGTTTCTTAGCTAGACAAAAACTATTGAAGAATCTACATTCTTCATCTAGTGTAGACATCTACATTTGCAACACTGATTGTGTTTTTGTGAGTTATGCTTCAAACTCTCACCAGTTTGTCTTAAAAAAGCTGGGAATTCAACAAAGTTCGTATTAATTCTTTTCTAATCCTTAAATCCTTGAAATAGCTTTAATTTACAAACTTTTTTATGCTTTAAAATTTCTGTTATTTCTTCTTTTTAGACATAAAGGCAAAACGTATGTTAAAAGAGTTCCTTTATCTGAATTTTCTTGTAGATTCTGTAAATCTGTAAAGTTAAGAAATTTGAAAAGAAAGAAGAAATCTTAAATTTTAAACTTCCTTAAAATCTCTAAATGTCTCAAAAATCCAACACCATCTTCAAACCTTCTAAAATGCTCTAAACATTTGCCGATAACTAAGAACAACAGCAGATGATGTATTTACCAGCTTTAAATGAGAGTTTTTACACTCCAGGCACATCCCAATCTTATTTTTTGACAACACGATAAAAAAGGTTTCACACAGATATCTTGTAAATGCTATTACAAGTTAGTACCCCAAGAATAGCCAACGCCTCTAAAAGGCTTTATCGACTAAAATGTCACGTAAGGTGAGTCAATAAATCTTTCATCGACAGTTCTAATGTTCTCCGAATAAAATGAAAGAAACAAAAGAAAGAGAACCTCTCACACAAGTTGACGATGGTCGATAATTCAAAATCGTGTTGTCGATCCCTTCTTCAATTTGACATCCAGCTTATACCTATCCATGTCGTTCCCTTTCTTCTACTTCTTTGTCTTATGTAATCGATTAAAAGAACATTTCTTTACTGAAAAGGGAGATGAAATCTTAAAATAAAAATGAAAAGAAACCGTAAAGAAAGTTCTTTAAAGTGGACACTCGACAGACTTGCCTATCATTCTTGCGATGAGATAATGGACATATAAAACAAAACTGTCAATATTAAAAGACTCTTGAAGACAAAAAGAGAGCTGGGAGAAAAAAACACATCTAAGCCTTTTATATTCTCACAACTATGCCGATGATTTGATATCAAATAAAAATGTAAAGTCATTTACAATAACGCTAAATGTATTTGTGAACATGATGTTATGTTGTCAAATTGTATCATGCACCCCAGTTAGAAAAACATTTTGTATCTTTTCTTTGAGAAAATGTTTAAGATGTTGTGCTTCCGATTTGAAAGACTTACAAATTTTAGCTTTAATTTCTTATAAACAGGGTTGCGATACAGGCACCTTTGCACATGTTAGAACCGTACAATTCCTCGATAATTTATAAGGTTTTTCTTACAACACCATAAAAAATTACAACAACACCTAATAAATTATCAAAGAATTTTACGGTTCTCAATTGTTCACACGTGCCTGTATCGCAACCCTGCTTATAAATGACTATTTCATACAAAATGACAATTCGACATGATTTCTACACTAAGTGCATCGATATTTATTTTAATAATTAAATCTAGAAGTCTTAAAAATAGATTTGGATGCTTAGTAAGTTGCTCAACTTATTCCAACTGGGATTTTCCCAAAAAAGCGACTCTTTTATATTCCAATTCAAATTTTTTATCATCATTCTCAAACAAAAAAGAATACAAGTAACCAGTCACTCAGTTGTTTTACATCAGAAATAAAAGACGAACATGAAAAGAAATGAAATGAAATTCAAGCCGCCCAACGGCGCTTATGACATCGAAAAGAATAGAAATGAAAAAGACACTGTTCACAAAATTAATGACCTCTTACATCTTATAAAATTAATTACATTTTTCTTTCTATCTCTGTCTCTATATTCTGTGCTGTTTGCTGTATGTTATACATAAAATGTATACCTGTAAAATTGAATAGATAGATGGTTGACTTCTCTACTGTTCTATTCATTTTGGTTAATCGCAAAAAAATACTTTTTTTAATGTCGTTACGTTGGTTTGCTTTCATTTAAAGCTTAAAAACTCAAATGACCGTGAAAAAAAGAAGAAGAAAATTATCTTGAGAACCTAGAGCAAAATAAAATAGAGACTGAAGATGACATTTCAAAAAAGTACTAAGAAGAGTCACAATAGGATACAAATGTTTAACGTCAGGTGCCCCTTAATTCTCTTCACATTTATTTCTCATTTTGGGTTTTGTATAGAAATTAAAAATGACACATTTGGGAGGATTGGATATTGATTAAGTATGAAATGTTATTTTTTGGATTTTTATAAAGATTGTAGGCGCTTAAAAGTAATAAGTTTTGGTGATGCTTTAATTCAGAGCTACGTTTTTTCATGCCTTGTAGCACCTTGTAGTAGTTTAATGAGTTAAGGGTTTGTCAAGCTTTGACCTTCAATTTAAAGCAGGATCTGAACAATTCCTATTACATCATTTCTAATTCTAGCATTTAAGCTTCATCTATGATTTTTCAAGAAAATAAACGCCTGGTCAAAATGTTCAGAACCTAAACTATCCCAACAAATCTCAGTCCAATAAAAAAATAAGATGATGCATTGAAGCACAGCAACAATAGATATTAAAAGAATATCATTTTATATCCCCCTTTTCTCCAGCATGTCGTTGAGAATGCCAATTTTTTATTATTTCGTTACACAATTTTATGGGAAAAAGTTAAATCTGTAGACTTTTCTTTTGTGTGTGTGGATGGAGGTTGACAAAAGGCAATTGTGTGACAACACAAAAGAAAGCGAGCAGTCGATTTATGGGATCATTGAATGTCTACTGATCCATAAATCAGGTAAACAGACCTTTTTTCTCGTATTGTGTTTGGATGTGTGGAAAGATGTCACTTCTAAGGTCACACACGCGTGAAACTTAAAAATGCAATCAAATTTGAAACGTAAAACTTTTTTTGTGCCTTAAATTATGATAATTATTTGCCTTACGGGTACATGAATGGAATGGAATTGAATGAGAAAAAAAAATCAAAAATTATAAAAATGTGCGCGAATATGTGTGAATTATTGCATTACTGTGAAGCGGAGCATGATATTAAGACCGCAAAAAAAGAGACATGAGACGATCTTATGTGATGCAACACGGCAGAATATATTTCTATTATGAAATGGAAAAGAACAAGGGTCAGACTCTCCAAAGTTTCTGTACGGTATTGTACAATACCTACAATACTTACAATACTTTTCATATAAATTTACAATACTTTACAATACTTACAATACTGAAATTTAATTATTTAAGAACCAAATTTTAAAAGAAATTACATATTTTTTTGTTTTTAACAATTTGTAAAACCAAATTTAGTACTTTTTTTGACAAATATTGATAAATAACAATTTTTTTTGATAAATTAACATTATTATTGAAAATTAGCAGGAGTATTTTATGAAAAACTAGCACAAATTTCAGTTTTCCAATAAAAGAGAGAATTTCTGATTATGTAATGGCTATAAAAATGATAAAAAGTTCAAAATTCTTTTGTAAAGCTAGACTGATGCAAATCAAGAATTGATTTCATACAATTCTCATGCATAAAACCGTACAGGTACGAAGTTTATTATGTAAACTATTATTAAATGTCAATAAGGTATCAAAATTTTATAGATTGGTTTTATTTTCACAATATTTATCACTCTTTATAGCAAACTACATTACGTTTTATACAAATTTTTTGATCAAAGTATAAGGTTTTAAGTGTATTCAAACATTACTTTGACGATTTGAATTTTTTTACCTCTTGCAAGAAGGCGATTAAGAAGGAATCTAATTTAACAAACTTATCAAATGGTTTTTATAGCTTTTTCTTTTTTTTTGAAAATACATATTGTCAACAACTGCATCTCTAAGACAATATAAAACTGTATATTTTCTTCTTTCTTTGCCAAAATTATTCTTATTTTTTTATTTCTTATAGTTGATACTAGACTTTCACGATTTCCTGTTCCCGAAATTTTTGGGACAGAAACTCGATGAATAAAAATAGTTATCCAAAAAATTTTAATGTCAAATTATCTCAATTGAAAAGTTTCATCATTTAAACACAAAAAAATCTTCCAAATTTTCAGGAGCATGTTTGATATTTTCGTTTAAATTTTTGTCCAGTTCCCGACAATTTTTTGGGTCCGGGAAATCGTGAATGCCTAGTTAATACAAAAATGTATATCATTTCAGGAAAATTCGTTGAAAATTTCTGATGTAAAATGTCCTTACTAAAAGCAAAGTAAACTTTAAAGAAACAAACTTTAATCGAGGCATAGCAATGTTATGATATGACTTAAAGCGCTATAAAAAAATCTAAACCTCGGTGTTATCCTATAAAATTGAAGCAAACGTTAAAGTTCCTCTAATATGAGGAGACTAATGTCTAATATTCTCATCTTATCTATGTTTTTGTTAATCTGGCGTTATATCGCCTTTGTTTCGAGCCAGAATACTTTTTTGCTATTGACTATTTTGAAAAATGATTTTATTACCAAAAATTTTAATGTTATTTTTCAATTAAAACTTAAAAATATTTAGTTCAAAATTGCTAATTATGTATTTTCATCAAATTTTGGTTCAAAAAATGTAAAAAAACACGAGAAACTACATAAAAACCGTCAATTATAATCAAATTCATATGACAAATGTTTCTCAAACTGTCTTGTAAAAACTACAATACTTACAATACTTTCCATACAAGTATTGTAAGAATTGTAAGAATTGTACAATCCTACAATACTTGTCATACAAGTATTGTACGTATTGTAAGTATTGTACAATACCTACAATACTTACAATACTTTCATATGTATTGTAAAGTATTGTACAATACATTACAATACTATTGGAGTGTCTGACCCTTGGAAAAGAACAACGTGAATTATAATGGAAATAATACGATTGCATGCTGGCATAAGCGACTGTGCTTTATTATTTCTGTTATCACAAACGTTGCCATCGATATTGAAATTTATTGAATTTTATTCTCTGTTGTTTCTCTTTCATTCTGTCCATCTCTTGTGTCGATGCAATGTTGGCTTAAAGAAACATCTTGTTTAAAGGGGTAAGGGGCTTTGCTGATAAGTTATACAGATTTAAATGACAAAGACAATAGAGCTTTAAAGACGTATCTTATTACTGTGTTCTACTTAAAATGTAAGAATTAATGCATTTTACAATTTTAAACTTATTATTGACCCCTGGGATTATTTTTTAAAAAATCTTGGATTAAGAATTCTTATTTATGAATCAAACTTTGACTTTTATAACATTACGCAATGAATTTTACACTTGTGACGCCTCTAGAATGGATCAAATAATATATGAATGCCTTTACCTATGTAAAAATTGTTGTATGAAAATAAAAGAGTATATCCTGATGTAAACGTTTGCATTCTATTTCTAAAAATTCATTTCTATTGTCCTAGCTCCAGATGAACATATTAATCAACAATTTCTTTGATAAAAATTGCCTATCATCCCTAAATGTTATCAACATAAATTTATTAAAATTTATTCAATTTCAGATATCATTATGCAGTGAACATGGCTTTAAAAAAATTGAGTGATGCTGATAGGATTTAAATTTTCATGTCATTTATATCAATAAATTTTAAAAAATGAAAAAATTTAATATTCATTGACAAGTAATTGGATCGTGACCGAAAAATATATTTGGCATAGGGGAAACAGCCTCCCTCGTTCCTTCTCGTTATTGATGCTCACTTTTTAGCACTTAACTTCACCCTCGGCAGGAGCTGGTTCACAATCACAAATTAATTTCATCGTTAAATCAGCATTTAAATTCCCTGCATCAGCAAGTTCCATGATTTTAGAGCATCTCACAGCCATTTCCGTAGCTTCATCAAATTCTTGATATGCCATAATATTTGTATTTGCATCTTTGATCATCTTCCTTGCAATTTCTTGATTATTTCCTAGTATGCGCAATACAATTGGAATTTTGATGTCAGATTCACGAACTGCCTTCAAAAGACCTTCGGCTACAGCAACACAATTCATCATACCACCAAAAATATTTACAAAAACTGTTCGAACTTTTTCATCCATCATGATAATATTCATGGCTTGTCGAACATGTTCAGAACTTGCCATACTGCCAACATCAAGAAAATTTGCTGGAGTTCCACCATGATAATCGAGTATATCTGCTGTTGCCATTGCAAGTCCTGCGCCGTTTACTAAGCATCCAATTGAGCCATCAAGTGATATATATGACATGTCTAATTTACTTGCTGCAATTTCTTTTGGATCTCCTTGAGTCTCGTCGAATTTTTCAAATATTTCACGCTGACGAAATTTTGCATTATCATCGAATGTAATTTTGACATCAAGGGGATAATAATTCATGCAGACATCTTCTACATACGGATTAATCTCAGCCAGTAATGCATCTTTCTTTACAAACAAATTGTATAAATTGCATAACATTTTACAAGCAGGTCCAGGTTGATCAGTTATTCCAACTCTTCTTAATATCCATTCTGCAATTTCTTTAGTAAACCCTTTTGATATGTCAATTGGCTCATAAATTACATCTTCTGGTGATCTTGCAGCTACATCTTCAATATTAACTCCACCTTTTGATGATGCAATCAGAACTGGTCCATTGTGCTCACGGTTAAGTGCAAATGCAAAGTAAAATTCACGTCGTGGAAACTTTCGTTCGGTTATCATCACTGAATTGCAGATGATTCCCCCCTGCTTGGTTTGTTTGGTTATTAAACGATTGCCAATCATTTTGCTAGCTAATTCCTTGACTTCACATGGACTGGACGTAAAAATTATGGAAATGAATCTTGGAAACCTTAGAATATAAGGCTTAAATTCTTACCTTATAGCAGTATGAACACCTCCTTGAAATCCATTCTCAAATGCTCCTAATCCACGTCCTCCAGTCAGTACTTGAGCCTTTACTACCATATTCTTTGTTAATAAATCCTTTGCTGCTTGTTCTGCTTCCTTTGCACTTTTTGCTACTTTAAATTTTGGAGTTGTAATGTTATGCTCATTGAGGATGGCTTGTGAGAAATGTTCCTGAAGGTTCAAGAAACGAACCTGTTGGAAGTTGCTGAATGAAAACTTTGGTAAATTTCGGAGCATCTTGTCACAAACTTTTTACGATTGAAAAACTTTCAGAAAATGCATTAAATTTGAAATGTTCACTAAGATTCAAATTAAATGACAAATTGCTTATGTCACAATGCATAGCACACGTCTATGAAAATTTATGGAATGTAAAATATTTTTTCGAAGAAATTCAATGCCTTAATTGCGTATCATAATCCCACGAGAGTGCACATATAGGCAGCAACATAAAGCACCCATAAGAAGAAAGCCATTCGTCATTTTTTTCAATGCACACAATTTCTTGATTATATTATGTTGTGATGTTTATGTCCCTGACCAATCTTTCTGTATCTTTTTCTTTATTTCAGTTCTCATTACACCATCGATCTCACTTTGCTTGCCTGAAGTTTTCTTATTTAATTTGATTAAATGATTATTTATGTTATTTTTTCTATCTTCTTAATAGTTTGACTTATTGATGTTGTTTGTGCATTACGAAGAGGAGATTGAGGATATGACTGACTGTCTATAGACCTGAGAGCATATTTAAAGAAAGCATGGGGCTCTGATGAATAGCTAAAATGAGGCAAAAATTTCAGTTTTCGAGTGACAATTATATCCGACTGGATAATCAAAAATCACGTCTTTTTGAGGACGATAGCTCGATTATCCTGAATGATTTCGATGGTTGAACTGGGTGGAACAGCATCTACGAAGAAGCATCCAGTTTGACAAATTTGTATAGTAATGCTTTTACTAGACCTTGATTTTATCTCAAGTTATAAAATTTTGGCTATAAAATAAACAAGGAAGGAAGCACTACCATTCAGATATAAGTTCCAATAATAAGTGCGTTGCTATTCCTTATAATTTACTACTTAATGTGATATATTCGGAATCTTTTTTCTTACAAAAATGCGTCTCAATAAATCACGGTAAAAATTCTTTTTTCTCGCTGCTTTAACCAAAAATTGTAAGCAACATAAAAGTAAATAAATAAAAACATTTATTGAAATTGAATTGGATTACAGCCGATCCGCATGTACATTATTTATTATTAAATATTTAGAGCAGTCTACCTACATAACCCAACTATTGACATATGAGATCTCACAACAGTGCTGTTCGTCATAGTCGCACAGACATCAAAACTTGATTGTGAAAAATGGCCCAGCTGTCATGCTGATTCGACTTTTATTATTTTCATATAAAAATGGATAAGAGAAACTGAAACTCTTAAGTGAGGCTGAAGAGTCGATTTAGTATGAAATTTATCATTTTTATTAACATCATTCTCATGTCCTTTTACAACATCATCCTTTCCACAGCATCTATTCCATGGTACCCATGTCAGATGATGATGATGAAAAAAATCGACCACTCACCATCTATCCATATCATGTTGATCCATAATCATCAACATTTTTTTTGTTTTTTGTTCTCGTATCATTTTTATAAAAATTTATCTCACCTTTTTGAGGGATTTTTATCCTTCACGAATAAAAAACAATCTCCGAAAAATCTAGATATGATATAAAATCCTTTTAATGAGTTTTATGACTTTAATAAATGATTTTTCAGGGATTCTTGTTGAAATCATATGCCGCTCTTAGTTTTGAATGCTCATAAATAGAAACAATTATCGGAGAAGCTATAAATGAAACAAGGCGTGGGCACTCAAAAATATGCTGGGATTATTCAGGATTATTGGGATTAATCTCAGTGTCAACGCCTTGAAATGAACCAAAATTTTAAAATAAAAATTCATGACAATTGAAAAACTTTTTAATTTTACTCATTTTATTGGATTTTAAGCTATTATACCTTACTTAATAGAAATCAAACAAAGTCATCAAAATTTTATCCAAAATTCCGAAACTAAAATTCTAAAGTTCTTCAAAAGAATTTTAAACTGCTGTCATCGAACTTTCTCATTAGGCTTCTCACAAGCTTGACAATAATGACGAAAATATTCAAAAATTTATTCATAAGAATTCCAAAAAAGCAGCAAACAACAAAGCAACTCAAATAATGACAAATGGCTTTTTATTTTGATTGATTTTTGCCTGATGTCTCATCTATTGCCTCGATTGATTATTTTTCTCTCTTTCTACATCTATTCTTTACTCATCAAGAATTTATCAATTGTTGTCTATCGTAAAAGACTCATTTTCTTTGAGTTATTGAAAGAAGTACATCATTATTGGGGACTTCAATCACTCCCTTCTTCTTACTTATTCTTCTTCTTGATCGCCATCAAAATGTAATTACAACAATTTAATCAAAAAGAGATTCAATGGACACAATGTTGTCATTAGTCATACAAAATGACTTTCGATTGAATCAGATTTTAAGTTGTGAGTAGGCTGCTTTGCATTTGTTAGTCGCGCATGTGAAACATGTGTGATTCATTAAAAATTTATTTATTTTTTTATCAAAAACGTGACATTTCGGCACTGCTATTAAAACGACATTATGTCCTAGGGAAGTCGTGAATCTATTGCAGTGACTCTTAGACAAACCACAACCAAAAATTATCTCCTTCTAGCCAGCAACACTACCTTTCTTTGACAAGACTTCATTAAAGCCCCACGATGGCAGAAAGTTAAATGACGAATGATCATCAAAGAGAGAAGAATATGAGGGCATTGTCATGTCTTAACATCTCTAAATGCGATTAAAAGATTCTTTTTAGTAATAATAATTTCATGTCCATCGTGAGAGATGTCGTGAGAGAGTCATGCGATGATTTATTTCTCATATTATATAGAGGCACAATATATAAACTGTCTGTGGATCTAATTTAAATGGTTACAAAAAAAATAAATTAATAAATGGGAATTACTTATGGACAAAAAATATTTTTCACATGACGACGACGTAAGCATGATCGATATTGATGAATTTAATTTATAGTCACTTCACTTTAAGGTACTTACCCAAATGATTATATGTCTCTCTTAGATTTTTTTTTCGGTACCTCTCCATTCCATTCCTCTTTCCGTTAATTAATTAAAATGAGTCTTCGTTTACATCTCTTTATGATGACTACCTCCTTAATTTACCTTCATATATTATTATTATTTATTTTTATAAGTTGTGCGTAATCCTTGGGAAACAACCACAAAAATCTCTTCTTCTTTTTCTTCCCATTCTATAGCTGTATGGTCGATATATTTATTACAATGTGCCATGAAATTTGTCGTTAATCAAAAGAAATATTTCATTCTTATCCCATTTACTGCTAAAGAACAACCACATACAATGTGTATACATAGACTTGAGAAAGGAGAAAGAGATTAGTTGGAGCGTAGAGAATTGTCAGGCTATAAGGCGCCGATGAGACATCGAAAGTTATTTGTTGTCATTTCCTCTTGTTGGATGTGAATAATTTTAACTTTTTTTGTTGTTGTGATGGCTGCTGTGCTGTGTATATGATTGAGATTTGGAGATGTAAATTATAGTGGTTGAATATTATTCGAAGAATCGATAATCGATCAAGTCAAATATTTTTATATAGAGTTCCATTTATCCAAACTTGTTCTAATCTATCTAAACTTAATTTGATGTCTACAAAATAGTGGATTTTCAGATCCCTTTCCTTCCATCTTATCGTTTAAAAATTGGATCATAAGAAACTGCTTGCATATAATGTCATCTGATTTAAATAACTTGCATCCATTACCATAAAATAATTCAATTGATCAGCAAAAAATCAACGAAACTGTAAAATCATAAAATCTGCAAAATGAACAACTTTACTGAAAGTTTGATAATATCAACAAAACTTTTAATACAATATCCATTAAAATTCTACCTGAAGCACACGCAAATTAGTTAATTGATGACAAACCTTCATCACACACATCTTTCATGTCATTACCATAATTATATTGATTTTTATCGCATGTTTAAATTTATTACTTGGATATGAATTTTTCAGCCCCAGCCGTTATCACATAAATCTATGAATATTATTCAAATCGACAACTAATTAAAATTGATTTGAGTCTCCGGCTTTATTGGTAAGGCACATGTACAGTAAATAGGAATTCGATAAGCATAAATCACAAGCCACTCCTCAGTGATGATGATAATAATAATAATGAACGATTCATTCTAATACACATACGAATGTGCTGAATCGATTTTTGTTTTGTGTCTTAAAGACAGTGCATGGACTGAATGTTCCTTTACATCGGAAATTCGAAATTAAGGTGTTCTTTCCATTCATTTTGCTCTATATTATTTTCAGTTCAGTTATGATTTATTGTCACGATAACAAAAAATATTTTGTATCATACTCGTACGTTTCATGGCTTTACTGTGGATGTAGATTTCAGGACAAAGACGGAAGAGAGCGGTAAATAAATATTAAAATATGAAAAAGGTAAAGCAGTAGAATTTAATCAATAAATATGAGAATTTAGAGGAGGTGCACATATAGACTAGATGAATCTAATATCAAAAATGAAGGTTCTTAAACTGTTTTGCAAATGAAGTGGATAGAGCGCATTTAACGTCACATTGTACAAAATATATTTTAGATTCCCTTTCTCGATCTATTGACGCCTTTTTATAGAGCAATAATGGACAAACTGTTAAGATATTATGTCAAACCAATATTACACACCATTAGCGATTGTATTACTTCCATACCTTCCTTCAAAATCCTCAAAAATGTTCTTTGCAATTTTTTAAAATTCATGTCGACCATAAATTACAATAAATGGTGAAAGCATATTTTAATAAATAAAAAATAAAGGAAGTAAAGGTGATGAAAAAGGAACGAAAAAAAAATAATAAAATAAAATGTGCCTCCATGAATTTCACTTAACTCACAATTTTTATTAATAATATCATAAGACAATTGTGCAAATGAAACAATATTATTGTGTAAGGGACGACATGTGATGATGCTGTTGCCGTTTATTCCTGCCTTGCCTTTGATGATAAACTAATTTTCTCATTCGCTGTATGTGCCGCGCTCTATGTCTTCTCCCCTCTATAATTCTATATCGCAATCATAAATTTTATATTACTGCTGTGTAGATATTCTCTACACGAGGAGTAGATTACAGTTGCTGCGATATTATCTTTTGCTGTGTATTTTTTTCGGTATTTAATTTCTCATTCCAGGACGACAACAACGATGTTGACGATGACGGTAGTGGATGAGAAGAAAATGATATTATTAAATGTAACATTTCATAAATATTTCTCATCTCTGCCTCGCCTTTCTGTTCATTTTTGCTTTATTGCACTTACTTTATGCCCTGTAGAATATTCCGTCTCCTTCTCTTTTTACTGTCGTAATCACAAAACGATGTCTTTTAGCTGCTGGTAAATCCACACACAAATTGGATAAAAGACGATAGAAAAGAGAAAGGTTTCCGACTTGTCTTTTGAGGATTAATGTTATAGATTGGATGGAAAATTTATGATTGTTTAATTTAATTTAATAATGCACAAGATGGAAACTTTTATCAGTGGATGTGGCAATGTTCATGACAAATTTACTCTTAAAAACAAGATATACGAAATGTATTATTTGATACTGGTGAATCTAGTTTGAATAAACTAACGTCTAGTTTGCAAAACATCTTAAAATTTGTCTATCAATTTTAAACTTTCTCATACTCATCAACGCAATCTACAAAAATTTGATGAATTAAGACTATCGACTGCTAATCCTCCAAATGATTGGAATCTGACACTTTTCCCACACATCTAAAATCTAGTCATTCATTTATCTAATCATTTCTTCCCGCATTGCAGCCAACATTTCAATTAACTATCATTATGACCACTTCTCTCATTTGTTTCATAAATGTTTTTTAAAAAATATAAAAAATTAGGCTGATTTTTATGAACTGGATAAATTATGGTCACAAATCACGCATCTAATCATCATGACCCGTGTGTTTGTGATTTCGATACTCAATGGGAAGTACTGTGGATGATTACATTGAAGAGCATGGAAGGAATGTTAAGGAGACCCCTTTAAGTCTCTCATTCTATTACAATCATTCATAAAAATTGGAAATGTTTATTGTTGTTTCTTGCTTTTGCTTGAGGGGTCATAAATTAAGTAAAATGAGCAATAAAACAGAATAGAAAGGTCGTGCTGATAAATTTTCTGAGGGGAGTTTCAATATTTTCATAAAAAAAAATATTTTCAACAATAAAATTTTCCTCACTTTCTAGACTTTACAATAATTCCTATTTAAATATCCGAAAAACATAAAAAATTCTTTAATGGGTGATGAAATTTGTTAATAAAAAATTTATTCTTAAAAAGATTTTCTTTTTCAATGAATTTTTCCATGCCTTAATTCCTGCTTCTTTTGTTTGAATGCTCCTTTATTAACCCCACAGTCCCTATTATCTAATTTAATTTAGACTGTATCTTTGTCTCTTGAATCTTTTTTTGGGACTTGAAAATGGGAAAGTTTTTGAAATTTACATGACATGAAAGAGCATTTGGTACTGGAACTTCCAAAAATTTTATATCACAATTTTGAGATTTTAGTCCATTTCAAAGCACAGATAAAGTACAAAAATAAATTAAAGAATTCAAAATAAATAGACAATCTGTCTATTAACCTTGCCTTAATTCCAACAAAATTCCTGCATTGCAAAACAGCAATAAACAATAAGAAAATTCCTCCCCTTAATTTTATTACCTTTTCTTGCTTCTTGTTTTATCCCTTTTCTGCAAAAATAATTCTTATTCTGCCTCCTTTCGCCTCTCATGAGACTTTAAGCAAAACAGAGTTAAAGAGTTGATTGTTGGGCTGTATTTATCTTCATAATTGCCATATTTTGTCTTTATTGAAGATTTTATTATCGATTGCTAATTGAGAATGTTTTTATTTTCTGTTATTTCGTGCATGATCTCAGTTGTTTCCCTTAAGCAAGTTGCACCCTTAGAAGAATTCAGAATTTTTTGCTTAAAAATATGATTGAATTTCTGCATAAATACCAATTTGACTCAAGGTTCAATTTGGATTTCAAAGTGTTCAAAGATGATTAAATGCAATTGATCAAATCCGTGTTCCTAGAATATAAGCTTAACAGTAAAGGTAGAAGTCTCGAGATTAACGCTTTAGAGTACAGTTGAATTTATAGACTGAAAGTCACATTGAACATTCAAAAATCCACGGCAGTTTATATCTAGAACAAATCTAACAATCATCCATTCAAGGGTTCAATGATTTTACTTATTCCTACTCAGCTCGCCCTGGAGCGTCAGTAAATTTATTTGAATGAATAAATTCCTGCGACCATGAATGATCTGAAATTCAAATTTGTCTCTCATGTTCTTTTACAAGCGGTAGTTTTGTGGACTTCAATTGTATATGTATCGCTGTATATTTTATTTCTTGAGACAGTTGTTGATAATCATCAAAGTTCGAGGTAGAAAAGAAAGAAAAAAAATGCAAATGAATCGCCAGTGGACTAATTTGCTTCTTCTTTACAATTTTTTTTTCGGTTGGTCATTATTTGTTGGATTTAATTAATGTCATCGTCATTTCCTTGGGAATAATTTTTATGTTACTTCTGTTTGTGTCTTGCTGTGTGTCTCTTGTCTCTTTTTTTGGCGACGGTGACACTCGCACGCAAATCTGTTTTTATGTTGGACATTTACATACAAATAAAAAATTCTTATTTTGGTCATATTTAAAGAAATTTCTTCACATGCCTTAACTAGCGATTTATTATTTTGTGGCAACTTGACTGATTGCCACTTCTCATTCATTTTTCTGAGCTCTCTTTTAACAACATACGTATATTTCTTCTGTTTTAAGACAGATAGTTACGTGTGACAGTCAACTGAAACGAAAATATTCCGACTTCAATATTTATGAGCTGTGCCATCCTATTAAAGACGAAAATGGTAAGAGACTGGAAAGAATTTACATAAAATTTTAAGATTTCATTCATAAAAGCAAAGAACAGAAAATATGAAATAAAGAAATAATTTTAATTGACAGTGGACATGACGGAAACCGGAAAGGAATGATAATGAAATCACAAGACTGGAACAGAATTAAAAAAATCGTTAAAAAATTGCAGTTCTTAAAGTTTGGAAAGTTATTGCTTTTTCTGTTGGCATGAATGCGTAACTAAAAGTGAGGAATTGCTGCTCACTATTATTATGCTTAGCAAACATTAAGAATTTAGCAGGAAATTGATTCTTCTCAGGACGAAAGTGTTCAACTTAAACTTAATCTAGAATTTTCGAACCAAATAAATTATTGTTCATTCCTGAAGGAAATCAGGAGTGTATTCAAAAATGTCATTCTTCTGCCACACTTACAAGAGTCTCTTGAAACAAAACAACTCACCCTTGTCATGAAAATTTGACTATGAAAAAGTAGATTTCATTTGCAGATAAATTACGATTTGCCTTTTTTCTCATTCTTTAACTTTTGCAATATCAATTTCACTATAAATTATTTATTTATTCCCAGTTTTATGCTAAATTTAATCCCCTATCCTCCTTCTTGCACTCATGTTGTAACAAATTTACAATAGATGTGATGCTGTAACGCTTATTAGAAATTCATGAAATGAAAAAAAAAGAATCTCATTTTGCCTTCAAGTGGTCAATAAGTAGCTAGCACATAAAATTGCATAAATTTCTAATAAATTGTGGTTCATATGCTCCCTATGTGTGCCATAAAATATGAATATTATCCATAAAATGGCAAATGATACATAAAATTGAAATTTATTTCAACTCTTTGGACGATCAATGATAGTCTTTTTCTTTTGGTTTCTTTCCTTTAAGGGTCAGAAAATCCTTTTTATTTTCAGCTCATTTTTATTGATATGATTGATTGCCCTTTGAATAATAGAAATGAATTGAAAGATATAAAGAAGGAATCTTGAGGTGTCATAAGTTGGGAAGAGAATTTTCAAGATAATTTGGATGCATTGATTGGATTTGCATGGAGCGCATTTTATTACAAGACCCAGAGAAACATAAGTACACATCATAGACACTAGTGTGTCAAAAACTACAAGTATAGAGAGGATCTTGGATTTTTTTCTCAAACATTTCTAAAAATATCAAATATGTAAAGAAAACGCACATTTACGACAAGCAATAAGATGCACAACATAGCAACAGAAAAAGAATATTTCACCCTTTCATTTTTTTTATGCTCATTTCATAAACGAAAATTACATTCTGGTCACTGAAGAAAGAAGAGAGAGAACTGGAACTTATTCATGTATGTATATTGATCAGGTCATAAAAAATTAATATTTTATGATGCTACAATACTCCTTTTTTATATTGCCCACCCTTTCAAACCCTTTTCTTTTAGTATGCTACACGCACAAGTAAAATAAAAATATGAGAAATAAATGAAAGGCTTAAGAGATATAAAATAATAAAAAAAAAGAGTTTCACAAATTATGAGGACAATTTCAGAGCATATTTATGACTTTATTACTCTCTTTTGTGTCTCCTAAAAGGATTTTCGAATATTTTTTTTTGTATTCCTTAACAGAAAATTAAAAGAATTCCCAAGTGAATTTTGTCACAGTCGTATAAAACTAAAGGATTCAAAAGTTTTTTTGTTACCCTCAATATCCTCTGTGCATGTTGCGTTATGTTACGTATTCTTTTCAATTATCATTGTCTATGCACTTTTAACATAGCAATAAATGACACATAAAAGTAGCAGTTTAAAGGGATGAAAAAAAAACAAGAGAAGGAGACGCAATAAATTTTATTGGGTGTCATAATATTAAATATTTTAATTTTCATCTTTCGGTGTTGCTTTCAGAATGTACCGACATTTATTGCAGTTATTATCTTTTTTTTTCGATGCTATATTTTTGAAGAACTGTCGTGAAAAGTGTTTCAGTGATGTTTCGTCTAGTTGTCTGCTTAGCAATAATAAAGTGAAGGTTAGAGTGTCAACTCGTTCATTGATCTAACCATTCAATTCGGGTTGTTCTTATCGTGACTACTCAACTGCATTAAAACATCTTTGACTATGCATCTGTGTTGAAATCATGCGCTCTTTACATCCAGGCAATATTAATGGCCCTACTTAAATTTCATGTTCATTACATTCATGATTCGTATCCAAAAAATAATATAAAGTTGTCATAAAAAGACTTTTTTCAAAATTCATGTGAATCCTCTAAACGTATTAATTAAATTAAATATTCTTTTTCACCTTCTTTATTTTTCCTACGTTCATACTTATTATCATCATCACCATCACCATAATCATCATTCCATATCCACATATACGATTTTGTGTTGTGTTTTTATACTTCCCAATAATGCGTGAGAATTTGTCCAATTTATCCTCTCTGTATCTTTTTCATTTAATTTCATATTATTTTTTTTTTTTTGAACAATGCGAGGCAGTCGAAGAGAATCATCCATAACGAATTGAAATTCATATAGACAGAGGCTATATCGATCAGATCTTATATGGTCTAATGACTACAGTGAGAAGATACCAATTGGTTTCAATTGTTAAAATGATGACTGATGAAAATCTTCCTTTACATTCTTAAACCAAAATTCTAATGATGGAATTTTCGCATGGGAAAATGAGATGTGAAAGGCACTTTGGGTTAGTGACTGAGTATCTTCTTTAAATATTTTAGCTTTAATAGCTCCATACCTATAAATGCGCTGCATCCATCAAAAAAATAATAATCTTACTCATCTGCAACATGTTTTAGCTTGATAAGCTTAACTAAAAATATAAAAATATTAAAGAGTTGTTTTACTTCCAATTGTGCAAAGTGTAGGTTCATCTATCTACATACACATTATGTGTATCTGAAGAAGCGTACAACAGAGAGCAGAATGAACAGAGAGTAAAAATATAAAAATAATTACAAGTTACGATTATGGTCGTATCAAATAATAATCGCTTTGCAACAAACACAACACAATACAGTATACGAGGCAAAAGTAAAGGTAGGTAAAGAGTACAGCACAGAGAAGATGAGGAATGTAAGAGAGAGAATTATGAGGAATCAACGGCATGAGCAAAATGAATGCCTAAGAAGCTTATGATGTAATTATCCAATGTTAAAAATTGTAAATTTCTCGCGAAATGCAAAAACCGCAGAAACGTCATAAAGTGGATTTGTGGGAAGATCGCTTAAAATTTGTTATTATAAATTCTACTGCTCATAGACTGATGCAATGTGAATTAGAACAAGAATTCTCCTTTCAAAGATCCAGCTACACCGCTGAAAAGAACAGACAATACTTTTCAGTTGATTTGATTAATTTAAAATAAAAGTAATGCAAAGTTTAGCAAAGTCACCAAACCTCCTTTTTTTCATTTTCATATCTCATTCCTTGCATTTCAATGCTGCTTCTCATCTGAAAAGAGGAGTAGAAGCATTGGAATTATCTTCATTTTTAACTTACCAATTGGTAATACTCGATGCATTACGTTGCAGTATATTGAGTAATTTAATGATTGTATTGCGTTCCATAGCCTATATTTTTGGCTTGTTATTATTCACCATATCTCATAATTGTTTCAGATGAATCATGACTAAGCTCTGGCATTTACCGAAACCAATGGTTTTTCTTCTCCTTTTATTCTCTTTATTGGCATTTCTATACAGTCAAGACAATGTCGTGATTTTTCGTTGATGAGAATTCAAATAAGAAGACACAAAATGTAATAATGAAATATGTATTAAGATGTCTGTAGAGTCGTAAAAAGAAGGTCTTCAATCAAAATGATGAAAATTCTGAGAAGCACAAGACACACAAGATACAACAGTTGTCCAGACAGTTTAATAACTCTTTAATAAAATGTCATCTGAAAATGCGTAATCTTTCATATTTTAATGCCTCCAACAGTGATTCATAAAATATATGGGTATGAGATATAAGTACAAAGAACCATTTCATATCACAATTCACAGTCAACATGAGACATGATGAATGTTTTTAATTAAGAAGAATTTTTTTGTGAGTGAGTGACGCAAACTAAGAATTAAGAAAAGGAATAGGAGAATTGCTGTGTTTAAGGCGCATTTCTAATAAAATCATAATCATAAAGTTCAGTTCTTAAAATAATGTAAGAATGATAAAAGTTTATTGTCATAGAATCTTCGCCACTTAGAGAAATAATAAAGAAAATTAAAATATATTTAAAACCCAAAACAAAAGCAACGTGCTCCAATTATTTCCAAAAATTCAGCTATAATTGAAAAGGAGTGAACGAGTTAAGGCCAAAAGGCACACAAGTCATGATTTTTTTTTTTTCAATTTAAAGTAAACCATCCAGAAAACATTTCAGTATCCGACCAATTCTCAGTTGTCAGTTTCTTTTTCATGTCACCGCATCTTATAACTTCTTTTTCATGGAATTTAATCATCCAATCTTTTCCTTAGCGAATGCTTTGCTTTTTGATATATTTGCAGGAAAATGATGACAAACAGAAGATTTGTAAAAGGTTTCAGATTTTGTCATTTCAAATTTGTGTTTAAAAAATTTTGTGACTTTTAAATTTTCACACGAAATGCACCAAAATTTTTTGGAGTCATGAAATTCTCAGCATAGCAGTAAACAACCTATTCATGACCTTCTTAAACACACTTTAGAATATTCAAATTTTAGCCAATCACAGCAAAGTATAATCATGTAAATTACCACATCATCATCGTCATGACACTAATAAATAGCGTATAATTGAAGACGCCTGTCACACGATATGCCATCGTCAAATGAACAAACGTCACAGTTGTAATCAACAAATAATGAATAACTTTTTTGTATTTTTTTTTTTGTTGAGATTTCTTCCTGTTAACGGATTCGCTCCGCTGACTTTCCGATGGTGTCGTTCTTAGTGCTATGAAAAAAATCTATTGTCACGCAATATGGGCATAAAAATACAAACTTTACTTACTACCTTCTTCAGTACTTTTTAAAAATAGAGTATATAGTCTTTAATGAAATGTCTTCATGGACTTATGAGTTTCATTTATTCCACCTGTTCCTATCATCGTCATATGACTTCTTATTGTTTCTTTCTTCTCGTTGACTTCCTCCCCTTTTCTCTCTCTATCTGACTTACATTTATGCACGGTTTTTATAATTATACGACATGGTATTATGAGATCTTTATCAATTGTGCTGCTTAAAAGGAATATTCTTTCTTTTATTACTACTTTTTTGTCATAAAAAGGTCCACAACTTTTATTTAATTTCATTCTTTTTTCTGAGCATAGCACAATCGCATTTGACCGTATCATAATTTTTCTTAATTCATTTCAATGTCATATACCTACTATATCATTAGAGCACTTCATATTATGAACTTTAATTAGTTCCCTCTTTTCTTCTTTTTGTGTCTCTCTTTTGCAGCTAGCTCTCCCCCTCTCGGATCCGTTCCCTCGAATTTATTTAATATTATGTTATGTTGATTGTTGCACTTTTATGTAAATAGCACAATTTATGATTTTTATATGCCACACATCACATATTATATGCTAATTTTGTCATATTTGCTTCTACATAATTTTTTATTGCTCAATTTTTGTGATTCTATGAGCAAGTCAACAGTCGTTTTGGGTGTTTATTGTGAATATAAGATTGTTGCTTTTAATTTTAATTAGGATACATCAGTGTTGCTTATTAGGGACGGCAATTTTCATGTGGTTATGGGGCAAAACTTTTCACACAAGAATTTTTTTTATGTAAATTCAAAAAATATTATAAAAACTTGACATCCTCCTCAACGTTTATAAACTGAGGATTTATTATAATTTTCAAAAATTACCTTCAACGCGTTGAATTTATCTAATAGTTCCTTTCCTTCACATGAGTCACAATCCACAAATAAAATTCGCATTTAAACGACAAATCAACCCTTAAAAATGCTCTTCATTCATCCCCTTCGAAAATATCTCTCCAACGACTTTAATATCAACTTTATTCATATTTTTTTTTTTTCGTTATTTAATTATGCGATTGTCAAATGCGAAGAAGTTTCGCATGGGAAGATAAATTAATGTCTCATGAATTATAAAGAGAGAACAATTGCATTCCACTATGTTATAGTGAAAAAGAATGAATGAATTTATAGAACCGAGGAGGAAAAATAAAAATTCCCAAGACACTTCGCAGTGTGTGATCACTTTGCTTGCTCTTCTTTTTTGTCTCCATACTATAATGGTTGTGAGGTGAGCATCGAAGCTGATTTGTTTATGATGTACACACTTTTTACAATATTATAATAATTATTTTATGTAGTTATTTGAAAAAAAAAAACAAGAACATCGCATAGATGGAACTTATTATGTATAATAATGGCAACAAGAAGAATAAAACATACACATAACATGACAAAGAATCGTGAGATTTTTCACATATCACAATCGCGACTCTTTGCGACTCTAGATATAATTAATATGCATGCGTGTAAGTTATGTGCCATTCTTTAGTCGCATGGAAGTAAATTAAGTGAAAATTTCTGCACAGTCGCAAGTCTTCAAAGGAAATTGAATTGATTCTATTAGATGCCTAAGTTTAATGACTTCATTTATTAAGGACAGGCTTTTAAAGAAATTTTATGAATGGAAAGGTTAATAGTCCATTTCTAGAACGATATAAGTTCAACGACAAGCAACAACCTCTTAAATCTTTTTTCGCTTTATCCAAATGACACACCAAAGCACTTCCTTCATTTTCAAACATCCAAAAAATTCTTAGCGATCGCATAATAAAGATTATTAATGATAATTCTAAGGTTTTATTTGTTTCTTCTTCTAAATTATAAATGACCATAAAATTTGATTCAACTCTCTTGCTGGTCTCTTTCCAGCCACTACTCATTTTTAATCATTTCCATTTTGCGTTTTGTCGTTGTCGTCATTTGAAAATGAACAAAAATTATTAAGATAGAGTAAAAATTACCATTTACGTTGAATGTGGACGGATGTGGCTCGTCTTCAATAAAAATTCACACACCGCCTCACACACTTGCTAGACATTTTAAATTCTGTACTTTTGGTTAAATAGAAAATGAGTTACTTTAATTATCTGGATACGAAGTGGAATAAGAGGTTCTTAAAGAAATTAGATTATTAATAATTATCTTATGTCCATGGACAACAGAATTAATGGATAGGGACTTCCTCAATGAATGTATATTACATGGTTATTAGAAGATTGCAGCGTTAAATGTGGCACCAGAACAAAGCCGAAAACCATCACCACTCAACAAGGGTTAAGCATCTGCAAAAAAAGTGTGTAGAAAATGCGAAGAAGAAATGCTGTTTTGAGCATGCAGCAAAATCAGTAAATTACTTTCGAAGAATCTAAAAAAATATAAGA
Organism: Chironomus riparius; assembly: GCA_917627325.4. Taxonomy (NCBI): domain Eukaryota; kingdom Metazoa; phylum Arthropoda; class Insecta; order Diptera; family Chironomidae; genus Chironomus; species Chironomus riparius. The sequence goes on from OU895879.1 coordinate 30,348,650, forward strand.
TTTTATATAAAAATATGTAAAGTAACAGACAACAAAAGAAAATTATACAAACTATCATATGTACAGGAATTCTACAGCTATAAGAACAAACATTGAGCATGAGAACTAAAGTTACATTTCTTCTCATTTTTAATTCAAAAACGCAAGAGTCCCGAGAAGAAAATAATCAATTTGATATTTGTGATTGATCATCATCAACAAGCTTGTCTCGTCTCGCTTCTCATCATAAATAATTCTCGTATATCATTTCATTAAATAACAAACTAGAAAGCGAAAAGAAGAAGAAATAAATTATACTTCCGATTAATCCATGACTATTTTTAAAAATCACTGATTATCGTCCAATAGTTGATTGCCTAACGGAAGTAATTAAATGTCACATTATACTGACTTATCTCACAACACGCATCTCATCGACCAAATGTTTACATCCAAATTATAAAAACATTCTCTCGCACTCATCGATCTTCTCACTTTTGTTGCCTTACTGTTCAAGCTTATGAAAATAAACAAAAACATTATTGTTAAGCTTGCGACAGAAACAGCAGTGGTGCCGTTGAGATGTAAAATTCTGGAAGAAATGAGGAATGTAGCGCTAATGAAAATAATATTTTTTGTTTAAATCGTTTAAATATAAAATTTAGTAAATTCTTACAACTTTTTAGCACTGACACAGTAAATATGTGGAACGTTGTCGCCAGAGTTTATAAACTTTTGATCTATAATATTCTTGCTTTGTCAGTCTCTTATGAGTTTCTTGACTTTTGAATTTTAAAGTTCAACTTGCTGTTTTTATGTGACAATTCCTGTGCAGCATGTGTGGGTGATAATTGTTTTTCAAATTCGGGTAATTCCAAAATTTGAGGAGTTGTTTTTCTGGTTTTAGAGGCAAATTGGTAAAAAAGACTCATGAAGTCAAACTAAAGTCACTCTTGAATTTTGAAACTTCGTGTTCCTTCTCAAATCAGTGGCTAGAAAACATTTAATTTCGCATAGTTTAGCTACTGCATACAAAGTCTTTTATTTCTTATAAACAAATAAGCCAGACGTTGCTTTTTATTTGTTTTGGTTCTATTATCACACTGATCGAGTCAATGTGCTACATCTAACAACACAGTTCATTTTAAATGGAAAGTTGTTTTCTCAGAGAACTTTTTTTCAGAATTTTTGTTGTTTCTCTTCGAGTTTTGACATCAAAAACAATGACAAACGTTTCATTCATTATAACATTTTTGTTGGGTTTTTACATTTAAGACCATTTAGTTTTACATGGTGACAGAATAATCAAAAACCGGATTAAAACTTTTGGCGTAATTTTTGAAAATAAAAAAATCTTTTGTAGTTCTTAAAAAAATTCTCGTTAAAAAAACTAGTTCCATTTAGTCGTCAGAAGTGTAAAGATCATTGTGCATAGAAGATGTAAGTTGAACAGAATAATTTTATGCAAAAATGAAACTGAAATTTTTACATTCGTGCATAGAAACATGAAAATCACTTTCATTTTATTGATTATCGCTGTGGCAATAAGCATTGCGCAATCGAAAGTAACGATGCCTCCGAGCAATTCTAGTGTCCAAACAAATCAATCAAATGAGTCTGAATCCGTGATTAAGCGTGAACAGAGAGAAGATTATTATAAAGAAGGCTTGAGCAGCCGAAGAAACATTAAGAATGTGAAAAGCATAAGAAGTGTGGAAAATTGGATAGGCCTTGGTTGCCTCGCAACAAGTCTGATCATATTACTTATTCTTTTAATCGTCATAATACACAACAAAGCAAGAAAAAAGTCGAATCTGCTGTATTTATATGCTTAGTGATGCTTTTAATGAATAAGGATTTTTTTGAGCATAATTTATTTACACTGTATAATAGGCGCGTAGCCAGGGGTGTGGATTTGTGGGGCAAACGTAAACAGAAATTTCTTTATTTGCTGGCGTTTTTATGAAAAATCACAAAAATACCCCCCCCCCCCTTAAATTTTTTCATACAAAAAATTTTTTGTCCCCTCCTCTTTAAATTCCTGGCTACGCCCCTACTGCATAAGCTTTGATAAGAAAATTTATTATATTTATTGCAATAAATTTAAGTTCCAATTGAACAAATCTCGCAAAATTAATTAAATAGATCATCTAGCAAAAATGATTGAATTTAATTTATTAGAGTCCTTTATTAATTTACATTCTATACAAGACCTTTATGAGGGCCTACGTATGCCTATAATTTTATCAAATTTTGGTCCTCCTTACCCTAGAATCTTAAGTAATTATTGAACAAAACTTCTTCTATAAAAAAATCATTTTTTAAAAAATTCATGCTGACTTCAAATAAGTAATTTTTTTGAGAGAATCATTTTATTACATAAGAATTAAAATTAAAAAATTTTGTATTGAATGTGAAGGGTAAAAAAAACATTTTAGTGATTAAATGACATTTGATTGTGAAAAGAGAACTAAATTAAGTTGAGTAATAAATAATCAATTATTTTCAAGTAACAGAATCACATTTGAATAAATTGTGTAACACAATAAAGATGTTGTAAGTGACATGTGATTAAAAGTTCTACTAACCCAAAAAAAAGTAAGAATCGGTGTCATACTCATTTGAATCTTTTTTTACAGAACAAGAGTAATTCTCTCAATTAACATTATCATTTTTCTGTGGAATTTGAATCATGTGTTTGGTCAATTTGCAACAAATTTCAAGTGCAATGAGAGTAAGCAGTCAGATGAGTATGTGAGAGATGTCAAAATTTATATCAACGAAGTTTCAGAGTATTTAAATTCAAAATCAACACGAGTAGTGGATTTGAGCACGATTGGTCTTGGATTTTTAAGTGATGGAGATTTTATTGGCAGTTCCTATCGTCACATTTCATCCCTAAATTTATCTCGAAATGTTGTTAAATCTATCAGTTTTGGGTTGATTTTGCGCTACCCAAATCTACAGGAGTTGGACTTGAGTCAAAACTGCCTTACATCTCTCGACGTAAAACATCGAATAATTTTCAGAAATCTCTCATCGCTCAATGTGAGCAGAAATTCAATTACAAACATTCATCCGTTCACATTCTCAAATGTATCGCTCGAAGTTGTTGACCTATCGCATAATCATCTCATAAGATTTTTGGCAGCAGACTTCGAAATACGGCAACTGTATATAAATGATAATAAGTTAACACAAATTGAAATTGATTCAGGACATCGTAAAGAGCTGAAGATTCTCGATACGAGCAATAATAACCTCAAGATAGTTCAAATCAATGTCGATTTGAGTAATTTGATTCTGTCCAACAATCAACTTACAATGGATGAATATTTTCGAATCAGAAATGTTTACGGAACATTAGACATGTCGAGGAATTATATCAGTGAATTCAATTGGAAATTCATAAGTTGCGTCACAAATCTTGACATCTCCCACAATCAATTCACAACATTTCATGTTGAATGTCCATCGAAACGTTTTCAACGAATAAAGAGGCTTAATTTAAATGGAAACTTTTTATGTAACTTCAATGATGCACAAAATATAACGAAATGCTTTCCAAACTTGAAATTCATCAGCATAATGCACAATCGATTGAATAAGATTCAAAAAATCAACATCAAAAGTACACTCTCCAAATTGAAAGTAAAGTCACAAATGTTCGATTATGATGTTCATCCAATAACTTTATGCGATGATGATGATTGTGATGCATTCAATATTTTCTTTAAAAAATTTGAATGAATGTGAATCAGATGATGATGATGTTTATATGAGGTGAAAGTAATCCAGGTGAATTTTATTTCAATATCAATAAATTTTATTTTTGAAGATTCATAGCTTTTCTATTTGTTATGCCTCAGTTTCATTTATTTTTCATATTTCATGAATTTTTTTTAACATCCCATTTCAAATTGTTTGAAAAAAAGTATCCCTTTGATGCACTGTTTTTTGTAGGAAATGGAAATTAAATGTGATGCACTATGTCAATTTCAAATTTATATTTCTACTTTTTTATGCAATCAAAAATTGAGAGAAATGAAAATGAACTTGTAATTCTCAAATTAAAACAGTTATGACTGAAAAATCTGCGCTCAATACACTCAAATCTTACCTTTCATTGTAACTGGATTTAAATTGAAGCACAAAAATCCATGCATCATCCCCCCAAAAATATGTATTTTTCTCTCTTTTATGGAGATTTTTCATTCACTATGCCTTTAACAATTTCAAATGGAAAAATCGCCATATGCTGAAATTGATTGATATTTTCATCACATACGCACACACTCTATCCATCCAATTTTTTTTTGCTGCCAAACGATGTAAAGTCATCATCATGATGAAATTTTTCATTTTTATCCCTCATATCATAACCGCACACATGTATAGTTGATAGAGATATATTTATGCTTTACAATTCAATCATCATTGTGGCAATATGTCCATTCAATAAATGGCTACATATACATATTGCCAAATTAATAAAGTGGATTAAGCTGGCAACAAAAAAAAATATATTGAGAGAGAAATTTTGTGCGCAATCAACAAGAAAAGTATTTGAGGTGTGTTATGAGACGCAGTGGAATGGACGCATTTTTATTGGTGCAAAAAATAATATTTAAGTTAAGTTTTCAGGCAATAGATTCAAGTTTTACTCAATAAACCTATATAAACCTAGACAAATTGAAAATTTTGCATCAACAAACATTCAGTTCAATAAAATAATAGAATCTGTTGAAAAAGTGTAGATAATTCCAATCATGTCTACAAAGGTGAGTATAACACACGTTTTTTTATGTAATCCAGAATTAAAATCATAAGTATGGAGATAGAGAAAGAAGAGAAATGAATTGAAATCTATCAAAATCAATTTGATGGAAATGGATTTCTCTGTTAAATGGATTTTCAGAGTAAAAAAAAAATTCAAAATGATTTTAACACGATTGTCTGTAAATCCATTGCTCAAGCAGTTCTATTTCCATCATCATATCAATGATATCCCAAAAATAAAGTCGGTGAAATTAATTAAAGCAGAAAAAAATGTCGAAGATGTCGATTTAAATTACAATCAACACAGAACTTGTTTTCTTATTCTTCAACTTCATTTTCGTCTGTACGTTGATGGATCTTTCGGTAGCGACGAGATGGAAATGCCGACATACATGATTTTAAAAGCGACATCAGATGAGTGACAAATATGAGATATACAAATGGATATACAAAATAGAAGCAATTATCGAAACGAGTAGTTCTTTGATGTTTATTTCTTCTGATTTCTTTCTCTAATCATGACAACTATTTTGAGTGGCACGAGATTTAAAGATAAACTGTGATAATGCGTTAACCAGAGAAAGTCTTTCTCCTGTAAATTAATTGACTAGATTATATTCATTTATATTCAACTGTTTGGTGAAAAAGCTGAAATTATTGCGCTTGGGTTTGAAACTAGGAACTTCATACTTAGTTTCTGTTATTTGATCACTTAAGGAGCTACTTTCCTTTAAATAGGAAACAGATTCAAAGAGAATCTCTAAGACCAGCTCATATTTCTCGAAAAATTTCATGAAAAGCTGTAAAAAAATTCCAAAAATGCAGATGCGCAATTATCTACTAAAAACATTAATTGCACTTATTTTTAAAAGCAAATTCCATAAAATCTTCAATCCATGACAAAGAGAGAAGAAAAATGCTTTTAATTAAACAAATTGCTGCTACCTAAAAAGCATGATTCTATTGAAACTCTTTAATTTCTACTATATTTCTACTAATTTAACAAACTATGTTCGTGATGTGCTCAGCAAATCACCATAAATCATCGAAAAAAAATGCCATGAGCAAGAAGGTGGAAGTTTATTGATCGTTAAATGAGAACAGGAAGCAGGCGGTAACTCACGTACAAAGCTTTGTAAAAAAAATATTCTATAAGTTTTTAATAAATTCTTAGTGAATTATGTGTTATGAGTTACGCATTTCATCATTTTTGATGTTCCTCTTTCGTTCTCATCAATAACTTTTTTTTTTCATTCATTTCCAATTCATTGATTCCATTTTCTGTAAGCTTCCGAAAAGATTTAGAACCCAGAAATTCCCACCTCATTACGGCGATAAAGTATGTGTTGGGAATATAGACTTAAGGTAGATTTTAAGGAGATGATGGAAATTGAATTGCACACACATTAATTTGAATCATAAAGTGAAAAATAATTTTGAGTTGTTTTCGTTTGACTGAAGATTCATTCCACATAAAAAACATTAAGATTTCTACTCGAACGATTGTTTGTGTAATGTTTAGTAACATTTTAAATTGAGTCAGTGAATTGATATAAATTTGTAGTTTGAGTTTTGTCTCACCGACCACATTGAAAGTCGAATTTCTTTCCGAGAATTCTTAAAAAGGACGTAAACTGAAGATGCAGTAATTCAACAGTTTAGGAATTAATGTTAACTATGCTCCATGCCAGAACTGAATTCACAATTGAGTTGTTTCCTAAAAATGCGTCAATCCAATGCGCCTACCTTACTTTTTTACTTCCATGTTTATTTCTTTTCCTCTTCAAAGAATCTTAATTCATTTTAATTTGCCTTAAGCGATGAGCAATAAGAGCAGTTAAGCATTTTAAAGCAAAAATTGTTTTATTTTGTTTCTCTCTCTTTGACTTAGAATTTAATTGGAACTAAGCTACTAAAATCACTTACAGCACCATTTCAGTTGTTAATTTATAACAAAAAATATGTAGAAAAACAAAATCATCAAAGAGAAGAGCAGAAATTGTTTATTAAAAGCGATTTTGTCGGGGCGATGAAGACAGATAACATGAGAGTGACAATCAATTAGCTGGTGAGACTTTTTTATGTCATGTCTCATTTTTTCAATCATTCCAACTTTTCTTTAGCTGAGACATATTCAAAAAAATAAATTGCTTTTTATTTAAGACTTCAAAAGAGGAAGAAAATATATTGAGGTTTTTTGAAAGTGCCTTCAAGTCACAAGTTTTATTATACAGTCAAGTTGACAGTTGGAAGTCTGTTGTCGTGTTTTGAACGGTCTTTTATGTCTCCTATTTCAAAGTTATTCGAATATCGTTGTTTGATTTATTTTTATGTGTCCAAAAAATTATTGGAAGTGGATTCTGATTTTTCTGAACGAAGGTTTTAATTCATTTAAAGCAACAATACGGTTTAAATCTATGCAAGAACGCATTTGAAATGAGAAATGTTAATTTTCACAATTTTTCAATTTAGGAATTAATAAAATCGCATATAATCTCCCGAGAAATGAATGAAAGGTTCATAGAACTCTTCAATCTACAATTTTATGCGATTGCGATTTTAAATAGTTATTTTCCGCAACTTTCAATTATGATAGTCATAAAAAGATTCACTCACTGTTAAATATTACATTTTAATTCCATTCTCGTGTGTATGTCTAGGCACGAAAAATTTCAAAGATTAAATTTCATTCCGACTTCAGTTAAGTGCTTTAAATTCTAACATTCCACTAGGGTAATTGATTGCTTAATACCATCTGACTATATTCTGGTCCATCTACTGCTAGTTCCTCATAATTTTGCAGTTGAATGTAACAATCTTGGATTAAGAAAGATTGAATTGGTTCATTAATTGTTCATAACTCATTAATTGTTCATAACTCATTAATTCATTGGATTATATTTCAACAAAAAGATTGTTCGGTTCCTCTAGAGTGTGTGATTATCGGAAGTGTTAGGAAAAGTTTTAATATCCCCAATTTTGTGAATTAAATAGTTTTTATTCTAATTTCAATCAACTGTGGTGTAATTGTCAAGTAAATAATAACAATAAAATCACGTGGTGAAATTCAAATTCATCGACCAACACAATTCAATCAAGAAGCATCATAATCAGCATTATATCCAACTGACTCCCACGAAGCCCTAATTCTGACTGCTGTGTATTTATTTACCAGCAGTCTCGTGCTCGCACGGTGAGTGACTTTCAATAAAGCTTGAAATCTTCTTCTGTTGTCGGTTTTCCGATTTTTTTTCAGCTTTAACAATATTTAGTGGGAGTCAGGAGTCTACATTCTTACGCTTATGCCACCTAAATATCAACACCCTCCGCAAGAACCTCTTCCGAAGAGGAAAAAGCCTGAAATGGCTAGGGATGAAAAGGATCAAAAGGAAGTGAGCAACTTGGAACTATTTCAACTAATCGAAAAGATGAGAGTAGAGAATAATCAAGGAATGGTCTCTCTGAATAATGATTTAGGCTCAAAAATAACAGGAATACAAACATCACTAACAGCTATACAAGATCGTGTTGAAGAAATGGATGTTAAGATCCAGGAAAGCAACACAAAAGCAGACGAATCTTTAAAGCTGGCTTATCAAAACAAAGCAGCCATTAACATGCTGTACCAAAGCAAACTCAAAAATAAAATTGAAATTGTCGGCGCAAGATTGGACAGCACACTAAAAGGGAATGAGCTAACATTAAAAGTGAAACAGCTAATTGAGTCTTTCAATATCGCACTAAGTAATCAGGACATCGCGCAGGCATACCAACGTATTTGTAAAAAATCTGAAGCATTTGTTGTGGTTGTTGAATTTTCCGATTTTGATACTAAAATGAATGTCCTTAAAGCAAAAAAAAATTCTAAATGCAACAGTAAAATTTTCTTCAACGATTGCCTCACTCCTCTCAATCGTTACCTGATGTTCGAGGCTAAAAAAGTTGCTAAGGAAAAAAACTTTCGTGTATTCATGAGCGGCGATCAAATTCACATCAAAAAGGATAAAGACACAAAAAAAGCAATCAACGACACAAACGATTTGGAAGCAATTAAAAATTGGACTCCCAATCAACCTAAACCCGCAACAGCTCCTGAGGATGTTCCTGAGGATGTTTCTGAGGATGTTCCTGAAAATATTACGGAAAATAATCCTTCAACTAGTCAGCCTCAAGCATAGCAATTAAAGGATCCTCGTAATTCTGCTGCCTTGTCCACAAATAATTCAAATGTGCCATTATCTCAAACCGAGATCTTTCCTGCAATAAATGATAATTTCTGCAATAACTTTTATTTTACATCTGTTAATTTATTCACGAAAGAAATGTCATGCACTGGACTCAATATACTTCAGCTCAATACAGGTGGCATTAATAATACAAAGAAATTCGACAAAATTAAACTCATGCTCTCAAAACTAAACTGCAAATGTGATATCATCGTCTTAGGAGAAACTAAATTAAAGCAAAAGTTTCCAACTGGAATTTACAATCTTAACGGATATAACTCTATAAAGTGTTGCAGAAATTCGAAGAATAGCGGCGGTGGATTACTTATTTACATAAAAAAAGACATAGTGACTTATAACAACACAAAAGTTTCTTCTTCCTTCGAGAAAATTGAGTTTCATGCAAAATTCTTATGCAACACCACAACAAGATTCTTATGCTACTATCGTCCGCCAGTTAATAACTCAATTGCGCCATTCTTTCAAGATTTAGAAGCTGAATTGCAAAAGAACTCGTGTAACACGGTCATCTTAGGAGACATCAATCTCGATGCTAAATGCGATACGCTAGATTCTCAACGATATGTAATGATGCTCAATTCTTATGACTACAAGATCTTAAATACATTCAAAACGAGAAATGCTAGTGGACGTATCATAGATCACATGGCAACAAACTTCTCTGAAAATTTTAAAGTATCCAATTCAACTATCTGCAACAACGTGAGTGATCACAACATTATTTTATCAAGCATAGAGAACATTAAATGTCGTCGGAATAAACGAGTGGTTGAGTCTAGGAAACTGAATTATGAGAAGCTAAAACTTAAGTTTTATGAGAAATGTAATTACGAGTCTTTATTAAACGAGCAAAACCCCGATACTCTCGCAAATTCCATAGTTTTTGCTATAAAAAACGCAGCAGCTGAATCCACTATCATCAGTAAATATCACATCAAGGACAAGCCACTTTGTTCCTGGTACAATTCATCAATTGCAAAGGCTATAGCTGTCAAAGATAAAATTGCGAAGAAATATAGAGCCAACAAAAGAAACATCAATCTAAAATTGAAACTACAAATGCACACAAAGAAAGTTAAGTCGGTGATTAATGCAGAAAAAAAAAAGTATATCGAGCGATCATTAAATCAGAATGACCCTAAGAAAATGTGGAGACATCTTAATGAATTGTTAGGTCGTAAATCCAAGGATAAAATTAATGCAGTCTTTAATGATCAGCATGAATTGATTGTAGATGACAGAGAAATAGCTGAGCGACTTAATAATCATTTCATAGAAAGTGTCTCGTCAATGAGAAATAACTTAAAACCGAGCTTGTTCAACATCGACACTCCCTCTGTAGATAAAACTATGGTATTGGATGAAACTTGTGAAGAAGAAGTCCGCTCGACAATCAATTCACTCAAAAAATCTTCACCCGGAATTGACGGCATCACAGTGGAGATGATAAATTATTTGGCTGACGATCTTTCGCCTCTGCTTTCTCATTTAATTAATCTTATGTTTGAAACGTGTGTCTATCCTGAATGTCTTAAAACAGCACTAGTCATCCCATTAAATAAAACTGGAGACAAAACAAATGTCAGCGATTACCGTCCCATTTCAATGCTTTCAATACTCAACAAAGTCATCGAAAAAATTCTGCTCAAACGCTTGCAAAATTTCACACATGACTTTATAAATTTAATATATAGTCGACAGTATGGGTTCCGCCCAAAATGCAACACCGAAATCGCAGCAATTGAGCTTGTTCAGTATATTCAAGACGCAATTGATCGGAAGCTTAAAGTCTCAATGATATCAATGGATTTGAAGAAAGCATTCGATGTAGTTGACGTTGAAAAACTCATTGAAGCTCTATCAAATGCTGGAATTAGAGGAAACGCACTTAAACTGATAAACAGCTACCTGATTCAACGTGAACAAGTCGTAAAAGTTGGCGACAAATTGAGTTCATCTATCAAATTCTCTCAAGGAGTTGTTCAAGGCTCTATACTCGGTCCATGGCTGTTCACCATATTTATCAACTCTATTGCAAACCTTCAACTTCACGGAAAGCTGTTCTTATACGCTGACGACTGCATTTTACTTAATATTCATGACCAGCACGAAGATATTTCTGCCAAGATCTGCAATGATATGAAATTAATTATTAATTTTTTCTGTCACCAAAATCTGATTATAAATCAATCGAAAACTAATTTTATAATCTTCCACTCTTCTTATTTAAAGATTAATGAACCGGATGAGATATTGGTTGAATCGAAATCTGAAGACTCAGTAAAGATTGCTGGATCATACATAATCAAAAGAGTCGAGACAGTCAGATATTTAGGGCTTATAATGGACTCACAGCTGAAATGGGATTATCATATAAAGCATATAGAATCAAAAATATCTAGTGCAGCGGGAATACTGTGGAAGCTTAAATCACAACTGCCTACATCGACTAAAAAGACTATTTACACTGCACTCATTGAATCTCATTTGAATTACCTCACACCTATTTGGGGTAGCGCCAGCGATTCAGCCTTAAAATCACTCCAAGTCATCCAAAACCGAGCATTGAGAAACGTTTATTGTCTGGACAGCAAACAGAATAGAGTCGAGATGTACCTTAATCAAGTGGATAATTTTCTTCCACTAAGAGCTATATTTTATACAAATACTGCAGCATTCATGTTCAATTGCCTAAAAAAAAGGTATCACAATAATTTAGATTTCTCATTTACCATTCCCAGAAGTTCCAGAGCAAGAAGCTATATAAAGCCGCAAAAATCAAACACTCAATATGGCTCTAGAAGAATTTCTGCAATTGGCCCGAAGATATTTAATGAGCTGCCTGAGAATATCCAAAAATGCCATCACATCTATTCTTTTAAGAGAGCAATTAAGAATCATATTAGGAATGAAGATTTCTTGAATTCCTGCTTTAACGGCAAATTTATCGGGAAATATGTGTAGCGACCTGAAATTTTAAAGTTTTTCACCCTTTTAATTTTTTTGCTCATTTCTGTCTGTATAGACACTTATCTAATGCTCCTTATCGTCCATAAACTGCTTCCTAAACGTTTTTATCTGTTTAATTTGATGTTCACTATTTATTTACTATTTATTGCTATTTATTATGTTTTGTTTACTTTTTTTACCGAGATGATACAAATTTAAGCAATTCTCGAATTTTCGAAATTTGAACCAATTCAAACTAGTTTCAGACGTTACATCATGCTCGTATTTAACACAATTTTAAAGATATTTCAACGCTATTTAATTAAAGCTTAAAAATTTTTTTTTTGTAAGAAAGAGTCTTAAAGGAGACTAATGTCTCATTGATCTCTTTCATAGTTTTAGTTATTCAAATAATTCATGTTAACAGTAGATAGTTAAGGATATATGTAATCTCCATAAAGGTTTTTTATGCCTTCTCAAACAGTTTAAGTACTGTTTGAGGAGGCTTTTTCCTTTACGTGGAGAGTAAGTATAAAAAGTTAAGGTTTTAAATAAAAAAAAAAAAAAAAAAAAAAAAATTGATGATTATTTCACAGAAAGAGATTCCAAAAATTTTCTAAATATAGCAATAATGAAATTTTTTGAGTGCTTTCATTGTGGTCATTTAGAGCTGCTCTAATACTCTCAATCATCGACATGTGGCATGAGCCATTATTCAAAGACAAATTTTCAGTATTGTTGATTGAAGTTTAGATCTGTAAACATACAGTAAGTTGAAAAACGATGCAAAAATTAAAAGGCATCAGCATTTATTGAACAATTCAAACAGGTAAGTGCCTTACTGGTCGAATAGGGAAGGCGCTTGGCTCAAATTTGGGATGATAACTCGAAGGTCGTCGGTTCGAATCCAGCCAATTCCAAATTTGTTCTTTTTCGGAAGTTTAGATACTTCGACTGCTTAATGTACAAGATCAAGCCATAATTGGGCATTTGGACAACGTTAGATTAAGGAACGAGTCATGAACTTGAAGTGTAGCGGAAGAAATAGGAACGAGAGCTACAAGATTACCCACGAATGGAATATTGTTAGAACGGACCTGAAAAGTATCACGTCACGCCCACAAAAGATCGAAACGAGAGCCTAAGTTTATTTGAAACCTAGATTTGAAGATTGGAAGCTTGGTCCTACATAAAAAAGAGCAAAATTAAATAGGGGCCATTCATTTATTACGTAACGCTTTTAGGGGGAGGGGGGGGGTCTAAGATTTTGTTACGGTTCAAACAAAGAAATTTTTTTTTCATACAAATTTTGTTACGAGGGGGGGGGGTCTAAGAAGTCATTTTTTCGCGTTACGTAATAAGTGAACAGTCCCATAAGACAAACTCATTCAACAAGCATCTCAAGAATGCTCCCAAAAAATTGATTGCACTGATGATTTCAAATCTTCTTACTATAAACTTTTCTCAAGTTTATGCCGTTGATGAGTTTTAAGTAATTCTTCATTATTTTTCACACACATAAAATTTAATCATAGTACTAGATGTGCAAAGCCATATGGCAGTCGAGAAATCGAGATCGAAAATTTTTCCAATGTGTTTGGGAATCTTAACACCTCACATTATTTAAATATAAATCACTCGCCACTTAAGATCTTTAATTCATTACTTCTCATGTAATTTTTTTTTTCGGGGAAAAATTCTTCGCACATTAAACCACATACCTGTGGATATTGAAAATTATATACAATCACGTTGATGATGATGATGAGATAGATTCTTTTTTTTAAAAGTTAGAGGTACAAAATCAGAATAATTTTATGGCGGCAGTAAGTGTGAAAAATTTTCAATTTTCAGTTATAATTTAAACAAAAAAATTTATGGGTTGTGTTGCTAATGCGGAAGCTTATGACCAATTTTTTTAATATTGGATGAGATTTAATGCTTCAAACTTCGCAACTTGAAAATAAGACGTAAATCTGAAAAATCATCTAATTCCAATTAGTCTTAACGACGTCATAGTTTTGATTATGCCTCCAATTAATGATGTAAATTACCACTCGACTTTAGTCCCTTCAATTAAAAGGAGTGCTCTGAGATCTACTTAATAAATTAACGAATTTGCATCATGGTGCTTGCAAATTATCGATTACATCATAATGATTAAGCAATTTAATGAACGTAATTGTGTGATTTGTAGTACAAAGTTACTCAATTCTCTAACTATTAGCACAGCAGCTGTAACAAATTGGAAACTTAAACTATAATAATATTATTATTCATGTAAAAAAAACAGTAACAGAAACTACATTAAAACATGATTTAATTTAATTCCGAAGCATAATATCAGCACACTCAAAAATAAAGTCTTTATAAAGTTTGCAAGTAATCATATGTCTTTTAAAAGTGCCGCAAAGCATCAACTCAAATTTCTTGTCATCATCGCTTCATCTCTTTTGACAAAGGAGTTAATTAACAAAAACGCTCAGAGACACAAACTGGCAGAAATGAGAGACAGTGAATTTTTTTTCGAATATGATTTGAAAAATATGACAAGAAAATGACAAACGTTTAAATATGTGTTGGAGATGATTTTGAGGATGTAAAGAATTAAGCGCATTTTTTTAAAATCTATAATGTTTATTGAAGTTATTGTGGTTAATATCTTCCTTATAGGTAAAAAGAATCTATTTTTCTCAATCACACAACGACTTCATCAGCAACTTAAGTGATCAACAAGTAGACATACTGCCCTCAAAATCCCCAAAATAGTCACCAAAAATAATGCAGCGAGAAATAAAAACAGAATATTCACTTGACATTTTAAAAGCCCTTTTTATTTTATTTCAATGCAGCGAAGAATATGAGACATGCTGAATTCTTTCCTCATCTCTCTCACTCTTTTGCATTCAGTGATTAAATATGCCTCAGAGCACAATACTGATTTGTATGATATGTTTCATTCTTCTCTCAATTTTTTTCTGTTGTGTATTATTTCTCCTTTTTGCATCGCATTAAATTTCAGATGATCAGTTCACTCATCTTATAACGAAAATCACGATTTTCCACATCACAATCTTTAATTTTGCATTTGAGTATTTGGATAATGAACGTCATTGATAAATTCATCCTATGAAATAAACAAAACAAAAAGTTGTCTTTATATTTCTTTCCTTTTTATTTTTTTGTTTTTTAACGCTCGAGTCACAATCGTGATTGCGAGAAGCTGTAAGAAGCATCGGAAAAAGTTTCATTGCATTTATGTTAAATAAGATGAGTTAAGAAAGTATGAAAAATTCTGTGGATGCATGATTAAGACGTTTTCTTTTTGACAAGACGTATTAGTCATTAGCTTACGACATCCATCAAGCCTATGATTTCAAGACTCCATGCTTACTTACTTACTTGCTTCTTTGGCAATACAGATCAATTGTGATCCATAACCTCCCTTAGAAGGCGCCTGAAGCTGGCTCTATCGCAGGCTACCGCTTTCCAATTACCAATACCAAGTCTAATACTGTCTCTTTCAACAGCTTCTTTCCAAGAGTTCTTGGGTCATCCACGTGTTTTTTTAAGACTCCTTGCTACAAATGTTTAAAAGTCGCAAGGTCTTAAATTCTGCTCAATGACCCTCAATGACGAACATCATAAGCCACTAAAAAAATTATTTTTGATGCATTCTAAAAATCAGCAATCTGTAAAACCCTTTCAAATGATTCAAAATGCATCCAATATAATCACTTCCTTCACATAAATCAGTAACAGAAAATGATTGGGTGCTCGAAAGAAGAGAAAGAAATTAAAATAAAAAGACATTTTGCGGCATTTCGATGTTGTTATTTGTACTCATCCATCCATCCATTCACGAATAAAACAAAATTACAGCAAAATAATATGAAAGACACAAAAAGGAAAAGAAAGAGCCATAGACTTACTGAAAGAGAGTGAGGTGAATTGCAAAAAAAAGAATATCTGATGTGTAAATATCAACTTTATGACATCTTCAACAGCGCGAAAAAAAATATGAGTGTAATGCAATCTCTTTTACATTATTCCTGTTTGTGGAAGAGAAAGATGAGAAAAGACATGAGACATTGAGTGTCACGTTGTTCGGAAAAATTGCGGTTATATGGATGTAAAAAATTACAACAATAACACATGACAGTTTTCCTTTCTTTCATGTTTAAAGAGCAAGTCAAATTTATTGTTTCGAGGCATAAATAATTCATGAACATAATCGGAAGTGTGAAATGTTTTATGATGTGGATGAAATTCGCGTTGATGTCAAAAATGTCTTTTAAAATCCTTAATGTCCCTCCTACAGAACACAAAATATTAACTTTAATTTTGCAAACTTACTTAAAATTTACATTCGGCTTTAAAAAGATACGCATAGGCATGTGTTCTCAGTATTTTGAACCCACTTTACACAAAACGTTTATCCACACATAATGAACTGTCCATTTGGTCATCAATCACATGTTTGTATAATTTAAATTGCGTCGCAAGCCGTTGCTGTCTCAAATTAAAAATTATCTCAAAGAGAAAAAAGAATTCTTTGTCAAGTCAACATGTCCAAAATGGATCGTGAACACGCCTTGATGGATCATCTTGTGTGACTGTCAAATGCTCCATTCCAAATACATAATTTTCAATAAAACTCGACCCAAATGGCGCATCAATCGTTGACTCCACATCTTTTGACAAATTCAGAGAAGGCATGAGACTTTGAAACGTCACGCGACCTCCTAAAATTAAAAAAAAAATCATGTACGTACTTAATATTTGATTCTTTTCATGTTTGTGGCTTGCTCGTTTTTTGTTTATCATTCTTTCTTCTATGTCAATATTTTGTCAGATTTTTGTACTACTTTCAATAGTCATGAGATCAAATCTATGAATTTTTATGTACTTTTCAGTCTCATGCTGCTTTCAGACTGGATTTTTTTTTTTTAATTTTTTCAAGCAATAGTAAGGAACACTACCAAGAAGTTTATGTGTGAGGAATTAATTTTACTAGCATTTTGATTGTTTTAAGTTCTTCTGTTCTGTCTAGAAAAAAAAAGACGTAGAGTATTAAACATCAACACATGTCATTCAAATGCTCATTTTTATAGAGAACTCGTGAAATGTAATTATTAACTTTTATAGCAACAATCGAAAAGTTAAAGAAACATACATAAGAATGGAGTGGAAAAACAGATATGTATGTTATACCATGTGTCACATATGCGAGCATAGTCAATTCAATTTCGATATTTTTCTTTTATTCTCTCATTGGAGAAATGAAATAAAAATTTATTTACAATTTAGTTTTGTGGATGTTTTACTTCGATTAGATATGCAGTTTGTCTAAGACTGCTCTTTATCCATTCATTGTCTGCTGGGAGACATAATTATCATTAAAGTCAATTGGGTTTAGTTTCTAGTGCTAACCAAGACATACAAAGTATAAATTCCATGCACTGCAGTAATAAGGCGTGAAAACTCGGGATTAATCCTGAAAAATCCCAAAAATCCTCGAAGCAATTATTATAAAATTATGAAATCCCTTTCAAATCCCGAAATTTTTTTATCAAGGATTTCACATTTTCAGGTTCAATGCTTCAAGGATTTTTAAAAGGATTTTTGGAAATTTTCAGTTTTAAGCCTAAATTTTCACAAATTTAAATCAATTTTGACTGTAATTTTAGTATGGTCCCTAGTATCGCACTAGAGTCAAGCCTCTGATGAACTCTGCATTCTGTTAAGAAAGCTATTCGTAAAATTATTTTGAAAAAAATGCGTCATTCCAACTTGAACAACCCAAAAAAATATTTTATTCAATCTCGTTTGTTGGACATGCTGCTATGAATTTATTTTTATTTACACTTTATTTCAAGCTAGAAAACAAAAGGCAGTGAATGAAGAAAACAAAATAAAATTGTGAACATTTCCAATTTTACGTCTCTGTATGGCTAACGATACAATCATTCACCTCCAACATGTCTTCAATCACAAAACAAATGGCACAATCATGTTGATATTTTCATTTCATTTTCATGTATTCCTTCTCATAATTTATTAGATTTAGATTAATATTCTGAAATATGTTTAGTGTTCACATAATTTTTTTGTGAATGGAAACAAAACGACGACTTTTTTGCCATTTCTATTCGCATATGCTCTTTCTCGTAATATAAATTTTTATGAATGTGCATATTTATGCAGAGCAAAAAAAAAATATAAAAGAAAATGCCCCAAAGAGAGCCACAGATCATGGCATAAGAAAAAGAGGAGGAAGCAAAAGGTAAAAAAAAAGTTGAAAATTATTGATGATAAAAAAGCGACGAGATCGAAAAGTACCTGGAGAATAATATTACAAAATATTGGTTTTATGTTCATATTCGAAATCACAATATTCCACATTTTTATTCTTTTTTTACTCTCCCGTGTGTCTTTTTTTTATTTTCCTGTGTAATGCCGACAGCAATATAACAAACATTTTTATTCGCACTTTATTCGAATATTTTAACGCGTTACGAGCCGGCTTTACTCTTTTTTCGCATCGATATTATTATTTATTGAGCCCTTGAATGAAACTATATTATAGTTGATGATGCAGATGTGCTGTGATCATTCTTAATAACAAGAATTTCATTTCAGGCTTTTTGCGACTGTAATCAAAGTAATATTGAGTATTTTTTAAAAACTTTGGTATTAGGCAAGGGTGTGGTACTGATGAAATGATCAACAATGATCAAAAATGATCAAAAATGATCAAAAAAATTATCAAAAATGATCAAAAATGATCAAAAATGATCAAAAAAATTATCAAAAATGATCAAAAATGATCAAAAAATGATCAAAAATGATCAAAAAAATTATCAAAAATGATCAAAATTGATCAAAAAAGATCAAAATGTAATTCCTCAGTTCCACACCCTTGGTATTAGGCGCATTTTTTAAAAGGAACGTCCATTATTTGAAAATGACTCTTTGTCTAGGATTTTAAATCCAAACTTTAAAACTTAATTTTCAATTATTAAATGTTTGAAACGTTTCCCTTGCAGCATGTGTACACATCTTGAGACAGTTATAAATTTGGTATATAATATGTAGCAATGACAATGAGAAAATTGCATATGGTTCCGTTGAAACTTTTTCTTATTGTTTCATCTCTCGCACATGATACTTGTGAATCAATTTTTCGCAGCATGATGCCTTCCACATTCACTTTATCTTTTCTTTCCTTCGTACGCGCTCTCATTCTCATTTGAACGGAGATTAAATCTTACGAGCGGAAGTTGCAGATATAGCACACAAAAAAACATTTCTTGTTTGCGAATCTTTCATATTCACACCAAGACGTATAAAATCGGGATTAATCCCCAAAAATTGCAGCATTTCCTATCATCAAATCCACTTGAAATTCCTTATTTATTCATCAACTAAAGTAGCGTTTAGCTCTTGGATCAACCGATTATCCATAATTAACACTTTTGTACTTTAATTTTCCTTTAAAATCTTTGAACCTTTAAAATATTTGGCAAACGAACCTTGCCTTATCTCCGAGATTTTCTTTGGTAAGGTGTGAATATATCCTTATAGAGTTTCTACCCGACACACTGTTTTTTGTTTATTATTGCCTATCGATTCAAGTTCAATATCGCAGACAAAACAGGCAATAACGTAAAATGACTTTGACTTCTTTTCAAAGTAATGGATTTTTAATTACAATGATGTGAAGATAAATGAATTTGTGGTCCTCTAAGTCATTTTGTAGAATCTGTAAAAAAATATTACTACTAATGAGATCCAATATTTTTATGGAGGTGTGTGTTTTCGTGAAATTGTGCAAATTGAGAGATCAATGGTTGTGGTTTGACAGGCTGTATAGTTGAATTTTTAGTAATTATGAGGTTCAAAAATGTTTGGGGAGTGTTATGAGCATAAGGCATGGATAATGAATTTATATTGGCTATAACTTTCCTGAAAGTATGTTCATTTTAGTTCTTTAAGTACCTTATGTGCCCAAACACTCCCTCATCTTGTAATTGAGAGTACCATTCAAATTATTAAAATTAAAACTTATATAGGGCCGTTCACTTATGACATCCGACATTTAAGGGGGGGGGGTCTATGATTTTTTGACATTTCAAATAATGGAAATTTTTTTCTATAGATTTTTTGTGACAGAGGGGGGGGGGGGGGGTCTTAAAATCAGATTTTTTGATGGCGTCATAAGTGAACGACCCCATACCAGTTTTTAAAAGAACTTGTAAATCCTGCAGTAATACAAAAAGAGGAAAAATACAAAAAACCTGCAAAGAAATTTTAAAAAATGTCATTCTTATTCGTTATTAAAATTAAAAAGCGCTACAGCCTCAACAATGTTAAGGTTCATTTGTTTTTAAGTGATTTGTTTCTGTAACAAATTCATTACCGACAAAAACGGCACACAACAAAGAAAAATTATTCTCAATAAATTAAATTACTTATACCGATGCCAAATTTGCAATTACTACATCTTAATCTATAGCAAAACAAGCAAGTAAGTGAAGTCATAAAAAAACAAGAGCGAGCGGCGATGAGGAAGAAGAATAAAATGTATGGCAAAAATAAAGCGATTAATGCAAACGATGTTGTGGAGAAAAAGATATTGTGTGTAACTTCCAGCGCCCTTTAATGTGTGAAATTATTAATAATCAATCATTTTATTATAAATCGATCAATCCATATCACAGGCTTGCATGTGTTTGTGATTTTGATACCTCTGAGGTCCATGTAAAAGAATTAAGTAAAAGGTAATAATAATGATGATGATGATGTACACATTCTCCTGTAAACAGATTCATTTCGCTCTTATTTGGAAAAAGTTCTTGAAAAAGTTGCAAATTATAATTAACAATTAAGGACATTAAACGCATTCCATGGAGTATTATATGAATCTTATCCAGAAAGCTTGGTTCTTATTAGGCCTCACTATAACATAAAGTAAGACAATAAGCATTAAACTACCAGCAAGTTATCTAGACTAAAATGCACCCAAAATCTGTAATAATTCTTACAATAGCAGCAAAAGCACAGGCAGTATTATTATTCCTCTAAAATAAGTGTGTGAAGGAAGAAGCCCTATAATTACATCATCAATTTATTACTTAAACAAGTGAAACAAACATTTAACAATTTTTCGTTGCCTGCCTTTTTAGTAAGTTTGGGTAACGAAAACTTAACATATTTAATAAATGTGTATCATTAAGTGTATAATATTTATATATTTTTTTCTTCTTATACATCATCATCTTTAGAGACTTACTAAATGAAACCGCCAAAAGGCAAACAAAGCAACGACAACATAAAGACGATGAAATGCCTTTTCATTGAAAATTATTTTTATGTATGCTCATATTTTCTCTCTGTGCATGCTTGTTTATGCATTGTTTCTCATCCATATGAAATATAGGATATTTAAAGTTATATCCATAGACGCAAAATAGTTCACATCGAAATAATGTGACGTGTTGTTTGAGGGATAGCTACTCAACCATTATTTATTGCTAAATATTATCAGCCTTGATAATTATTATAATATTAATGTCATATTGGTCATATTTGCTAAATGAAACCAAGCTAAATGGACCATACCCTAAAGACCTCTTACCATTCCCTTCCATGTGTGCAAAGATACAATGGGGAAGTGATTGAGATAATAGCGCCTCGTTGTATACCTAACCAAGGAGACACAGCCTTTTCTAAAGTAAAATATAAAATACTCAACACATGAATAGTCAAATATAAAATAATCAAATTCTATCTATTTAAGAATGTCAAAGATTTTTGATATCCAGGTCCAAAATATAATGTTTGTGGAAGCTAGCCAACTTCTGTTCAGTATGGCATGAATAATATTAAACATTGTTTTCTAAACTCTCATTCCTTGACTATTTAACATACAATTGTGACAATAAAGTAAAATGTATCACAGACTAGTCGCCATAAATTCTGTCGCCTCAAAAATCCCATAAAAAAAGAGTTTTTTGTCTACTACTTTTTAGAATAGATTTGTTTACACTAAACGTAGTTCTTTAGAATAAACAGAAGCAGCATAATATTTTAATATGTTTACAATATTTGTCTCATTTCCATCGAACTACATCGCGTACAGATTAAATCACATTATTTCATTGAACTCGTTTTTCTTTACTTCTCTCGTGCGTTATGTTATGGTATACATGTTTATAAACATTTAACACACGCTTTTTTGTCACTAAAATGGAAAGAATTCTTTTCCTCTTTCCATGTTAAACATAATGCTGCTCATTTCAACTCTTTTTTTACTACATGTGTAACACGTTTCATTTCAATATGTAAACATTCCTCTTCTTTCACAAAAAAAAAAAGTTCTCATTGTGGAGAAATTTAATTATATTTTTAGATATTGCTGCACTCGCGATCGATAATTTCAGCTGCTACAGAGAGGAATGGAAAAAAAATACCCAGACAAGTCTTATATTATTTTTGTGAAAAAAAAATAATCTCCATCAGTCGTGGAGCTTCAACATTGATATGGATGTTCCAACACACGGTAGCACAGTAGCCTTTTCTCAGTGAGCATGCGTGCATAAATTTTAATTTTCGCTACTGGAAAAAAAAGAACTTTGATGTTTAATCATCTTTCTTTTTCAGTCGTCTTGTTACAAGAAAAATTGATTTTTTTCCTTCATGGAACATTTTATGCTTTACATACTTCAACTCATTCTCCACTCAATACAGTCAATATACATGTGAATATTCGAGGGTGAAAAACAATCAATCACTTAATGAGGGAACTGATGATTTGACCCAGATTTTTTTTTTTCGTCTCTTGCATGAAAATGAGGCATGAATGACTTAACATAAATGTCTCTGATATGCAAAATTACACTTTGACATTTTTATAATGGCGT
Source organism: Chironomus riparius (assembly GCA_917627325.4). NCBI lineage: Eukaryota > Metazoa > Arthropoda > Insecta > Diptera > Chironomidae > Chironomus > Chironomus riparius. The sequence goes on from OU895879.1 coordinate 30,371,529, forward strand.
TTTGGATCTGATGCTGCTTACAAAGTCTTAAAAATTTAACCATTGAGAAATTATTTGATAAGCTCGACTTTCCTAAATTTCCATTTTATTACGACCATTTAATACTTTGCAACTTAATATTTTGCAAGCACAGACCGCAAAGTTTTATTTCAAATAATGCATCACCAAAGTTTCGACCCAGCATCCCCAACATTCATCTAGCAACAGAATAAAAATATAAATCCGTAAGGCGGTGACAAAGAAAATTTTGCCTTTTTCCACATCTCTTCTATATTTTTTTTTTATATTTTCACATAAGCAAGTGACATAGCGACACTCGGAAAAAAGAATCACATAAAATGTGGAAGGAATAATATTCGTTGAAGTACATACAAGAACCGAGAGAGAATGAGATTTTTCTATGTAAATGGCAACGCCTTAGTGTCTTTGCGCAGTGACATTTTTTTATCACACTGGCTCTGCTCCACAGTCTTGGATATTGTTAGATATATAAAGAATTGGAAAATATAAAAGTCATTGAAGCTTTCTTTTAGATTTTTATGAATTCGTTGATATTAAAGTTATTGAAAAATTTGCAAAACAAATTTTGGCAATTCATAGCAATTTACTTAAAGATTTCTGCTTGGACTATAAAATTCCACAATATTATATGACATAATAAATTTGTGTCGCATCACCAAAACCATGTGACATAAGATTCACAATATTTTTTTTTTGTTGCATGTCACACAAATGTCTTACTGTAGTACAACAACAACACATTGTAACATGCTACAAAATTTATATCTTCGTAGAAATACTTCTCGTTCCACAATGATTTTTTCCACACTTTTTCATAAAATGTTTCTCATTCTCGACTTTAATTTTCATTTCCTTCACATGTAGAATGTAATAAAAAAATTGACTTTTTTCCATGAAATATATTTCAGCACATAAGGTGATCATCAAATGAAATGGAAGATAATTTGACTAGATTCACACCGTTAAAGATGAATTTAAGATAACTAGAAATGGCATGCAAAAAATATGTGACAGAATGAGGAGGTCTAATAATGCCATTTTTTTACAATGAAAGTCACTTATGAACAATTGTTTATTCTTTCAGGAATACAAGTTTCAAACTGATTTTCACGGTCTGAATATAATTGAATCTTTAATAGCCATAATAACAAGAGTCTTCCTTTTTCCATTTCAAAGTGACAACTTAAAACTGTATTGGCGAAACCTCTAATTTAATCGAGTCAGATATAAAAGGAAAAGAGCAACAAGAGAAAGATGAGACAAAAGAGACCAAAAAGATTGCTTTAGAAAACGAAATCGTTTTTGAAATTTACTTTTTTAAAACGAGATTAAAAAAAAAGGAAGGCAATTTAAAAATATAGAAATCAGACACTCTACTTATATATATGAAAACAAATAATTTTACATTCGTGATAAATCAAAATAAGACGACTAAAATGGGGAAGAAAAGAGATGCGATTTTTTTTTTCAAGTTCACGAAAAAGAAGAGAAATAAAAAGATAAAGATGCACAAAGGCTATAATCAAGGAAATGATGTATACATAAAAATGCATCAATCGATTAACTTCTTAGGTAGTCTTGTGACTATGTGATTTCTAGAGAAAAGTTCATCCCAGTTGGGGAATTTTCTGAATTTTTCTTTCCTTACTTAGTTCATTTTTTTATTACTGTGGCTTGTTGAAAGTTGAGAGTCCTTGAAAGTTATTTTCATACAAAACGAGGGGAGAGGGGAGACATAATAGGTAGTTTTTCATTAATTTACCAGAAAATTTGCCAAAGTTCTTAAAATTGTTCAGAAAAAAATTTCTTTCTGGGATAAATTTCTTTCCAGTTATTTAAAAATTAATCAGAAGACCACAAAAGATAGAGACACATGAAATGAAAAGGGATGCCATTCAAAAATTACAATATAATTTTATCCGTCCAATGCCTCTTCGAATTATTGCATAGTGAATACTGAAACTTACAATTTAACTTTAACATTTACTGAATAGGGCACGTATATTGTCAGCAATTAAACTATTAACAAATTATACCCATTGCTACATTTTTTTTTTTTTTTTAATGTGCCCAATGCAATTTGTGCAGTCTGCAATTTCACTCAAAAATCGTTTAAATCTAATTTCTGAAAATTAAGCATCGAAATGATTTGATAATCTCTTTTAGCCTGCACCCAGTTTTTAGCGTATTTTCCTAAGGAACAATACGCTTTTATCTTCACTTTGGCTGGCTGGCTGGCTGGCTGGCTGGTACCGTGAGATCTCAGCAATGAAAGCATATAGAGCCTTCGGATTTTTTGCATTCAATCCTTGCCATATTGTAGGCAAACCGAATCCGCTTTATGTTTCATAACTTCTTACCAAAACTTAATTAAATTAACTTTTATATGTTTTTTGCAACGACTTAGCCGACTTTTGCATAACATACGAGTTTGATAAAACAATTTCAAATTTCAAAATAGCCGTTAAAATTTTGAACGTTGCTTCATGTAACGTAACTGGATTTTAGTTTTTGAGTTTCTGGATCTTCGTTTTTGGGATTGGATATGACTTTAGAGTTACTGTATCTTTGTTATTGGTGTTGGATATGACATTAGAGTTACTGGATCTTTGTTTTTGGTGTTGGATATGACTAAAGAGCTACTGGATCTTTGTTTTTGGTGTTGGATATGACTAAAGAGCTACTGGATCTTTGTTTTTGGTGTTGGATATGACATTAGAGTAACTGGATCTTTGTTAATGGTGTTGGATATGAGTTTTAAGTTACTGGATCTTAGTTTTTGGGATTGGAAATGAGTTTTGAGTTACTGGATCTTAGTTTTTGGGATTGGATATGACTCTAGAGTTACTGTATCTTTGTTATTGGTGTTGGATATGACATTAGAGTTACTGGATCTTTGTTTTTGGTGTTAGACATGACATTGAAGTTACGGGATCTTTGTTGATGGTGTTGGATATGAGTTTTGAGTTACTGGATCTTAGTTATAGGTGTTGGATATGACATTAGAGTTACTGGATCTTTGTTGATGGTGTTGAATATGAGTTAAGAGTTACTGGATCTTAGTTTTTGGGATTGGAAATGAGTTTTGAGTTACTGGATCTTAGTTTTTGGGATTGGATATGACTCTAGAGTTACTGTATCTTTGTTATTGGTGTTGGATATGACATTAGAGTTACTGGATCTTTGTTTTTGGTGTTAGACATGACATTGAAGTTATGGGATCTTTGTTGATGGTGTTGGATATGAGTTTTGAGTTACTGGATCCTAGTTTTTGGTGTTGGATATGACATTAGAGTTACTAGTTCTTTATTTTTAATGATGGATGTGAATGTAAAGCTACTGGATCTTTGTTTTAGGGGTTGACTATGACTGTAGAGCTACTGAATTTATGTTTTTGATACGGGACATGTTTTAAATGCTACCAGATCTTTAAAATAAAAATCTGGAACGAACTATTAAAGATCTGGTACGAAAAATTAAGGCCCTCAAACGATTTTGAGTTACAACTAAGTTTACTGATCAGTAAGAGGAAAATACGCTGAAGTCGCCCAGATCCAAAGTACTGGCGATCTTTTTACTAGTTTATTTTTTTATTTTTTTTTGCTCTCGATCTCTTCTCTCCCTCTCTGCTATTAATATTTTTGCTAGCCTATTCATTTCAAGTGTTGCTTCCTCACTAAGAATATAATCTCCCGCATTTATGAGAAAAGCACCTGCAATTTATGGATTAAAAGTAAAAAAGATGAATAATTTGTGCGCAAGTAAGTATGAAAATCAAGCAAGTAAATCTTTATCACTTTTAGTAAAGCAGTAAGCTCAATAACTTGTCCTAGTTTGACAGGTTTTTTAAATAATTTCAATTTTAAAATTTCCCTATGAAATGAAAATTATAGATAAATTTTTATGATTTTTTAAACTTTTTTATTAAGTCCTTATAAAATATCCAGCTCAGTTTAACAAATTGCAAAAGTCTTCAAAGAAAATTAATGTAAATTGCTTTATCGTTTTTAAAAGAAGAAAAAATAAAATAGGTCGATGTCCAAATACTTTCTTTCTGTTGTCTTAATTACGCAATTTCCTTTATGGTAATTTATATTAAAAGAAGGAAGGCGAGAAGAGAAATTAATTTATAATGAGATGCATCATAATTTTACCGCAAAAGCAAACGGAAAGGAAATTTTTTTAAGGGTGCTTAATGGAAATTTCCCTTCAATTAATTTAAATAATTCGTTTTCATGTAATTTTAAATAATCTTGCAACACCCACAAAATGTGTCATTTTGAAAAATGAGCATGCATTCATTACACTCTGAACTCAACGATACCAATAGACGAAAATGAAAAATGTGAAAATGTGCGGATTGCATAAATGAAACTGCTTATTTCTCCCCTCCTTAAACATATGCAACTAATTTTTCTCTTTCAAGTAATTAATTTCCATTCACATTTCATTGAATCACATATGTTTTTATTTTGTTCAGAACTTGACTGTTTGAACATTTTCTAGCATAAAAACTTGATAACTAAGTCTCTTCACGGTTAATCTTTCCATTTCATTTCTTCTTCGTCTTCATCAACAACATCCATCTTATCAAAAGAGTGAGTTGATTTGATAAGAACAACTTCTGGTGAATAAAATAATAAAGTAATTCCTTGTAAGCACTTCTGTTAGAATTATTTTTAAGTTAAGATAGTTAAATGGCTTCACTGGATTTAATATATATGCATATAAATCGATATTGATCCTTAGCTATTGACAAGCTATCTAGTCTTACATATTTTACCTTTTTAAACGGAATTAAAATTTAAGTCAACACCACTGCTGAAGGGAAGGACAGATTATGATGATTAGTTCATAATGATCAACTGTAAATTGGAGGATTTCCTCGTTATGTTCCTGTTCATGTCTATTTAATTGTTAAAGTTTCAGTTGTATTTTGGTTTGGTCAGGGGTTTGGTTCATTAACGTTACAAGCATCTTGTGACCTAGCCTTGAGCAGGATTGCCAGCTGAGACATGCTTTTAAATTGCCGCTCTCCCAATGAACGACAAGCCAATTATCGAAGTTCACGAGGTAAAGGTTGGAAGAAAGCAAATGTTGTTATTATTTGAGGCTATGTGCAGATCACTGTATACATTGCTCACCATACTCTTGACTGCTTAAGGTATTTGGTGTCCCAAAAATCTCACAAAATTAGCCCAATTTCTTCTCAATTCAATATCTATCGTCAAGGATTACAATTAAAGTGAAAGAGTATTAAATTGAATTTATCGGAATTTTCTTTTTATTCCTGTAGAAAGCAATGTCAGACCAGGTTGAAGGGGAGAGAAGTGAAACGTATTAAAGAACGAGTAAAAATTCTTTTATTTGATAAAAGTGGATAAAACAGAAATCAATAAAGCGAATGTATGGTAGAAAGTATTGATACGTGATCAGCCTTTATTATGACTATTTAAAATCGATTCCTTTAAATAAAAGAACATCGACAGACTTTTTTTTGCTGTGTTTTGAATGTGTGTTGAATTATTTGTGACACCGCTGGGAATATCGTTTTCATAGATTGTCAAATGGATATAACATAAAAAAAATTTGCAATGAAATTTTAATGAAATCAACCAAGTCATTGAGGTCAAATCTCAAGAGTAGTTGGATATCAGACTTGATATAACAAAAATCATTCATTCTGTATCCGTTATGTATGATTTTCCAACCGATATCCGGTAATCGAATGTAGCGTCATTGTGTCTAACATGGAACAAAGCCATTAAATAGCAATAATGATTCTTTCGGCGCTCATAAAACAAATAAGAGCAATAATAAAATATCCTTTTAATTGTCTCTACTGCTTCTATAAGTAACAAGGAGTGTCCATTCATCCTCGCAACTCTATAATGTTTTTAATGTCTTTCTTGTCTTCATTAATAAACTTTTACTTCTGACTGCTTCTTTTTCCTCTCAATATGCATGTCTGCGAATGTGTTTGTGTGACCAAAGTCTATCTTAAGCTTCATATGAGCATGTGAAGCTAATTTAGTGAAATGACACGAGAACAAATAAATCTTGAAACCATTTGTACATCCATTTCTATTACTTACTCTTCGACATTTATTATGTGAAGTTGCCAAGTGGTAAAAATAAACGAACAACGGTAATAACTAAAGGAACCAAATAACCAGAAGAAGCATTGTCAACCCTCGTGAGAAATGAGAATGCTCATATCTTTGGTGGTTATAAAGGCCACAGAAGTTTTCCTTGACAAGTTATTAGAAAATAACAGTAAAAATAGTTTTTTTTGCTACATTTTGACTCACTAATCGCAATAAATTGAGTAAGTGGCTAAAGAAGGATCAAAAACTTTTTGACATGCTTGAATTTATACATCGATTTAAAAATTCAAAAAAATCCAGGACAATCGACTCATAAAGGGCTTTAAAAGGTTTAATACATATTGACAATTAACTATGTTTGGTAAGTACAAAAATGCGTTTCATGTCTTCAAATTTATCCCAACTTACTACAATATTTTGGTCATTAACTTTTATGTCTCTTACTTCTCCTCGTAACAAGAAGAACAATTCAAAATGTGAGGAGTGAAATGTGAAAAACTAATGAAGAATGGATCATTAAGCAGCACACAGTGAAAATGTTTATAGTCGCAGACAATCATTGAGTTAAAGGAACTTCGTCAAGTAAAGGAAAGAAAATTTCCTAATTTATAGTTTTTCTTTCTCTCTCGACTCATTTGAAATGTCATTATTATGCTTACACACTCGTTCACAGAAAAAGTCTCAAGTCCCACATGATTAACAAAAAGGACATATAAATACATAAACAGAAGCGAGGGAAAGGAGGAAAAATGGAAACGAGATGGGAATGAATAAGAGAAATAATTACGTGTCTCATGAAATGAAAATGAATTTCCATTATTGCTATTTTCTCCCATACTCATTCCTATTCAGTTTTTGTTTCTTAATCTACGAGTGTTTTATGTTCACACTGAATCTTATTTATTTCATGTGTCAAGAATAAGATTCATTTAAGATTTTGTCCATTAATTGTGTTTTTGTTTCAAATTTTCTTTTGGTTTTCTCATTTTTGCATTTGGTTGTGGATGTGTCTTTTTTGATTGAAGTGAATTTTATGCTTGATGCTTAGCTGTCAAAGTTGGAATTTATTTTGAGAGTTGTTGCGTCATGAATATTCTGCGAATCCCAATCATATCGACACCAATCCATACAATGACTGTAAGATTAGTCTTTTGGAAGAATCGAACACACGCAATCGAGAAAGAAAGAGTGTGTCCACTTATCACTTAGCCACAGATGCCTTACTCTTGAATTGGCAGATTCGCATTCATTCTTTATACCCAAACTATTAAACTCCAATAATATTAGCTTATAACAAAATGCAAATCCATTTCTTCACACAGAACTACTAAAATATTATCATCTAGTCTTTTTATTGCAAAGGAATCCACAAAATCTGTATAAAATATCCTTCCTTACATTTCCGTATAATAAAACAATTTTCATACGTGAAAATCCACATAAACAACCTTGACATTCCATCATAAAATATTCACATTATGTCCCTTCAACCAAGCCTAATACAATCACATTTTCCCCAATGTAGCACGGTCATAATCATAATCGTAATCGTTTTTGCAATAAAACTAAATTTTTATTACCATATCAAATCATGTTCTCTACCATACGTTTAGGTGTAGCAGCACAACCCTCTTAGATATATAGAATATATATGTAGCAGAGACTCATAGAGTTGAGTGTATTATAAATGCGAAATAATGTCAAAGCAATTGTCATAGATTTCAAAGAAATTGAAAATATTCAGCATTAAAAATGTTCATAAATACACTTGACATTAAAAAAGTGGAAATAAAGGAAATGTGTTGCGGTTTTAGACACATGTTAATGTTTCATTGTAATGTCTTTTAAAAAATAATTTTTTTGATATTGCGCCTTTTAGAAAATGTGAAAGGCGAAACCAGATGTCTGAATTGATTTCTTACAATTCTTTTGTATTTTATAGAGAATTTAAGTAGGTAAAGCTACGTTGGAGGAAATGTGAGTATTTTGACTTGAAAATCCTTGAAAAAATATTTTTTGTTTAAAGCCAATTGTATATTTATGCCAACTTGAAGCTTCTCATTAGGATTAATGACTTAACTTAATTTTAATTTATAGAGGGCTCTCCAGACACATAAAGACCAAAATGCAACAATCAACAGAATATATTTTGCTTCAAAACCTGCACAGATTCCCAAACCAAAAGGAATTCCATTAAAAGATTGATCTTGAAGATTCACGCAGTAAAGCAGTGAGATAAATTTATGGACATTAATATTGAAAAGGTGCCACGCCACATATAAGGAGCACTTTTGAAACTGATCACGTTTCATGACATTTTCAATTTTTTGCCAATTATTTAAACATTTTTCCTCGTACTCTTTAGGGTCCTTTTTTAATTTTTGAACGTACTAGAAAAAAGGTAAGAAAAAGAAGGAATTAAATTTATGACTTTTCTCGGTTTCAGCGGGTAGAAAAAATTTTTTCTGTTTGTGCTCTTTGCAGGGAAAAATCAGAAAAAGTAAAATTTATTTTTATTGCTTCACAGGGAAAAGCCAAAACAAACAAACAAAACATACGTGGTCGGGGTGGAGTGAGAATGGTTACATGTGAATTCAAGAGTGAAAAAGGCCACATTAATAATTTAAATCTGTCAAGAAAAGTTGAACATTTTCCACATGAATAAATAAATTTTCCTCTCGACTCCCTCTGTGTGTTTGCCACTCTTACAATTGCTACTTGCTCAATGCTGTATTGTATTATTATATTAAATAAATTTTATACATTAAAAATTCTTATTCTTCTAATTTTTCTTGTGATGCTGCTTACTCTCGTATATTTGCGGGGATAAGACAACAATCTTTGAGTTTGTTTCTGGATGGATGGGAAAAGTTTGACGATTGAGCTGATTTATTCCACCTTATTTTGGTGGATTTAAGTAGGAGACAGATCAACATGCTGAAGAATAAATCTAACCTTCTTTGAGCTTACATTATGACAAATTTAAAATTCAATTAAAAACCACAAATTAAAAATCAATAAAATTTCTCGAAACATTAGAAATTCAGCTGAATCCTCGAGTATTTCCCTCCAAGTACCAATCTCAGTTTCTCAAACGGAACAAAATAAAAAGAAATTTACATCAGAAAAAAATATTTTATTTCCACAGTTGAGAGAAGAAAATTAATTAAAAAATGTTGGAGAACATCAAAAGAACATTCCATTCCTGTCTTCGTCAAATTTATAAAAAGTTTCCTTTTTCTGTATTTATTGTTTGTTTAAAGAAATTAATATGTACATGTACAATCTCACAAGATAAAAACTCAATGAAGAAGAAAGATAAGAAAAATATTTTTTGAACATTAGCATGCAGCTTCAAGGCACAACCAATATTAAATAATATTTTTTCTCCGTCCTTAATCTCTGGCTTCCTTATTGCTGCTGTGACCTTCAAAAGGATTTTCAGCCTCGTTATTTTAATTTTGAGGATGAAAAAAGTCAAACGATGAATTTCTTGGAAAGAATTAATTTAATTAAAAGAAGTTTAGAAACTGGATGGAAATCATATCAAAGAAAGATAAGGAATCAGGAATCGAGTCGCACTTAAATTAGCATAAGCGATTTTCAACAAAAATAAGTTTGTTGGGCCCTCTCCTTAAAAGTTGAATAAAATTTAAAGACGAATTAAAAGACTTATCGTAATTGATAGCAACAAACATATACTGAATAACTTGTGGTTCGGGTAGAAACCCAATGCGGAAATATTCACACCGTACCATCAAAAGTCTCATGGATAGACCAAGAGTTGATCATCATAAGTTTAAAAGTATAAAGCTAGCGAGTCAGATGAGCTTTGCTGAGCATAAGTTTGAAGGTATAAAGCTAGCGAGTCAGCTGAGCTTTGCTCAGCATAAGTTTGAAGGTTTAAACTTAACGAATACTCTTTCAAAGTTTTTTTCGTCAAAAGTTGAATTTTATAAAAATCACAGTCAACTTTTGTTTTAAAAAATTCGTAAGAAAGGAAAGTTTTTGGCTTTTTCTGAAGCAACGGCTGTTCTTACCTTGCCTAAAAACAATACAGCTCTTCTATAGAGTAGCACGGATCAAATGTAAAAAACTAGAAGTCTCTACGATGTCTCGTTATTGAGATTTCTTGCTGATTAACTTGCTTGTTTGCTTACAGAAAGCGTATTTTGCGATTTTCTCAGCAATGCCAATTTGAAATCTGTTTTTTTTTTTACAAAATATGTGAAATTTCAGGCACAAACTTTTCATCTTTGAACATGTTAAGCTATATCGCTTCATTTCCTCGCAAAATGCGAAAAATTAATTTTTCAATCTGAACAAAACCAATAGATTCACACGTGAAAACGGTGTGAATATAAAAATAGGAAAATTGAACAGAGTCTAAACCTCCTTTTAACTTTAAAAATTATCCAGCAAAAAAGCAGAATAAGTTTCAATAAAAGACAATCTTTAACTCCGTTGTGAATCCATAAACCTTACAACGCACATACATGCACAAGTTTATTAATAAATTCTTATTGTCGTTTCTCTTTAATAAAATTTACAAGCATTAAAATCCGCCATCAAAAATTCAATCAAAAAATACTTAAAACGCACGTCAACATGAAATTATAAACAATAACATACAGAAAGCAAGAAGAAAAGAACGGCAGTAGAAAAAAAATATTTTTCCAAGTCATTTCAATTGAAAAATTCAACAGCAGATTTCTTCTTCTCATCGCACACGAATGATTAAATTTTAATATTTAAGTCAACAATAAACAACAAACAGCACAAAAAATATTCAACAGTCATCAACGAAAAGAACAAATGTAATACGATATATTTGCGATTTTTATCTGGAAGGCAAATGAATGAAATGTGCTCGTGGGTGGAAGTGGAAATTTACGCATCGGTATAAGGAATCTGGGATGAAATTTATTAGCGCAACAGTAAGTAAAATTTTATTTGATTATGCCATTTTTACGGTTGTTCCTTTGTTATAATTTTCATAAACTTACTTTTTGGGGAGATGAGTAAGACGTGTCGAATGGTTGAGTGGCTGACGTAGTTGATATAGAATATTTTTTTAAAAAAATACAACGTCTTAATGATAAGATTCTTAGAATTATCACGATTGGTCTTGCTCAGTTGCATCTTAATCACTTAATGACAATTGAACTGTAAATGTGATTTTTTTAAATCCTCAAACTTGATATTGGTCTTGAGAGTCTTTGCATACCAGGATAAAAGATAATGAAAATCTGATTACAGATAATGACTTGGTTCCTTTTATGTGTTTAAGACATAACGTGTATCTTTTGCTAAGTATACTAGGATCTGGATGATTTCATTACAGTATCTTGCGCACACGAATTGTGACTAGGTACATTGCAGGAAACATCAGGTCTATAGATGTACTCTTGTCTTTACAATGTGCAGATCTTGCAAATGGTTCGGATTAAACTATAAACTGTAGATTTAAAGGGTGTGGTACAAAAGATTCTATTCTAATTTGAATCGCAGTGCCTCCAGCTCAAAAGACTTGACCCTCTCCATGCTTAACTTTTTTTTTGGTTCCTTTTAAGACTTAATACAAAGTACTTAAACAAAATCAAAAGACATACAAAATAGTAGTTAAACAAAATCCTCAGAATGCGCTTACATTATAACAAGAGGTAAAGAAGTGTCTTCATCTCAATTCCTTTAATGCCTCTAATTTTCATATTTTGCTACTTACGTAAAGAAACGTCACACGATGCTTTACATTTATGACTTTCAAGATAAATAAACATCCTGATAATTTGACAGTCTTCACCCCTCAAGTTTGCAAAAAAAAAGTGTATGTGAAGTGAGATCCCCTCGTGTTTGCGAAAAAAAAAATAATTCAGAAATATCTCAAGAAGTGGGAGGCTGGAATTTTTTGCCGAGGGTTGTCTGTTCCTTGCTATTTTTATTTTAATATCACATAAAAAAAGTTGTTTGCAAATTTTTATTTCCTGGTGCTTCTCACTCCCTCATGAGTATTCTATTAAATGTTCTAGATATTCTCTCATGCCATACGAATGCACAAATAAAAGACAGCAATGGCATGAGAAGAACATCATCTTAAAAAATTAAAATGTATTTCGCAATTTCACTCACTCTTGTCAAGGAGGGATTTTGATTGTTGTGTAATGTAAAGAGGATTATTCCATCTCAATGTCGCTTAAATGATGATTTTATTCACATGTTTATATACTTTCTCTCGCTGCTTCTTTTATTATTATGAAGTCAAGTGTCTTTGTGGAATTTTTTCAAGTGAAGATTTTTTTTGAGATTTTTTGTTGGCAGAATATTTGCGAATTTTTCAAACATTTTTGCCTTGCGAGTTTTTGTACCTCTTGAATTTGCAATCTAATTTTATTCGTACTGTTTGCCTTGAGTTAAATGACATTTTCTCCATGTTAATCAGGTACGTATCCAGAAAATTCATAAGTGAACAAGCCCTAATGTAATCTTCTTATGCTTGAGTAGTGGATTAGCGTTGAAATGTGTTCCCAAAATTCTGATAATTATTTTTTTAACTAGAGCATTAACAGTCATGCATGTATGTCCATTAAAGTGAATTTTTCCATTAATAAAAAATTCATGACACATCATTGTAGATCTCCATGATTGATAACAGCCGACCATTTAGCTAAATGTGATGAAAATTGCTTCAAGTCAATAAATTTCAACCTTTATTTATTTAAATAATAAAATAAGAAGTAAAGAATGTGTAGGAGTCGGAAAAAAAATTATTATTTAGTCGACTGATAAGGGGCCGTTCACTTATGACGTCCAGGGGGGGGGGGGGGGGTCAGCAAGAAAAGAACAATTGAAAATCCTGGAAATCCATTGTTCTTTTATGAAAAATGACCGTTAAATTCGGACGTCATAAATGAACGAACCCTAATAAAAATTTTGATAAATGATTTTATATATTTCATCGCAACCCCTATTTGACTGCTAAAAAAATTCCATGCTGTGCGCGCCTCAGCAACTACTTTTTGTGTGTTGATTTTGATGAAAATTTTGACACTCATCGTAGGAGGTTTCATCACTTTATCTTGTCAACACATACATTCATTTTCTATGACATAATTTTTCACCCCCGCAACCTTTACGCGTTCCTAACCCTCATACTTGTTAAAGTTTTTCACACGCATTGACTTTCTCATTTTAATTTTAATTAATTATTCACATGCGATAACAAATATCTCCTCATTCATCTACATGCTAGCTCATTTTCCATCCACATACAGTTTACAGTTATATCTATGTCATGAAAATGAGTGAATAATTTAACAAAGTTTAAAATTATCATGTAATTCGTCACCACTCTAATATTCATGTCAACGTACTTGTTGTCAGAACAACAAAAACAATAGCAAGGCAATAAATAAATGAGGAGACTTAAAAAAATCTCATTTTCAATTTAAAAAGTAATCAATCACGGAAGCATGTAAATGTTCTTCCTATTCTCCTTCCCCAAAAAATTTCTATGCTGTACAACATTAAACTCAAATTGTCAAATTGAATGAGGGTGATCCATGTTATGTAATGGATTTCTTCAAAGAGTTGAAGTTTAGCCCTGGAGATTGTTTATTTTGTGTTTTATGGATAGAGCATATTTTTTTTGGAATATAGGATGATTGCTGGTAAAGAAACATGAAAGACCAATCCAATTGACCCGAATATTTGACTTTAATTTATGTCTCTCAAGCCTTTCATTCTCTCGAGAGAATTCAGCAATGGATTTAAACATTTTCCGATTGATGTTGTTTGCTTGTTTATTTATACCTGGATTGTGTTGAGTAAATAGACACAATTTTTCTTATTTAAATGATTCTTTATTTAGAAAAAAAATGTTTACAATTATGCTGTCGATTAAGTATAAAAAGTTATTTTTAAGGGAAAATTTGTAAATTTATCTTTTGCACTTATCCTCAACTCACTTCTTTTAAATCTTATTATTTTTTTACTGGATCTCAATCTTTTGACCCTGATTCTTATCAATATCATTAATTCTGGTGTGTTTTGATGGAGTACTTATTCTGACGTATTCTCTAAACTATATCATCCCATTCAGATACCCAAACTCCATCAAAATAAAATTAATTTTAATTAAGTGTGGTTTTAAAATTGAAAAATTATTTATCCGTAATATGAGGCGTCTCTTACAGTCCCAGACCTAACAGGAGTACTTGAAACTCTCATTGTAGTCGATGCTGGGACATCACGATAATTTACAGATTTTGCAGTTCGTGCAGCATAATCATCACGATCATAATAGTAGTTTGGATCACGATAATTTGGTACTGAATCAGCATAACGTGCTGAAGCATATCGATAATTATTTGGTGTTCTTACAACGTCAGGTAAATTAGCATAATAAACTATTCTGCCAGGCTTGCTTACTTCATTATTATAGAGGTATGGACGGTATGGATCAAATGGTTCACGTGACTCCATTGGCATTTCAAATCTTTTATCTGAATAATAGTAATTTGGAACTGATCTAGGAACGTAGTCATCATATTCATTATATTGATGTCTGTAGTAGATACTAGATGATGGTCCAACGGGTGGTGTCATCCTTTGCATCCCTGGTGGTGGCATCATTCCATTCCTTTCATTATATCTGTCATAATATCTATCATATGGATTATATTTGTCGTAGTATGGATTGTATTGAGAAGTTGGTGGATAGTCACGATTATAATAATTTGGTGGATATGGTGATGGATATTGTGGAGGATAATGAGATGGACGATCATAGGTATCATATTTGTTATATGATGGTGGATAGTATCGGTCATTTGGAGGTTTTCGATAAGAATCATCTGAATTTCCTTGCTTGTTGTCATACTTATTGCTGTCATACTTATTATTATTATTGTTGTTGTTATTATTATTGTTGCTATTATTTTGTTGATCTCTATCTCGTTCCCTTTCGCGTTCTCGTTCACGCTCTCTTGCTTCTGGACCATCTGGAATATCATCTTTATTTCCAGAACCTGAACTTTGACCTTGTTGTGTAATGAAATTCACACGTGGTGTTCTAGTTTTGATTCCAACATTACTTGATGATTCTCCATGCGAATCTTCTTCCTCTTTACGAGCTCGTGATTGGAAATCACCATAGGGTGCTTTAACCCATTTATCCATAGTACGGCTATCATCAGAACGATAATGAGCTGGATTACTAACTTGCTTTTGTGGATTTGGTACACTTTCAATCGAGAAGTCACTTCCTTCATTTTTACTTTTTGTCATGTCAACATTATCGAGGTCTTCAACTTCATCACTATGTAATTCACTCTTACTTATTTTATCTGTACTTCTTCGATATCTTCTACGATGTGGATTAACTTTTAAAATTTCCTCATCCTGAACAATTTGAAAGTGCGAATGTAAACCAGGAGATTCTAGTACTTTATATTTCTTCAGAGATCGTTTAAATCGTGCATTTTCGTCTTCTTCTAATGGTAACCGATTCACTTGTTTATTCGCAAACTCTTGTTCTTCTTGATCTAATGGTTGATCAATATACACTTCCGCTGGTCCATATTCATTAATCGGTTGACCTTCATTCCTCTCTATTGCCAATGAATTTGATATAGCAAATATTATTTGCAGTGAATAAATTAGCAAAATGAGGTTCCTCATTTTCGGAAAGGCTGAAAATAGAAGAAGAGAAACTTGTAATAACCTAAATAAATCAAAAACTATATTTTTTGTGCCTAAACTATGCAATTATTCCAATGAACGCGTAAAGATGTCAACTTTTTATCGAAAATTTGTAGGCATAAAAAAAAATTAATAAGTCTAGTTGGAAAAACTATCATAATCATCATTATAGATTCTCTACTCATGTGTTTGTCGCATTAAAGTATCACACTTTGAAAATTCGTAATGGTCGATAGAGGAACGAAAAAAAAATTACATGGGCATAAAATTTTTGTATCCGGTTTCATGTTTATTTCTATGCACTTGTATTCATTTGCTATGATTTTTGTCACCCATAAACAATATTTTATATACACGATGTGGTGCCGACGATGGAATCAATTAAATTATCCGGTCAGTCAGTATAAAATAATATTTGTGTTCATATATTTCTGACTAATTTATGTAATTATTCTCATTCATATATCGCTTTACGATCAAATACAATAAATATTCTATTCTCTTTCCAACTTATTGTGATTGCTGCAGACAACTCTTCTGATGACTATGTAAGTCATGCATTGGTATTTTTGATTTGTCAAATTAAGATAGCGTTTTTCAACTTTTGAACTTTGTCGCATTTTTGTTACAATTTTTTTGGTAGTCAACCTTTTTGTGTACAGTCGGGTATTTGACTTAATCAACGAATCTATCAACCAGCTGGCTAAATTAAGAGGTCTAATATTTTTTTAGAATTTTATAAAAATTAGACTTTTCAATTCATGACAATTTGAAATAGAGTGATTTGAAATCAACAACTGTAGAGCCTTAGTAGACTAGCTAAAATGTGCTTGAATACTTATGCTCTTTTATTCTCAAGCACTACTGTTTAAAAAGCTACTTGGCGCAGAACAGTAATGAAAGAATGTCAGTTTAATGTGCGAACAGAAAAGTTGTACAAACTAGGTGACAGAGTCAGATGGAAAAGCTCCACATAGGAACTTGGTTACAAGCACAAAAGTTTAAAAACTATATAGCCTGTTTCATTAAAGTGATAAGGTCTCTAAGAAGCATAATTTATTCAATTTCCTTGCAAAACTTGGAGATTAACTTCAATTAGGGTTTTCCATCCCGGGGTAAGAATGTACTGAATCCCGGGTCTGATCCCGAGATTACATACATTTCAATCCCGGGATTTAAAAACCTAACTTCAAGATTTGCTATAATTCTCAAACTAGCTAAGATATTAAGTCCAAGTATATGTAAATTTAAGAAGCGAACTTTACTTCCTAGATCACACATTAGATCTCTTAGTATCTTAAATCCTGGTGATATTTCCAAAAAAAAATGAATTGTATAATCTGAAATCAAGGTTAATCCACTTAAGTGAAACAGGTCGATAAACTTGACTACATTTGTCAAATTATTCTTTATATTTTTATATTTTTAAATTTGTGTCTTTCGAATATTCTTAAAGCTTAAAGCTTTTTTTCTTAGGTTTCCTTTAGTTTAATTAATCGAAATGTTTTAAGGATTGTAGGTATAATTGACATCAAATCAAAAGTGAGTCCTCCAGAATTCTTGACTGATTCTTATGAGCTAAAGCTGAAGATTCTTTGTATTATCAATCGTAAATATGATTAGGGTTTTGACAATATAATATGCAATTAGCTAGATTTTGTGTGTGACTATAGTACGACGGCAAAACACCCAAAAATGGAACCTGCTATATCCAGCCATAGGAAGTAGGACACAATTATGTTTTTGGTGGACGTAAATGGACGTAATTGGACTTAATTCTAGCATATGTTCAAAGTGATTGAACACTTCATGCCATCGTACTTCAGTCACACGATTTTGTGAGAACCAAATTAAGAAGATTTAAGTTTTACTCTAGTTAGTAATACTTAAATAAATGACAAAAATGGCAAGCAGCGTGGTTCTCGTTACGAAACTTAGAAAATGGTTTAGCACTATTTGCAAAAATACAGAAAAATATTCAACCTCAATAAACTTATATTTAGTCATTAAACCATCTATAAGTAGATTCAATGACCAAACCAAAAGCTCAGTAATTTTGCGATTTTAATAGAGTTGTAGCGAATTGAATTTCCACAATGGAAAGAATGCATAGATTGATGTCCAGTAAATTGATTTTCATTTCAATGACACAAAAATATTTTCTAAAGCCATTAATCTCTGAAATTGATTGGAAAATGTGTTTCAAGGACGTGAAACACAAATCTCCGAATCAATTTTCTTTTGTTCACGTGACATATGTCGCTATAATTTATCAAGCCACAAGAATAGTTATGCGTGTAATTTATGCGAGTTTAATGAAATAAAATGAGATCGTTGATCCCTAAATTAAGATAAAATTGTTATGCATGAAAACAGATTGTTGAATGTGCTGAACTATATGGAATGTTTTGTGAGATTTTTTTTGTAATCGATGAAAAAATTCTTGTTTTCATATTGCGAAAATTTATGCAGTTTTAAGTGTCGTAAACGATTTTTAAATTCTGTTTCATTACGCAAAAAAAAAGTGAAATGAATTAATTAAAACTCAAAAAATGTTGCACAATGTAGCTGTTCTGTATTCTTATGGAAATTTTTGTTTCCGCTTTAATTCACCTTTATATTAAAAATAATTGATTTTCCAAAACTGGATATCCACTCAATCCTTTTACTGTCCGATTACACACAATATCACAGAATATCAAGAACTTTAATTCCAGAATAAATTTAATTCTTTCAAAAAATATTCAACTGATCTAATATCCCCAAAGTCTGAATTATTACTGACCAAGTCGTCAAATACAGCATAACACAACAGCAGCAAAAAAATGTCAATTGAGAATCAGCGATCCACAAAAAAAAAGTAAATTCTAAAAGAATAAAAACCATCCACATAGATTCACATGTGTTGTGTACATGATTTGACAATATAGAATACACACATGGATAGATATTTAATTCTATTGTTGATTTTTTCAGGTTGAGAACCGTGTCACTCACCTCGGACGCTGGACTTATGTATATATAGCGAAAATCACTGTCATTAAATGTTGTACATACCTATCTATTTAAGACAACTAAAGTTTTAAAATGGGATTTGGAATTAGGAACATGATTTGTGGAACTGATGTGCTTTTGTATTCCTTTTTGACTGAATCTTTTAGGGATCGCTCAAAAATAAAAGTTAATTTTCAAAAACACAAAGTTAAATTCCAAGAAGTTATATTGCTATAGAGCCATTAAGCGTCTCCCCAACCCGTGACGTCATTTATGAACCACCCCTAATAGCGATTTAATTAGCCTAAACTAATGAGCTTCCATAAAAATTCAAAATGATCAGAATTCAGGGCTTTCAATTCAATTTAAGAGATGTCTACATAGCATAGATATACAACAAATTAAAAGGCGCTTTATGTTCCTGAAAATGTGTTTCAAACTTGCGAAAAAATAAAAATCATGATTTAAGCAATTTTAATGTTCATGGATACTAATTTTGACATTCATAATAAGTATAAATTTTATTAGTTATTATTTCCTTTTGATGAGGAGAAAAGCTAGGCGTAACAAGTCTAAAACATTCCCTATCTATTAAAAAAATGTGATTACAAAAATATTTTATACTTAATTGATCAATCAATGATCAATCAATCTCAATGACATCAGTTTCATTCAACGGTGGTACGTCCTTCTTTTGATTTGTTTTTAAAAATTGATTAATTACTTGATTTTTCTTATCCTGGTTAATTGACTGTCCACGTTCTACAGACATAAGAATTGCTACACGCTTTTTGCCAGAATTTGCAGCTTTTGACTGAACTTGTGTAGATGTATTTGTTGTTGGTTTGTTCTGAATTGGTGTCTTGGATGTTGATGGTTTTGGTGACTGTACATTTTTCGGTACTGAGACAGGCTTTGGTGAACTTTTTACAAAACTTGTTATCTTAGATGAAATAATAGGTTTTGGAGATTCGGGAACTGCCATTGATTCCGTAGACTGTGGATTTTCAGTTACTGAAATTTTCTCATCAGTTGGTGTCACTTCTCGACTTCCTTTCTTTGAATCTGCAACAGGTGGCTTAATCTTCTTTTCCTTTTCTAAGATATAAGTCCATTGATTTGGCATTGGAAGTTTTTCGTCACCAAAATACTCTTTAATCACATCCTCTTTTACGCACCAACATTTCTTTCCAAATAATGGTCCTTCTTCTGGGCATGTCTTGTACATTGATATTTCATTTAACTTCTCTTCAACACTCTTAACTTGAAACTCGTGAAAATCAGACAATTTGTGATAATTCTTTAAACGATACGCTTGATATTCTTTAATAAGAAATTTCTTGCTATTGATATTGTAGTTAACAAGTCTAATTAATTCCTTAACGCTCTCGCCTTCAAGCTTTATACGAACTTTAATTTGTGCTGGTGTTTTTGGCTGCTTTGTACTTGACTTTTCTTCAGTGTGATTATCTTCTTCTGATTCAATTATTTCTGGTTCAAAATCTTCCATTTTAATTTCATCGCCACTTGAAAACATTTCTCTAGCTTTTAATATACGCCAAATTATGTCTGAACAATGATATTTTGTTTCCAAGTTTGCATTCTTTGATCCACCGTCTTCATCTTCATCTCCATTCATCCAAATACATCCAATTAGTCGTGGCTTAATCTTTTCAGTCTTTTTCTTCATTTCCGCAGCAAATTCTTGTTGTAGAACTTTTAATTTTGCCTTTTGAGTTTCTGGACTATTATCATCCATTATTTCGTCATCATTCTGCTTTTCATCTTCACTTAAATGTCCATGAGGCACAAAGAAATCGTCGTCAAGCTCATAATCGTCATCGTCTTTTTCTTTTTCCTTTTCAGAATCACTGCCATGTAAAGATTCGCCAGGTTCCTCTTCCTCCCATTCATCGTCGGAATCAACTTCGTAATCAAAGAATTTCTGAAAATGAATTTATTTGTAAAGTATAAGAAATGTTTGAATACCTCACAATTTTGTAATTTTTTTCGAAACCTTCAACAGTTTTTGCAAATTTATGTAAACAAAGTTTTAGAAGCAAATTACTAGAAATATTTTTATATGTGTATACTTACAGCATCTTGTACGAATGGACGACGAGCTGTAATTGATTTGCTTTTCTTGCGCCAGGTTCCATAATAAGCAGGACGTCTGTTTTCTTTAAACAATAACAATTTGGCACGATATTTGATTTTTGAATGAGCTTCATCTTCTTTAATATCTTCACCAACACCTTCCAATTCATCTAAAAATTAAGGTATACATTTATTAAGGGACTGTGTAACACACAATTGGATAAACTTACCAACAATAACAATATCATCATCCTTATCTTCTTCAGGCCAAGTTTTTGTAGATGATTTTGGGACATAATCGACACTTTTTAATTGTTGGATATACAATTTGCTGCGATCGATCTTACTTCCATCAGATTTTAAGATTTCATCTAAACATTCTTTTTGTGCCTTAGATATTTCATTTCTAATGCGAGGAGCAAGTCTCATTTTTCCATGTATTTGGAATGGCATGAAATTTCCAATAGCTACATCAGAGCATTCAGCACTTTCTTTCGATGCGTCATCATCAATTTGTGGATCATTTTTCTTCTTAGCAACAAAGAATTTGGTAAAAGCTTGTGCTGCCTTTTTCTTACGTTCTTCATCTTTAATCTTTTCCATTTCTTTCTTTTTCTTTTCCTCTTCACGCGCTTCATTTTGACGCTGTACACAATTTTAAAAACATAATTTTAAGATCGGTGATTATAAAGCTGTTTAATTTAAAACAAACCTTTCGTTCTTCTTCTTTTTGACGTCTTTCCTCGTCTTTCATGCGCTTTTCTTCTTCTTTTTGCTCAGCAAGGCGCTTAATTAAATAAGAAACTTCAATTAAAATAAGTTTAATTAATTAAGTTCAATTACAAACCTTTCTTTCGTCCTCTTTTTGACGTTTTTCTTCTTCCTTCTTTTCCAATTCAGCCAGACGTTTTTTCTAAGAATGTACAATCGTTAATTAAATTAGATATATAAATAATAATAAAATAGAGAATAATTACCTCTCTTTCTTCCTTTTCACGTTTACGTAGTTCCTCTTTTTCTTCTCGTTCTTTACGTTTAGCTTCATCACGCATTTCTTTTTCCTTAATTCGCTGTTTTTCTCTTTCATCCTTTTCTTTTTGACGCTGTAATTCCTTTTCAATGCGCTTTGCTTCTAGATCTTTTCTACGTGCTAAAGCTTTTGGTGTCAAATTCGGTGTTGTTTCAGTGATATTTGGAGTGTTAAGATTTGTCGGTGACTTTTTTTCATCGTCAGTAAAAATCTCAACAAATTCGTCGTGTAGATCCTTATTTGCAGAATCGTCACTTTGTGGACTGTTGTCAACGAGCTTTGAAATTTCTTCAGACAATTCATTATGGTTCGAAACTTTTGGACTTTCATCGGACTCAGATATCCTTTTTTCTGGCGATTCGTCCTTTTCAGACTCGTCCAAATCAGTCTTACTTTCATCAAAAATTGAAGTATCAGCTGTTGATACCTTATTCAAAACAATTGAAACAGTTTTACATTCTCGTAACATTTGATCCATTGACAGGTCAAGACGATCTTTAATTTCTGCTACTGAAGTCTCAACGGGTGATCTTTCGTTGTCATTGTCATCAGAAGCATGCATCTTGTCATCAATTTCCATAACTTCAGTTTCTTTTGTCTCGAGAATTTTTCCATTTTTAGTGCTTTGATCTTCATCTGGATTGAGATTTAATGACTTTTTGATTTTCTTTGATTTTTCCCTTAAAACTTTTTGAGTGCTAGCCTTTTTCTTCTCAGACTTTTTAGTACTCTTCTTATTCATTGCGCTTTGTATTTCTTCGTCATCAAGATAAACAATAGAATCGTCTGGATGAACTTCGATTGGTTTAATTACCTGCTTTCTCTTAGAACATGATTGAATCTTAATACGAAGTTTCTTCTCTTGTGGCGATACTATTTTTACAGCTGTTGGAGTTGTATCTGTAACACTCACAATTGACTCATTTAAGGTTGTATTTACAGCACTAATTTCTTCTTCACTACTGTCGACAATTTCTATTGGATCTTGTTCTGCAATTATATTTTCCTTCGAATTTGTACGTCCGATTTTGGAAGATCGAATGTTGTCACCATCATTTGATGGTTTTCTTTTACGCGATGTGACTGGAGTCTTTGGAGACGACTTTTCTACTGGAACTGCAGATGTCTTGTGTTCACCAGATACTTTTGGAGATGTTGATATTATTTGAAATGGTAATCTAGACTGTTTTAAACTCTTTTTCTCACTCATCTTAAATGAATTTATATTAATACACCTTTTCACTAGAACTTGATACTTTTTAAATTAATAATAAACTTAAACAACAATAATTTAAGTTAATTTTTGATATTTTAACTTGTTTAACCTTTTAAATTCCCTCCAAAACTGATTAAGGGCTGGATCTTTAGATTATTTTCGTAAGTAAAACAAATCCCTGTCTGTCGAACCCTGCAATAACGGTCAAAATTTAAAAACAACAAACGGATTTTTTGTGTGTTATATTTTTCAATTGTTCATTAATTTAAATGGATTTTGACGGTGCAAAAGAGAATATTCAGCCATTAAGAGGTGGTAGACGTGCTGATCGTTTAGAGACAGTGTTGGGAGGTGAAAAGGACTTGCTAGAACACGAAAGAAAGTAATTTATTGTAATTCTGAGATTTTTTTTCCATGCAACTTACACTTTTTGAATTTTAGAGAATTTGAGAATGCTATTGAAACATACAATGGACATGATCCACTGGATAATTGGTATAATTATATATGCTGGATTGAACAGTCATATCCAAAGAGTGGAAATGAAAGTGGTCTACATGAAGCAGTCTCTAAATGTATCCTTAAATTCGAAAATGATATGCGATATAGGCAAGATCGAAGGCTCATAAAACTTTTCATCAAATACGTAAGGAACTATAGTTCACATGCCTAATATTCTATGAATATAATAATAATGTTATAAAATGATTCTAGATCGATACACAAGATAATCCTCATGAGCTTTATGAGCAATTATTCAATAGTGGATTTGGAACAATGGTCGCTGACTTGTATATTGCTTGGAGTTATTATTATGATGCAGCCAATGACTTTAAGAAGGCTGAAAATATTTTCCAACGGGGATTAAATGCTGGAGCACAACCATTTGATGAATTGGCGCAAGCACATCAAGCATTTACAGTTTCTGTCACACAAAGAATGCTTTACGACGACGACTCATCAAAGCAGAAATTTCGAGTAACAATGGATGAAAAGAGAAATGCATTGACTACTTTAAGAGCTTATAATAAGAAGTTTGTTGGTAGTGTTCGTCTTGGAAATGCAATTAAGAGTGACAATCCAGGCAAAGTGCCTACAAATGAAAATGCAGGAATTCAACATCAACAACGAATTGACATTCTTAAAGATGATGCAGGACCTTCCAATAATTCTGAAGCAGTTTCAACAGACGTAATTAGTATTTTTAATCTTGCTAAGAAAACTGAAAATGTGCATGAAGCAGGTCAATGGAATAAAGCAAAATCAAGCAAGAATAATAAGCTATTTAATGAGAAATCAATTGGAATTCAACCAGGTTTTTCTATTATGGAAGATGAGGCACTTCCACCAATATCCTATTCGAAAAAACTTTATGAACAAGGATGTAATTTGCCACCAACATTTGTCTCAACAAATAAACCACAAAGTTCATGGAATATTCCGATTGTTATAGAAGAATCAACGGTACCAAACACCATTCCATGCTATGATAAGTTTCTGTTGTATCCATCATTAGACATTGAAATCTCTTTAGAAGAATCACGTGCATATCGGTGGTTCAAGTCTAATGATAAAATGACAGCTCCAATAATTCATCAGCATTCATCGGTTTTTGAAAATACTTATGAAAATGGCTCTCGAATATTTCCAGGATTTGTCAGTAAAAATATTAAGCAAGACATCGCAAAGTATGAACTTGATTATGACATTAATTGTAGAGAATTTCAATTCCCAATTAAGAAAATGATATCAAAGGATAGAACAACTGAATATTCGATTGAAGAATTACTTGCTGATAAATTCAAACGTGGAGAAATTAAGCTTGTCAGTAACGATGATTTTGAAGAGAGTTTAATTGACGACAATATGGATATGACAATAATAGGAGATCGACGACAATCAGTTTATGTTCCATCAAGAAAATCATTCGTACCTCGAAAATCAATTTTGAGAAAGTCCGTAATGCAGCCAATAAATGAAGATGATGCTAAGCACGAACCAGCTGTTAAATCTAATGAAAATCAGCATCGTGTCCGCTTTGAGGAACCGATTTTTGAGGAAGAACCAGAAGTTGATGAGAAGAAAAATGCGCTTAAAAGGAAACTTGAAATTTACGAGAAAGAGAAAATAAATTCAAAAGACCGAGATTCATCTCCAGAAAGTAAACGACTTAGTGCTGACGAAGAATTCTTTAAAACTCCAGCACTGCCAAAAACTACAACCAAGCCTGTTTTTGAACTAGATGATAATGAAACATTCTCAACACAAAATTTTAATTTTTTTATCAAGTCACAGTCTGTTAGCACACCGATAACCAAAAAGTCTGTTCCACGACTTGTGCCTTTAACTCAAGAAAATTCCCCACAAAGTTCTGATTCACAAGGATCAGATTTACGTGAATCAAGTCCTATAGAAAATACAATGGCTTCTAATAATTTACAGAAACAGTTGTCTACAATTGCAGAAGTTACAGAGACATCAAATTCAACAAAATCTTCAGCAAGTCATTTGAGCGCAGAAACAGAAATAGATTCTCATATGAAAACACCAGCCTTGACACCATTTAAAGCTGTAGTAAGACCTGATGAATGTCCAAAGAATCCACTGAATATTTTTAGATTACCAGAGGAACCGACAGAAACAACTACTTTCATTAAAGGATTTAATCTTCCTAAATTAAAAGATTTACGACAAACACCAATGAAAATGCCTTCATTTAAAATCTTTGATGAATCTTTATCATTTCCATTGCCAACTGAAGATAATGCTATTCCACTGCCGGACGAGTCACTTCAAGTTCCAGATTTAACAATTAAACTTCCAAATGACTCGATTAAAATTACTCAAAGCAAAAAAAAAATTGAAATTCACGAAGACTCAATTTTTGAAGTTCCAAATCTGTCTGATACAATTACAAATGTCGATAAATCTGTACAGCTTGCTCGAACACTATCTGACGAAACTCCAGAGACACAAGATATATCAATGAAACAACCTGAGCATGTTGAAATTCCAGCTACACAGGATATCACGCTTAAGCCACAAGATGACCTGGATGTTCCATCATTCTCAGATTCGACATTGAAAAAGCTCAAAGAGTTTGATCTTACAAATGAAAAGTCTATTAAGGAACAAATCTCAAAACGTGAAGTGTCTATGAAGAAAAGTGAGAGTATTAAGGCACCAAATCCCAATATTAATGACAGCTTTGAAATTCCTGAATTAATTGACATTACTGTTAAGGACACTGAACATTTTGAGATCCCAGCGACACAGGAATTAACAGATGATTTAAAATCTCCACAAATTCAAAATTTGTCAATTAATGAAAATGAACACGAAGAATTCCCAGCTACACAAGATATGTCACCAGAGCATGAAGAAATTCTGACAACTCAAGAAGTTTCAAATAAGCAAGGACGGTTAATTTCCATATCAGGCATTCAAGATGCTTCAGCGCGATCAACTGCAACTAATAAGATGCCGTTTTCTGTGTATGAAGATTCTATATGTGAGGTGCCACAAGTTGCACACAAACCATCAATAGTTCAGCCTTTAAATCAATCAACTGCCAATATGTCACGAAAGGAAAATTTAATAGTTCCACAATTCAAACGAACCAATTCAGACGAGTTCCTTGATTTGTGCAAAAGTTCGCCACAATTAAACTATAAGCCAGCACAAGTCATTGGGAATCAACCGAGAAATATAATCAGTGACTTACCGAAAAATGAGATTAGTGACCTGCCAAGAAATGAAATTAGCGACTTACTTAAATTCTCAGATGCTAAATCGAAATTGTCACTTGAAGCCACTTTCAATGACTTGCAAATTAATAAGCCATTCAAAAGTCCTAGTCCAACAATGAATATTTTTGAAGCTGATCTTAATACTGAGAAATTCAATTTGCCACTTAAATTCGGCATTAATTCAACCGTTATTGGAGATGTCACAAAGGTTGTTCCTGTCACAAAGAAACCAGAATTCAATGAATTCTTAGATTTGAGTATTGAAATGAATGAAGACGAATTTGATCGTTTGGGAAAGAATAAATCACAAGCTGCTGAGAAAAAGGTACGTCTTAACATCTTTAAGAGTTGACAATTTGAATAAATCTAATTTTTTATTAGCAAGAAGATGTCTTCAAAATGCCGATTGTGCCTCCACCAATACAGAAAACAGTCGATCAGCCCCAAACCAGTAAACAACAAGAAAAGAAAAATGAATTTGAGATTTTCCAGGATGATGAAGAAGATGATGATTTAAGTAAAAGTATTTACCATAATCTAAAAAAAGACCAGACAATTGTCGAGTTTGAAGATGTAGAAACTTGGGAAGATGAAAAAATGTGCAGCTTCATAGGCGACGGTCCAAATCGTTATGAATACACAATCATTCAGAATTTCGATGAATCATTGTCATTTAAATTAAGAGATGCTATTGTGAAGAGCAAAGGAAATCCATTTTCTAAAGATGTTCGCACATTGATTCTTGAACAATGCAATTTCGAACAATATCTTGAAGATCACATTGATTCCTGTTCTTTATTAAAGAATGTTCCTCAATTAAAAACCGGAGGGACTTTACAGTGTGGAAATGACATGTATAAAGTGGCTAAAATTCTTGGAAAAGGTGGATTTGGTTCAGTTTTTGAAGTGCGCAACATGAAGAACAATGAATCGTATGCAGCAAAGCAAGAAAAACCACCAAATCTATGGGAATATTATATTTTAATCGAACTAGTCTCTCGATTAAGTTCAAAGAACATTAATCACATGATTCCAGCTTATATGCATGTCTACAAAGCTATTGTTGCCAATAATGCTAGTGTCTTAATCTCGGAATATTCTCCACATGGATCACTCATTGATGTTTGCAATAAAATTAAGCAAGGCACGAGTAAAAACGTTGATGAATATATTGGAATGATTTTTACAACACAGCTCTTGTCTATTATTGATTATCTCCATTCATGTCACATCATTCATGCTGATATTAAGCCTGACAATTTTGTTTTGATGTCCAAGTACGTAAAATGTCTAGTTTAATTATTAATCTTTTAATTCTTGTTATTTTACTTAATTTTCTTTAGAATTGCTATTGGAATGAAAGTTCCATCACTGCAGCTAATAGATTTTGGATCTGCAATTGACATGGATAGCTTCGATAAAGATGATGAGTTCACTTATGTCGTGAAAACAGACAATTTTACATGCTGTGAGATGCTTGAGAATCGGCCATGGACATATCAGACAGATCTTTTTGGTATTTGTGGGACAGCTCATGTGATTCTATTTGGAAAGTATATGGAAGTTGAAAAGAAGTCAAGCAATTGGCAAATTAAGACAAGATTCCCAAGATACTTCCAGAAAGATATTTGGGATATATTCTTCAATACTTTACTTAATGTTCCAGACTGTAAGACTATGCCGAATCTTCAAACGTTGAAGCAGCACTTTGATGAAGAAATCTCATACAGACAAAAGTATATATCAGATAAAGTGGCTGAATTTAATAATGCTCTGCTTAGTTAGAGCCTGTCGCTATAAAATATGATGTAAAAATCAAAATATTTTTAAGAATATAATTTTTTACCATAGACATGCCTATTTGCTAAATTTTATAATATAATAAATGAAAAAATATCTATTCAAACTATAATCAATAACTTTTTGTAATGACTGAATGAAGCCTGATCGAACCGTTCAATTTAAATTTGATTTTTCGAACATCATATAAGTAAGAAGTAATTAGAAACAGCCTCAAGCGCATAATTGATGCTTCACACTCTGCTTGCTTTTATGGTTCACGAGCAAATACAGAAAACACAACTTACGTAGAAAACCAACCAAATTCCACGTCTCTTTTGATAGATTGATTGCTGTACACAATAAAGAAGAGATTTTTCGTTTAAAACAAAAATTAAACAGAAAGTCTTTTGCATAGATCAAACTTCAGCTTAAGTTTCTGTCTTGGGTTTTAAATTGCTAATCAATAGGCAACATCCAATCGAAGTTTGTTAATTCCAGAAATTCCCGAAGAGCAACAGATTTTTCTTGGTTCCTTTAAGTTTTTGAAGATGGTAAGCTGGAAATTTTATGCAAGGAATGTTGAAATTCAGTCAGGTTTTATTAGTATATATAGATAAGCTGAATCGCAAAAAGCAAGTTGATTCCCAAATTTATTTTTTTTATATTCACGTATAACTACACAAGAATCGTGCAAAACCTAATCCATAGACCACCATGTGGCATTGTTCCTAAACTCTTTTATCAGCATGCCAAAAATTAAATTGATAAGTTCATAATAGATTTAAAAAAATTGGATACCAATATATTACCAGTAATAAGGTTTAGCATCAATCCCTTACTTTTTAAATGCAGTCAATTATCGTTATGTATCATCAACACGCATAGATCTACCAATAATCTCTTTCGAAAAGCATTGGTTCACATATTTGGTTCAATAAATTTTCTACTTTTTTTTTCTCTCTCCGATGCTTCTCGAATGTCTTATTTTACATTCTTAGTTTTAAGCCATTCAATTGCTTTATCATAATCCATACCATAACAATATGTGCGAATGATGATTTTAAAACTAGATCTCAACATCACATACTAAATCTTCAAAAGAATTGAGCAAGTCATTCAATGATGTAGATGCTATTTCAGCTTCAACATAACTGCATTCTACTGAATGACGTCAAGTACGAGATTGTACATGACCAGACTTGGCATGGAAGTTTCAAAATAAAGTTGGGAACAATTTTTAAAAAAGTCTTACTCACCTTAAAAAATTCAAATTTAAAGAGTGTAGATCAACCTTGTGTTTGCACCATTCTTAGTTGAGCTACTTCCGTATGTCGACGATCACGCATAACAACTCTTTGCATTTTTAAGATTTTAGATGTATTTTCACCATGAATCATCAAATGCCTGTTGACAAAATCAGCAACTTGCTCTTCTGTATCTTCGTTTTCCACTGCATGATATACTGGACTTTGTCTTCTTAATTTTCTTTTTGGAAAATCTCTAACTTGATCTGCTGCTCGATGAATAAAATCTGATCATCGCAATTGTATCTTTCCTGTGTTTTCATGAAAATTTAAAGATTAAAAATCTTATTACCATTTCCTTTCGTCTTGCTTAGTTCTTCTTTCGTCTTCTATCTTCTGCTTAATTTGTATGTGGTTGACTTCTTCCAGCATAAATAATTTAATTTTCTTGATTTTATCATTTGGTTCGTTTCCATATCACGTAACAAATTTAAATGAATCCTTTTTGCATTGGATATGTTGATGCAGCAGATTTAACAGCTTAAAATTCGGTTCAATGTCCAAAAATATTATTTTTCTTTGAATTCTTCTAAGATTGAATGAGAAAAAAAAAATCCTAGCAACCTTTGAAATTTGAACAATTCTGAATTTTTTTCAGTTTTGTTTATACAATGGAAGCAACAAGATCATTCGAGTTGACAACGGAGGACATCAAGGAGTTGATTCAAAGGATGAATCAAATTTTGGAGGAAGAAGAACAGCGAAATGGGAGCAGAGGTTCAATCATCGATAGCGAAAATGTGGAGCCTCAAGTTGAGGAAGAGGTAAGCATTAATTTTATATGATTTAAATCACATTGTATGGGGATTCTTTTTGGGATTTTATATCACTTGAAGGTGAAAATTTGTTTGGGAATTTTCAGAAGATTAATTAAAAACATTAAACATTAATCATGGATATCCTTTCTGGCTTTTGGATATTGTAGTATGCAGATGTTGGTATAGCTCAAAATGATAAAGCATGAATGGATCTAGCATCATATGAGGAACTAGTCAATTCCAGTCCCTTTAAAGCATTTTTTGATAAGTTTTCATTGTCAAAGAGGTATACGTTTGTATTCCTTAGCCAGAGGTATGATTAGACACTGGAACTGCCCAGTTCCTTTACATCCCAAAAAAAATTTTTTGTTTCCTTTTAATCAAGGAATCACATCTTGGAACAAAAATTTTTTGAGGAACCGACCGGTTCCTTTAGTGCCTGAAGACTGAAAATGCTCAAAAAAAGTGCTTAATTCTTTAATAACTTAATATTTGACATTTTTAGTCTTCAGGCACTAAAGGAACCGGTCGGTTCCTCAAAAATTTTTTTTTTGTACCAGGATGTGAATCACGATTTAAAAGAAACAAAAAACTTTTTTTTGGGATGTAAAGGAACTGAGCAGTTCCAGTGTCTAATCATATCTCTGGCTAAGAAATACAAACGTATACCTCTTTGACAATGAAAACTTATCAAAACATGCTTTAAAGGGACTGGAATTGACTAGTTCCTCGTATGATGCTAGATCCATTCATGCTTTATCATTTAGAGTTGTACCAACATCTGCATACTACAATATCCAAAAGCCAGAAAGGATATCCATGATTAATGATTAATGTTTTCTAATAATCTTCTGAAAATTCCCAAACAAATTTTCACCTTCAAGTGATTTAAAATCCCAAAAAAAAAAATGCCCATACAATGTGATTTAAATCATAAATCACAAATAAATCTTTCATACAAAATGATTTAAATCATAAATCAAAAATAAATCACTTGTGTAAAATGATTTAAATGAAAAATCATTTTTCAAATCATTTTGATGATGATTTAAATCCTTACCTTTAAATTTTGAAAAATTTAACAAATTTTTTTTTCCAGGAAATGAACCAGTTCATCAACAGTATGCCAGCTCTCATTCCAGATTATGAGCTCGAGGATCCACATCTCCTGGATAGACACTCTTCGCCAATCATTTCTGCTCCAATTCCTGAGGAATTGGAAGGTGGATGGCAAGATGAATTGAAAGGTGGATGGCAAGATGGATTGGATCAAGAGTTGGATGAAGGCTATCAAAATTTGTTGGACCAGAAATTTTATAGCGACTACCAGCCATTGGCTTACGAGTTGCTGTTCGTCGGACGATTCCTCTCCAAGGATTTTCATTGTGCGGTTGAAGAACCTTCAAGAGATTTGCCTCTTAAGCTGTTGGATTATGCATCTCATGCAGGTTCAACAGTAAAGAGGCAAATGAGGAAGTTTGTTCGACTGTACGATGTGGAGAATAGACGAATGCAAATTTCGACGTCCAACATGTTGAGTAAGCATCGTGAGCTGAAGCTTTTGCTCATGAAGTATGCGATTTCGCAAGAAATCGAAGAGCTTCAGCAAGATCAAGAAGAGCTGGTTCCTCTTATTTTGTGCTTGATGCAATGGTTCAAGGGAGCGTCTTTGGAAGTCTTGGAGGGTCTAGAGGAGTTGTTGATTGTGTGGATCAATCACTTCCATGACATCATGCTCATGAGAGAAGTCGGGATCTGCTTATTTCACCATCCCGTACTAGCATCGGCACTCCAAGGATTTGTTTCATCACAAATCAGTTCCCATTTCGCTGTAAGTAACAAATTCATTACATGACTCTAGTGAATTCAAATTCAACTAGCTGGAGTTCTGACTATTAATATTAATAAATCTTTTTCATTTATTTTAGGACTATGAACCTCTTACGATTGCATCGGACATGACGTTTTCTGTGCCATCAGCTGTTGATGGACCATCGAGCCGATCCAATCTGGAAGAGAAGCCCAAAAAAAAGCGCAGGAGTTTTTGGAAGACTCTTAAACGAATGTTCTGTTGTGCGAGCAAACCTGAGGAGCACGAAGCCGAAGAGCTTCAACGTTAGAACGTGAGTGAAAGTAGATTAGGGGTTAAGGGTGTGAGGGGGTAGGGGTTGGGTAGGCGAGAAGAGCATTATCAAATCTATATGGGAGTTGCGCCCCATTGACGCCAAGGGAAGGGTTTGGGTGATTGGGTGAGGGGGTAGGGGTTGGGTAGGCGAGAAGAGCATAACCAAATCTATATGGGAGTTGCGCCCCATTGACGCCAATAGAAGGGTTTGGGTGATTGGGTGAGGGGGTAGGGGTTGAAATTGTGTTGCGAGGGGGAAGGGGTTGGATAGGCGAGAAGAGCATTATCAAATCTATATGGGAGTTGCGCCCCATTGACGCCAAGGGAAGGGTTTGGGTGATTGGGTGAGGGAGTAGGGGTTGGGTAGGCGAGAAGAGCATAATCAAATTTATATGGGAGTTGCGCCCCATTGACGCCAAGAGAAGGGTTTGGGTGATTGGGTGAAGGGGTAGGGGTTGAAATTGTGGTGCGAGGGTTAAGGGTAGGCGAGAAGAGCATAATCAAATCTATATGGGAGTTGCGCCCCATTGACGCCAAGGAAAGGGTTTGGGTGATTGGGTGAGGGGTAGGGGTGATTGGTAGTTTTGTTAACGTAAGGGGATTTTTCTTTTAAACAATCTGGACATGAATGAACTACAATGGCGCGTTCGAGTTTTTTATATAATTTTTATCGAACGAGGCTTATCCTCTATAAAAAGGGCTTTGAACTTTTTAGGAATTACAAGAGGGGGTTGAGGGTGGGCTGTCCAAAAAAAAAACATTACTGTCAATTCGTCCGTCCGTATTATCCTGTTTATTAATCCATTTCTTTTTCAGCTCTTACTTTACTTTGGTTTGGGTGATTGGGTGAGGGGTAGGGGTGATTGGGTGAGGGGTGATTGTTGGTTTTGTTAACGTAAGGGGTTTTTTCTTTTTAATAAAATGGACATGAATCAATTTCAATGGCGCGTTCGAGTTTTTTATATAATTTTTATCGAACGAGGCTTATCCTCTATAAAAAGGGCTTTGAACTTTTTAGGAATTACAAGAGGGGGTTGAGGGTGGGCTGTCCAAAAAAAAACATTACTGTCAATTCGTCCGTCCGTATTATCCTGTTTATTAATTCATTTCTTTTTCAGCTCTTACTTTACTTTGTATTTCGTGAATTTTTCCAATTCTTTCACAACAAATACTTCCGGGCCGTTGAGAGTCATAACAAGATCTTTGCCCAATAAATCCTGAACGTGAGCTCTCTATTCATGACTCCAAGCCATGCCTTACGGTGTTACAGCTTGTTCTTGTTGGTTTGGAGGGGACGTAAAGGCCAGTGGTACTGAAATTCGTTGACTCAAGGCGGTTTTGATCTTTATAGAGGCGCTTCCAGATGGGTCGCACACCCTTAATGATAGATGCATCACGGCATTTAATGTAACCCGGTGATGTGTTTAACTTACAGTTTTTGTCATAGTTGGGAAAACTATGCTATCCTGTAAGTTGCAACTAAGTCGTCTAACGAAAGTTGTTTGATTTAAGAAGGAGCGTATCACTGAGGAATTCGACCAAAAATTGATCATTAACCAGGGACTCGTTCTGTTGACCTTCGCGAGGTGAGTCCTGTGATCTTTTCTATTTCGGTAGAAAAGAGGCTGACAAACAGAAGTTGTGATTTGAATTGGAAATTTTGGAGTTTCAGAGTTACAACTTTTTTGAATCCGAATTTTTCGTGTTTTAATATTTGGAACTCGAAATTTTCGTGTTTCAATTTTTGGAATTCAAATTTTCGTGTTTCAACTTTTGGAATTTGAATTTTTCGTGTTTCAATATTTGGAATTCGACTTTTTCGTGTTTCAACTTTTGAAACTCGAATTTTTCGAATTTCGATTTTTTGAACTCGACTTTTTCGTGCTTCAATATTTTAACTCGAATTTTTCGTGTTTCAATTTTTTGAACTCGATTTTTTCGTGTTTCAATTTTTGGAGCTCGAATTTTTCGTGCTTTAATTTTTGGAATTAGAATTTTTCGTGTTTCAATATTTTGAACTCGAAATTTTCGTGTTTCAACTTCTGGAATTCGAATTTTTCGTGTTTCAATATTTTAACTCGAATTTTTCGTGTTTCAATTTTTTGAACTCGAATTTTTCGTTTTTCAATTTTTTGAACTCGACTTTTTCGTGCTTCAATTTTTGAATTCGAATTTTTCGTATTTCAATTTTTGGAATTCGAATTTTTCGTGCTTCAATTTTTGGAATTAGAATTTTTCGTGTTTCAATATTTTGAACTCGAAATTTTCGTGTTTCAACTTTTGGAATTCGAATTTTTCGTATTTCAATTTTTTGAACTCGAATTTTTCGTGTTTCAACTTTTGAAACTCGAATTTTTCGAATTTCGATTTTTTGAACTCGACTTTTTCGTGCTTCAATTTTGTAACTCGAATTTTTCGTGTTTCAATTTTTTGAACTCGATTTTTTCGTGTTTCAATTTTTGGAACTCGAATTTTTCGTGTTTCAATTTTTGGAATTCGACTTTTTCGTGTTTCAATATTTTGAACTCGAAATTTTCGTGTTTCAACTTTTGGAATTCGAATTTTTCGTATTTCAATTTTTTGAACTCGAATTTTTCGTTTTTCAATTTTTTGAACTCGACTTTTTCGTGCTTCAATTTTTGAACTCGAATTTTTCGTGCTTCAATTTTTGGAATTAGAATTTTTCGTGTTTCAATATTTTGAACTCGAAATTTTCGTGTTTCAACTTTTGGAATTCGAATTTTTCGTATTTCAATTTTTTGAACTCGAATTTTTCGTTTTTCAATTTTTGGAATTTGAATTTTTCGTGTTTCAATATTTTGAACTCGAAATTTTCGTGTTTTAATTTTTGGAACTCGATTTTTTCGTGTTTCAATTTTTGGAATTCGACTTTTTCGTGTTTCAATATTTTGAACTCGAAATTTTCGTGTTTCAACTTTTGGAATTCGAATTTTTCGTATTTCAATTTTTTGAACTCGAATTTTTCGTTTTTCAATTTTTTGAACTCGACTTTTTCGTGCTTCAATTTTTGAACTCGAATTTTTCGTGCTTCAATTTTTGGAATTAGAATTTTTCGTGTTTCAATATTTTGAACTCGAAATTTTCGTGTTTCAACTTTTGGAATTCGAATTTTTCGTATTTCAATTTTTTGAACTCGAATTTTTCGTTTTTCAATTTTTTGAACTCGACTTTTTCGTGCTTCAATTTTTGAACTCGAATTTTTCGTGTTTTAATTTTTGGAACTCGATTTTTTCGTGTTTTAATTTTTGGAACTCGAATTTTTCGTGCTTCAATTTTTGAACTCGACTTTTTCGTGTTTCAATTTTTGAACTCGAATTTATCGTGTTTCAATTTTTGGAATATTATTTTTTGGAGTGACAATTTATGAAATTTAAATGTTAAGTTTGAAATTTAAAATTTTCAAGTCGTGGATACTCAGGATTAATACTGAAAAATCTCAAAAATCCTTTAAAAAAAATCCCTGAGCCAATAAACGTGGAAATGTAAAAACCCTTTTAAATCCCTGAAGCATTTGATGAATAATACATCCAATATTCGAATTCTAATTTTTGAAATACACTTACACACTAGGCGTGGAAGTTGTTTCAGTTGTCAGACAGACAAAAATTAGACATAAAATTTTCGAAATTTGGCGTGAAAATTGCGCTACAAACACCGCAAAAAAAGGTTAAATTAGAAAAAGTTTATTTTGCAAATTTAATTAAAAGCTGATTAAAACTCATTAAAACTCAAGATATTTTCAGTGAAATTTACTTTAGACAGTTAAACATGGCGATACCTGGATCGATTGGAAAGGATAATTTGGTAAATAATTGAATATTTGAGTGATTTCATAAAATTTTAATTTAACAATTTTCTAGAATATCAGCTTCAGACTTAATAGCAAAACAAATGTATTTGACGGTTCCTCGAATGCGTTAGTAAATGCAAAAGTGAATATTGTTGGATCAGCAAGTAGCTTTGGACTGGTTTTTGTTGGATCATCAAATGCTGAGATTTTCGTGATTTGTACGAAAGATTTGGAACTTCCAACAGCATTAGATCAAAATGCTCCAGTTCGTAAAATTCCTATGCCATCGCCTGTTACTCAATTAGCTACAAACTGTGACGGATCAATTCTGGCTGTTGATGTTAAAATAAATGGTGTTCCTCACATCCAGATGTATTCAGTTCCTTCGTTTTTAACTCCTGTAAGTTTATTGAAGACCATTAACATCAGGAAGTTACTTACTATGAACATTTATTATTTTAGAACATTCAAAAAATCAGCGAACTTCGTCTGTCAGCCGATAACGCGAATTCAACTCAGTTGTGTTGGAATCCAGTAATAAATTCAATCCTTGCTGTTTGCACTGAAAGTGGAGGACTTAATTTGTATTCGTTTAAAGAACAAGGAGTTGCATTTCACAATATAGATCCATCATTAAAGGCAAAGTGTTGTTGTTGGTCACCAAAAGGCAAACAGATCGTTGCTGGATTCATGAATGGAAGAATAATGCAATTTAATATGGAACTAAAGCCGGCTAGAACAATAGAATGTCCACCAACAATATTTCCAGGCGGCAACTTTGATGTGATTGCTATTCAATGGCTTTCCACTTATCAATTTGCTATCGCATTCCTAAGTCATCAAGAGGCAGCAAGACCAAGTAATAATTTTTAATATTATAGTTTGTTCGATTTTATTATCTTTTATTTTGCTTAGATAAGTAGTTTTTCCCCCAAAATAATAACTAGACAAGTTGAGCATCAATTCTGAAGCACATGTGAGACTTTTTATTGTCACCAACTAAATTGACTTCAATTTCTGTCTTCATTGATGGATAACTGCTCTTAATTGGTGCTTCGACGTAATAAACGGCTTCGTCATTAACATTTAATGGACACTTTCCTTCCTTCAAGTGAGCACATCCATTTTGATGCTCTACCGGTAGATTAATTGGAACTTTGAGGGTCCAAACTTTTGCAGACAATTGTGGAGTTAAAGTTTTAGTCGTCTCACTAGCTTTAAATCTGATTTCTGCTGTTAAATCACTGCCTTTACGGAATTTACATGGCATCTTTTCACAACCTTTGAAAGTCACACTTTTTGGAGCTTTTAGAGATGATGAGCCTTTAGGATTTATAATAAGTTGCTTGAAAAAAGAGTATTATTTCATCTTTAACGAGATCTTACATGATTTCACTTCAAGGGAATGACCCACAGCGCACAATGTAGCTAAAATTACCAAAAATGTAAACTTCCTCATTCTGTAAAACTTCGTATCTTACTGATTTGATACTTCTAATAATCGTGATTTTTATTCGCATATCTTATCAGCAAATTGTCAAGCCTTTATCAAAAAAAAAATAATGATTCATGAATTAAAATAATCAATACTTCAAAAAAATTTATTTTATTGGCAGCAATGATATAAGCAGGCAGTATTTTGACAAATTTACTTACTTTTTGTAATATTTGCTGAATTTTGTATTCGTTCTTATAAAACGTGTAAATTTATAAAATATTAAATACTTTCTTCCTTGATTTAGTTTTACACATACTCAACGCACCAAAAGCCGGTCCTCCACAATACATTGTCTACAATGATGTTTGCTACAGCACTTCTGAAATTCGACCAAGCAAAATGTACTTGCAATACATTCAACAATGGGGGATGTTACTTGTTGCGTCCGCAAATTGTGTTGATGTGAGCTTTTTGAGAATTTGTAAACCAGGTGATATTCCAGAATGGATGCAAGAATTTCCAAATGATCAATTTCCAGCAGAAATGCCACTGACACCTGAAAAGGATGAATCATTTCCTGTTGGATTTGAATTTGAGACAGCATGTACAAATAAATTATTACAAGAAGATGGAAATCCTTATCCTGTAATGCCAATGATTCATTTAGTATCGACATATGGTGTATTATGTTCATTTTATATCCTTAATACAACATCTACTTATGTTGATGTATGCTCACCACCACGTCCAATTGATCCAAGAGTCCAGAGCTTATTTACAGTCAATGTGTCTGCAAATGTAGTTAAAAGTCAACCACAAAGAAGTGTTTTTCAAACACCGACAAAAATAGAAGCACCTGCACCAATAAGCACTTCAACCCCAGCAGTACTTCCTAAAACAAATTTATTTGGATCAGTTCCAAATGCATCACCATTCAGTTTAGCTCCACAAAGTCAATCAAACGCATTTAGTGGATTTTCTATGCCACCAAGTTCACAACAACAACAAGTTAAGCCACAACCAGTTACGATGCCATTCCAAATGCCAGCATCAAAACCTGTAATTGCTCCTACTCAGCCAATAATTCTACCAGTTCAAGCAGTTCCTCAGAATCAACCATTAATTACTGTCCCACCGACTTATAATCCTCAAATGACACAACAAAAAACAGAAGTTAAAGAAATTGCAGTAAGTGAAAAATTGACAGACGCTGAAGATGAGCTTATTTACTTAAGAATGATCCAGGATGAAATGAAGGCATTCGAGCTTGAATTAAACTTTATTATGGAAAAGTCTAAATCATTAAAGGTTAATATTGGAACAAAAGAAGAGTCCGCTGAAATGAGACGAAAATTAGAAGAACTTGATGAATTAAAAAAGGAAGCAAATGAGACAGTAGAATCATTAAGAAGTGACATACAGACGAATAGACTTGGATTAACTGAAATGTTCTCAATGGTTTACGAAGCGAAATCTAAAATGGATCAAGCGAATAATGAAAGATCCATTATAAAGCCACATAATCAAATTCAGGATCGTTCAATTAAAAGAACCTTAGATACGTTAAAGAAAATGATATCGCAATGTGAAATGCAGATTCAAGTTGTCATTCAATTACTCAATAGCCAATGGGCAAATTATCAAGACAGTTTGGGACGGAATAAAAAAAATAAGATGCATGTGCCTAGCTTAGAAAGTGTATATCAAACCTTGACTAAGCAGCAAGAAATCGTTTACAATTTAAGTGCAAAAATAAATCTTTTGAAGACGAAATTGGGGATTTGTGACGATGTTAAGAAGCAAAAGAATGCGAATGTTAATAACACAATTGAGTCATTGTCAGACTCAATCATTTCAATGTCTTTAATCGATCAAGTTCAAAATGAAAATTCTAAATTGACTTCGAAAAAGCTTAACAATCTTTTAAACTATTTAAATAACAGAGAAGTAGTTACAATCAAGCCACAACGACCGAAATTGCCAGGATTGAATTCTGAAATTGTTATTGAGAAGAAAATTCAGGCAATTAAGAATTTAAAGAGACCGGAGCCTAAAAGAGCTTTGGTGCCACAGCAAAAAGAGCTTGTTCCTCAGCCAAAACCAATTCCAGTAGTTCCAAATATCCCGAAAACTCAACCATCAGAATCTGTCTACGACTTTTCATCAATGCAGCAACAAAGTGCTCAAAAACCACCAATTTTCACTCCAGTTACGAATACTGCAACGCAACCTCAATTATCATTTGCTAAAAAACCAGAAGAACCGACGAAAACTTCGGGCTTTTCTTTTGGAAGTGCTTTACAAACTGTTCCACAATCAAATTTTGGACTAAGCTTAAGCACATCAACTAAATCAGGACTGAATTTAAGCACATCCAGTAATCCAATGAATTTTGGAAATTCCTCAATGCCACCACCTTCATTTACTCCGAGTGGATTCGCTACAAACTTAAGCGCTGAAAAAAGGAAGGAAGATTCAGTGACAATTACGAAAATCCCACAAGCTGTTCCAAAAACGACTGTAGAAGCTAAGCCAATATCGAATGCAAATTTAACAGTATCTGCAAACTTCTCCGTTCCATTGCCGCCAAAAACATCACCGTCAACTGTAAAGGAAATATCAAAAGTAGAGGAAAAGAAGAAAGAGGAACCTAAACCACTTACAACAAATGAAACTGCTTCCTTTACATTCTCATTGCCTGGAAAGAAAGAATCACCGGCATCGAATAAACCAGCTTCTGTAATCACTTTTGGTAACTCTCCGTCGACTGCTTCAGACAATGTAAAAAGTGCATTTTCATTTGGTTCCGCACCTAATGCATTCAGTTTTGGAACTGCTAGTAAAACTAACGAAGTTAAGCCACAAGCTTCAACAACTAGCTCAACATCAATATTCTCAGGAGGTTCATCATCATTTGGTTTTGGAGATGCTGCTAAAGTGACATCAAGTGGAACCACATCAATTTTTGCGGCTGCATTGTCAACGCCTCAAATCCCAAAAACTGTCGAAGATTTAAAAGTTTCTCCATCCTCAGTTCCCACTATTGCAAGTTCATCCAGCAGTGCTCCTTTATTTGGAATTGGTACATCAGCTGCACCACCATCAGATAGCAAATCATCGTAAGTATCCTCAATCTTATATTTTAAAATTTTATTTCGGTTTTCAATAATGATTAAATTTTTTTATCTCACAGATTCTCGTTTGCTAACTTTGGAGCTTCAATTACAAGTACAGTATCAGAACCTGTTTCTTCCATTACGACTCAAAGTGCCACAGTTTTTGCTCAAAAAAGTGATACAAATAAAACGCAAGCAGTTTCAAGTAGCACGCCTGCAGATTCAAGTACAATAACTCCACCTCCTTCAAATGTTGTCCAATCTTCAACTGCTGATTCCGTTCTTCAAGGATTAAATATTTGTTCTCCTATCACAACATTAATAGCACCTCCAGCGCCAACAAACATTTTTGCATCGCCACTTCCACCAACTAAAACAGAAACATCTTCATTTTTCGGAAGTAGTTCATTTGCTACTGGTTTTGGATCACCTAGTGTCGCTACCACTAAAAGTACAATATTCTCAACACCTACATCAACTGTTACTACAACAGTATCAAGTTCGACGCCAGTTACAAGCACTACACCATCTGAATCAATTTTTGGACAGGCAGTGAAAACAACGCAAGCATTTGGAGGCTTAGATTTAAGTACAAAGTCACCTACAAATACTGCATTTGGACAATCATCACTTGTTAAGCCTGATCAATCAGTTTTCGGACAGAATTCAGTTACTGTGACTTCAACGCCGGCCACGACAGAAACGTTTAGCAATATTTTCGCTGCAGCAGCTGCCAATTTAGATTCAAAGCCTGCAAATACTTTTGGAAGTACTCCAGTATCATCACCATCTAATATTTTTGGTACGGCTACAACACAAGTCTCTTCCTCTACATCAAATGTTTTTGCAACACAACAATCCCCTCAAGGCTCGATTTTCGGACAGACACAACCAAGTCAACCTTCTCAAGGATCAATTTTTGGACAGGCAGCTGCTACAACATCAAGCAATTCTGTTTTTGGACAAGCAACATCAACTACTCCAAGTGGATCAGTTTTTGGTCAAGCTACTACGACAGCTTCGACAGGATCTATTTTCTCTCAAGGATCATTTTCATCGCCAAATACAACAGGAAATATTTTTAGTGGAACTTCACAAACTCAATCGCCATTTGGTGCTGCACCATCAAGCTCAGTTTTTGGATCAGGAAGTCAACCAAGTCAACAATCTACATCCATATTCGGTGGTTCGAGTGCTTTTGGACAAACTGCATCAGCACAGCCAAGTTCAAACATTTTTGGAAGTGCTGCGCCAAATACACAAACCAGTCCATTTGGAGGAAATATTTTCACACAGAATCAAGCTCAATCCTCATTTGGAGGAAATGCAACATTTTCTAATAATTTTGGACAGAGTTCATTTGGATCTGGTGGTTCTATATTCACTCAGCAACAGAATCAACCAGTTTTTGGCGGTGGTGCAACTTTTGGAAGTCCGAAATCTAATATTTTTGGAGGAACTGTTCCTTCTCCTCCACAAAGTCCTCAACAAGGCAATAACATTTTTGAGCAACTTGGTCAGCAACAGTCAGGAAATTTATTCGGAAGTTTAGCACAAGCCACACAGCCACCACAACAGCAAGGAGGATTTATCGGAAGTGCATTTTCAAGTTGGCGTTAATTTTATGTTAAGATAATTGTGGAACTAATTTCATTTGTTAAGAAAATAAACTTTACTTCAATAAATTTGTTTAATCTGAATTGGAATCTAGTTCTCTTACATCCAAATGTGTTCATTCCAAAAAATCCAAAACCATGTGATTATCATAAAATTTTATTTTTAACCCACAAAACTTCTTGGAAATATTCTCAGTCATTCAATGTCATATCCACAGCACATTTTCAATATAATTTTCACTTTTCCACAGCCATTGTTTTAATTATTGTTGGTAAAAGGATAAAATTAAGGAACAACTTCTTGTAAAGATCCACGAACATAAAATCAAATGAAGAGAAATTGAGAGGAAGCGAGCATGGCAATTGCGGTGAGGTATGATTTTCACTTCTTTCATAGACAGCAAACTACACTTAATTGATGGCATCCTTATTTCCGCACAATTAACGATAAAAAGGAACTTTATCTTTTCATTTTTGCTGAATTATCTGTTTTCGCTGTGCTTGTGATGAGGCAGGCTCGTTTCGTAACTAGTTAACGTTGACAAAAAAAATTAAGAGCATTAAGAATGAGTTGAAGCTTTGTATGAAGTGGATGTGGTTATGGAAATATGACAATTATGATTTTGAAGGTTTTAGAATAAGCGCGAAGATGTAGGTTGAATTAAGGGTCATATTTACTTTGAGGTAGGGATCAATGAATTGGATCAGAGGAAGCAAATTAAGAATTTGGTGTGAATAAAAAAAAAAATGTTAAGTTCAGTCTACAAAAATCTTCTTTCATTGTCATATTCGAGGACTTTATCAATATTTTTTGAATTTTTAGCATTTGGTTTTATCTTAGACATATCCGTTGACAATACAGTCTTGATGAACTCTCGATAGTCACATAAAACCGTTGAGGTACAAGCAACAAAGAAGTTATAAAAATTTGTAACTGTAATTCATGAAAAATGAAAATTTAAACATTTTTATTTTAAAATTGACATGAAGCACATAAAATAAAGCTGATCTAGTTAAAACTCTTCACGGCTTAAAATGCATTCCGTTGAGAGCAAATGCTGAATATTTAATAAAAAACCTGTTAATGGAATACTAAGAACATACAGTATGCATTAAAATTGTCAGTTTATGTGCTCGGGAAAATGCATTAATCTATGAATTTTTCATGCTGTTGCGTACATTTTACGTTGACGTAAGCTTTAATGTTATTCATAGTCCCCTTAAATTTATGCATCAAGCAATAAGAGTTTATTTAAAATTTTAATCT
Organism: Chironomus riparius; assembly: GCA_917627325.4. Classification (NCBI taxonomy): domain Eukaryota; kingdom Metazoa; phylum Arthropoda; class Insecta; order Diptera; family Chironomidae; genus Chironomus; species Chironomus riparius. Next base: position 30,415,659 of record OU895879.1, read on the forward strand.
ATGGCTTTAAAACATCAATTTCAATAAATTTTTAAAAAAAGTTTAAGTGTTCCTCTTTATTATGCAGTTTCAAGACATCAGAACTCACCACAAAATAATTTACAACAAAAAGGATTTTTTTTTCTCGTAAAGGAATTACAATAAAAGAAAGAAAAAGGAAAAAGGTATAAGGATATTCAATCACGCGACTCAGCGAAAAAGCACGGCACAAAAATGTAATTAAAAAGTCATTTGCATATTAAAGGTTTTCACCGAGCAAAGTGTTAAGGATTTCATTTTTTTTCTTCTTTGTCAAACCTTTTCATTTCATTTCCAACCGTATATTGTTGTCTGTGCTGCACATAGGAAAAAATCTTTTCTCCAACTCGCGAGAGGAAGGCATAAATCATTTCAATTAAGAGGAATTCTTATTTCATTTGTTTATGCGACGATGGCGTTTATCCTTTCATTCATTATTCATTAGACAATCCGTGCTGAATATTTTTTTGTTTTTTCCTCTTTGGGATAGTTCACAAATGAAGTTCATCTAAATCCGAGACGAAGACAACATGATTATCATAAACTGTTCGGGACCATTTAAAAAATATGTTGTTCCATGGAACACGTCATCTGCTTCTTTACTTTTACGCTCTTGTTAATTTACAGCAATATTGTCCAAACTTTGTGTCGTGGCACACAAGTGTGCTGTAGTTTAGTCATAAGATTAAGATTTAAGAATTAAGATTTGCCCAAGTTCAGTTCAAACTCTTGTTTTCATGTTGCATGCAAATAATTATTATTTTCACATCCACTGATTAAGTGTTGCTGTTCCTAGTCTCTAATTAGAGCAATGCTTCAAGTATCAATAACAACTAGCTGCTTACAATTCAAACTCTGTTCCAACATTTCATGTAAAGTTTTCAAATCATCCAAAAAAAGATTAATCTCTTCTGCATGCATAGAGCAATAATTTGTTTAAAAGTATTAAAAATAAAGTCATTTGATTACGTTACATTCCAGCTAATTGCTGCTTTCCAATAAACACTAGATATTTTGAGCGCTGCAACATCATAAATTGAATTAAAACGGCGTAGATGCATGCATGCAAAAATTTCCATATCCTCAATTTATGAGAAGCTTTAATTCTAGCTTAAAAGCATGAAGAAAAAAATTTCACACCACAAAAATAAGGTTAAAATTTTTGCAATTTAAAGATTATTCATTTGTGGCTTTATGCTCAAGCATTCATAAAATGGGAATGGGGTGCTCAAACCAAAAGACAGAAAAGCACACAGAGAAAGTTTCTCGTCCACAAAGGAATTAAACCATCTCATTCCATGTTGATGAACCAACAAAGTGTTATCAATTAACATAAATTTAAATGTATGTGTAGTTGTTGGAAGTCAAAGATGCTTTAAATTTTCTCCCTATAGTCTTAAGTGCTGCATCATCATCATCATCATAGTCATCAGCATATTATGGAAACAATTTAGAGTGAGAATATATGAAGAAAGAAATGAATTTTAATTTGTGCTAAATCAAGGCAAAAGAAAAACTTTGCATGTTTTTTAGTTCTTTTCATTGCGAATATGAAATATGGAAAATTATTGTCGACTGGATTATGGGGAAGTGGTTTGTAATAAATTTGCATATTCTGAAGTTTTGTAAACTCTAATTATGACATTGAGTGCTACATTTTTAGATTAATAATTTATGTGGGATCTTGAAAGTTTTTCTAAGTTTCTAATTGAAGCTGGATGTAAAATGTCTAATAGCTCCTTAACAACAATCTAGTAATGATCAACACATACCAATTTAGTGTCTTAAACTTAAGCAATATCAATCTGGCATTCCAAAATAACTTACAGCAAAAGAAATCTAAAATCCCAAAAGATGCTTAAGCTTAATGACATCGTACATGATACATTAAATTGAATTTTTATGATCCTTTTAGCATCAGAGCATTAGCATCACACATAACTTTTCTCTTTATAAATAAAATCTTCTGTCTCATCCCCAAAAAAATTAAATTTGTGGATGCATGTGCCACAACCACCACCAACATCACAAACTATTCTCGTCATGCACTTCGCATTAATGAGGGAAAAATCTTAAGTAAGTAAGGAAGTTGAACATTAAAAGAGATTATAAAGTTCTTAAGCATTGGATAGATAGCATTATACATTATTATAATAAACTTTTGGTGTTTTTAATGTTACGTGATTCTCTTAAGAGTTTCAATCTCTCTTACTCTCTTTCTCACTCTCCATGGATAATTCATGACAATTTTCTTGCTCACAAAAGACGAACATAAGACAATGGAATTATTGTGGGTGATAAATTGAAACCACAAAATCGGTTCTTTTTTTTGTTCGTTCTTCAGTTGCATATTTCTTTTCGTGTACATTTTTATGGCATTGTTAATTTGGCAATTAAAAATTTTTTTGCATTAAACTTCTCTCATTTAAAAAAATTATGCATAATTGATGTTGAACAATGTTATGGCTATATAAAGCCATAATCCCTTATTACTGGCTGTGTGCTCTCAATTCCATAAGACAATTTTGTATTTCATTTGTAACGACGGATATGAATTCAGAATTATGTCTTTTTTCTGAGCATATGTTGCTATTATAATGGTTTCAGAGTCCTCGTCATTTTGGAGGAAGTAGGCTGTTCATATAGGTTAGGGGCCGTTCATTTATGACGTCCACGGGGGGGGGGTGGGGGGGTCAGCAAGAAAAAAACAATAGAAATTCCTGGAAATCCATTGTTCTCTTTTAAAAAATTACCGTTATTTTCGGGCGTCATAAGTGATCGATCCCTTAGGAGATTGTGAGAAAGATCAGGCAGAAAATCACTCGATAAAAAAATGTCTTCAATTTGCTGAAATTTTGTCATAAATGCGTTTTCGTCACATAAAGCCACACAACAACCCTTTCTAAAACATTTTTATGTTTATGCTTCTTCCTCTTACGTACATGGCAGTGGCAAAAAAGCATAAAACTGCACTTCCTGATTCCAAAACATAAAAGAACGACTAAAGAGTTGGTGTGAAAATTAATCCCGTATTTTTATGGCTCCATCTGTCTCTCGTACTTTCATAAAACATTGCATAAACGCCCAACGTTTCAGTTTTGTGTATGTACGAATACAATTTTTTTCTTCTTCATTGCGAATGTAACACTTTGGGATCTGAAGGAAAGCAAAAATATTTATTTTTTAATTTTTATGGCTTTTTCCTGTTGTGCTGAAAGTTTTATGGATTTTTATGCTCCCTCTGCATGCCACATGAAATACAAAAATGTAAAAATCCTGAAATAATGCTTCCAATCAATGGCTTACTTTTTATTTTTATCCTCTATATATCCATAGATATTTGCAGTATAAACTCAGTAGGTTCAATTATCTATTTATGGCGCATGAAGACGAACAAAATTCTTGGTGATTAGTTACAGTAAGAGAAGCTTAAAATTGAGAAAATCAGGAGCGCTGTTTGTTTCAATATTGTAAACAATTAAAGCTTTCAATAATTATAATTTTCATAGTCAAACCACACAAAATACCCTTCGGCATAAATATCTATAATTACTTTTTCCACAGCTGTCATTATCGTTAATTAAGTTGTCACTTTCGGAAGTTTTCAGTAAATAAATTATCAATTTCTGTAATGAACTGTTGCTTTAACTTGTTTCACAAGGTAATTGTCTGTTTATTATCAAAAGTTGTCAATAACTAAATCTTGTTATAAATTGCCGGTTCCTCTTCTTTTTCACTAATAACTCACTCAAGTATTTTGTTGAAATGATGCTTGTAAGAATCATCAATTAAGTATATCAAGATCCAGATGACTCATTACCGTCACTATAAAGCTTAAACAGCCAGTCAATCTGACCAACACAGCAATCACAAAGAATCTTGTTGTCATAAGTTCCAATGGAAATAAAAAAATATTTCACTCCTGAATTCTCCGTGCATTCATTCATTTCATTAAGCCTCCTACTGTTAATTCCCACTTTTTGTGCAATGCTCTTTTTTGCACCACTTACAATGTACAGTCATTTGGAATGATGCCAATAGAGAAAAGGTAGACGGTAAAAAAAAATTGATACGAAGAAGAGACTGCTAATAGTAAGCTCATGTCCTTTTTCCAAGTTTTTTTCTTGGAATTTAATTTGATAAAATAAAAATGTAAAGCACTAATTACACTTCATGTAGCATTTTTGGACATAAGACAATTAAAAGGTTGGCTAATAATCGATTTATGGAGGAGAAAAAATTTAAGAATGAATTTCAATGCATGAAAGTTTTAGATTCTGACTAGGAAAGCATATTTGTGGCATACCATTGATAATATTTTTGCTGGAATGACTCAATTGATGCAAGTCGTTGCTCGAAATTTTTTGACGACACCAACCCTTCCCTAGCTATTCCCCTGATCTAATTAAAATTCTATGACAAAAAATGTGGAATTCCAATCTAGTTTAAAAATCTTTATGCATCAAAATAATCAAAACAGCACAAAAAAAGTTAAAAATTTTAAAATAATAGTTTTTGGCCGGTAAACTTTTCAAGAATATTCATCGAAACTTTCAACGTATTTTTTTTTTCATTTTAATTGCACTTCATTGCATTTATTGACGACATACTGTACGGTAATAATTCACATTTTACACTTTTGTATTTGTATACATATGAATTAGTATTATGTAGGATCAAACTTCTAATCTTCATATCTAGGTTTCAAATAAACAAAGGCTCTCGTTTCGATCTTCTGTAGGCGTGACGTGATACTTTTTCAGGTCCGTTCTAACAATATTCCATTCGTGGGTAATCTTGTAGCTCTCGTTCCTATTTCTCCCGCTACTCTTCAAGTTCCTGACCCGTTCCTTAATCCAACGTTGCCCAAATGCCCAATTATGGCTTGATCTTGTACATTAAGCAGTCGAAGTATCTAAACTTCCGAAAAAGAACAAATTTGAAAATGGCTGGATTCGAATCGACGACCTTCGAGTTACCATCCCAAATTTGAGCCAAGCGCCTTACCTATTCGACCAGCAAGGCACTCAACTGATTTTCGCTTATAAACCCTTAAACTGCTTTAAACACAAAGTTAATGAATCGTGCTTAAAAATTATTTTCATTCTCCACACTATCTGAGTTGAGACTTCTCATTCGTATTATTTACTGTTCCTCATATCATTTGAATCACCAAAATTCTCGAGTTATTTTACTTTATTCGATAAATTATCTGTCCGTTTTATGTTCACTTTTATATGTTCTTTGGCATGTATTTGCGGTTCTCTGTCGGCTCTAAAATACATATCTCTCCCTCATGCCATGACTCGTGGGAACAATGAATAAGAAAACGCGATAATTCTCCGAAATTTTATGCCGTATTTTTTTTAAATGTTGCTTCATTGCTGGCGAATGGAAAAAGTCACAATTTATGGAAAAGTGCTAGAATTTTTGTGTGTTCTATATTCTTCTGTGAAAATGCAACTCTTTTACTGTCTGCTGTTGCAATTATATCAAAATTAAAAATTCTTTACTATGGCTTTAAATTGTTCTCAACTATTGAAGAAATAAAAACAGAAAATTAAATATTCAGGATAAATTTCTTATGCACTGACTTATATACCATATTTTTAGGTTATTTTACACTTCTTATGACCTAATTAAAGTATGGAATCCTTACAAAAATTAATTAATTCATTCTTGCATTACAATCGTTTTAGTAAAAGCTAAATCCAGCAAAAATCTTCGTGTAATAATAAATAAATTTCTAGGTCGAAATCCTTAAAGACAAAGAATCTGAAATTCAATATGTGCGTCATAGCCAACAAATTAATTAATTATTCAATATATGCAAATAATTGCAATTTGCAATTAAACATGCATTTCGGTAATTAACAAGTTGTAAAATGTTTATTTAGGAAATTGTTCATTCTCAGCCTTAATAGCTTGTCTTATGATTTATTTATAGATAGTTTGTCGCTCCTAAAGCACGTTTAGATTGCCTGTAGATAAAACTGGTACATCTTCTTGTTTACTGGATTAAAAATAATATTTTTTAAATCGTCATTTACCTTGATACGTGATTTGATTGAATGTACAGCGGAACATAACTTTTGTTTTTTTAAATTAAATATAAGCCATTATTCAGTTTTAAATTATTTTGAATTTTATCCAAGAAAATTCGATAAATAATTGCGAAACATTAAATTTTATTTTTTACGAATGAATTTCTTTTACTTCTCCCTTAATCGGACCAGCCAAAAAAGTTCATGTAAATGCAACCAGTTCATTAATATTTTAAATTTCCGCCTATAATTTATGTTCTTTAATTTTAAAACTTTTTTTCAAGTTCAATGGCTTAAAGACAGTTTTTGTGTTTCATTTTTATACATTCAACACACAAATTAATTAAACAACAGACATCTGCGTAAGTTTTGTTTAATGAGGCATTATTTTTCATCTTTTATTCTATACGGATTCGATTTGACGTCATGATGACTTAAAAGACTACTCAAACTTACTACTTAACGTAATTTGTTTCTTGACTACATTAAGAGTTTCATTAACTCGGCAATTGGAAACAAACATTCGTTGGCTATGGCTTATAAATGATGGGGAAGCTTCTCAAATGACATTGCCATTTTTAACGCTGAATATTCAATCGCAAAATTAAGAATTAAGAATTGCCAATGATAATTTAAACAATAAAAATAATATTTAACACGTGATATGTGTCGGCAAATGTCAAGATCTAAGTTCAATTATTTTAAAAACAAGTTTTAAAAATTTGATTTAAATCTTTCATTACAAGTCCACAATTTAAAATTTCTCATCAATAAAATACAGCCAGTTGGCATCTCATAAAGCGTGAAATTCAGGAAATCATGATATTCATGTTAAATCATTTGGCTTTTGTAACTGCAACCCAAAAAAAATTATTGCTTATATCGCAATGACTTCATTGCCGTCTTTTTTAATCCACCAAACAAGTTTAACATTTTTTTCAACATCGACAATTTCTTTTGTTCAGCAGCATGCAGATTGAAAGAAATTTATCTCAAGCACTACTCAATACATAATAATATGTACAGCAACAACTCAATGCAACTGAGACTTCATAAAAAAATTAAAGAGAGTCTCTCTCACTTTTCAAATTTCTCTCAGAGAATGGAAAATAAAAGAAATTTTTTGCAAAATACAGTTCGCATGAATGAAAAGTCATTGGTTTTTAAAAACATCTCACGATCTCTAGCCTAAACATAGAAGCAACAGATTGCCACGTTGCACATTAAACAAATTGACATCAATTTAAATGAAAAATCTTTATTATGTGTGAAAATTGACTTTAATTTAATTAACTGCGAACACGAATCATTCCAATGTCTTCCTACAAAAAAATTTCTCAATTGTTAAAAATTAAGACATTGGTTTTTGTTGCTATCGAACGAGTAGAAATGAGAAAATACATTCCGTCAACAATCGTCAAGGTCGTTGTCATAAAAAGTTTTATGAATTGACTCGTGAAGCCTCTCAGTCGCCCAATTCATTTATTAATAAAGTCTTAAATTAATATGTGTGGTGAGAAATTTATATTGTTGATATATGTTGGATCTGATTTTCAATAAATCGTTCATAAGTATTCAGACGACAGAACATTCTCGATGCAATTATTATACAAGTCTAGAAATGCCGTTGCATTTTACACATACATTTAAAGAAAGAGAGAAATGTACCTTCAAATGTATTAAATCATTTTTAATAGCTTGTTTAAGGTATAAATGAAGTGATTTGATCACTTTGATTTGTTGGCTGACTTAATAGGGGAATGACCTTTTTAAGTTTTAGAGATTTAGATTTTCTTACTGCTCTTGTTATAAATACGTTCCTTCAGGGTTCAGATTAATTCAGATTGTTAAGTTTGAATCCATGGAAAGCAAATTCAAATCCAATTTCATGATGTCCAAATTACTAAGGTTTGTTTCACAGATCTAAAAACAATTGAAACTAGAAGATTTTGAAAGTTTTTCAAAACCTAATTTGACAACTTAAAATAAATGATGAGTTTGGATACTTCTTTAAGCCCTTTAGAATACCGACCATTGTTACGATAAGAAGTAATAATCAAAATAGTATCATTCAAAAATTTAATATTTATCCCATTTTAACAATAAGCAATTTCCAGTTGGATGTGATTGAACTCACTCAGACGATCAACACAACCTGCGCCTTAAACACACTCTCAACAATGATCGCGTTTACTATTTTATCTTTGTGTAAGTAAGTTAATTGAAAGACGAGCCCTCGAGTAAAGCGATTGGACGTGAATATCGTATGATCATTTTGCTCATTTTTCTTCTTGTTTCTTTTGCTTTGCTGCTTCACGCTATTATTTCAAATGAAATAAACTTTTAACACATGAAAGAAAATAAATAAAAATTTAAGTTTTTTTGTTCGCTTTGGTGCTTTTTTCGGCAAGTCATGCAAACATCGCGAAAACTACACCCATGCCAAATGCTTGCAAATTTAAAACATCGTACGATGTCAGCTGTTACTTAGAGTTTTAATTAATGCTGAACGAGTCTATTAAATTCAATTAACATTTCACTTATGTAACTTAAAAGGGGAAATAATAAAATTATTGTTGAATTAAAATTCATGTTGATTTATTTATAAAAACTAAGGAAATTGCTGATTGACTGATTTTTCGTTTAATTTATCGTATTTGATCAGATCTTTTTTGATTTTTTAATGTATGTATGTGAATAGATGAATACTTTTTTGGTATATAGAGGAGATGATGACTGAATTTGTTTTGCGAGAATTTCTTTTATTTTAAATCAATTGATTTTATATTATTATTTACTCAAAACTACAAATTCAACAAATTGAATAAGTGAAAATATTAGGAAATATCTATGATTATTTATGAGCATAATTCCATCCTATTAAAGCAATTCGTTTTTTCCTCGAAAAACATAAAACATTTTCAATATAAATCGGAAAAAAATGTTTTTCATATTGATGTGGCTGTAAAAAAGAGTCTGTCAAAAATTATAACATCTTCATTTGCTTCAATAATGAATAAAACGTTGGATATACATTTTGTAATTTTTTATAGTTTTCAATTCAGTGTTGGTTATATTAAATTTAATTTTACGTCAGAAGCTTCCGAATTTTAAAAGAGAATTTCATTTTATATAGGATAAAGTTTCATCACACATATACGTCACATCAGGTGATAATATATTACCGGTAGAAAACCCATAAATTTTCCATAAGAACGAAGTGGGAATTCACTTTTTTTATCTAATCTTAAAAACATGACCTTGGATTTCAGAAAATAATTCAAAATTGGTGTTAATATGGTTTTAAAAAAGATTAAAAACCAGACTGAGATAAAATTCGACAAAAAATCGGAATTTCTGAATAACGTCTTTTATTAGATATTTTGGTTTATAGTCAAGTTTTCTTTCCTTGATTAGCACTGTTCATTTGATGATATCCAACAAATTTAAACCAACTCTGAATTTTGTTTTAATTCAAAAAATATTTTTCTACCTTTAAGATTGTATAATTCTGTCTTAATTGAATGCAGAGTGAAATTGACATTTGCCCTTCGTCTTGATTTATGCCATAATTATTTTTTATCATTATTATGCATGTCTAGAAATATCTGATTGCAAGTCTAAGGAGGTATTGACGTAGAATTCTATTTAATATCTGAAATCTGATAGTTCATTATGAAACTTTCCATTCATTATCGTTGAAGTTCAGATTTCTTTCTGGAAATTTATTTTTATTTATTTTTTTTTTTGAAGAACACGATACACGATATCCGGGTCAAAATGTCATAACACTGAATATTGTACATACTTTTGAAAGCCATTCAATTTCACAAAAAAGAGACTTGAATGAGGAACAGAAGATGAGAGAAGTCAATAATTAAGTTTAATTGTATTCTTAACATTCATTTGTCAATGTAGCACTTAAAGTCACCTTGATGTGCAGATATTTAACAGGACATTCCTGATGAACTTGCTTACGCAAATTGCGTGATAAACAATGAGATTAATTATTGGATTAAAACTTGTTTCTATTATCCTCAAATTTTGTTTATTTATCATGTTTTCAATTAGTAAAGCATCAAATCAAAAGAGTAGTAAAAAGGAACAGAATGACAATTGCAGATAATTAATTTGAGTTTTCAAAGGATCCAACACAAAAGATACTATTCAGGTTTTAATTGAAACTTACTGATTAGATAAAATGATTGCTAAAAGATACAACTCATGCTATGATAATGATCCAGATTTATTTGTGGAAATTCCATCCACACGAATTGTTTGGAAGTTCGAAGAAAATTAACATTGTTTATCAGTAATTATTGAAAACTTTATGGAATTTCCAAATTATTAATACTTATTTTTAGTGTCTTCAAAAAATACAATAAGTTCAAAAGATCCGGATTTAATGGCCATGAAAATTCTAGAATCTTAATTAATTCTTGCACATTTCCTTCTTCAATTCACAATCTACAAAGCTTCAAACATCAAACTTTTGCAGATAGAAAAGTCTTGCACTCAAAAATAACTTTTTGCTTTAGTAATTCAAAACAATACGGAAGCAACAGTTTATTTAATCTGTCTTAATGCTTGACTCAAAAGGTCTTAAAAATTAAAGTGTTTGGATAGGAAATGCAGCAACGTTAAAGGCGAATCTCTTGGAATATTTGCACGAAGCCTCTTACGTGTTTCGATAGTAGACGAAAAATCGCTTGTCATTTTTATCAATTTTTTGTGAGTAATATTTATTAATAAGTTGTTCGTAATTTCATCAGATCATCATTTCAGCTTAGTCAGACGTAGTATTTGCCTTTTTTTCCCTGATGTAAACATTCGAAAACAAATATCAAAAAAAAAAATTTGCATCACAATAATAAATATAACGTAAGTGAATATTTTTACCTTGAAAAATCAGTAGTATGCAAATATGTAGATTATCATTCATTAATAATCGAAAGTTTCATTCATTGAAATATTGAGTCAATGGGTTTTATGGATTGATATTTAAATACAATAAATTACAAATAAATAAAATTATTTATAAATCATTAACAACAACAAAAATAAATATGAAGTCACTTCTTTTCGACGTTAAAGCAGCGAATTATATCGAAAAAAAACAACATACGATAATTTGGTTATAGCCTATTGGATGAAAAATGCAAACAATTTAAATTTATAAAAAATATATTTTTATCTTTTATTAAGTTAAAACTTAATATTTTCAAGGTTAAAGCATGATAAAAATAAATTATTGACACATTTACAGGATATTTTTCATACTCATGTTTGAATATGCAAATGCAATTCTTCCCATAAAAATATTTTAACTTAATAAAAATCAATTTTTAATTTGCAATCTAGATCAACAAGTAATTTAATTTTGATGAAATCAAGATTAATAATTCCCGTAGTTCAGTTCTAAAAAATGCGGTATTTTTGCATATAAAAAATTTACATATAAACAAAAACAACCATTAACGTCATTTTTGTCTCATTTATGAAACATCAGCACTTGTAGCTTGTTCATATTTTATTTACTTTGGCGTATATGCCATGTCATACACTTCTCTATCTATACATTCACAGTATTGAGGTAACAGCAGCACATACACGTGCTTATCGAACCACATGGTTGAGAATAAAATAAAAAATATGTACGTCACCCTGCCTCTCATTTTTCCTCTCTTTTGCTCTGCCTTACACATTGAAAAGGAAATTGAGAGTTTAAAAAAATATATTTTTTAATGCAACATACATAGTAGCAGCTGAGAAAAGCACAAAACATTATAATTTCAAAGTCAGACGATGATTTCGGTTTAGTCGTTCAGAAAACTTCGTACGAGCTTCATCGCTTTTAGAATAGCGAAAATCAGTTTTAAAAATAATAGTTCGAGATCAAAAAAAGAAGAAAAAAAGTTGTCAATTAAAAAAAAAATAGGCTTAAAAATCAAAGCATTTGCACTCAAAGAAGCCAATAAAGTGTCATAGAAATAAATAGAGAATTAGAAGAAAGTGAAGCAAAAGCAAGAAGTTTTCTGAATTATCACATTTGATTGAAGGAACCGAGGAACAATTTTAATTGAATTTCATTCAATTTGTCAATTTGCAAAAGAAAAGAAAGAAAAAAATTGAGAACATTAAAAGAGCAATAAACGAGGTTGTGTTCAATTATAATTAGACAAAAAAAAACATTTGATATCAAGGAAAGGAGTTTAATTGAATTAAGTTTTGCTAGACAAATTTGTGTATATAAAGACATACGACAAGAAAGTTCATCATGTCAAACAACTTACTGCTTATGTTCAACAAGCTCTCATTCTTGCTTACAATCTTAATTACAGGTAAGATGATATTACATATTTGCATAGATACAAATTGAATAAATGCATTGTGGAAGCAAGACCTTCTGCCATTCTGTATCGAATGATGTTTTACATGGGAAATTTTTTTATAGCGTAGGGGAGAATCGGTGTTTGAGTTTTACGTTAGTATTGTAGCTCTAAATATTGTGTTTGCCTTTTTTTAAACGAAATTGTCAAAATTTGCAATTTAATATTTTTTTTTCATTCTTTAAACAAATTTTTTATTTGATTTTTTAAATGAAATTTTTTGCATTAATATTTTTTTATTTTTAAAATAAATTTTTTAAAATTTCTAATTTGAATTTTTAAATAAAATTTTTGCAATAATTTAAGAAATAAAAATATTATCAATCGAAACTAGCTGTCCCAGTTCAAACCTTTATTTCATTAGTGAAATCAAATTAAAATCCATTGTTTATGCAAAAAAAAAATCTATTTAGTTTCGTTCGTTAAACGAATGTTGTTCATAAGTATATAGCCAAACAACATCATACGTACAAAATTTCATAATGTAAAAGAAAGCTCTCGTAAATTATTAAAAATATCATTAATTTTCCACTTTGTGAAAATGAGCAAAAAAAACTTGTGTGCAGAGAATCCCACTTTAACCCCTTTTCATGAGAAGACGAGACGTGATACCCGCTTCGTTTGTTGACAACTGGTACTTTTCCCTTCCATTTAACGAGCACATTAGTTTTTAATTATTTACGTTCTGTCCACGAATTACTTTTTTACTTTATGCAAGACACTTGAGATTCATAAGATTTTAAATATAGAGGAATAGAATAGAAATATAGAGGAAATGAAAAAAATTGTCGCTGAACTAATTAAAGTCAATGCACATATTATCTTGATCAGGCCAGATACTTTTGATGACTTCATTTTGATAAAAGATTATGTTATAAATTTTCTAGTTAAATAGTTGCGGAAACTTTTCCCACTTCTGTGGGATGCAGCAAATTAGACTCACTTTGATAGACATGTGACTTTGGTTTCAATAGTCGTGAATAATTTAATTCTGAACTAAAAGTTGTCCTCGATAGTTTGATTAACAGTTTTAGATTTAAAAATGATAGAATCTAGATGAATTCATGAGAGCATAATGTGCATAAGAGCTTCCTAGAGTTAAGTTTGGATGAGCATGGAAATTTAGCATTATTATTATTATTTATTATTGTACTGTTTTGGAAATTAAGCATTAAAATAATTTTAAAGATCTTAACTGCCTCCCTCATAAATTATTAAAAAGTTCACAAAAATGAAACTTCTAAAAAAAGATTCTTCAATTCCACCCTACACCCCAAACAATCTATCACAATTCACACTAAATAATACACAAAGCTCTCAATTCAATTCAAATTTATAATTCAATAAAAGGATGTTCACCTGAGTTGATTGTGACAACTTAAAATTACATCTACAAATTGGGTCTAAATATTAAAAATATCCAATAAAGCAGAAGAAAAGCCCCTAGAAAGGTAGGAAGCAAACTTTAAATAATTCATCCACAATGCAATATGAACAACTTTTAGTGACAAAAAAGTGGAAGAATGTCCTTAGCAAAAAAAGGATAAAAAGAAACTTCAATTGCTAATTGTGTTTGCACAAAGATCTTCACTAAGCAACCCTTTTTCCTGAGCTTCGAAATATTGACACGACAGAATCACACAAGAAAAGATGAATGAAGAGAAAACGCTTGTTGACATCTTTTTACCTCATCACAAAATCCGTGAAAAATATATAGAATAACATTTTAGCGTGATGTCGCTTGCGGGGAAAATTCTAACGTTTGCTATTGCGGATAAAGTAAATATAAAAGAATTTTTTCTGAAATGTAGAGAGAGAAAGAGATGAAAACTTTTTTGATGATACTTAAAGTCTATTTCGTATATGTCGTCTATTTGAATTCTTGATTCTGCCTTGCAGCAATGTTTTCGCGAGATCTATACAAAAAAAAATCTTTATTTCATACACTTGTTTTTATTTTGTAAAAAAAGTAGCTTGCAAGAAGTATTTTATGTTGTATGATCAAAAGTTTCTGAAACGCATACGATGAAGGGTTAAAAACTTCAGCTTTTATGAAAATTATGATCAGAAGTTTTAATATCTTTAAGTGTGAGGATTGAAATTGACAAAAATATTAGCAAGAATCATTTCCAAAAGCATATTAAGTGCTGATAAGATCTTAAAATAATTTGATCAAAAACTACTCATTGACACGACAAAATCATAGCAAAAATTGCAGCCAGCTTGTTTTCGAAAAATGACGCCAAAAAGTCAACTTCCAACGAGTGCAAATGATGTTGAATGATTGATTTGTAAACAAATTAGGAAAGCATTTTTTTCTCTTATCAAAACCTTTTCTCGAATAAAAAAAAAAGAGACGAGAAGCTTTCATTGTTCTATAATCTGTCGCGTGAACGTAAATATATTTTCAACAATAAACATAAATAAAATTTAAAAGTGTATGTAGATAGAGGTGAAATAGCTGCTGTTGAAAATGATTGAGCAAATATTCCATTAGATACTCATCATATCTTCTACAGCGTGTCATACATATGCTCTTGCCAGAAATGAGATAGATAGAGTTTTAAGATCAACATCTATGTTCCCCGACAAAATATAAAGATTGTTCATATGTGAATGAAACTGAAAAACTTTTTCATCTGTCACTTGAGGTTAAAAGCGAGCATGAAGAATGGAAAAGTTTTCTTGCCTTAATTTTCATCATTTTCTTCGACAAACTTAAAAATTTTCCTTTTGCTGATGACACAATAAAGGAAAAACTCTCTTGTTAAATGACAGCGGAAAGGTTTTCTTGTTTTGCTGAAAAGTTTCGTCTCATCTTGTACTTGTTAGATTCTCTAATTAATTAAACATCAAAAATTAATTGATTTGCTTGCAGCTAAGACATTTCCAGGCTTTGATTCTGCATTTCAATAATATTATTTTAATTTAATTTAAAACAATATTGATCTGAATAATACTATAATTAATTCAAAGAGAAATTATATTGACAACATACATATTGTCGATTTAATGACGACGACGTGTGGATTTTAGGTACAATTAAAGTTATACATGAAGAATAATTTAATAAATTTGATGCAAATGGAAATAAATTCATTTGTGTGACATAATAGACAGATCATATGAATTGAATGGAGGAATTATTGATTTTTATTTTGTCAGGAACCAACATTTCTTGTTAAATGTAGATTTTTAAAAAAATTGAAATTTTGATAGATTTGACCAATTGACCCGACAATCAAAAATTTAAGCTTGAAAATCAACCTTGAAAATATGATTGACAATTGATACGATTGATATTCAATGTTGAAAAATACAATGATAAAATTACCTAAAAGCAGCAAATCAATGAACTATTTAAATTAATAATTCATTGACATTTGGCAAGAATCTATGAAATGGAAAGCTAATAATAATGTCATTGCGGATAAGAGCCAAAAAGTATGGTTTATTTAGAGAAATGTTCTAGAAAACCAACTCGTCAAAGACTACCTTTAAATTAACTATTAATAGAACTGGTTGATGAAAAATTTAAAATCCTGTTTTAAATTTGCCATCTCATTATAGAATATACTCATGACACTTTTTTTGAATATTAATTACCTATTGACATTCTCTCAAATGACGTCAAAAAAATTTTGTAAGCAATAAATAAAGTTTCATGAAATACTTCTTATAAGTTATAACTCTTTGTCCTCTGAATTGTTAAAAAAAATTATTTTGTTGTTGTAAACTTTGCGGTGACCTCTGTGCACTTGTAAAGTCTCGTTTGCAATTTATGAAAACTTTCAAACTATGATTTTGTGGTATAAAGTTTAAAACTTAGACAATAAATCAATAAAGTATAAATTTATAGTAAATTTTTACATATTTCAATCATATTTAAAGTTGTCATGGTTGAGAATGTTTTTGAACTTAGTTGTAGTTATACCGGGAAAAGGTTTGTTGACTTATGTATGTTGAGTTGAATCACATTAAAATAAATCAACAAATTATGTTAAAATTTGACAGCAAAAATCATTTTGTTGTATCAAACGCTTTAATGCATGAAAAAGCTTAATTTTTGAGAGATCAGTCGACATCCGTGAATTCAATGTCCAATTTTCTAATCTTAATATTTTATGCCATGAAATTTGCCGTATCTACGTTATCAATCTCAAAATACAGCAAAAAAAAATCCAAGCGTATAAATTTAGAACTCAAATCTAAGTTGTAAATCACAGATGACTTATAATCTCAGTATTTTGACCTATATGGAGTAAACAAAAATAAAACCAGCTTTTATTGTGGAAAAAAATGGTAATGTTTGAAATGTTATGCATATGACAAAGTTTTACTTGTGCTTCGATAACGAGAATAAGTTGGAGTCAAATTGTTTTCTAAAAATTTTATTTATTTTATATGTTCAAGTTAGCAATTAAAAATTATCAACATTATATATCAAAAAACCCAATGAAATCACTCTGACATGGTTTCACTCATTTTTCTCTAGTTTTCTAAATAAAAAAAAAATTAACAGATTTCATTACATTTGGTTCTAAGTTTGAAACTTTTGAAATTATTTTTAACCGAGTCATTCCAAAAATAAGCATTTTATTTAAGAAAAACTTCCAAAAATAAATTGCAAAACATTTTAAAATAAAGCTCTAATGTCAGGTATCATGGGAAAGCTTTTTTCAAAAATATTCAGCTCTTGTGCCTACCTCAAGGAATAACCCTTATCAAAATGACTATATTTATCAATTTGTAAGAAAATTGTTAAATTTTGTCCCAAGTGTTTTGTGAAAAATCGTCTTTTAAATTAATGAAGGGTTCTGATGAAAGAGGAATGATGATATATGAACATGAAATTTATAATGAGGAAATATTTATTAAAGATAATTGATGTCTTTTGTGACTTTATAGAATCATAACTAAGGTTTAAAAATTCTAGAAAGAAGTTTGGGTTTATCGAAATGCAGCAATTTAAGATCTTTAAAAAAACAATAATTTAACAAGCTTTAATTTAATCATTTCTACCTATCTGTGTAGGCTGATGAAAAACAATATGCAATTGTTTAGAAATTATTCACCCACCTACAGTATCTAATATCTTGATTATCAGATTACAAATTTTAATGAATGATTGACTTAAATAGTGACTAAGTCGCCATAAACATTTTTGAACTAAAAATAACATTATTTATTAATAAAAATTGAGATTGATTTCTGTGCATATATAAAGTTATTAAAATAAATTTAAAAGTAAACAAAAAAATTAAAAATCAAAATTAAGATTTCATTTATTTCATACTTGACTGAAAAAGAAGATTTGAATAAGACTAAAAGTGGTGGTTTTGAAGAAGAATTAAAGAGCAAATATTGAATGTTAATAAGTAGACTTTAATTTGCATATAGAACTAATTAAATATAATGCAGTACATCCATATTGAATCTTGGTAAACAATCTGCTTCCGAGAATTTAATTCAGTATTTAATATCATTAGATGCTGTATTCGCATTTTTTATAAATTGTTAATAAAAGAAGATTAGGATTACAAAGATATTTACTTAGCACAAATGATGATGAATACTAAATATTGTAATAGACAGTCAACATAGACTCTGCTTATAAAAAGACACAATCCTCCATTGTTAAATTCGTATCAATCCTTGCATACAATATTCTTCAATCACCATTAAATTTTACATTACTAAGCTTTTCAATTTTCATTATTCATTCATAATAATCAGCCTTAGAAGCAAACTGTAAAAAAATGTGGATTCTCCTCAATCCTTTTTCCCACACAGATTAAGGTCTAAAATGATATCATTGATAATTTTATCATCAATCATTTTGAATTTTTTTTTTCGTCTTTGCTCAAAAACTCGTCTAAAATTAAAATGATGATCAATTTATTAAAGTAATCAACATCGATGTGCTGTTTTTCAAGAAAATTCAAATTAATCCCCAGAATTAAAAATAAATAAATTGAATCATATCAATTCACAAGGCATATAGTAAAGTGTAGTCAATTATCTTGAAAATGTATCGTAAAAACAAGTGACATTTCCGAAGAAATATTTGTAAAACTGAATGAGTAATTTTAGAGATAATATGAGTAATTCAGAGAATATATTCAATGATTCCCACAATCTTCTCCTAAAATAGTTGTGAGATTGTCAAAAAAAATATTCTATTTTTAAAAATCAGCAATTTAAGAAAATGACGAATTAAATCAATTTCAAAGTTTAAAGTCAAATCAAGTTATTCAAATAATAGCTTACAATGGCTTAACACATGAACTGCCCAACTTTTATTGATAAACATTTTTAAAAATTGAAATAAAAATCATAATCCATCCCATCTGCCAACGAAATTGTCACATTTATTTCGAAATCAATCGATTGATACAATTTTATGCCAAGAAAACCTCAAATCACATATGTCATTGCCAATTCATCATTTTCATACATTTCATTTCCTGATGCTGATTCTAAAAATATGTTATTTTATTTTCAATCTTTTTTTTTATTTTCCGAAAGTAGATATTTTTGCACACACGAAAAATGTGAAACCTCAAAAAATAAAATTGAGAGAAAAAATTATATCACGCGATATTGCAAAATGCACAGTAAAAAAAAAATGAAAAATAAAAATGATAAACAGGTAGTTGTGAATGAGAGAATAGTAAAAAGTAGACGAATGAATATTCATAATGAAAAAATGAGCGACTACACAACTATCAATGAAAATTTTTTTTCTCTTACTAAACATGTGTCTATGATGTCACTAGAGTATGGTGTGATTTTGAATGAATCATTGCGAAAATGTCTATCGCTCTTGGAATTTTTCGTCAAAATGTCACGCCACCACAATATCATCGTATCGTATGCTTTTCGTGTCATTGAAATTTATAATTAATGTGCTATCACCACTATTGTTGATAATGTAAAGTTTTGCAATAATTGTTATCAAATATCTGCGAAATTTAGCGCGAATATTGAACTTGAGTTTTATCTATTGAATTAAATAATATAATTTTTTTATTGTTGAATGGTTGGATATCAGATGCAAGGATTGAGAGTTTTTAGGTTCTTATTCCAACCTCAATGTTTTTTTAAGAATGAAAGAAAAATTTGTGTTTTCATTTCTTTTTAAAATATTTTTTTTTTCATTTAAGCATTTAATAAATTTTGGATATTTGACGTAATATCCTTTTTGAATAAGTTTTTAATAAGATTCGTTAGAAAAAAAGTTCATTTGTGTTTAACCTTAAAGTCACATTATTAAATCTCACAGAACTAATGGCAAAAATCGCTTCTCATCATGATTATTAACAATTAGTCTTGTTGGAAATATAAATCTTTAAATGAAGATACACACAATTTCTGGTTTAATTGACGTAATTGAAATAAAACGAAAGAAAAAAACTGGTTTCTTTTGGGTTAAGATAAATATCGTATGATCAAACGTCTGGTCCAATGAGAAACGTGGGCTCGTCTCACTAACACTAGCAATTGCATTTTAAATCAGACTTGCTCTCTTTTAGAAAATTTACAATTTAATGTTTAGAAAAAAAATACTTTTGTTTGCATCAAAAATTTCTTTTTGAATAGGAAAGAAAGGGACAGGAAAGGAATCAAAACATATTTACTTTATTTTCTTTCTGACCCTAATTTTGAACAGTCACTCACTCTTCTTTAAGACATTTTTTCTACATAATAAGAAGTGACGCTTAGCACTGAATGTGTTAATCGTAGCTATGTGACTGACAACAATATTTTGGTTTCTATCCCAACCTTCATGACGTGCGAAAATAAATAAATGATTTTCATATTAGCACATGCCACGAGTTTCAATGATTGATAAAGTATTTCAAGGAACTAGCAGATATGAGCATAGATCTGTAAATTATTTTTATAAATGATTTAATATTTTTAAGAAAAATAGTCTTAGGATTTTAAGTAGATTGGTTTAATTAAATATTCTTGTGAATTTTCACAAGCTGTGAATGGTCGTAAAGTCACAGTTATGTTTTTGGCTGAATCTCGCTCAATTATGACTTTTCTGAAAAATATGAAGTAGGTCGAGATCGGTGTAACATTATTTGCACTTGTAAAACAAATATAAAGCGTTAAAAAAATTATTTGCGAATTTAAATAAATTCGAATTTTGAAATCTTTTCTCGGTTTTGAAAAACTCTTTTAACTCAAACCTCTAACATACAAATATCCATCTCGTCTTCCTTTTTTAATGTTCCTATTAAAATTTGCTCATTTTATGTGGTTAAGAGAACATGAGAATATGCATAAATGTACATTTTCACATGACATCACCTGGTAAAAATGAAAATTAATTCCACACGTTTGACAAAAAAAAAACTTACGAAATTTTTTTATGTCTGTGAAAATTTTCCTCACTTCCTCTCCACTAAAATTAATATTTTTTTGTGTGTTCTCAAAAGATTTCCCTTGCGAGAAATTTATCTCTTATTCAACATCACATTTTGTGCTCTTTTTTAGTTTGCGCAAAAAAAATTATGAATATTTTAAAAAGCTGAATGAATGGTCAAGATGAGAGCGGAAATTTTTTTGTATAAAAAGTTTTTTTTTTGTCTACCTGAGAAATATATTTCATAATATTTTTCCTTTTGTTGAGCTAGATAGTGTGCTATTAAAAATTACTACTACTAGTTTATTTCCTTAGAGTATAATTTAAAGCAAAGCGACAGTTTTTTTTCTAGGACAAATTTATTTAAAACAATAGAAAAAATGTTTTGGTCGGTAATTGGTGGTTTATGCGCTTTTTAAAGTTGTGATATGATTATATTAAAAAATTATTTCTAAATGGGTTTATTTAAGGGAAAATGCTTTGATCGACAAAATTCTAAGAGTCATTAAAATTTCCAATTTCAATATATTTTGGCTTAAAATTCATTTATTTTTGAACTTGAAAAATATTTAGCTAGTCTACAGTAATTACTTCTAATACTAATCCATATAGACTTCCAAATCTTTAGCACTTAATTTTTAAAAGCTAAAATAAAGTAGAAAAATGATAAAAACTTATCAAGCAATTAACTTTTATAATAGAGTTTAAAAAAAGAACACAAGTGTTAATTATAGCACACAGTTGTACAAACCAGATGCACATCTAAGCAATTAATCAACACAATTGTGATAATAAATAAGAAAATATTTCATACTATTCAAGACGAGACTTGGATGCAATCCAAATGGACCAATTAGAAATCGATTAGTTAAGAAAATATTTGATATTTCCTTGAACTATGTCAATTAATTGATAGAAGATGTTAGGCTTATTATAAAACTTTAATATTTTTAAGTAGATTTTGAAAATTACAAAAGAAAGACGTTTTATTATTTAAATACAAAAAAACCAAAAAGCTTTAAATAATTTAAAATATCAAAACTTTAAAATAGATTAAAAAGTGAAAAATACTTGGCAATTGAACAGCAAAAAAACATATCAAATTCATTTGAGAATTTTTCCATAAGTTTTTAAACATGATTTTTGTTATTCTTCTTCTTCTTCTGAAACAGTTATTCTGTTTTAATTAAAATCCATTCGGTCAAAAAAGTCCCAAAAGCAATTTTAGTTATGTACATTTGATTGCATTACAAGTTCTAGTATTGGAAATTTGCTTTTCTGGATTAAGAAAATGGAAACAGCTATTACCACGTTATTAAATGTAAAATGTCAAATGGAAATGGCAGAATATTCATATGTGAACTGAAAATCCATTGAACATGCACAGAATTGGATCAAATATTCAAATTTTCTATCTCCATTTCTATTTCTCTTTATAGTATCAATTGCAAGAGCACAAACAGAAGAATGTGGTCATGAGGAACTGAATAAATGTTCATTGCAAGTTAACCGCGCAGCAGAATTGAACTTTGCACCAAAACGAGAGGAATTAGCTGAACTCTGTCCTGATTTGGAGAATGGGTTAAGGTGCATTCGAAGCTATACGAGACGATGTATGTCATTGCAGAAGAGGCAACAATTTATGAAATTGTATAAAGGGACAGAACAGATCATCCGCGATTTATGTATTGAGGGTGAATTTCAAAATGAATTTTTAAAGCACTCGCCTTGTTTACAAACCGTTCGCTCACAACATGAGAAATGTGCAGTCAAGTATCAGGAGACAATGGCATCAGTTAATATGCCCAAAGCAAATCATTCGCATATGCATCATGAGCATCACCAGCACAATGATGATGTTAAAAAAGTTTGCTGGTAAGTTAGATGCAGATTTAAATATGATAAATTTATTTAGAGATCAGGAGATTGAAGAAAGTGCAATAAAGACTGATGCTAAAAGCGCATTTTTTTATAAACAAGATTTTAAAATCACAGGATTATTCAATCAATGGCACAGACTTTACTCTAGCACGACAAACTAAATCTCAATCTATACCAGTAATAAAAACAGGCTAAAGATCTAAAATATTGAATAATTTATCATTACAGTTCATTTAGAGAGTATTTGGACTGTTCAGAGCATGTAACACGTCGCACATGTGGTCATGAGACTGGAACATTTATTCGAGGCTTTTTGAAGAAAATGTCAAATACACTGGAGAAGGATTACTGTGAGGAATATTATAAAGAAGGAGTCAATCAATGTCCAAATATATTCTCATCAGCCGTATCTATAGGAAGCATATCAAATGTGGTAAAATCACTTCTATTACCTATACTCATTGTTTTTGTTAATATGAGATAAAGTGAAGGTATTTGTAGTAAAAGCCACACATTTTGAACTCTCAATCTCTACTCCCATCTATCTTTTTTATACATAAACACATACCTAAGGAAAAATGAATGAATAGTATTTTAAATTGTTAAATCCATGGCAATATGTCTATTTTCTACTTTTTCTATTTACATGCTGATATAAAATAGAGTTTTAAACTTGTTTGCTAGCTATCTCAAAAATTTACGTTTAAGTAATTGTTTTGGGATTTGCGTTGAATTACGAGATTTATGCCAAAAAAAGATTGATTCAATATCACTTTTAATATATTGCGTGTGCTACTCAATTAGTTAAAATTTATCACCTAGTAAAAGATTAGCTTTGGTTGCATGCTTCTCAGACATTTGAATCGAAGAGCTTTCTGTCTATTTTTAATGAATTCCTTCCTATTCATGACAAATTGACTTACATAAAAATAATTTATATAAATTTTATTAAAATAAAGTTTGTAAAAGATTTTGTCAATATTAAATCGGAAATTGCGCAATTATTCGAGATGAATCTTAAATATTGAAAGGCTATAAATTATAAAAAAACTAGGTTTCTATTAGTCAAAATAATTTTTAAAAAATAATCTCAGTTGAATTTTAAAATATTTATTTCCTGTTTTTACTCAGAGATCATTCATGACCCAAACAATTAATGCTGCAAAGGAAATATCTGAATTTAGTATCTCAGTGTGCCTTTGAATACCTTAGTTCATATTTCTTTTGTGACAGTAATTAAATTTCATAAAATAATATTATTTTCCATAGTCACGAAATTTCGTCTGATTTTCATTTCTAGTAATTTTAGGGTTAAATACTTAGTAGCACTTATCAGTTAAAATAAATTTATTAATTATAATATAAAAAAATATTCCAGTGCTTAGTTCCAGCAATTAAAAGCTCTTAATATCTGAATAGCTATTGATATATATTGCGGTTAAAAGAACTTTTCTACTATCAAAGTAAGAATGATATTTAAAAATGTTCTTAAATGTTAAATTGACTGTCCAAAAGGTTGTCAGTAATAATATTTTTGGATAATTTTGATGAAATCGATTCCTTAATTGCTGGAGCCGTAAAATAACTTCTAATTCTCGAGTATAATGATAAAAAGTATTAGTCGTTGGTAGTAATGAAATATTATGAATTTTAAATGTAGTCACGAATTAATTATGTTTAAAATTAAAATTATTTAAAAATGTAAAATATTAAATGTTAAGGATATTCAAATGTATTTTAAAAAAATGTATGCAGTCATTCTTGAGATGGATTTAATATGAGAATCTGTTGTTAAACAACAAAATTGTAAACAAATGCACACATTGATTTAAATTGTAGGAGTTTTTGGTAGTTAAATTTTGGTTACATTTCAAAACTTTGATAGTTTTCAATTTCATAATCTTTCGACTAATGTAGTTCTTAAGATAAACTGCTTGCTAGATTATTGATGATTTCATCAAAAACACAATTGTAAAAGTTTCAGTCATTATAACTTATTCAGTGATAAACTCATGCTTCTGTTTGCAAATTAATTGAATTTAAATCAATGTTTTATGATGAAATCGAACCTAATTTTCTTGAATTCATAATCCTTTCCCAATAAGTTCCTTATCTCCAATTAAATTTTCATCTTCAAGAAAATCCATAAAGAATGTTAAATTTTCCTATGAATTAAATTCTTACACAAAATACAAGAATTCCATCCAATAATTAAATACCTAATTGAATAGAAAATAATTGTAATATTGTTTTGTATACTGAAGATCTGTGATATTAAAAAGTTTAGATACATAAGATGATTATAGAAAAACAATAAAATAAATATGTAATTAAATAATTGAATTTTGTTTTCACTTTTTTCTCTTGATATTATTTTATGTTTGATTTTCAGAACAGTTTTGGACATTTTTAAATAGAATTTAGAATTTTACGTTGAGAAGGAAGCTCATCTGTAATCTATAGCTGAAATCTAATTATATTATTAGTTCTACGGTATTTAATTGCTAGTTTAAAGTTAAATTGATCAATTTAAATAAAAACTTTAAAAACAACTCCTTAAAAATCTCGAAGAAAATCCCAGTGCTTCCTGTCAACAAACTTTGAATCCCACAATTAATCATTAACTACAGTAAGTGCTGGAATTATTTTTTGGATTAATCCCGAGTGTATACGCCTTGGTAAAAAACCACAAATCGAAGCTCTCAAAATCCAATAAATTGCCTTGCTAAATATAAAATTCATAAAGGTTATGGCAGCATCATAATAAACATTCCAGTTGGAATTTGCAGCATAGCAACTGTATTATAATATTCCTGTATTAAAGGTTAAATGTTTTTTTTTTCTCAATATTTCTCTCCTCTTAGCATGCATAAAATTTATGCACTTCTATCATAATTTAAATATTTTTTTTTTCGTTCAGAACTTTTAATTCGACCATAACTGGTTTTGGTTAAAGTTTTTTTTTATTTTGAAGTAACTGCATGTGATCGCCAAACTGTGCATAAAATTGGAAATTTTAAAATGACCTCAGAGATAAATGAGTTCAAAAGAGAATATTGAAAAAAATTGGTTGAAATTCATTATTTTTGGGAATTGAGGATGAAAAAAAAAGAATAAAAACTGCCAGACAAAAATACCGAATTTGAATGGATATCTGTAAATAATTTTGAAGTGCTATAAAATATTTCATTAAGAAAATTATTATGTTTCTTGATTAAGTTTTCTTTGAACAAGAGTGAACATCTCTGTAAGTTTCCCGAATAGCATAAGCAAGTAAATCGAATAGTAATAGCACAAGGAGGTTAATCGAATAGTAATAGGCTTCGATTTCTCACCGGCTTGGTGCCAGATTTCAGATCTGACTTGTGCCATTCGGTTTTACATTAGATAGACCTATCTTATCCCATTTCTTAAGAAAATATTTAAAAAAGCAGTCAGTATGCAGGATGTCCTATATTTTATGTTAAATATCTGGTCGCCCTTCTTTCGAAAGCAACATTCAAGACATTCAATAAAATAAGCTGTAAAAATGATTATAATTTTTCATGAACTCTGAATTTACTTCCATCACCTTATTTCCATCATCATTAATTAAAATTTTAATACAACTCGAAAAAAATATCCTTTAAAAGGAAAAACCAGATAAAATAATCCACCAGTTCACCCAATTTAGCATCAAAGTTATAATGTAGCATGAAATATAATTCAAGTGATGATAAAAATTATTGATTCACAAAGACGATGTTCCATTAGCCATGAAAATGTCATTTTCATCAACTTCTTTTGTTCTTTTCTTTTGTCTTTATTTAGAACTTTTAGTTCGTTAATTTTTCTAGTAAGATCTTTTTCTTTACCATGAATCAATATCAAATAAGGGTATGCTAATGGATTTTGTGCCTCTAAAATTATGAAAATCATTCATTTAGAAAAAATTATCACGTCTTAAAAAATTTGCCATGTTTAAAAAACATGAGGAAATCACATTTTAGCTTATTAAACTATCTAGAATAATTTCAAAATATTATTTAAATGCTTGCACACCCTAGCAAAAAATTCCTTGGAGCAACAAAGCCCATGACAATGAAATTGAAAATAACGAAGAAGACTAAAGTTTCCATGGGTAACATGCACACATAGACACAAATTTGAAAAGTGAAAAGGGGTTTGATCAATGAAAAAGTCAAGACGTTTTTGTCAGTCCATAGAGAGATGTTGACGAAGAAAGAAAAGTTACTAATTTATCCATATCAAATAAAGCGGTTCTATCAGCATCGTAAGAATGTGAAGAGTGCGGGACCGGCTATAGACTTTTATCCACCAACCGAATTTCCCCACATCACAATGAAATTGAAAAAGCTACAAAAAGAATCAGAGAGACAAGAAAAAGTCAATAAGGATAATATACGCTTACTTCAGAGACTTGGCTCGATAATGACGACAAAGAGATTGAAAAATTTTTGGGACAAGCCACGTCCCAGCTTCCTAAATCGTGAGATAATACCTCATTTGAATTTCAGATCAACTGCTTCATCCGACCGTCGAGAAAGTGATGATGACGATGATTCAACGGATTCACCGACAATATCGCGAAAAAGTAAGTGTGCCATTTGTAGCGGAAAATTTCGTAGAACAAATAAAGTCATTCCAGAAGAGCGCGTCCCATGGAAACCAATGTCTCCGACGAAAAATATGAAGCTATTGCGAGAAGCTGATATCAAGCCACATAAATGCTGCAAATTTTGCTGTTGAGATAAAATTTTTAAAGAATTCTTTAAGCACTTGATATTTGTGTGTGTGTGTGAGTGTTTGTGTTGCGTGGGTCAATGAATTTACAGCACATATTTTCATTAATATCATCCACACAAGATTTTCTTATATGCACATGTTTTAAGATATTTTTTCAATAAATGTAATTTTTGGAATGAAAATTGCGTGTTTGTTTGTAAAGAAATTTTTCAATATCAGTTTAATTTCAGGTAACTTAGCAACAAAATGTTTCTAATGCTCTTTTTATTCCATTAGAATTTTTGTCGTCACTGCTGTTTTATAAAAACAAGCAAGTGTAATAAATAAGAACAGAAAAAGGAGTATCGTATAATTGAATGAATTTCATTCAATATGGTAATTGATTTATTGGTATTTAATGTTCTTTTTACACCGTAAGTTCTTGAAAATTTGTCTACATATTGTTTATTGTATATTAAACCATCTTGTGGTTATGGTGGCTTATAATAGAATGTTTGAAAAGACAAAAAGACTGTGGTGCTGGGTAGCCACACACGTGGACAAAATGATATGAAGGAACGACACTCCGCTAAAACAAGTAGCGTTAGTCTATAGAAACCAATCAAGGAATAGTTTAACATTATTTTACCGAACAGAGGCTTTGCCAATAATTTTAAAATTTGTAATAATTTGAAGATATATTCGTAGATATGCTGCACAAAAATGTTCATTCGTACCGAGCGGATAAATTTTCATTCATATCGATTATTGGTTATTACTCTATTTAAATTTATTCAAGAAACAATTTAGCTATAGTAAAACGCAAAGCTAAGTATTTTTATGACACTGATTAGCATTATTGCCAATCTCAGTGTGATTACATATAAAGTAATTGACAAGGATTTAGTCATGCAATAAAAGAATGAGAGTCGAGAGAAAAATAGAGAATTTTGGGCTTCATGCAACAGGATATACGTAAATACATAGTAAGCAGGAGGAAGTGGATCTTCTTCAAAAAGGATTATATTGAAAAGACAAAACATAGTCAATAAATTTCCAATACGACAGATTCAATTAGCCAAAAAAGAATTTTTCGTTCCTTTCTATCTCTATTGAATAGCTTTTAGGATGTGCTGCGAGCAAGAGAGAGAAAATATTTCTAGTGCAATAAATAAAATTAAATCCTTCTGTATCCTTAGCATTTCCAGAGAAGCTTTTTCTTTATTGTTTCATAATCCAAATTGAATGTATATATTGTACCATGGCACAGGAAAAAAAAGTATCTAGCATAAAAGGAAAAGTTTCTTTCTTTCGATGAGAAAAAAAAATATTTGATCATAAATTCTCGAAATATAGGTTTAATGGTGGAACTCAGATTCATTAAAAGGCTAACCGCAACATGACCGTAACAGAAGATGTATATTGAATGGAAAGTCTATTGATTACTTTGCCGGAATTTAATTTGTATTGCAATTTGCAGCATATAACTATGTCACTTGAATAAATTGTATATGACAATCAATAATTTTAAGTGCTTATTGGAATTGAAATATTTGAGTTAAATAATTCGTGCTATTTTGTTTATCATTTCTTGTTCAATTACACAAATCAGGATCTCAATAAAATCATAAAAATGAACTTTATATAAATTTAAAAAAATTCTTTAATTCACAAAAATTTAATTCAATTTCTCTTAACCAGCTTCCCACTGTGTATAACACAACATATCAATATCTTCATAATTAATTCATTAATATTTCACAGTTTTAATCATTAAACATTCTTTAAATAATTAATATTCATCAGGATGTCTCGTCTTCACTCAATTTCTCACTTATTTTAAGATTAAAGTTGTGAATTTATTCTGGTTTAATAACAACTCCAAAAAATTTAATTAATTTTGTTTCACAGGATTTTTTTATGTTTCCATCATTATCTGTAGTCATAGAACTAGACAAATGTAAAGTAAGAAAAAAATAAAGGTAAAAACCGGTGGAAAGAAGAGATTTTCATTACAATCACTTTTTTTTGGCTTAAGGAATACTAAGAAGACACGGTTTTGTTGTCTAAACATCGAGAACCTTTTCTAATTTTAATTATGGTTAGTGAACATTGAGATACAATGATCTTTATGTAAAAGAGAAGAAGCTTTTTAAAGGTAATATGCAGATAAATCTTATTATTTGAGCGCAATTTCTAATATGAAGAAGTCAAAAATGGACCAACATTTTATTTTTGTATTGAAATGTGCTTTAAAAATCAGAATTTTTTGTTTTGATATTTTATAGACTTAAAAAGAGCTTTTTTGAAAAAATAATAAATATATAGAGTGAAAGTTATCAAAAAAGTATAGTTGATTAGCTTGACAGCTTTAGACATCCAAAACAATTCTTCGAGACACAATTGTTTATCGAAAAACGTTAGTTGGACAGACAGACAAATAAATAAGTGAATAAATTATACCAAGTGCAGATGTAAGAATCAGAAAAGATAGAATTAAGGCATAGAAAAGGATTTTCTTTGACAAAAAAGAATGAAGCAACCGACAAAAGCACACACAAAAAAGGAGCGAGAAAAGAATGTGTCACTTTGCGGTCACTGTTAAGTGAGTGGAAATTCAGTTTTGTTCCAAATTTAATGAAACCGTAAAAAGATTAATTAAAAGATTAAAGCATAAAAAACGACGGTTTTTTGTTCATGGTATTGTATGTACGTGTGTTTGTATTTGAAGGATCTGAGAAGTATAATGAAATATAAAAAGACATGCAAACAAAAAAGCTCATCTACATTCAACTTTTTTTTTGACTGTCGCATAAAAAAGGAGTGTAAAAAAGTTTTTTAATCACCACTTTTAAATCTCTTAATTCCTCAAAGTATGCGGATATGAATAGAAGGAATTTTTCACTCTTTATTTTACGAGAGAATTTTTTAATGGAACTGCAAGAATGACGTTTTAAACCAAGTGAATTACGACAAATTTTAATATTGACTGTTTTATCAAATGAATAAATGAAAGACAATTTTTTCAAATATTTCAACTGTTGCTAGAGGTGCATAGAGAATTTCGGAAGTGCCATAAAATTTTCCCAATCAGGACATATTAAATGCAGTTTACATGTTGACCACGAGATTAATTTAAAATCATAATGCGCTTAATTATGTCTTTATAGTTCCATTTATGCTTATTGACTAATTTTACTCCACTTATCCTCAACGTGTAAGCAAGTGTTTCAAGCTTAATTCAGATCACAGATAAAATCTCATTATGAGTACAATTTTTTATATCCTCTATTGAAGTTACTTTTACTGTCACTCTTTTTGAAGGAGAGAAAACAAAAGGATTTTTTAGATGGCTTTAAGTTTGATAGATATCCTTATAAGGAACTGTATACAAAAGAATTATTTTTATCATGATGATACCCTTGTAGTAATTTGAAATAATTAGAAAAATCTGATAAAAGGATTAAGCCTGTTCTTATGGCTGCAATTACTTAGATTCTTATATTTAGCGCATGAATGTTTCAATTCATTTTTCATTCCACAAAATCTTAACAATTTATTCACTATTTTGCAAAAGCAGACGTGATTGATGAAACTTAATTTTATTAAAATACGAAAAGGTATTGTAGGAAAAATACAAAGAGATGCAGCTTCCTTCAACTCCTTCTTCTCCTTTAGGAGTTTTAATTAAATTGATTGTGTATTGAATTAAGTTGCATGCAATGTTCATTTTTATTAAAACAAGTTTCTTTCATTTCTATTGAAATTTATTTCTTAAGAAAAAAATGTTGTCGTCTTGAAATTGCACAAGTTTGCGCCATTTGATCTCGTAGAAGAAAAGTTATTTTAAACAAATAATAAAAAAAATAAAGTTCAGAATTCAATCTCAACTAATATTTGCACTAAATTCAGAAATGTTTAAAGATTTTCAAATAAAAAATTGAAGTTTTTGTGGATATAGCTCAAATAGCATATCTGTAGTAGATAGGTCTGAGGATTGGGCTTGCGTTAAAAATGGTTATATGTGTATGACGGATAGCCGAAGTGAGATAAGTACCTCGGTTGGCGAGTGGCAAGGATCTCTGAACGAGTGGTCAGAGATCGCCTATTTTGAGGTTGTGGGTTCGATACCCGACTTATTTTACATTAGCATACACAAATGGCAGTTATAGGGAGATCTACAGTTTTCAAATTTGAAGATCAGTGGTTGGAATGATTGATAAGCTAAGCATCAGTTTAAAGAAACAATGACCATCTCCAAGGACTATGAAAAGCACGCTGTCAGTTAAACTATAAATATTTTGAATTTTTTCCGCATTTTTTTCGATAATGTTTACGAAAGTTCGAAAATGAATTTTTTCATAAATTCACAAAATTTCATATTTAAAGACAATTTTGATTCTGTTTAAGCGTGTTGCTGTAATTATTAAGTGATAATAATCGATTTGCAACAGTCATTGCTTAAATTATGCTTCAAATAGATGAAAAATTTGCAATTGAAAATTTTTGTCATAAATTGTAAACAAACTTGTTTTGTTGACAAAAATTCGAAGATAAAATTTGAATCAATCAAAAAAACATTTTTACAGCCTTATAAAACTAAAATTTGATTCTTGAAAAAAATTATAACGTAAATGAAAATTTCAAAATTTTGCCGCGAAAATTTTCTGACAAAGAAAAGTTGATGATCATCAACTCCATAGTCCTTGGGATCATCTTAGTTCTTATTTAAAAAATTATCATTTTGATGACAGAAAACACAAAACAAATTTCATTTCAAATTTCAATTTTCAGTTCAAAAATTGTATGTCTATGGGAGTAAGGAGGGAACTAGAAATAATAATTATTTTCTAGAAACCATTAGTAAACTACTTCATATATGAAAATTGCTGACAAAAGTATATTTAGACTATAAGTTCTACATCTTCATTCAGCATCAAGCAGAATAGTGCCTATAAAATGCTATAAAGTACTTGAAAATTTTTATTTCTTAATTTTCTTCTCCTCACAAGGAAATTACTGAAACTTTATTACAGGTATTATCAATGATGACTAATGGAAAATCCTTTTAAGGAGCAAAAATAACTTAAGATTTTATTACAAGGGAAGGAAAATTTAAATCATCATCTGAAAAATGATGAAAATAAAAAATTTACTCCTTCTCTTGTTTTCCCGATGTAAATTTGTTCCTTATAGAACGAAAAGTAAAAAAAAAATGTATGTATATAAAAAGTTTATGAGACTTAGAAAGGAAGTTAATTTATCCATGGGGAGAAGTATTTAACTTTTATAATACTACCTAATCGCTTTTGTTACACGTTGTAAATTATGAAAGCTTTTAATAAATTTCCTTCTTTTACTGTTTCTCTTTTTTTTGGGAAAGTGACGAATTTTATGGTTTTAGAATTTATAGATTTACTTTTTCAGTGACATACGAATATGTGATAAATGTTTAAAATACGCTGATGCATTTTTGCGGAATTCTAATTATTTTTATGATAGTCTAATGACATAGTTGAGGGAGGTTATATCCATGAACATATCAAGATTTAAAACTTTTGGATTTCAATTATATTTTTAATATTGAATCGATAAAGTACATCTAATCAATTTAATATTTAATTTCTGCTTAATTTTCGTGCACTGCAACATATAAAAATAATCAATGAATTTAAAGCCACAACAATAAATTTGTATCGACAAATTTAAAGCATTTCCCAAATCCAAATCACATTTTGCATATACTTTCCATTTTTACTAAAGCACAAAAAAAATAGTAAAGTACGAGAGTTCGCTCTCATTCTGTCATTTCTCATTCTCTCACTTTCTCAAAAAAAAAAAAATTATCAAATGTGCAGTATGAATAGGAAAGTTAACAGAGCAGTAAACAGTGAAAATCCTTTGTTTCGGTGGAAATGTGAGAGAGAGAAAATTTTATTTACCCCACAAAAAGGCAAGCTTACAAAAAAAAGTGAAAATTTTTCTTGTTCTGTTGTGCAAGTCGAAGGTTTCCTTATCAGTTGGTTCTGAAGCGTGGAAGAGTGACAAGCAAAAATAGGAGAAAAAGTAAAGAAAAAAAATTATTGAATGACATTTTCTTGAGATCAAGTTGGATATTGTTTAAGGATGTTGATTCAATTAATTCATAAGTGGAACTTAAAAGTGTTAATTTTAAAGGATTAAAAGATGAAAATTATTGTTAAAATTGAGTGCAAATAAATTATTTAAAATAAGGATCAATCACGTCAATTATCTGACAATATTTAAGCACAGATAAAACACAATCATTACTTTCCAGTATATGTCAAGAGCTTTATTTAATCAACAGAAATTGGAAATGTTAAAAGTCATGCAACTATTTTACTTTACATTATTAATGATGTTTCATCAAACAGGTGAGATTCGATCATTAATTTTGTTATTTTCTCCTTCTTACTCTTTCTTCTAGCTGCTATGTTAAAAATGCTAAGGTTGTGATTTTAGCGCAGTTATTTTGAAATAAATTGGAGTGCAATTTAAAATTCACTTTGAGCATATTTAACATTAAAATTGTTTTTCACAATATAACAGGCTTGTGATTTCAACTTTGGTCTGAACCCAAAAGCACCGAAAAATATTTTAAATGAAAAAAAAATTCCGAGAAACTGTTAAATTTTTTTTTAAAATTTTCAAAGTTTTTACGAAGCTCTCGGCCTGTTTCACTAAAGTGGATTATCCTCGATTTCGGATTATCCACTTCAGTTTTTTGGAAATATCTCCAGACGCTTAGGTTATTAAGAGTTCTAATGTGTGATCAAGTCAAAGTACTTTGCTACTTATATTAACATATACTTAGAATTTTTAAATCTCCATTAGTTTGAGAATTATAAAAAAAATCGAGATTAATCTCCTAGATTTGGCTAGAAACTTGAATAATTAATGCTTCTTAACGAAAAGCAAAAGTTTAATGTACCCTGTTTTTTCGTTATAAGCTAGTAGCTTAGAAGAATAAAAAAGTGATTTTTTGGCTCACTAGTAGCTTAGTAACGAGTAGTAGCTTAGTAAAGAAATTGAACTTCAATGAAAATTTTGAATTTTTTAATTTAATTAAAGAAATTTTGCTATCTTCTTGATTTTATTTCATTGACAATGTCATAAGGTATTGAAACTGATACTTTGAAAGTTGAAAAAGATTAATTAAACTTTATTTTTGATAGTAGCTTAGTAAAGATTCCAAAAAATTTTCAATTTCAAAAAACTTTACTAAGCTAGTAGATTAGTAACGAGTAGTAGCTTATAACGAAAAAACAGGGTATACAGAAATTTCAGGCATACTCCACTCTATTATAATCCAAAATTAGAAATATCACACCTACCATAAAATTTAAGATGTTTACAAAAAAACTGAAGTGGATAATACGAAATCGAGGATAATCAACTTTAGTGAAACAGGCCGTCTAAGTTTAGCCAAAGAATTCATGCCCCATAAGAATTAAAAGCAAGTGCAAAACCATAGCGATTGAAAATGTTTTAGACACCACCAAAAACGAGAATTAAACCTCTGTTGAGACTCTTGTCGATTAAGCAAGAATTCGCACAATGACACTCGATTACCATGAACATTAAAAATTTAAACATTCAAAAATGCAGCAATAAAAGAAATCTTTAGAACTCGCTATAATTTCACAATGCCTTAAGTCAACTTCCTTCAGTGATTTCCTTACTATTTTTCTCGCAAATTGAACTTCCCTTCATTATTTACCCATTTCACTTCGATGTGTCCATCAACATCAGTGAAGTGAGCACAGTTGATTTCTAGATTTTTGCTGATTTCACACGTTATTTCATTCCTTTACCATTTCAATTTTCATCCCTGCAAGATTTTTTTTTCTCCTTTTTCTTATAAAAATACTATCAAGATTTCTTTCCAGTGTCGCCGACTTTACAAAGTAGACTTTAATGACTTTTTATTTTCTTGTCGCAAATGATTTTTCCATTTCCTGCTGTACAATTTTATTTTCACATCGACTTTTTACATAAATGCTTACACAATAAGATCTAAATCGCGAAATTCAATCGCTGTAATGTTAACATGTGATAAGTTATTGTATTAAGAAGTAAATACTATCGGTGTCACGGGAATGAGAATTATAAAACTTAATTTTTTATTCCTCACTTCCTTGCTAGCTTACAAATGATTCACACCAGATTACATCTTAATGGATATACTTGAACAATTAAAATATATTTTTCTTTTCTTTTTTATTATTCTTCTTATTGCCTTTTTGCTGCATTTAAGTGTTTTAATGGATGGTTGACATGAATGGTCATTTTGTTTAATCGGACGCCTGGTTAGAATGAGATTTATTTTCATTTTTCTGTCAAACGAAGTTATTTAACAATCTTTAAAGAACTGATATTTTTAAATTATTGACTTTAATAAGGACAATCCAATAAATGCGCCTAAAACTATTTTTCACTAATGTATCATCTACATGATGAAACAGTAACAACAGTAGAAGAATGAAAAATGGTTGAGCAATTTTCTGCAATTAGAAATATTAACATAGAAATGATTTGCTGTGCAATAATTCTCAGGTTTAATGATGTGAATAATTGCGTACAGTGATTTAAGTTCAGTCAATTAAATAGGGGAAAATACCTAAAACTTATTTGGCATGACATTTACTTTCTTTTTTATATCAAAAATATTTACCGAAAATATCATGATATATTTTGTTGATATTTGTTTCGTAGGTAGTTTGGAGGAAATTTAAGAACAATTACGTTTTTTTGTAGAAGAGTTTTTTCATCAAAAGAAATTTCTTTCTTTTTTTGGCACTTAACACACGAGAAAGCATTTAAAATTTCATGAAAATTGAAAGATTTAACCTTTTTAGAATATTTTTTAAAAATTTTCTGAGATAATTTATTTAAATTTTATTGCCTTTATACTTTATTCAGAGGAGATTTCCACGTGAATCTTAAATTATGTATATAAATGGTCCTTTAAATTTTTTTTTTAAAATAAACAGAATTTGTTACATTTAATTCTATATATCAGAAAAAGGAGCATTGGTAGAAATTTAAACCTAAATGACAATTGTTTAAAAGTTTTAATTTAAATCTAGAATTTATTAAGAATTCAACATACTCATTTGCAAGGCTCCCGCAAATTATAATCTTTAAAGCGGGAGCCTTGCTCAATTCATTGTTCAAATATTGTTGGCAATTATATTAATAATGGGGTCGTTCACTTATGACGTCCGAAATTAACGGTCATTTTTCAAAAAAAAAACAATGGATTTCCAGGAATTTCTATTGTTCTTTTCTTGCTACCCCCCCCCCCCCCCCCCCCTGACGTCATAAGTGAACGTCCCCTATGCACTCCGGTAATGAAAGTATTATTATTAAAACATTTTTGTAATCGACTTCATCAAATCTCAGAAATTGAATGCTTAAAATACTTTTTAGACTAATAGACAGTAAAGCAGAAAAATAAGTCTTCTAAGAATTGATTTCTATTTTTAGAAACAACAACAATAATTTTTGAATGAAAAATCATTTATGAAACACTAAACCATAATGTGACAACACCCGTTAACCTTAACATTATGCAAGGCTCAGATTACGCATTTTCTTTTATAAATTTCAAGAATAATATTTTCATTGATCTATTATGTTAAAAATATTTTTTGTCAAAAAATAAAAGACTTAATGGAAATAATAAAAAAAAAGCATAATACACGTAATTTTCATAAATAGAAAGCTTACAAATTTCATTTAATTGAAGCTAAACCGATTCACACACATTAATTTTATTAGAATGAAAAATTTCCTACAACACCAATAACGAAGAAGAGAAGCCAAGAATGGAAAAATGAAACCGAAAGAAAACAAATTTTTTGCCTCAAAGGGATTGAAAATTTTTAATGAGTTATTTTACGCCTTAAGACATTAAACAAGGAAGTGCAAAAATTAAATAACAAGAACAAATACCACAAAAGCCGAAAAGGCAAAAAGCAAACTCCTACATCAGAACCATTCATAGCTTAGATTATGAATTTTTCTATTCATTTAAACTTTTTTCTTCTTATTCTTTTCGTGCTAGGAATATCAGTCACAAGGTAGTAAAACATAAACAGACATATTTTAAGACCCATATACCTTATCTTCATCATCATAATAAAGCTTTTTTTTTGTGTGTGGATTAAACAGTAAAGTGAACGATAATAGATAGCGCCAGCAAACTGAACTGTACTGGTTATTTCCATTAAAATGTAAACCTTTATCATCAATGTGATGCTCAATTTATAATCACATGTGTGGATTTTTGATTATGATGTTGATAAGAATAAATAAAAGGGTTTTAAATTTTTGATTATTTTGACAATTAGGAGGAATTAGAGGAATTGTGGTTTGGGGAATTTCTGATTTTAAATTATCATCGTTGTTCAGATTAAATTTAAAAAAAAAAATATTCTCACAAAATATGAACCTTTCTCTACATCGCATTTTCATGTGTCATTGACAAAAACGTG
Source organism: Chironomus riparius (assembly GCA_917627325.4). Lineage (NCBI taxonomy): Eukaryota > Metazoa > Arthropoda > Insecta > Diptera > Chironomidae > Chironomus > Chironomus riparius. Next base: position 30,453,613 of record OU895879.1, read on the forward strand.
CCAAGCAGATGAAGGTATTTTGTGTTTATGAAATACTTTTTGTGTATTGTTGAAATTTCTCATATAATTTTGGTAAGGCTATTGTATTAAATTAGATGAAAATGAGTCCTTTTTAAATTAAATTTTTAATTATTTGGGTCTAGTAGAGAAAATTTCTTGATTCATTTATATTTTAGTTTAAATTCTTGTAAACTCACCTTTGTAGTCTTCGAAACTTCATGACACGAGAAAGATTTTGATGAATAAGATCCAATAAGATGATTAGCATGCTTTTCACTTATACTGTGCTCTTAGCACATTTTCTTTAGGAAAAAATGCGCTTATTGGCACAATTATGCTTGCTGGTTACTAAGAGTACTTGAAACTGGAAGCACTTATCTGACTGAATCTTGCTTTTCGGTTCCAAACATGACCAAACTGCTTCTGGATCTTTTCTTGATATGATCAGACTGCTACTGGATATTGGTTTTTGATTATTTCGTCCGTTCATATCTGTAACGGTGACTTTACACTTGATTTAATGTTTTTTGAACAAATAAATGAGTTTTTTTTGAAACTTTACATGCTGTACTTTCAGAACTATTTATTCACTTTTATTCTTCTTTTGTTTTCTTAAACTCCTGAAACAGTCGATAAACCATAAACATTTAGATCTGATCTTGATATTATTTGTATTTTTGAGCACTGATCAAGAACTTTGTTGATTTAGGAACATAAATTCGTTCATAAAAATTATAGTTTTCTACAAAAACGACAAAAACTGAAAGAATCTAAAATAAAATTGAGTTCAAAATTAAAACTTCTCAATTTCAAAGATTATTGAGATTTTATTCATTTATAAAAAAAAAACATTTTGTGAATTTATTTTGTTCTCACTGGATTTAACAATCCTTTTCACATTACAAAATTGCTATCCAAGAATTTGTTTGCACATTAATGAAACCATAAAAGCAGCCTCTATACCAAATAAACATTAAAATTTAAATAGTAGCTAAAACATTTAAAAAAGAATTTTTGTATTAAATTCCTTCAAAATTTTTCCATAATTTGTTCTAATTGCCAAATATATTCCGCTACATCAGTTCGCTTTTGTGAATATTTCATTAGCAATGAAAAATTCAATTCCAACCATTTTCAATCCAATTGAGAATACTCATCAAGTGAAATTTAGACAGAAACAGAACAAAAAAAAATCCAGCTTTACTCAATGAATGAATAAAATTCTTGTTTCTACTGTTTCAGTTTATTTATATCTGAAATGTTTTTGCATGTATATAGGAAATATTTAATGGACTCGAGAGCGTTGACAAAAAAAGCATTCTGTAGTTAAAGGAAAAGTTTTTTTTTGTAACTTTTTAATTTCGGTAAACAATTTTTGTTCTCTCCATTTTCCTCATGCTAATTAGTGTATGTATAAAATGAATGGAATTCGAGTTGCTGTCCATATTAAATGTAATGACATTTTTTGATTATTTTCTTTTAGATTTCAATTTTTTACTAGTTTTAAAACTTAACTTGTATTTTTTTTCCTCTGAATTATTTGATTAAGTTGAGTGTCTATTGAAATTATCAATTTAAGGATCCAGTCAATTAGACTAATTTCTTTAGTTTTTGTTGGAAGATTGTAAATCATTTGTCATTTTTTTCATATGAATCAAAAGATTTTCAAAATACTCAATTTGATGGACGATCAAAAAAGAAAAAAAATCATCAAATGGCCAAATTAAGTTTCTGCTGCTTGTTAAATTTTCAATTTCAACACAAAAAGCATTACAACTTTCGTCTTAATTCATTTAAACTTAAAAAAAGATCTTCAATAAATTTCCTTTATGTAATCCAGAATGGAATTTAATTTGAGAGGCGAGAAATTCATAAATGAAATTTTATTTTATTTTCATTACATTGTAGTTTTTGTTTTCGGTTTCATATTTTCTTGTGGTAGTTTTACACATTCATCCATTCATTCATAATGTTGGGACGAAGAAGTTTTTTTTTGTGAAAAGAGATGTTGTATCTCTAAAAGGGTTGTTGAAATCCTTAAACCAATTTTAATTAAACGAATTTCTTTGTTTATGGTTTATTTCATGATTATGATTATCATACCCTATTACACTTTCAGAAAGTATTGAGTGTCAATTTATTGCTGTAAATGAAGTTCGTAGAAGATGCTTTAAAATTCGAGTTGAATAATTTTTTTTAAATTTCATTTTTCTCTGAAATTCCTAAATCATAGCATTAATATTTCAATTAACTTTATTGCATTATTGTGCATGAAAACTTTTATGCAATCATTACAAATTAAGTTAAGGATCAGAGAAGTAGTTTATCTGTAAATTGATTGGAAGTTTCTTTTTCAACAATGTTTAACAATTCTCAATTGAATAAAAAAAGAAGTCCACCGAGCTCTGATTTGCATTTTATTTATTCTCGAACAAAAACTTCAAAACAAAATTTGTCAGCACAAAAAAAACTGATTTTCAGTACCAAAATTTTCCTCGAGGAATCAATTGAAAAGGAAATTCCCTTAAACCAATGTTTTTCATTTTTATATAATCCTCCTCGACTCATCACATCCATTCCCAAATTGAAGAAATTATATGGGAGCTGGGAGAAATGAATGAATTACGTGCAGCGGAATTAATGAATGAATTTATTTTTTTTTGCCAACCGATGCCCATTGGATTTCATTAATGCTTTCCATTCTCAACAAATAAAACTCTCAATCCTCCCTAGGCTTAATGTTGCGAAAGTCCAATTTAACTTTTGAATTTTTTTTTTTTTCATCACTCTCGAAAGCTAATCTCGTTGTATCAAAACAAAAATATCCTGTTGGGGAGAGAGAGAAAGAAGAAATGAAGGAAATCATTGGAAAAACATAAAATGATATTTGAGTGGGGCAGTCAGAGTTAAAATTGTTAAAATCCGAAATTAAGTTTATTTTAAAATTTTGATAATAATTGTATCTGTCACACAAACCACTTATGAGGGCTCTAGATGATTTGTGATGTTCTAGATCCTAATCGGTTCATAGCCAAAATGAAAATGTTTTCAAGTCTCAAAAATCTAAAAAAATTACACAAATCGGATCTATAAAATTTTTCTTCAAATCATTAAGACTCACGCAAGACGTAGAACTGTAAAGGAGAAAACTTATTAATGTATAATAATTTTTGTGAAAAAAGAAAAAAAAGTTTTAAAAAAATTGTTTATTACTTGTTTCTTACCCTATTCAAGTTTCCATTTCTACTCTACCTTCCATAAAAAATTGTTCTCAGATGAATTTAGAATTTTTATGATAACATTTGCCATGAGATGAATAATCTCTGCATATATCTGGTCAGACACTCTAAAACCACGAAAATTATGGATATAAAATATTGAAATATTTATTTTCTTATCAAATACAGACATCGTACTTTGAGTAAGCAAATTGAACATCATAAACCTCTGCATAATAAAACTATTCAGACGGGATGATAAAAATGAAGAAAAATGTTTGCATAAATAAAAATTTATTTTGTGACATTTTAGGGATGAATAGATTTTTTTTCGGTTGCTTTCATATCAAGTGCACAATAAAAAAAATTAAATCCCCTCCAAGGACACTTTTTTGATTTGATTATGAGAGATAAAATACAAATGCATGCATGAAGACAAAACAGATAAAGTTAAAAGTTTTATTGCGGTGAGTTTTAAAAGGAGTAAGTGCATTTTGAATTGGAGGATATCTAAACAAACTTTAACATGTTGAACTATGAACCATTTAGGCTTAAACCTATTATATTAATCGGCTTCTAAATGCTGGCTTATTAAGATACTATTTTTTTAGATTCTAAAGACAATAGAAACGACTCTTTTGCCTTAATAATAATGTGTGAAGGGCCCAGCCTTTCAGCTGGAGGCACTGCGATTCAAACTAGAACAGAATCTATTGTACCACACCCTTTAGACCTACAATTTATAAGATGCCGTAAGGAATCATCCAGATTCTAGTATATCCTTGTATACCTAGCAAAGGAGGCACATTCTGTGCTAAAGACCTCAAAACTACATCCAGCACACGAACCGAGCTTTGTAACTAGAACGGTGAAATGGAAAAAGAGCTTCGAAAATTAGACATGGCCTGGGATTGAACCCAGGACCTTTGGCACAGAAGGCCAACGCTCTACCATTTAGGTCACTGATGCCACTTCACCGCTCTCTTTTGCCTTTAAAGATCATAAATACCAATAAATATGTCGAAATGATGGTACTCTCAGGTAATCAGATTCTAGAGCTGCTAGGAACGCCATACTTTTGAATTCTAAATCAATACACTACAATTTAAATTTAACTGTTAATAAAATTCAACTTGGACTAAGCTGTGGTACCTTAGGTAGCCTAAGAATCAGGTCGCTGGTGACAGCAATTAGCTGCTTATAGAAAATTTTCTTATTAAGCTTAAAATTACCAAACTGACAAAATTACAAATATTTTCCAGAAAAAAAAAAACAATAATAATTTTTGATTGTATAATCTAAATTGAATTTTCCAACATGCCATAAACTGTTATGGAATAAAAAAAAACTGAACATCATACCGGTAAAGTTTAATTTTCCAACTATTCACTCTAATTGAGTTGAGCCAATGAAAATTTATTTAAATTGTATTCATCATTTTTTTTCTCAGCAAAAGAAGTTGGGAATTCTTCAAAATTGTAAACTGTGTACAGCGGATGTAATTCATTATGCAGGCAATAGCAATGAATATGAAAGAATAATTTATCCTTTGGTGCAGAAAGCTATGAAAAATCTCTCTCATTATACTTTTTTCACACATCAACTGCAAATTCGAATTCATCATTAATCAATAAAAAAAATATATGGTAGATTTATGCATGCATGCCGATGACGAGAAATTGCAGTTTTTTTTTCTGTGTAGTCAACAAAATTACATACTAAAACTTTTTCTATCGTGAATTTTTTTTTTATTTTCATATTTTTACATGCTCGACAACTTTTTTGCACAACCAACGTCATTGTTACCGACCTGTTAGAACTACATGTAGTGCACATCGTAATCAAATTCAGAATTGTGTGAAGGAAAAAGTGATGCAAGGAATTTGAATATTTTTCATTCCTACCTTAGTTGGGCGTGAATGGAAATTTATGATGGATTTGCTATAACAAATGATGATTATGTTGAATTTTTTTTTGCAAAATTGTTTGGAAAAGTTCAGCTGGAATAAAAATTCTAATCCATTCAGCCATTCAACTGCATTCAGTTAATTTAAATGAAAGTATTTGATAAATTTTTCAAATTCTCATTTTTCTCTTGCTGCTATGAGATACTGCGAAATACAGTCCTGACTCTAATAATATTTCATCAATAAGAAACCTCGATAGCCCTGCAAGCATTAAAAAAATTTAAAGTGCCTGATAATGATTTCGTCAATTTTTTCCACTCCCAAAAATAAATTCAAGTGTAAATTTAAACCAATTTGCTCGTATAAAAATTGTTCAATTTTTTAAAACATCGCCCAACTCCAAAAATATGAAAAGTACAAAAAAAACTTTTCTTCGTTTTTGTGCTTTATGTGTATGTACAGTAAACGAGAAAATTACCATAAGCTTAGAAAATTGCTCAACTTCAAATTGAAAATCACTTTTTTATTGGTGGATGAAAGAAAGAAAGGAATGAAAACATACCAGTAAAAATCTTGTATGTACTCTATTGACTATAAGCAAACTTTATTTTTTGGAGAAAAAAAAAATTATTGCTAGGTGAAAAGGAAATTTAAATAAAATTCAATTTTCTTTATTCTTCTTTTTCTTTTTGGTTCTGCAAACAAGCAGTTTGCTTACGGATGATAAGAGAGGATTGTGAGCAGGAAGAATTGTCTAGGTAAGCGAACAACCTCGCTATGATTTATAAGTATCTGACACCTTCGTAAACCAACTCTGCAGCAATCTTTAATTTACGCAATTATTTTTAAATATTAATGAATCATTTAAATCAAATCAGGTGTGCAAAACCTTTACAATTACTTCAGACCACAACAAATATAACATTTGAGCGTGAAGAGCTAGACAAATTGTGTCCCGATTTGAATTCTGGTTTGCGGTGCATCCAAAGCTATACGAGACGTTGCATGACACAAATCCAACGTAACCAATTTAACAAAATTTATCAGGGGACAACTGAGTTAATTAAGGATTTATGTCAACCTGGTGATTTTCAAAAAGAGTTTTTGAAGCATTCAGCGTGCCTGCAAACCGTTCGACCACAGCATGACAACTGTGCTGTCAGGTATCGAGAGGAAATGTCATCAATATTTAAAGTATCAGCAAATCGCACCACACACAATCAACATCAGCAACATAATTCGAACAATGATGATGAGAGTGATGAAGAATTTGTTAAAATTGTATGCTGGTAAGTTATACAGCAATTCCGATTGTAGATTCGACAAAAAAATGGTTTTGTGTGCAGATAGCAACAAGTCATGAGTTAAGAGATACTTTCGTTCATTTATGATGAACTTGATAATCTAGAAAAAGGGTTCTCAAACTGTGTACCTCAACATTAAGTCATATCAGTCTTCAAAGATAAGATGTCTGCAAAACACCAATCTAGTACATTACATCTTAGCATTATTATGAAGTCTATAGTTTTTACCACGTTTTTCTTATTAATATAGGAAACATTGGAGAAAATTCCCGCGGCTTATGTTTTGATCTAAAATAGAATTGATAATATCTGCACACTAGCCATTCTGTTAAATTGCAGTCAAGGCGTGGAAACTATCCTAAATATCATATTTATCCCACATATCCAAAAAATATTCAAAAAATTCCTGAGCATGTATGCACGATAATAAAGATATCCCTACGTATCCTTACTATATTGAACGTGTAATTTCAGGATATGATGGGATATCTCAATTCTAATGCATACAGGCTCAGGAATTATTTTGAATATTCTGGGATATATGGGATATTTGGGATAGTTTCCACGCCTTGATTGCAGTTGTTAAAGCAATAAAATCTCAAAATGCTCTTTTAATCCTTACGACACATTTTTATTCCACCTCTCAATTTTTCACAGTTCATTTCGCAAATACTTAGACTGTTCAGAATTTGTAACGCGAAGAACATGCGGAATGGAAACGGGACTGTTCATACGCGATTTCATACATCGAATGTCTGATACGTTGATGCGAAATTATTGTGAAGAGTACTATAAAGGATCGAATCACTGTAGTAACGAATTTTCATCCGCATCATTGAAAAATTCCTCGTCAGCAATTTTATTTACCTTTGTTGGCATTAGTATTGCAATTCAACGGAATAGTTGAAAAAATGTTTTTATTTTTTTCGTACCTGCTGATGAAAGAGATTTCCACTGAAAAGAGCTTCTGCAAATCGTCGAGAACGAGCAAAATAAAAAAAATTGTTGAATCCGATTTGAATGTGTTTTTTTAAAAGGAAAAAAAGGAAAATTCTGAACAATTTTCTATAATGAATAAATATTTTTTATCCCCCAGTGCTTTTTGGATGATTTTGGTACAATGTTACAGCATATCATGTGAAAAAAATATTGAAATGTAAATTTTAAGAGTAAAAAAGAAATTCAATTTTTGTTGTTGAATTGTAAATTAACCATTCTCACAGAAATTTTGTTTTATTCTTTTCCTTAATAAATTAAAAGTAAAATTTTTGTTGCACGACATTAAATTTTACATAGAATTTCTTTTATTAATGAATCTGGAATTTTATTTGTGAGTTGATTTTAAAATTGTGGAGTGTGCTGTTATTTTTCAGATTTTTTTTTAAGTTTAAAAGGTAATTTATAATAAAATAGAATTACATTTGTGATTGAGATTGACGATTCTACAACTCGATAATAAAATGGACATTTTTTTAAATTTCCACCGTTTCCACGTGTGAATCTATTGGTTTTGTTCAGATTGAAAAATCAGTTTTTCGCATTTTGTGAGAAAACAAAGCAAAATTGGTTATAAAAGGGCAAGAAGAAAAGTTTGTGCCTGAAATTTTACATCATTTTCAAAAAACAGATTTCAAATTGGTTGTGGCATTGCTGAGAAAATCGCAAAATACGCTTTCTGTAAGCAAACAAGCAAGCAAGCAAGCAAGTTAATCAGCAAGAAATCTCAATAACGAGACATCGTAGAGACTTCTAGTTTTTTACATTTGATCCGTGCTGCTCTATAGAAGAGCTGTATTGTTTTTGGGCAAGGTAGGAACAGCCGTTGCTTCAGAAATGGCAAAAAACTTTCCTTTCTTACGAATTTTTTAAAACAAAAGTTGACTGTGATTTTTATAAAATTCAACTTTGGATGAATATTTTTTTGAAAAAACTTTTAAAGAATATTTGGCATTTTCGTCAAGCTTTATACCTTCAAACTTATGCTGAGAGTAGCTCAGCAGACTCGATAGCTTTATATCTTCAAACTTATGCTGAGCGTAGCTCAGCTTACGCGATAGCTTTATAACTTCAACTTATGCTGAGCGAAGCTCCACTGCCTCTCTAGCTTCATATCTTCAAACTTATGCTGAGCGTAGCTCAGCTGACACTCTAGCTTTATATCTTCAAACTTATGCTGAGCGTAGCTCAGCTTACGCGATAGCTTTATAACTTCAAACTTATGCTGAGCGAAGCTCAGCTGCCTCTCTAGCTTCATATCTTCAAACTTATGCTGAGCGTAGCTCAGCTTACGCGATAGCTTTATAACTTCAAACTTATGCTGAGCGAAGCTCAGCTGCCTCTCTAGCTTCATATCTTCAAACTTATGCTGAGCGTAGCTCAGCTTACGCGATAGCTTTATAACTTCAAACTTATGCTGAGTGAAGCTTAGTTGACTTATCAAGCTTCATACCTTCATACTTATGATGGGCAAATCTTGGTCTATCCATAAGACTTATGATAGTACGGTGTGAATATAATCCGCATTGGGTTTCTACCCGATACACTAGTTTATTTGTTTTTTTTTGTTGAATTCAATTTAAATTTTACATTTGAGATTCTCGTTTTTGAACTAATTCAATATTGATTTTTCGTAGTTCTTACACAACCTAAGATTTTGCATTCAATTAATAAGTACAAGTAATATTTAACCTAGCATTTTAATAAAACAATAGGTAAACTGCCAAACCTTGGCATAGCTGCAATTGGTTGAATTTATCTTCTTAAGTGAAAATCTCAACTTTAGTATTTCATGCCTCGTATGAAATTTCTTTGTCCACCACAAAGGAACATACTTTATGAAACCAGTTGAAAATATTCAGTTTTACCTTAAAATCATATCAATTCTCGTCAATTTCATTTGACTAAACTTTCTTACCAAACTTTAATATCTTAAGCATCTTAACTAAAGCATTCTGGTATGTCCATTTGATTATTGAGGGTAGAAACTAAACGAGCAACAAATTTCTGGGAAGGTAGCAAGTCAGGGTAGCTGCCAAATGGTGTTTTTCGATTCCATTTAAACTTTGTTAAATATTTTAAAAAAATTACAATAAAAAAATAAAATGTCACAAAAAATAAACATCAAATTTAAATTGAGAGAGACAAAAAATATTGAATATATAAAGTTCTAATGGAAGCACAAACTATGACGAAAAACAATGAATAATCTCTGAGTTAATTTTCTCTCTTTTCTAAACATATAAAATAAAAAATTATAAAATCACTTTTTCATTTTCATCTATTTTTTTTGGCACAACAAAAGTATATCTAAAAACAAAATGTTTACCAAGGAACAAAAGGCAAGAAAGGATACAACAAAAAAAATTATCGAGTAATTAATGAATACAATTCTGATATTGTTGTTGCTATTTTTGTAATATGGGCAAGAAATGAACATAAAATAGCATGAGTTATTGACATTCTTATACAAAATAGAAAAGTAATGTTGATTCCGTTCAAATTACATAAAACTAATTAGACAGCTTTCTTTGGTATTATTTTGTTTTCAATCTAGATAGATTATCGGCATTTTAATCAGCGCTATTTTGTCTCGCGAGTCAGAAAGTCAATAGTTTTGGTGACTGTTTAGAATGCTGAATAAAATACTTGACAGCAGGTTAGGGGCCATTCACTTATTACGTAACGCTTTTAGGGGGAGGGGGGGGGTCTAAGATTTTGTTACGGTTCAAACAAGGAAATTTTTTTTTCATACAAATTTTGTAAGTGAACAGCCCCTTATTAGATTCCCGAAAAGCACACGGCACCAAAAAGTCCGAGAAATCTTTCAAAATTCAAAACTTAAATTTTCAAAAGAAAATTAAGCTGAATACTAAACTTTCCAATAACTTAAAGACAAAAATGCGCCTCATTTGTTTTCCTCCGACAACTTTATATCCTTCTTACTTCTCGACTGCAAACAAAACATTTCGCCTCCCTTGCGTTTCAAAAAATAATTATCATTAATTAATTAATTTCCATATTAAGATTACGAGTATAGATACTTTTAATTTTCATATTAACTCTCAAAACGAAGATAATTTTGGCTTCAATTCTCTCTGTCTTACCACACTCTATTATCGATATATTATCATTATTATTCTTATTAGCATTAACTTAACCACTAGAATTGCACACTTAATAATCATCATCAGTTAATTAATAATTTCACCGTTCATTTGTGTTGTCATGTTTCATATATGCAGTCAAAGGTGTAATCTCTTTTCAGGTGTTGTAATCGTCAAGCTCAGGTCCATGGTGTAAAGTTGAATCATTCCATAAATTGTATGACATGTATGTGATGCATTATATTGATAGTTTATCAATATTTATAGAGTAAATTGAAAAGGTATTCAACAGTTAGATGCGAGACTTGATGTAATGGAATTATCAAGGTCAAATGGAAAATCACCAAGTGATTGTAATATTTGATAAAGAAATCTATTTAAACTTTGATGCCGTAGAAAGCTGCTATCATCATACATTTCACTTGCTGTACGTGATGTTGAAAGCGCTGGCAACATTCGGTGAAGCAGATGTTCACTATATTTTAAAAGGATTAAATTTTTTTTCGGTATGAGTTGTTGATTTAAGTTAGTTTACATCAATTACAGTATTAGCCGTTCATAAATGATGTTTGAAAAATTAAAGTTCTAAATGCAACAAAATTTTAAATATTTTTTCTCATACAACTCCTACTGCTTTTTAAGATTGACATTATATATGAACACATCCTAAAATGAAGGATGGGACATGATGTCATGTTTGAAAACTTCAAAGTTTTGAGACAGTTTCAACGCATTTTCTTTCGAAGGATCTTAATTTTTTACAATATTTATTACAAATTAAGTAATATTTAAAATCCTGGACAATCTATCCAATTAAGCTTCACTCCTCTATATTAAATAATTTTAAAAATTTCTAAGAACTTAAAAAAATAAAATAATTGAAAAAGTATTAACTGACAGTAAGCGATGCTTCCAAGAAAGTAATTGCCCACAAGACAGACTAGTATACAGAACATAATACCCTATAACATCACTGATGCTCAGAAAATGTAGTATATAGATAATTGACGCATAAGAAAAGTTTACTGACAAACATGACAAATAAGAAGAGAAAAGAGCTTACCGAAGGCAAAGGCATATGAAAAGCTGAAATTTCTCATCTGATCCGATTGTAGAGTTTTTAGAAATTTCATCAACTAATTGACAGTATCCATTCCAGACTTCTATCAACCTTTCATCAGCATGATTTTGTTCATTTATTCCTTGCATTGATGCTATCGTATCTGCTGTTAAATTTTGTTCAAACTCATCCTTACATCGTACTATGTGAAATAATATAAAGATTTTTTTTTCCATAGATAAAATATGAAAATAATTTTAGAATATGATTACTATAGTGATAAGCAGCTTATGTAAAGTTTAGTGCACTAAATAAAGTAAAAAAGCTCACCAAAAAAGTCCCAGAGACAAAAATTTCTGCCAAACAACCGTTGAGAACGAAAGCCGAGCATAAATGCAGCCATTAGAGATTCAACAAAGCCTCCATCGCCACACAACAAATTTGTCAGCACCGACATATCGTGACTGCAATCAACATTATTCATTAATCTTCGTTGATGTCGATAAAACCATTTTACAATTTTATTGACAGAATCACTCAAATTATTTTGAATTTCATTTGGATCCTTCTTCTCTTTCTCATCATTACTGACCGATGAATTTGTAAAGCTCTCGGTCATTGAAGATGGCGATGATGATGGTAATTTATTTACTATATTAAGCGGTGGCTTTTCTATCAATGTTGTGCTAAACTGATCATCCATTGGATCTGTAGTCGGTCGAATTAGCTGTGCAATTAAAAGTCGTTCCATTGAACCATCATCAATGCCTCTTCCAAGCCATCGATTACATGGAAATTTATATGCATGTCCAGTGACCTCATTTCTGATCCATATACAATCCAAATGAAATTTAGCAGATGTCGATAACGTTGATGTGCTTTGAGTACCGTCAATGCCAATTCTCATCGTTCTCAAAACTCCTAAATTTTTATGCTCCATCAAAAGCTCTATTTTATTTAATGCAATTTTTTCTGTCTCTCCAATTGAACCAAAAATCGTTAACCACAGTTTTGGCAATGTTGATTTTCGTGTTAGCGTTCCCGTCCCGGACACTGGTACAATTAAAATTCTATATGGTATTATAGTCATTCCATAAACGGATGTAAAACAGAAATAATCAACGGCATTTAACGTCAATAAGTGATACAGAAATTGCTCCTTTTCTTCCTCATATGTTAGAAAAGCAGTTCGCTTATACATCGACCGAAGTATCGATACATCCGCCAATAATGTTTTTAAATGACGCGAAAGTACTTTCTTCTCTAATGTCAATCGAACGAAAGCCCGAGCGTATCCAATATCTGTTTTAATCTCATGCATTGATAAAATATTTCGAATATCGTACTCGAGTGTATCGGGTAGTTTTGGCAAAACTAATTCCATATTATCATTGCTTAATAATGTACGCTTTTCACATGATTTTGAACGACGAGATCTCTGTTGCTGTGCACGACGCTGAAGTGAAGCTGTTGGTGATGGAGTACTTGATGTTGCTATAAATGACGATGACATGTCTTGTGGCTCCACTTTCAATGATGACAGATCTAAGTATTTTTAGAAATAATTTTTTTATAATTGGAGTTAACAACAAAAAAAGGAACTTTAACTTAATTGACTAAACAATAAATTAATAATTAATTCATGCCAACAAAAAAATCAAATTAATAAATGAGTATTCTAAAAAACGACATTTAAAATGTAAATGGAAAAACCTACAATCCATCCTCTTTCTCATAACAGACCAGGCGAGAGCTTGTAAGTAAAATTAGAGGAATAAATGAATTTAGATAAAGGAATCGCCATTGGACATTAATTGTTATTCCAAGTGGAGTAAGAGAAATGTTTATGCTGTTACATTGTGAGAAATTATTCAGAAACAGAGTTGGTGTGACTGTCGTTGAAATAATAAATTCACAACACCAAGGTCATCAGTTGGGAAATAAGGCATACTATAGAAAATGTATGACTGAAGTATTTCATCATGAAGTGCCCAGTCACTTTGAAACTTTGTCAGGATTAAATCCAAAAATTGCCTTACTTCTTATGCCTGGCGGGTTACTTTGTGTATTAATGCGTTTTGATATTAATGCCGTCTCTTTCAGTCACAACAGGAAATTCATTTAATTGCTATTTATTGAGTTTCTTTAAAGCCATTTTTGACCATTAATTTATGAATTATTTTATTTCTTGCCTCTTGTCTCTAAAATTAATTTCCACAATTTTCAGCATTCCATCTCTGAACTCCAGAAGTAAATGTATTATAATTTGAACAAAGACTTTATTAATTAATTACCTGGTGTGCTAAGCAACTGTGCACCGGAATCTAATTTTCGACCACTCTTCATATTTTCACCATTCTCAAGCGCATTCATTTTTTCCATTTTCTCAAAATAACGCAACAGATGCGACCAGAAGGGTGACTTGATTTGATTATTATTGTGATAATGATTTTTGGTGTGAGCCGATTTCGAGTGCGGTTGGATGAGTCCATGTGACCAAATTTTTTCGAGTAAATCACACAGTGAGGTAATTAATGAATTCTCTTCAACATCTGCACTCCCACTACCCACTTCCATGTCAATTTTCTCCATCAACATCCGTTTAGTTTTTGTTTTACATTCCTGTGAACATGTGGACGTACGATAAAGAAGAAAAAAAAAGTATAATTTTAGTAAATGATAAATGTACAATGATGAGTTCTTTTTTTACCTTTAAAAGTTTTTCAACAAATGACCAATTAGTCTGTGCCACAAATGATGCCGTAAATTCTTCCGCTTTTGAGTTTTTGTCATCAGCAACACTCGATGATATCGTAGCTCCCACACTACTCGATATACTTAGACTTTCAGCACTTCCACTTAAATTTTTATCGATGTCTATCTCTCTGAGATAAAATTTCGTTGAGCTATTTTTCTTCTCGTGCAACTTCCTCTCGTCCAAGTCCAACTTTTTCTTTACGCGCCTTAAACTATTCGGTCTGGTTTTATTTTTTTTTATTCGATTTTATTTTTGGTTTATTTATTTATGTTTGTGGTTAGTAGCGTTATTCATTTTATTGGTTTTATTGACAACACAAGTGTTGCATATTGTGTTTTTTTTTTATTTGAGTTATTGCGAAGGTGAAGCGAGGATAATAAAAAAAGAAAGAGAGAAAAATATATAAAATTTTAAATTTAAACTTCCACCATATGTGAGTCACAGTCACACTTGTTTCTGCATTTTCACATTTGAACTTTGCGCTTTAATGCCATGCTTTGCCTAAATGACTGGTTTGTGTTAAATTGGTTTTAGTTGAGATTTGAGTTGGATAAAGTTTAAATAAAGTGCTGTTCACTTATTTATGTTCGCTTTTTTAAAGGGAGGGGGGAAGGGGGGGTCTAGAAGTTTGTAACAGCTCAAACCAAGACATGCACATGTAGGGAATTTCCAAGAGTTTTCCAAAAATGGATGGGATTTCCGGAAGTTCCAATTTTTAGGAAAGTTTTTGTTTTTCGCATTTTAATGTACAGGGCACGATAGAATAATTAACAACTAAAGTTATTTGTTGATAACTACATGCTAAGTATTGGTTTTAAAAAATTATTTGGAGTTTGCAAGGAAATTAAAGTCTTTTCTAATCTTGGAAAGTTTGGTAAGTTTAAATAAAGCTTTTGGAAGTTTCCTGAGTGTATACGGCTTGGCTCGAACAGGCGTAACTTAGTTCAGCGCAAAGAAAATGCGTTTTAGTCTTCTGTTTAAGTGTTATAACAGAGATTCTTTGACTTGATTAGATTATATACAGAGCAGCTATAAAAAAAATTCTTTACATACATTGAAAGATAACACCATAAATACAAATTTTTATTTCATTAGTAATGCGTGCAATAGACATAAAATTAATCTTAATAAGTGAGACTATTTGTTGTTAGTTGAGTATGAAGTAATATATGGACATCTAAAACTTATCTGACGCAATTAATCGAATAAATAACAGTTTCTTTATGGAGTTATGAGCGATGATGAAGGAAAATTAAATTCTCTTCAGATTAAAATTGTCAATAATCATAAAAGTTAAAATTTATTGCATTCACTTTTTGAAAAATAATATAAAAATAATTAAATAATAAATATGATGAATTAATTTTGAAAAGTCTAACGAATTAATTAAAGCATAGATAATGAAATTTTTTTCGTTTTGAAAAATGAAATCTTTCATCTGCAAAATTGAAAAAAAAGAACAAAAAGAAAAATTCACATAGAAATAAAAATTTACAAAAAATAAAGAAAGAAACTTAAAAAAAAGTATGGCAAATTCTGACTTTTAAACAACACTTTTTGGGCATGTGAAAATTGTGCCTCCCACATTATTAATTGTTTTCAATTCATTGGATAATTGAGGTTGAAATTTTTAAGAATACATTTAGACATTGATGTTTACGGCTACTTATTAAAGGGTTGTTCTCTATTTATGTTACACACAACAACGACCCCATGTAAGAAAGACCTTATTACAAATTTGATCTGAATTTTTCTTATGTTTAAACGTGAACCCCCTTGCCATAAAAATCAAACGTAATAAGTTAACGAACCTTAATGTAAATTTGAATAATTATACGATAATTTCATCCAAAGCCTACGTAGAACTTCACAAAAAGGATATTTAAATAGATACATCGCTAATATAAATTGTTTATTGATCCGTTAAAATTAATTTTTAAATCTTTAAAAAAAGTACATATTAGGATTTAATTATTTGACAGAAGTTTGCTTCGAATACGAGACATTATTTTGTGACAGTAAATATTTACAAATTAGGAAGCTAGTATGATTAGGGTTTATCTGTAACCCTCTTTTGTAAGAATGTAGGTTTGATTTCCACCAGAGACTGATCTCTCAATCTTTATAAAGAGTGGAGTCGATATGACAAGGATTCGGACATTGCTCATGACATTAAAGTTTTATGAACCAAAACTTATAATTTTAAATTGCAAATAATGTTGTTGATTTTTCATAAAGCCTGCAGCTTCAAAGATCAATTAGCAATGAAAAACTAAACTAAAAACTCTAAATCGGTTCTAAATTATCAAAAATAATACAAATTAATATTCATACGCGAAAACTTCATCGTATTTATCAGTATTTATATTGAAATGTTTTTATTGTTTCAATCCAATTAGTGTTTAAATTAGTAGTGTGTCATTCATTTCAGATTATGAAGCAAATAAAATTTACAAATTATTATTATGGCACAGCCATTTGCGAAAAAGCGTTGATAATTAAAGTCTTGCCAAGCTTCAAAAAAAAAAATTTCTTCTTAATGCTAAACTTATGAATTACTTTGTGTATTAACAGAGTCAAAATCTAATGAAAAATCACACAATTAAAAACAAAAAAAAATCCCCGTTTACCTTTCACTAGATGCTTGATTCAATACAGATGCCTCAAGAATTGGAAATGATCGGTAGTAAGCTGGACTATTTCTGAGTAACTCAACAGGTGGTGAAACTTCTAGATCAAAATTCTTTAGTCGCTTGTCTAATAACACTTTTGAACTGTTCATGTGAGGTAACTTTTCAAGATTTTTTGATCGAACATTTATCTCTTCTGCACTGCCAAAATGCTTTCTGGATGATGAAACAATAAAGTTATTAAAATTAGATTTAAAATCCATTTAAATGCAATCAACGCCAAAATGTACTCACTTTAATATTTTAATGCGATTATCAAACAAAAGTAGATTTTTATTCACATCCATATCATTATTTTTTGATGCCTTTGCATCACTGCTGCTGTTCGTCTTCTCATCAAACGATGTCATAATCTTATTATCAATCAATGTCGCAAACATTTGAGATTCAAGAAATTGGGAGAAGAATGAGCGATAATGTGCAGGTTGATCTGATAAAAATGACGCTTTATCGAAATTGTGAAGTGATTCGCGATTTTTTAACCATTCCATTTTATTTTGATTTGGCAATATGACAAATTGCTCATAGTCTAGAAATATTTGGCAGAATCGATTAAGGAATATCTCACGAATTTCATTATTAAAATGAAGATCGTTGTAGTAGTGCTCATTAGATCTCAACAAATTCTCAGTTTTTCTTGTGGTAGACGAACTTCTTGACGAACCTTGATTGTGCTCATTATGGTTCCCTGAACTTGACCCCAAATTATCAAATTCTATAAAGTCATGCAAAGAATGTTTTTTTCTTCGTGATTTTGTAAGTGTTAATGTCGTTGCTGGTGATGTTGATGTTGACAGTCTTTGATACTGCACTGAACTATATTTATCCGATCCAGATGGTTGGAAATAAAAATTATTGTTCATGAGAAGACTTTTTGGGTTTAGAATTGTTGATTCAGACTCATTTTTGTCTACTGTATCATAGCTTCTATCATCAACTAAATTGTATTTGGCTAAAACCTCATAAATCTCATCAATAAAGTCTTGTTGATGCGGAAACGAAGGCAGATCTTCATGTAATTGAATATTTCTTTTATCAATATCTACATAGCACAAACCAACTTTTTGTAAATTAATATCAGCATTTTCGGCGTGAAGACCCATCACAAAAGGAACTGGTGCATCCAAAAAGTGATGTAATGCTGTAGGCAATATTGGTGCATAAACGTGGGGCCATTCAAAAGGAAATAATAATGATGTTATGCATTCGGCAACGATTGTAAGTTTTTGAAAATCTTCTGATATTAGCAACACTTGATTTTCAAGCAACACACTAGTAAATAGATCAATTACATATTTAACACCCAAATACTCGAAAAATTGTCGTAACGGGAAATCAAGTAATGGAAGTTCACTGCTTTTTGGGCGTTGTATAATTATGTTTATTGGCGTTAAATTCGCTTGATCTGGCGGTAAATAAATACGAATCGATTTTCCAAAATCCGGGACTTTAACGTCATATAAAATGTTATAAACATAACTTTCAAGACTTAAGCGAGCTCCAGGAGTACGAGGAAGACACTTGTACAGGTTAGTAAGGAATATTTCAGCTATATGTGAATATGCAAACTGACAAACAAGCGTTATTGATTTGGTAACAAAAAGCGTATCTTTTTGAATGTCATAAAAACTCGTAGCACTATTTGAACTCTTGTCATCTTCAGCTAGACGAAAATGTCTTGGTAATGATCTACTCACTGGATCTGATCTTCTCAACGAGCCCTGACTACTCGATAGCTCTGTGATGTACATTGATTGAAGCGTTTGTAAAGCTGTACAAATACTCTCATTTTTAACTTCTTCATAAAATATTAATGAAAACCCATAACATCTCTTTCCATCATCTCTTGTACTTATGAAAGAATGAAATCTTGGTGTCAAGTCATGTTTTTGTGTACGAAATTTTAAGCCTTGCGGAAGTGATAGCATACAAATTCCGTATGAATCAAAAGGATTCCACGAAACATTTGCTGGATAATTTATTAGTGATTTTCCTTTAAAAGATCTTTCGAGGGGTGGCGAGGTCGTCACACCATCTAAAAGTTTATCAAGAATTTGGTTGAAGATTGAGCTCCGAAAAAGGAATTATTTCTTTGTGTTACCTGTATAAAGCTCAGCTTCAAGTCCAAGATCAACGTCTAATCCACATATCGCAAAGTAATCAGCAAATCTAGGTAATAAGTGATGTTTTTCGCTCAGCGATTTTAATGCTGATGAACCTTTTTTAAATTTTGCGTCCATCATCAGCAATAAACTTTCTAATTTCTTTCCGTTTTTATTCAACTTTAATTATCACATTATTTTGCACTTTTGGAATAGATTTTCTCGATATATAATATCATTCGTTACATTAATAGTGGTAAATATATTAGTTGCACATATTTTAATCGTTTAAAATTAAGATCTAGAGTTCAAATTGACGAAAAATATTTTTTTTTGATGAATCGAAGAAAAGTTATCGAACTCGAGTAAGTCATGAACTTTTTACTATGTAGCACTATAATTTAAAATTCAATAAATTAGTGATTGATCATTTAAAGCTCAAATGGGATTTTAATAAATCTGATATTACCAGCTGTTTAAATTTAAAGAGTTCTTCATAAGTTATAGTAATCTATGGTATACAATATCAAAACAATATAAAAAGTCTTTCCCATTTGAAATTGACTTAAAAAATGATCTAGATATTTGTAAAATAGTCAAAAAATGATATTAGAAATTTCTAGTAAGTATTTTTCAAACTTACTGAATTAATAAGGTATAAAACTTATATAAATGATACTTAATTAAGAAAATGCTTAATTAGATATCAATAATAAGTTTCAATACGATTTTTGAACCTTACTAAAGTATAATAATAGAATCAAAGATTAAAAGAGATTTTTTTCAACTCTAGTTCATTATTTTGTAACTGTTCAGAAATGATTCCTCGCTTAGCCTATTATTCCAAAACTTTTTGATATCACTAAAAAGCTGACATTATTTATTTGCGGTTATCATATTAATTAATATAAATAACCACCTTTATGATTAATTGTATTCAACTAAATTAATTATTTCGCATTGGATCACCACAAGATAAGCGCTTTCATAAAATAGCTCGTCCACAACTATCTTCAACTTGGATACATAGTTCAGCTGATCTGTCAGCTGATATTTGTTGATAATAATTCAAAGTAGTAAATCTTTTAAATTTTGAAAAGATGAGTTTCTTTTATTACTTTGGATATGGAAGTAATCT
This sequence comes from Chironomus riparius, assembly GCA_917627325.4. NCBI lineage: Eukaryota > Metazoa > Arthropoda > Insecta > Diptera > Chironomidae > Chironomus > Chironomus riparius. The sequence continues at coordinate 30,473,893 of OU895879.1, forward strand.
TCTGACAAAGAGAATCAGAGTGCAAAATAAAACTGCTGAGCGAGTAGGTGTTGGAAAACTTGAAAACTTTAGACTTGATTTTGCTGATTCTGCACTTGAGAAAAGATACTATTCACCAACATGGAATGGATCACCAGCAACCATTATTGAGAATGAGGGAAGTTGTGTTTATGGAGCTGTGTGGAAAATTAACAATTGTGATTTAGAAGAACTTGATAGACAAGAAGGTGTGGAATCTAATATATACAAGCCATTAGAGTTGAAAATTTATGTTCAAGAGCTACAAAATGAAGTATTGTGTCGATCTTATCAATTGGTTTGCAATCCAAAAACACCTATTGATCCGCAAAACAGACCATACGAAAGACAACCATCAAAGACTTATTTGACAGTAATTTTGAATGGAGCAATTGAGTCTAATTTACCTAATGACTATTTTGCCTTCCTGAAAAAGTTTCAGCACAATGGAAACAGAGCGCTTGATTTAAATCTTGAGAGTAGCCTCGATTTGAAGGAAATTCTGTAATTTACATGAATATTGTATAAAATTATAAAACTTTACTATTATTTTTGACTAAGAGATGGCGCACGTTGACTACAGCATGTACACTGCTCTTGACTTTCCTACTACAGTTTCATATTAAATTCTACGCTTGTGAGATTCGGTTCATATCAATCAATAAAAAATATTTTTTATTCTTTCTATTTTTTAATAAAAAGAGGATTATCAGAAGTTTATTGTTTAGTGTTGACTGTGATTTTGTTCAAAATTATTGTCTTGATTTTTTAAGGGTATCAAGTACAAAGTTCAAAGCCAAACCTTATCAAAGAGAAATAAGATAAAATATTTTCATTAAGTAATAATTAAGTATTTAAAAATAAAGTAACAATGGCTGACAAAGTGCAATTAAGTGAAGCTGATATGCTCCATAGTAATGCAAAATATGAGGAACTGGTAGAATTTTTGAAAAAACTCGACCAATCAGATGTAGAAGTACAATGGAGATTAACAAGGGCACTATATGATTATTCTAAATTAAGTGCTAATAGTGGGAATAAACCAGATTTAGTACGAGAGGCTTTTGATTTAATTAAGAATTCGCTAGAAAAATATGACAGCCATTATGCAGTTCATCAATGGTACGCAATCATGCTTGATGCTAAAGCTCATCTTGATGGACTTCGAGCGCGCATTTATGTTCTTGAGGAAATTAAACAACACATGGAAAAAGCAGTTGAATTAAATCCTCAAGATTCAATTTCGCATTATATTTTAGGAGAATTTGCCTTCCAAGTTGCTGATTTGTCGTGGATCGAGAAAAAGATCTTGTCATCAGTGTTGACTCATCCGTAAGTTAAAAAAACGGATTTAATTAAAAAACTGAACTTTATGTGTCAATTACTTTCTTCTCAGACCAGCGTGTACTTACGAAGAAGCGTTAGGGCATTTTTTGAAGGCTGAAGAATTAAAAGCCGGGTTTTATAACTTAAATTACCTTATGATCGGAAAATGTTATATTGCAATGAAAGATAACGAAAAGGCTAAAGAATATTTAATTAAAGCGTCACAAGTTGACTTAGTAAGCGAAGATGATAAAAAATGCAAAGAAGAAGGAACAAAGCTGCTTGCGAAGCTTAAATAAATCCCTTCCTTCAACTCACAAAATGATAACTTTCCGAATCACTGGAATTGTGTTTTGTGAAAATAATTGAATTGTACATACGTCATCTTAGGCATAATAATGACAATATTTACATAAATCATTCATTTTTTGTAGTTCATTCATATCAAAATTGACTTGTACTTTTTAACGCTTAATAAAAGCTCACATCGAGCATAACAATAAAGTCAACCTTGATTTTGTGACATTTTATACCAAAAACAAACGATTGTTTGCCACCTTTTGACAATTTTCATCATCATTACAGTGAATGACTTTCAATTAAAGTGAACAGACATGCAAAAATGATGATTATTAGATCACTTCCGTTTACTTATTTCACTCCATTATCGAAGAATGCATTGTTTTGAAACTGAATGTTTTTTACTTTATCACGTTACTCATTCGCATGAAATGATTTTTAGTAGCTTTCTAGATTTTGAGTTGACTTTAATCATATTCAGTGTTGCATTCTTGCCATTTGTCTGGATCAGATAAATTCTGAGACAGAAATTTCTTCATAAAGATCGATTCTATATGAAGATAGAAAATCTAATCTACACAAAGATTATTTCTGCATAAAGATTCTGTCTACATAAAGATTCGATGTAGATGTCTACAATTCCACATTCTTCTCTGATGTAGACCTGGAAAAAATGTAGAATTGTAGACATCTACATCGAATCTTTATGTAGACAGAATCTTTATGTTGAAATAATCTTTGTGTAGATTAGATTTTCTATCTTCATATAGAATCGATCTTTATGAAGAAATTTCTGTCTCAGACAAAAACTATTGAAGAATCTACATTCTTCATCTAGTGTAGACATCTACATTTGCAACACTGTTCATATTTAAATATTATGGATTGTCAAATTTGTTGAATTGTATTTAAATCTTAGTTTTTTTTAACAATTACACTTATTGTTTAAGTGACATAATTTTAATTTTAAAAATAATTTTTTAAGACATAAATAGGCTCTTAAACTATCTATTGACCAATGACATTTTTTTTTGATAGCACAAAATCGACTTATATTTTAAAAAATATTAATTTTGATGAAAATCTTTAAATATTTTTTTTAAAAATATCATAAATTTCTTTTCAGTCAAAAGTCGATAGGCAGCATAGACATGCATAAAGCTTAACTGATTTATAGCAGATGCATTTAAAACTAGAAACTGCTCTTTTTTGCAACCTTGCTCTTAAAACTGTAGTCAGAAAGTTTGACTGCTTTTGATTGATTTGACTTCTAGTCAAAGTCTTTATTTGAAACTTATTAAATTTAAAAATTTACAAACTTAATCGTCTTAAAAGTTTTTAACAATTATTTTAAGTTCTTTGCAGACTTGAAGCTTATTGCCAAATATTTTGCAATAATTTATTAGAGTTCATCAGCAATTTTTTAGATCAGGAAATCCAATACTTCTACGCATTTCTTTCATGAAGATGTAAATCTAAAAGAAATGTTTTGCTATTGATGATTCGAGCAGAGATAAAAAAAAGTATTAAGCTAGTTCACAATATAATATTAAGTATTAAAATGAAAAACTAGCATGCCTTCAAAATATTTACAAATCATATGTTGCTTTATGCGTAGGGTGACTAGCCATATTTCATGAAAACTGAGGTCATCTTACTGAGTCTACATGACTAATTTTATTCATTTTTTGAATGAATTAGAAGTAAACAAAGCAGATGATAACCTTATCTATATTCTGCATTTTACTTACGAAATTTCTAGTTTCAGATTTATTCATGTATATTTGAAATTTATTGGATATTTAATTTAATTTTGTTGCTGAATCATTTAAGCGAAGAAAAAACCCAAAATAGAATACAGTTTTGCGATGATGTGCAAATTAAGCATTGTTTTTAAAAATTATGCCTATCCAAAAATATAAATTTCGAAAACTAAAGTTTTTAAGTAAAGAATCTTGAGATTATGATGCAGTAAAAATTAAGCAGAAAAAAATATTTTGGTTGCAACTTCTAAAACAAAAACATCGGCAGTTCTCAAAACTTCCGATTAATAACCAAAAGGCAAATGACCTGTAACGCTATGAGTTATTAAACAAATCAATCTCTAAGTATAATATAATTCGTCCTTGACTGAAATGGTGCTGAAACTTTATACATTTCTGCTTGTAATTCATTAACATTTTATTCATGCATTTTTAAAAACCAGCTTAATGAGAGGAACTTCAATTAGATTTATAATTGCATTAAGTTTTTTTTTGCTGAAATAAAGTGTTGAATAAACAACGTTCAGCTCAATTTTTGACACGATCTACCTCACGATTTTTCGCAGTGTTATTTTACTAATGAGCTGACTAGTTTATAGCATCAGTAATATTATTAACTGTGATTTATTGTTTAAAAAATTAAATATCCTCAACTGCTTAGGTCATTAAATGATGAGTTATTTCCATATAGATCAATAAATTGATAATGATAATCTTCTAGAATTATATCAAAACTCTTTGTTGCAATTCATATTACTTGACATGATTCAGCTGCGCAAATAAAAATTAATAATTTCAATAAATTATAATGATTATTGCATAATAAATAAAGTTACAAACACGTCATAAATAAATTAGAACTCGATAAATTCGCAACTTATTTTTCTCAGCACGTATCTATGCAACATCAATTATTTTAATCTTAAACTAAGGATTCATAAATGATGTGTAGCTTTTAAGAGTAGAGGTGGATCTGATGCTGATGAAAATAGTTTGAACATTTTATGGAAGAAAAGTCACAAAATAAAATTCTTAACCTTTAAGGAGCATCATTTATTAACCACCCGACCCCTTAGCAATTGTTGTTAATTAAGAAAATGTTTTTGTTTAAAAATTCTCTAAGTAAGACTTTGAAACAATTTGTTATCATAGCTTTGTATATCAGAGATAATTCATAATGTGGAGTTTGTACGTACAATATTCATCATATTAAGCTTGAGTTTACAAAGTCTCACATCCAGATGTCGTGGTTTAAATGTTTTTACTTTAGTTCTTTGTTTTGCTATTCATTTTCTTGACAACTTTTGGATGAAGTTGACGAAAAAAAAATAAATAATAGTTTTTTGACTTAAATATCTCAAAAAAAATAACCTAGTTAATGTACATTAATAACGTGTCATACAGCAACATTATTAATTGAGTCATCATCTGATTTTGTAAGAAGAGATCAAAGTCCAATTAAATACAAGGTAAAAGTTCAAATCAAAAAAATTGAATCAGTTTAATTAGAATTGAAATGGTTCGATTATATCATTTTGCTTTGGTTGTTCGACGATTATTGGTTGAAAATCGTTCATTACTTTATCAGTTCCATAGATTCAAGGTATAAAAAATTTTAAACTCAAAAAATGCGTGCACTTAAAAAAGCTTCGATTTTTCCTGTTTTACTTCATTATAGAAACCAGCTGTTGCATCACGATTACATAAACCTCATATATACCTAGCATTCCTTGGATTTTCATTTGCAAAGAAAGAAGTAGAAGAAGTTAAAAGTATTGAATTTACAATGGTTGACCAAACTAGTTTAGAAAAAGCTGATCAGCTGTTTGATGACAACAAATTTCAAGAGACTGTTGATTTTTTAAATACATTAGATCAATCCAGTGCTGATGTACAATGGAGATTAGGACGTGCTTTATTCAAGTGTTCAGGAATTGATGCAAATAGTTCAAAGAAAAATGAATTGATTCGTGATGCTTACAAGAACGTTCATGAAGCTTTACAAAAGGATGACAACAACTTTGCCATCCATAAGTGGTATGCAATATTGCTTGATGCCAATTCCAATTTGGATGGAATGAAGACTCGAGTTCAAGAACTAGAAAATGTTAAGAAACATATGGTAAGGGCGATTGAGTTGAATCCAGAAGATCCAACTTCGAGATACATTCTTGGTGAATTTGCTTTTGGACTAGCTGATTTGCCTTGGTATCAAAGAAAAATTGTCTCGACTATTTTCGCAACACCGTAAGTAGAGCATTTATCGAATTATTGAATTTGGAATAATTAACACATGCGTACAGACATTTTGGCAGCTAAATGTTAATTATCTAATTGATTTATTTTTTGTCAACTCCAATCCATCCGTAAAATATATATTTTTAGACCAACGGCAACTTATGAAGAAGCCCTAGAACATTTCCTTAAAGCTGAAGACCTAAAAGCCGACTTCTATTCAATGAACAAGTTAATGATTGGCAAATGTTACATGGCAATAAAAGACAATGAGAAGGCACGTGAATACTTAACCAAAGCCACATCTATCACTGTTCAAAATGAAGATGACAGAAAATGCAAAGAAGAAGCTACAAAGCTCTTAAGCAAAGTCAAATAAAAGAGATGTTTTCAATTTTTAACATTTTTTTACTGGATTCAAGGCTATGTGCACATATTTCCATTTATCACAAAACTACTATATCTAATCAATGCAACAGAATTTAAATAAATCAAGTGGTTGTAAGCTTAAACTGACTTTACTTTTATCAATAAAATATTATATATAATTTTAAGAATTCTTATAAGAAAAGTAAGAGAACTGAAGGGAATAAGATTAAGTGTGCGCTTTAGGTTTTCAAGTATTCATGAGCCGTGTAGTCAGGCGTGTAGCCAGGGGGGATTAGGGGTTCAAATCCCCTAACGTAAACATAAATTTCTTTATTTTGCTAGGGGTTTTTTTTTGAAAATTCACAAAAATACCCCCCCCCCCCCCCCCCCCTCTTAAAATTTTCCATACAAAAAAAATTTTTCACCTCTCTTCAAATTCCTGGCTACGCCCCTGCGTGTAGTATTTCTAGTATCAAGCCTTATGTAGACGAAACTACCAATGCGAGAGTAAGGCATCTGTGGTCGAGTGGTTAAGCAACAGACTGAATATTTGGAAACCCTATTTGTAAGGATGTTCGATTCCCAGTTTTGACCAATCTCTCAATAGTTATCATTATTGTATCCGACCTTACAAAATTGAATATTTTATCATACTAACCTTAATCTCTTGATCTTGATTAAATCGCTTTCAAACATTCTTAGCAGGTCAAGGAGTCGTTCCAGCCAATCAAAATGACGATGCAAAACTAGAATTTGCAGCAAAAACATCGCTTTATTACACGAAATTTACCTGCTTAAATCATAAGGAAGGAACGTATAAAAACCTGTTTTAGATCATTTTGTTTGCTCTCCATCTCTTTCCATTGGTCATAAGCGTATTAGTGTCCACGCTAAGTTGCCTCGTACGATTCATCTAATGTGATTTAATTCTCTTGTGAATGAGACAACACATTTCTCAGGTGTATTTGTGTGGTTTGAAGAAAAAAAGACACATATCTTAAGATGTGTTATGCTGCAGAGAAGAATTTTCTGACATTCTTGTATTAAGCATCGTGTGGTTGAGACGGAAAAAAATTCATACCGCGTTTAAAGTAATTAAGAAAAGTTTGGATTGTGCAATAGAAGTGAATTGATAATTTAGTGGATATTGAGCGAATAAATCAATATAAAGAAGAAAGGAATTAGTTCCAATAAATAAAGATTATAATTAAAATCTGACGCTCAACAATTGTGTCCATAATTAATTTTTATAATTCTCCCATTCTCCTTCCACATCGTCTTTCGATATTTCTTTTATTACACTGAAAAAAAGGAATAAAAGAAGCAATAAGTATAATACGAAAAAGAATATGACGAAATGCAACAAAGAGGAAGAAGAGAAATGTTGATGGATTTTAATTAATGATTGCAACATCTCGTCCATATTTATATGAATTCCTCATACATATAGTATTTTTCGTGGTGCAGCAAAATTGACGATAATATTAACTTTTTTACAATAATAAAGTTCATTGAATTTATAATGTACGAATTGTGTGCATAAAAGGGAAGTAATATTTATATTCAAGAATGGGAACAATGCAAAAAATTCATGCACCGGCCGTATGCGATAAAGTTCTTGCCGGCGTTCCGCAATTACTCGATGATTTTCATAAAATGATTGATGATCAGGAGACTGGTAATGAGAAATTTGAATAACAATTAATGCTCATGCTATAAAGAATCAAATTCCTTTTCCCTTTCTCATTTCAAATAGCGGATGTCGTTTTTCTTTTGGGTCGCGAAGAGGAAAGAATTTATGCACATCGATTAATCCTCATGGCTCGATGTAAAAGCTTTCAAGTTACTGCTACAAGTAAGCTATTATTTATATCAATTTGCATTGATGTTTTATTACTTTTCTCATTATCAACAAAGGCAACAAAGCAAGAGGAGACATTTGTAGAATCCCTGGATCAACTGTCTTACCACCGTCGTCTCCTGGCACACCAGCTTTAATTCGATTACCCCATATCCGTGCTGAAGATTTTCGACAATTTATTACTTATGTTTACACTGCAAAAATTATATTGCATGACTCGAAAGTCTTCCAAATTATGATCATTGCTAATGATCTTGGGTTAAATGATTTGAAGACAGCGTGTGAGGATCACGTTATTGCAACAATGTCTGTCGATAATGCATGTTGCTTTTTAACAAATGCATTGGAAATACAAGAAAAGGTCGGCGGTAAATGTACAGACTCGTTTGTTGATCGCTGCATTGCATTCATCGGTGAAAATGCTAACGAGTGTACAAAAACAAACGGATTCTTAAAGCTCTCTAAAGATGCGATTGTTAAGATTATCTCATCGGATTTTGTAAGTCATTAAAATTCTTTAGTGTTCTGTTTGTTCTTAATACTTTGATTGAGTTGAATAATCGAACAGTATTAGATCCCCTTTTCGACCATGCCAACTCCGTACTTATAAAGACTTGTTGCTTTTATTGTTTTTCATGAGCTTTAAGCTAATTCTTTAATTTTTATTTCCTACATTTCTATAGCTGTGCCTTGAAGAAGAGAATGTTTTTCGTGCCGTGCTAGAATGGAGTAAAAATCAAGCCGGTGTGACTCAGGTAGAGCTTTTTAATAAATTTCCAATGTCATAAGATTTAGATGTTTCTTCCATACAGCCACTTCCACATTGGAACGAAGAAGAACGTCAAAGAGTTTGTAAATATCTTTCACCGATCATTCATCACGTTCGACTGTTATTAATTGATAGTCAAGTTTTTGCCGAAGAAATAGAACCAACGGGAGCTATTCCAATGGAGTTGGTGCTTGAAAGATATCGATTTGCAGCTCTACAATCAAATAAACTTCCAGGAATGCCACCAATTCAAAGTGTTTCTACAGAATTTGATAAGCGTTTGCAACCTCGTTTGTCACTTAATTTGTTTCCAGGATCGAATATTCTGAGAAATGACAAGATGCATCTACAGACAACACTGAATAATTGGTATGGAAATCCAAAGCAAACATGGCGTTTAGTTTACAGAGCATCAACCCATGGATATACGGCAGCTGCATTTCATCGCTTGTGTGACGGAATTGCACCACTTATGGTCGTTGTCTTGGTAAGTTCTTCAACTAACTTTATGGTTAAAAATAAATCAATTAAAAATTTATGACACTTTAAAGGGTTATCGAGGTGAAATAAGTGGAGGTTTTACAGACGTAGCATTCACAAAGACTAATCGTAAAGGAGGATATTTGCATGGCGAACGTTGCTTCTTATTTGCTCTTAGTTCGCCTCAAGCCAATTTTCAAGTTGCAAAATACGACATTGTAAAGAAACCGTATTCGATATGCTATTATAAGGAATGCGGACCGATTTTTGGAGCCGGTGAGAATTTTAAATTATTTTTTTTGAAAAAGTTAAGTACATCATGCAAATTTTCTTTTCACAGGAGCTGACTTATTGATTGCCAATAATTGTAACGTAAATACTGACTCATACTCAAACTTGCCACATTCTTATGATGGACCAAGTGCATCATACACATCACTTTTTGGAGATTATAATTTCATGATTAATGATTACGAAGTATTCACTTTAGGATAAGTACTGATTCATTTCATTAAGAACTGTTGCTAATCTGCAATTTTTGAGATTAAAAGTAAAGCTGACAATAAAATATTTTTAACAATGGTCTATTTTGAGCATTTAGTGTTGTTTCAAATTCTTTGTGCTAAACCAGTAGTTAAAGTCTAATCTTAACAAAAGTTGTGAAAGTGGAGCAGAGCACAAGCCAGAGAGCATTTTCAGCAACGAGTCAACAAACGACGAAAAGAGTTCGTCAAAATTATCCAGCGTTATTTTATCCTCACTCGTCATAGGACTTGATGCAATGTATGCAAATGCTGTAAATTGTTCGATGAGATTTAATATTTTGTTTAATATAGTGAGTACGGGATTCTCCATCATGCTGTTACTCATGCTTTTTGATAACGGATCCGACTGAAAAAGAAGCAATTAAAATATTAATGATATGTTGAGAACCACATTTGAAAACTTACATTCTCGAGCAGGAAGCATAAACTCAAGACATTAGCCTGAAAACAGCTATGAGCTCTTAAAATTTGTTCAAAATCTTTCGTTTCCTTAATTTTGTCCATCATGATACTGAATTGACTTTCGAGGACATCAACTTGTAGATAATATTGAAGATTATCGATAAGGAACATCAGCTTGTTTCTAAAGTTTAAAACCTCGCTACTTTTCTCAATTTTCTTCTCTCGATGATAGCACCAAAGGCAGTGAAGTGAAAATTGAATCTTTCTAATTCGAATAAGGAACTGAAATAGCTCATTGTATTTGTCAAGGACTTTTGGTGGAAACATTAGATGTAGTGGCCATTTAATCTTGTAACGAAGTGTAAGGAACTGAAATAATCCTTTATTTTCATAACTGAAACTTTCCATGTCAGTTTTGAGCATTTCAAAATGGAACAAATCAACGTCGTCTTGAACATTAACACTTGCTGCTGATACTTGGAATATTCTGTTTATGTCTCTTACTGCATTTTCTGTCACAACGTTTCCATAAATTGGATCTAGTCCTTTAATAAACTCATAAAACAATTCTCCACGTCCAAGTAAATAAAAATCTTTTATGAGCTTTAATTGCTTCACTAGATCAGCATCTTGAATTGCAATTTCACTCAGATGTTCTGTTACACACATCTTAATCTCATCAATAGTACGCTCAAAATTAATGACTGTAAGTTTATTTGCATCCTGAAAATGATGAAACTTTTGGAAAAACTGATACTCCTTGCCATCATAAATGTTCTGATCAGAATCATTGGATGAAAGCATGAGAACAGTTTGTCCAATGAACAGCACTTTTTCAGCCCATGATTTGGGAAAGTAATGCGGTAACATGTCAAAATTGACTTCATATCGCCACAATTCTGTATTAATGCTCTGTTCTGATGATTGGAATGTACTGATGGATGTTTGTGTGGAAAATGTTGGACGTTTTTCTGGCATATCCAATGGATCAACATGCATAATGAAGAATTCACCATAAATGTCTAAGAACTTTCCATTAAGCCACTGACAAAGTTGCTGGATGAAAATTGAATAAACTGATTTTTGGATTGCCTGCAGCGCTTCTTTGATGCTTTCATTGCCATGCATAGAATTGTCTTCAAGATATTCTAATATTTGACATCCATGAAGCTTTTGTGTTCTCACACCATTAATTAATCGCATTAGAAATTCAAATAAAGGACGAAACTTTTCAACTTCATGGAAAATAAACATTAAACTTGTTGATGGTTTACGTAGGAACTTCTTTTCTAGTTCAACAACTGATTGATGGTACTTTTCAAGGACCTTTTCGATTCCGTCAGCAAATTTTCGAATATAAAATCCATTTTGCGGATTTGGATGTTCATTTTCGAGATCCAGTTGATGTAATTCATTTGAATATATGCTGTATGATGTAATAAATTTCTTAATCTCTCTATATTGTCCTATTATTTTCATGATATCATTTAACGACTTCATTTCCGCTGGATGAATGAAATTTGATGAGATTTCGAGTGTCTAAAATTATTTAAACCGAAAATTATCAACAAATGTTCAAAAATCGTGAGTTTTATGACTTACCAACAGTTCCTTGATGACATGAGATTCTTTTTCAGATATTAGCGATAGAATTACATCGTGTATCATCTTCAAATTACTTTAAATAACTTAATTAACAGTAGATTTCACTAAATTCCGATACAATGATTTGTTTGTAAACATTAAAATATTTCTGAGTACATTCAGTAAATTGAGTGCGTTCAGTAAAGAAACATATTATTAAAAATCAGCAAAACATAAACAAAAGATGTATTCTTTTAGAAATTCTAGTTTAACTAAAGAACAGCTTAATAATTTGGGTGTAACATCAAAGGATTCAAATGCTACACAGTTTACACGTCCGCTATTTCCAATATTAGCATCAAAACCATCAGAAATTGAGAAAAATGTTGGACTTGACTATAAAATGGTTTGGAAGGAAGATTTTCGAAGCAGGTTGTTTGAAATCCACAGTAATCCTACAAATCAAAACTCTGACAGCTATAGTTTCAAGATTGCGGTAAGTTAAGCTGTTTTTTCCTATTTATTTGACTTTAATTCACGATTTATTCAACATCCAGAATGCCTTAGAAAAAGAGCACAAACAGAAATTGCAACTCAAATTTGCATACAGTCAAATGCCGGCAGAATTAAATATCCAAAATCTCAGAAAAAGAGTTAATAAGTCTAAGTCTGCGATACCGAATAAGAAGAGAAAAATGCTTAAAATGGAAGATGTCACAAAAGAGCTGGAAATTCTTGAAAAGAAAGAAAATCTTCACGATGATGAAGGAAGTGAAAAGGCTGCAGATGGAAGTGATGATGAGGGCGAAATTGTAAGTATAAATTACTTATTTTAATTGAATCAATTATGGCAATATCAATATTAACAGGAGGGTGACGTCGAAGATCCAGAGCTGGATGACGAAACTGACTATCATAACAATTATTTCGACAACGGAGAGAATTACTTTGCCGACGAGGATGATGCTTTAGACGATGGTCCTGTTTATTAAATAAAACACATATATCTTCCATTAAAAACTGTACTTTTTGAGAATTATTCTCTTTAATCATATAATTTCAGAATTAATCACTAAGTTTCTAATTTACCAATATATGTTATATGCGCTGCTGCATGCTTGGTGCTTCATCTGAATGAATTGGATCGGCAGATTCTACTGGCAAGTACATGGTATTCTAAATAACGCAAAAGTCAAGTTTAGTTCCAAAAAAAAATTATCAATTGCTCACCAATCTCTTTGCTCTTTGTCCGAGTATGTCGAAAGCATAAGCACTTAATGTGAATCCCGATGGAAGTGCTATGCCTTGAACTCTGTACAAGTTACTGTCTTCCTTTGTTATTTTATGTACGGATGGTATTTTGACTTTACTAATATACTTTGTGGATGAAATCATAGGCCCTTTACTAATATCGATATGATCACCAGCACGATATAAAGTTATGACTCCTTTATTCTGATTTGAAATATTTGGAAGCTGTTCACGTTTGAATGGATTATCCTTAAACATTTCTAAGGCAATTTCATGACTGACTTCAAGTCTTTCTATATTGTGATTCTCTGTAGCAAATTTCATCATTTCAATGGACATTGATTTTAGATCTTGTGCCGATGGATTCCAGTTATCGACATTTAATGAAATATCGTGAACAAAGCTTCCCGATTTTAAACTTGGATAAGGAAAACTGTGCAAATGAAGACCGGTATTTTCCTTTAAAATCCTCTGTAATACACCTCCTAATAAGAAAGAACAAGTTCGCCAGAATGCCTGATTGACTAAATTTGGATCTTGACTCTTAAAATGAAGTAACTGTAGAGTACAGGATTCCTCAAGCGGTCTATGAATATCCCATAATTTCTTTCCATTGATTAATGCTAAGACTGCATTCTCACAAACTGCTTCGCTGAAATCTATAAAAACAAACTTAATACCTAAATATTCAGCAAAAGCTGGTTCTTTGACTTACGTTGTGCGCAATTAAAAGGAGTTGAAAGATTCTTATTCATAATCAATGTCTCATTGCTCGGTAATCCAAGATAACGCACTTCAATCTTTTCTATTCTGCCTACATTATCTTTCTGTCGCTTCTGTTCATTGTTAAAAAGTCTATTTCTGTGCTCAATTACATCTTGTGTCGAAAAACATCCTTAAAAAATATATATATCAAAAATTGGTTAAATTTGCACAAAATTCATTATTTCTTAATTAATACATACTTCTGTATACTGATTTGTATAAAGCATTACTGGAAGTTCTTAATTTCCATAAGCTGTTTTGCAAATGCACTGTCATAGCTGGATTTTCTTAATTATTTGATTTCTTCAATAAAAAATGTTTGATTGAGGAAGTAATAAATTTATGAACAGAACCCAAAAATAATTCTAAACGTATGCAAGATTTTAAAATTAATTTGACAGTTAGAAGATACAAAAAAAGTCATTATATTGTTCAGCATATATATCCTCGAAAACCTTAAAAATGATACATTACATTATACTTCTTAAAAACTTATGATTTGCGAAAAATATTTTTTAAAAGAATTTTTTGCATCTTTTTATAAAACGTTTTTATTTGAATTTTAAAATGACGTTAAATTTTTAAAATACAAAATCTAATTTTAATTAAGTATATTAATAGTTTTTGTAAGCATCTCAGATACACCGGATAAGTATTAAGAAAATATTTTTGAAATCTCGTTTATATTTTATCCATTTTATCCATGACCTAAGTTAATATATAAAGTATTAGGAAAGATACAAGAGCCACGTGCTTGATTTATCATCTATTGTAGTAAACACAATTTACATTTTTTTAGATTCCTTCATATTTTGGACTTGTTCTGATCTATTGTGAAATTCCCAACATCAAAAATATTCTGTGGATCGAGCTCTTTCTTTATGGAATTAAAAACATTTATTCCTACGCTTGAGACAGCTTGTGGATAATATTTCAAGCTTTTTTTTCCGATCCCGTGATGATGAGACAAGCAGCCACCATGATTTAATATCACAACTCGCAAAACGTCTGTTAATTCGTCGAAAACTTCAAATTGATCTCGATCTGTTGTAGGTCCAATGCCATAATAGAAATAGACACAAGCTCCATTGTCGTATACTTGCGATATTCTGAATGCAAGAGCATTTAAAAGCTTTCGCTTGTCCATTTCATCTTTCCATGCTTTCTCAATTGCTTTTATCATTGGCCAACATTTTTCCCAAACAATCGATGGCTCAATGGAATCAAAGAGAAAGCCCAAATCGAAAAATAAGTCTCGTAAATAGCAATTTGTCATTGTTAATTGAAAAGCTCGTTCTGCATATTTAGAACCACCAAAAATTCCTCCGTGCATTGATCCACAACTCTTCATTTGTGATTCTATTTCATCGACTTCATCCTTTTCTCCTTCAATTAAGTAAGTTGTCATTGACAATTTTTTAAAATCCAATCTATAAAGAATTTGACTTCCATAAAGCTTTATAAAATCCACAGCCTTTCCAATAAAATTTCGATTATGTTGAAAAGCAAATCCAAGACGAAAATGAATGTTGTCAACAAGTCTAAGTGAGGTTGGCTTCACAGTAAGTTTGCTTACTTCATACATAAAGTTAACACCCATTTCAAAGTTTGGAAACACCATACTGCCATATCTTTTGCATGCAGGCTTAGGATTAACTTTAACAACAGCTTTTGTAATGACACCAAGAGTGCCTTCTGATCCTAATGCGATAAAGTCAAAGTCTGGTCCGATACTAGCACGTGGAACCAAAAAGTTCTTCTCCAGCACACCAACACTAGTTACAAGCGTTATCTTCTTAACCATGTCTTCAATGTTGCCATACTTTCGTTGCTTCATTCCTGCTGATCTCGTTGCAACCCATCCACCTATTGTAATACAGAATAATTAGAATTATTGCTTCTAAGTAAGGCATAATAATAAATTCTTACCTAACGTAGATAACTCAATCGAATCTGGATCATGTCCAAGTGTTAATCCATGTTTTTGAAGAGCATCTTCTAGATCTTGTCCCGCAATACCTGCTTCCATACATGCTAACATACTTGTTTTATCAAACCACAAAATTCGGTTCATTTGAGTTGTATCAAGTGAAATAAAGAACCTACTGTTATCATCTTTGAGGTAATTTAAACTCATTGTTGTATTCGTACCTCCACCGTATGGAACTATTAGAAAATGACACCAAATTAATTATCCTATGAAGTACATGATCATGTTTGCTTACCCAAAACTGCACAATATTTGTTAGCTAATTCGACAACAGTCACAACATCTTCATGAGACTTTGGAAAGACGACAATATCAGGAACTCTTTTAAATCTTCCATATCTCAAAATGTAGAAATCTTTAAGTGCTTGTCCTCTACAGCGAAGGAACCGATCGTCAAAATTTAAAGAATATTCAATTTTTAATATTTTCAATTCTTCACAAAACACTTTATTTTCAACTTTTGGAGGATAATCGCACTCATTGTGTTCAGGATTTTTAATTGGCTTATAGTTTGTGATATCTGCATTTAAAAGCTCCAAGATTGAAGTCCGTGCATTTTTCAAAGGCTTGTTGCACATTTCATAACTGTTGGTATAATTTTTAAAAAAAACAGTTTTTATTAAAATTATATGGAATGAGAACCTTTAAAAAAATTTTGAAAGTTCTGCAACATTTCATTCCGAATTTAATTATTTTAAAGGATTTGTCAATTTTAGAATCTATCCATTGTAATGTTGATCTGCATCGATTAAATTTGTCTTTCAAAGACATGACTTTGCTTTGAATTTAATACTCACCGTTCACCTTTAAAAACAAGGCAATCCTTATCAAAAGTAAAATAGCAATCACGAAATCCCCATCCATTTTCATTCAACACTTGCTGTCTGTGCTTTGGAAAAACATTTTTCACATTTATTGGAAATTCAGGAGCTTTTCTATTTGCACTTTTCTCGACTTCAGTTATACTTTTCATTCTTAATTTTCGATTAAATTAAGTCAACTTCAATAAATATTTAAAATTTTGATTCACGTCTTTCCTTTTTGAATTCTAATTGCGAACTGAAAAAAGAATGATTTTTTTTTAAATCTGAATGTCAAAATCTCCAATGGTTTTCAATGTGAATGGCAGGTTAAGAAGATTAAATCTGTTTAAATCATGTGAAGATGACCAAAAAGACATCTTTTTTCATAATGCCAGATTAAAAAATACAAAATATTCACGCGATTCGCCGTTAACACGCTTAGCGAAACAACTTTATATAAAACGTATAAAAGAAAGAAACGTCGAAATTTTTCCTATAAGTTAAACAACTTTCCAAAGCTCTTTTAAAAGAAATTCTAGATATTGTTTAATTTAAAGATCTATACGAAGAGTTCTAAAACATTTTTCAGGAAAATAGATGACATCCTTCATATCCTTTATAAATACTTAAACAAATAGAAAAATCTTTCATTAAAAGTCCTCTGAAAAACCTAGAAGATGGTTAGCCTAACTCTGAGTCATTGTAAGCAAGTCTTAGAAGATATTCTAAACCTATATGTAACATCTAAAAAAGTAAGGATGGGCTTTCAACACGTACACAACTGGAAATTCCAAATTACTTATATAGTTATATATATATTTATTTATACAGCCATCCTAAGACATAATTTTATAAATATGCATAATGTCTATTTTAAAACTTGTATTACAAAAATTAATGATCAATCATTTTATGATCCTTTATATATTAAAATTCTGCCTTTTTATATTCACACCATTTTCACGTGTGAATCTATTGGTTTTGTTCAGTTTTTCGCATTTTGTGAAAAGTAGAAAAGTTTGTGCCTGAAATTTTACATCATTTGCAAAAAACAGATTTTAAACTGGTTGCGGCAATGCTGAGAAAATCGCAAAATACGCTTTTTGTAAGCAAACAAACAAGCAAGTTAATCAGCAAGAAATCTCAATAACGAGTCATCGTAGAGACTTCTAGTTTTTTACATTTGATCCGTGCTGCTTTTTAGAAGAGCTGTATTGTTTTTGGGCAAGGTAGGAACAGCCGTTGCTTCAGAAATAGCATAAAACTTTTCTTTCTTATGAATTTTTTAAAACAAAAGTTCACTGTGATTTTTATAAAATTAAACTTTGAATGAAAATTTTTTTTAAAAAACTTTGAAAGAGTGTTTGGCATATTTGTCAAGCTCTAAATCTTTAAACTTATTCTGAGCGAAGCTCAGTTGACTTATCAAACTTTATACCTTCAAACTTATGCTGATTAAATCTTGGTCTATCCATAAGACTTTTAATGGTACGGTGTGAATATGGCCGCATTGGGTTTCTACCCGATACACTAGTTTGTTAAAAGAGTTGTCAAAATTGGGAGATGGATTGTCGAGGAAACCAAATTAAAACTGATTAAAGCACAATTTTGTTAAGCAGCAGGATACCTCAATTATGAGGCTTGTATTTTAAAAAAAAATGTTTTCTGTTATTGAAATTATCTGATTGGATTTTTGGATGCATATAAAATGAACTTGCTGGTTATTAGAATCGGATTGTATCTATAGCTTATTATATCTAAACTAAACATTCTTCAGCTCACATACATATTGGCAGCTTTTTTTGCAAGCTTTTTAACTGTTTCTGGAATCGCAGTTTTTACCTCCTTTGACATTTATACATATACATACATCAAATTAATTGTGGGTTAACGGGGAGGTTTGCTGTTAATCTTAAAACTAATGAATATAAAATTCATTTTCAAAAGTATTGTAAGTAGTACTGAAAATTAAATGGTTTCAACCTGGATTTTAACAAAGCAAAGTAATCAAAAAACGAGAAGCAACTTTTACAGTCTTTTGCTTCTTTTCTTGAATACAAAAGGAATCAAAATTCATTAACTTTTAAATCTCCTTCATTTTATAAAAATTACAATTACGTATCTCAGCTTGTAGAGTTGAAATGTTCATTAAACGTTTGTAAATTACAGCACATCGATCATGATAAAATTTTGACTTGTTGCATTTCACAATCAATAATTTCACACAAAATCAAAATCATAGCAACCAATCGACATAATTATTTTGACAACGGCAATTTTTTCAGTGATTTACAATTTTATTTACTAGCAATGTCATCAGTAGCTGCAGAAATTAATCAAACAATTACTGTAAAGATCCAAATAGCAGATGATACAGAAAATGTCATCGCTCTCAATTTTCCTGATAATTTTAATGTCGAAAATTTGAAAGAAGATGTTTCAAAAAAGTTTCTAATCAAACCTGAAAATCTGCTAGTATTTCAAAACGATGAAGAAATTAAGAACAACCATTTCTTGACTGAATTGAAATTAAATGATTTTGGAATCATTGAAATCTTATTAAAATTAAATGATGTTGCTATTGAAGATGGTATAAAATTGGATAACAGTGTATATTATAGTAGTTTTACATTGCCAGACATTATTACTGTTCATGTTCCATTCGAAGATGAAAATGGATTACAAACCACAAAGGATTTAGTCGTTGAAATTGAGAATAAAACTATAAAGAAGCCATTTTTGGGAGGATTTTTTCATAAGAAAACAAGTAAGGATCAATGTATTATTAACCTTATAAACATTTTAACAGTCTTTTTGATTCTCAGAAATCGAATATCATCATGCATTTACACAAACGGGACCAACAATAGATCAAATTCAAAAAGTCAAGGAAGAAAAATCATCTCGTGATACTCAAACTATCGAATTAAGACAAATATCGATTGTAAGTTAATTGATTCCCTAGCAGAAATTTACTAGTAATTTACTGGATAACTTTCCATTTGCTACTTGCTATTTACTAGTCAAAATCCAAGTTCAAATCTTCGCCAAAGACCCGCATTTTCACTTGCTAATTGACTAGTCAATTTGCTTACAATTTAACTAGTAATTTACTAGCAAATTTTTAAAAAATTTAAATGATTTTAACCGTTGATTTCCACGTGTTCTTTTGATTTTTCTTATTTGTGTAAATTACTGTAAAACATTAGTGTGTTCTTAATTAAAGTACACTAAATCTATGAAAAAAACAAAAGACTTAATTTAATTAAGTCGAACACTGATGAACGCCCATGACTTGCACGCAAACCTGAGGAAGATAAATAATCAATTGAAAGTCACGTACAAATTTAGATCGAACTTATAAAGGTGATTTCTGCGCGCTCTTGTGAAGTATATGGCAAATGCCAAATTTAGAACAAAATTTTTTATGACGCAAAAAATTCTTTTTATGACGCAAAAAATTCTTTTTATGACGCAAAAAATTCTTTTTATGACGCAGAAAAATTCTTTTTATGACGCAAAAAATTCTTTTTATGACGCAAAAAATTCTTTTATTTGACGCAAAAAATTCTTCTTAGCGCATTTTTGAAACTTGTTTCTAAAAGGTAGCTTAATATCTCATTTTGTCTGTTCGTTCGGGCGGAGAAAAACTTTTTAACTAGACATCGTAGAGAGTTCTAGTTTGTTTTATTAGCTCAGGTCCTTTGTTTTATTTTCGGGAAACGCATTTAAAAGTCTTGAAACAGTGTTTTTGTACTATAATTAATGATTTTTATATTTCATATGAAAAAACACGTGATGAGAGCGTTTAGAAATTCGAATTTATTTCTACCGTTGAAAAATTTTGAATCTCAAAGAACAAAATTTGAACTTCAGAAAACCGTTAAATGATAAACAATTTATATAGGAGAATGAAAGATATTAAATTGATAAATATACTTTAATTAATGATTTTTTGTATATCTTTTGGCGGGAAGCTTTCAAAAACTTACTGACCGTTAGAAAATTTGAATCTCAAATAATCGTTAAATGATAAACTTTTTATATTATATGAAAATTCATTGGAACAAATTATTAAGTAAAAATTCAAATTATTTTTGACCGTTAAATAACAAAGCCTTTGTATATTGTTATATATTGTAATTATTTGCTAATTGCACTAAAATTAATGATCTTCTAATCTTCTAATGATCTGTAAATGAACGCAAAATAAATAGATAATCAAATACTGATCGCTAACACAAAAATGTGCTTAAGTCCCTCGATTAATAACACGAGGACTTCTGTAATTTTTTTGATGATTTTTCGTAAGATTCGAACTTAATCAGATTTGATCAAACATTTCACATGGTAATTTGCTATTAAATAGCAAGTGTAATTTACTAACAGTAAGTTGTTTTAATAATAACTAGTAAATTGCAAGTAGTAGAATAGAAAGACTAGCAATTTGCTAGCTAGTCTCGCTTGGGATTAAGGAACAGGCATTTTGTTTGAGAAGCCAAAAGAAGAGTTGATTATCAACAAAAATTCTTTTCAAATTCAAGGACACTAGCAAAGACGAATCTACTCAATACTTTGGAGATGCTAATGAAACTCTTTTTATTACAACAACTACTGATAATGAGCTGATGACTAACAAAGATTTCGAGACATTTGAAGATTTACAGCTGCGCATAAACATGGTTGAAAAAGTCAAACTAATCCAAAGAAACTTTCGTTTGTGTCGCTTGAAAAAATGCATAAGAGAATGTGCATCAGAGTTTCGCAGAATTTCAGCCATTAAGAAGAAGCAGGAGGAAAGAATTAAACAGGATTACATTAATGCAAACCGAAAATCAGAAAATTTTCCTCGTACTAAAAAAGATTTTGACGTTCTGTTTTCTCAAATTGCGACATGGAAAGAAACAGAAACCAAAAGAATTTCTAAGGAATTTACAGGCCCAACTCGAGTCATTGAGATACAGGCTTTATTAGAGAAGGAGATTCAACTGCTGAATGGGATTGAAAAGAGAAGGCTTGAGATACAGGAAGAAATTCAAGCAGCAAGGCAAGATCGAATTTTAAAGCAATGTGGTGAGCCTGTAAAGTGGATTGGATATCGAAGTGAGTATATTAAGTAGAGTATATTAAGTTATCTTTAAATAAAAATGAACATTGTTTGGAATCAAGTGTAAATTTTGAGCCATATTCACAAAGGCTAATAAGACACTTAATATTCAACGCCTGAGAAAATAATAAAAGATTTGCATACTTTCTGTATTTTTATGACAGATACGTTGATTGAAATGGACACAATAAGAACACAGCGAGCTAGAAAATTGACGGAATTATTTGCATTACTTCGACAGCCAATGAAGAACCTAGATGATCGTTTACGGTTATTAAATGACATAAGTGAAGCACTTTGTAATGAAAATACGAGTCGAATAATTGAATTAGAAAATTTATTCGAACGTGAACGGGAATTGCTTAGATGTAAAGTCAGCGACGATACTTTGAAGATTTTAAGAGAACGTCAGCTTGTCGTTTTTCTGGATGTCATTAAGGATGATGAGTATAATAAATCGAAAAAGTCAATTACTCATATTTGCGAGAAATGCAAAGCAGTATTGCCAGTGAAAAACTTTGCTATGCATTCAAAGCAAAAATATTATGATCTATGCCAGAAATGTGCAAGCTTAAAATCATCCAAAACTGACCTAAGTGTATATCGAGCTATTTTGCGAGGCATTCAACGAGATGAACGTAAGCGTGGCGCATTCTCATCGTTTGCATTCATCATTCAAGAGACAGATGTGAGACACATAATTGAGAATATTTGGCATGGAATATCTATATTAAGTCAATGTAATGTAACATCCGACTTGCGACTTTGTCGATGGAATATTGATGAAGAATGGTCACCATGGAATTGCATTTGTCTCACCGATACAGAAGCTCGAATTCATGTTAAGTGCTGCAATCTTGAATCTATTTATGGTGAGAAAATCATGGCTGAATGTCGTTCACGACATTCTCTAGCTAAGTCAACATATAAGCATTTGAAAAAAATAGATAGCTCATTTGTTGAGTCAGGCAACTGGCATGAGTGTGGAATAAACGATAAAATTGTTTAAATGTATATAAATTTATCCAAGGCGTGGACACTCAAAAATATGCTGGGATTATTCAGGATTATTTGGATTATTGGGATTATTTGGGATTATTGAGATTATTGAAAAAAAAAATTATTCAAATATTTTGAATTTTTTGAGGAAATGAACTCTAAGAAATATGTTATTTGAAGCCACTGTGACTTGTAAAGTTTAAACAATTGAAAATATAACATTTTAGAGTGTTTGTCGAGTACCAAAATATAAATTTGATCATATACAGTAATAGAATTTTGACTGATTTATTTAAACAATCGGTTTCTGGAATAGGATTAGACATTTACTCAGAGTTTTTAACTGTATTTACTAGTGTCCTAAGTAATGTCCATATTAAAACATCAGTCTAAGAAAGTTTTTGGCTTTATTACTAGTTTTGTTGGAGTTTGATGGCTACTGTACTAAGTATTTCAAACAAAAACTTCGCTTTGAGGAATCTTAAGGTTATTTTAGTAGATTGCTCGTCTAAAGTATGTAATAAGTTATTATATGATTATTTGTTAAAGTCAGTTAAAGTCTTGTTTTTATTAAAATTCCCAGTATTTTCAGTATTTAGTAAAAAGATTAAAATTTCGATTTTAAGCATTCGAAAAAATATTTAAGCCAGTTCACTTTCTTTTCGTTCTTTCTCTTCCTGAGAAATATATTTTTGAACATAATTTTCTCAATTTTTTCTCTTAATTTCGTTAAGTTGTTCTATTTTTAAGATTATTTTTAAAAAAACAATAGTGTTGTATGGCCAAGTTAATTTTGGATGTTTCATCCTTCACAGTTTAATACAGTAGCGTGCAAAAGTGAGTGGACAGAACAAATTTTTTAATAATTTCGTTCAAAAAGTATCTTCCACTGAACGAAATCACTTCAAATTTTCACAGCATATCTAATTTTTGATGAGATTTCATATGCAAAACAAATTTTGTATTATAATTAAGTAATTTGAAAAAACCGTTAAATATTCAAAATCGATAACGTGCAAAAGTGTGTGGACAATTTTCAATGACAAAAAAATGTGTTAATAAGTATGTTATGGTAACTTTTTAAAATGGAAATCTAAAGTTTTGACGATTTTCTTAATTTACGTTCAAATTATTTTCCACCAAAACCACGTGTTTTCTCGATTTTTCTTAAATTCAAAATGGCTACTATTTTTAATGACTTTTAAGCAAATATGTAACAAGCTGTCAAATAGTATGTCGATTGAGCGTCTCAAATAATGAATAATAAATTTTTTGCAAAATTAACTTTCTGTCTTGAAAACTTTATACGTTTTCATTCGTAACGCATAATTTTGTTAAAAATTTAACATTTAAAAATTACTTTCTGCAACAGATATTCATTTTAAACAAATTTTTCAAAAAGATTGATTGGATCTTTTAATACTATAAAGTTAGGAGACACATATGCTTTCTCAAAATTCCGGTACAGAAAATTTTCACGATCGGGATTGAAATTTTTCGGTCATGGTTTACTGATATAACTACGTTTAAAAATCTGTAAAAAGTTCAGTAAGATTCATTGAGTGTAAAAAAATACAGTCGAAAATGTAAAATTTTAAAATAAGCTCGCCCCTTTTTTGGTGTAGAAGTCCAACGTTATATACCATTTGAAAGATTAAGAAAACTTTAATTTATAAAGTTTTATAGTTTTTGATTATTCTATAAATTGAAGATTTAACAAAGTTAGATTTGGTATTCACTGGATCTTATTATTTCGATTTTTTTGGCTTAACGCAATTTTTGATTTTTTTGGTAGAAAAATCGGCTTACTTGAAATTCTGAGCATACTGTAGCTACATGCTGACAAAATATTACGCAGAATCATAGTAAAGCATGTAAATTTTAATTTAAATACTTGAAATGGGTGTTAAATGGCTTTTTTCTATAAAAAAAAATCAAAAATTGAGTTAAGCCGAAAAATCCAACTTCGATCTCTGGTTTAACCCCATAAAAGCAAAAAAGTCAATAATTTACCAAAAATTTACAAAAACCTAGTTTGAAGATTTTTTTTTGACGAAATATGTAACTTTTGATTGATTTTTCGGCTAATATACGATTATTTTGATTAAAACACATAGTAAATCAATCAATATAGCATTTAAAAGACATTTTAAATTGATTTTTATAAATTTTTGACTGGTGCACTAGATTTTGTTGGTAAAAAAATCACTTTTTGACGTTTTAAGGCTAGTTCATTACTTTAGCTAATTTTTATATTAATATTCTGAACTTAAAATGTATCCAAAGATTTTTGAGGACATTATTCTTTTCAATACTAGTCAAAATTTTAACGTTTAAGAAATTTTAAATTTGAAATTTTGTAAAATTATTTTAATAATCGCAATAATCCCAGGTTTGGGATTATTGGGATTGTTTAGGATTATTGTGATTAATCCCAGTGTCCACGCCTTGAACTAATCGTCGATGCTGAAAGCTACTCGAAAGCTAAAGATGAATAATTGTAGCGTTAGAGGATAAATCTAGTGAAATCAATTAGCATTTTTCTACTTTATTTATTTCCCAGAAATGTTTTATTTTATTAATAACTAATGAATAGTATGCACAAGTAAGGATCGTGCACTAAATGCCTGTTTCTAGGCAACCATTGTAATTGAATATATCAATAACGTTTCCGATTATTTACTTTCTGCACTTAATCAATTTAAGAATAAATACAACTTAGGGCTATAATTTATCGTTCTATTGTAACTTATTAAATGAATTTATTATTATTATCTGTTTTTCTGCATAACTTAAAGAATAGGAGATTAAACGTACAATTTTAAGAATTAATGGTATTATTGATATAACTTGGCATGTTTTGAAATAAAATAAACGATTTAATTTTAAATTTCATAAATATCAATTCGGTTTGTTGAAAGCTAGCTACGCATTTACAAGTGACGATAGTCAAAAAATTTGGTTTCTTACCTTCTTAATTCTAGACGTCAGAAGACTTGATAAATGTGATTCTTATTTTTTTTAATGCGTTACATCAATTCGTGCTGTAATATTACGTAAAACTTCCAAAAATATTTACCAAATTTTCCATACTGATCTCGTGAAGGGAATTTCCATTTAACAAATTAAAATATATTTATTTATTTTACCTTTTTTTTAAACATATTTCACACCTTTTTTTCTATTAGAGGTATTACTCATCTTTGTATCTAACCATTTAAACTGTCTTACTACTCACCGATGTTTATTTTTTTATGAATGAATATGTATTTTCTCATATTTGTTATTTTAAAATTACTCTCATCTCCGTTTTAACGTTTATGAGTCCATTAATGAGCAGAAGCATTCTACAGTAAGTCAAAAATTAATTTAGAATGCTATAATTATGCGCAAATTTTAAGAATCAACAGACGTATCTTCTCCCAAAAATAACAATTTGCATTATTTACTGGGCAAAGTGTTGAGCATTATTCATCATGTTTAAAACTCATCTCAATTTGTAGACTACGTTAAGATAATCAGTTAGTTCACTTAACATAAGTAAGTAAATTGTGGCAACCGTTAATGACAATGTAGATACAACAAACAATAACATTAAGCGAATAAAAAAGAAGACCAAAAAAAAGAATTCTTTAGCACAAAATTAATAAAATATACATTCACATTATTTGTAAGTAGAACGTGCTTTGTATGTCCACACGAGAATGTAAAAAAGAAAACAATAAGAAGTAAGAAATAATCTGATGCTAAAAATTCAGTCAGAAGCCAAAACATTTTTATTGAATGGAAAATATGAGATTGAAAAATTCGTGTCATTTTTCTCATGTTTATTCGTATGCTGTATAAAATATGACAAAAAGCATACAATTAATGATTGTATAATTATTTACTTTTTTATTTTGCACAAATGGATTTAATAAAATTATAATTTTCTATTAACACCTTAGCAGATGTCAGCATGAAAGTAGGCAAACGGATTCACTCGACATATGAAGCTTTTTTCCGTTTGTACAATCCTTGAATTCTACGCCAGCGAATGTATGTCTTCAAAACACGAGTAATGCGAACGATTTATGGATCTGTGATGTAAGGAGAAAAGTATCGAAGCCGATACTATGTCAGCTATTCCAGGATGCTGATATTATTATGATTCTCCAAGCAAATCACTTGAGATGGGCTGGACAAATTTTTAAATGCCTTAGAATTTAGAGTATCAGTTGCAGACTTTATAGATGGCAAGAGATTTTGAGGAAGATCAAATATTACCTGGATTGAATGTGTTGATAAGGACGCTTGAGTCCTCAATATCATAAGTAAGTAATAATTCAATAAGTAATAATTATCATGCAATCATGCAATTGACTTAAGATCCTCACGTACTTTCACTTATACGAGACATGATGACAATGCGTAAAAATGAAAAATTAACGCCGACAATTCATAACATGTGATTTCGTTCATGATCTCGGATTAAACATGTTTTTACAGCTGTTAACACATATACTTTACTCACTCTTTTTATTCTATCATGAGGAACTCTGTTCAGATAAAAAAAATTTTATTGTGTATTGTACTGTCATAAATAGTGTTAAGTTGCGAACTTTCATGCTGTTGATAAATCTAGTTTTATCGTGATTTTAAAATAAAAATGGGATACAAGAATGATACACAAATGACGGACTTGATGACTGAGTTAGTAAATAATGATCCCCTAGCCAAGGGAGGAATTTGGAATTAAAATCTGTTTAAAATTTGGGTCAATGAGTCCTAGTAAACATTTAAAAGTTCCTGTCACCAAAAATTTGTTGCTCCACTCATGCTCGTACAGTATTTCTAAAATTTCTGATTAGAAGCAAGCTACTTAAAAATGCGCTTTCGTCATTCACTTCTTTAAACTTTTGAAAACATTGTCACCAGATAAAAAAGTCCCACAAAGCTTTATAAAGGATTGAATGAAATTTCTCTTGTCATCGTTGCTTACACACAATCATTCATGTCAATTGTAATACTCTTAATAGACCTGAACTTAGCAGAAACCTCAATATGTTTACAAGAAGAAAAAAAAACCCAAGAAGTTAATGAGATTGGCGTTAAGTAATGATTAATTATACAATAAGTCTCGTTCGTACGATGAAATATTAATGACATTAAATTAAGCTTTATTCGCTAATACGATAGAATTTTGGTATTTTTAATAACTTCTATTTCCATAAAAGGAAGTAAATCGTTAGCTGTTGAGTGGGTAAACGTTCCATTCTTTCTCTATAGTATATCTTAAATACAAAATTACATACAATGTGACAGGCTTATCTTTACTTAGTAAAATTTAATCATACACTTAAAGTAGCAATTTATGTACTCATATAGTAAAGTTTAATCATACTGCATACACATTTTTTAATTAAATATTTACTATTTAGGAAAATACAGCAAACAAAAAATTAGCAAACATTCTTCATGTTTCTTTACTATGAGAACTATGAGAGTGAGAGATGGAATAACAAATGAAACTTAAATTATGCAGCATTTATTTTTTTGCATGAATTAAATGCTCTGCTGATTGTTGCTCGTGTTGGACTCATAAGATTTTATGGAATTTAATAAATAAATCTTCCATAGTGTTTACCTCAAAAACGGCGAAAAAAATTAACGGAACTAAGCACCTTAGATGTAATAAAAAAATCAGCAGTTTCCACACTTCGCAATATAACCGTTTCAGAACTTTTTACACTTTTTTAGCTGCAAATTCAAGAAAATGATTTATTCATTTATTTTTCTTGCTTCATTTTAGCTCGTGCTCGCCACTTACTTTCAAATGCATGGATTATCCATAAATAATCTATGAGAAATTCTGTAGTGTAGATAAATAACAAAAGCATAAGCTGATTGTTTGTATGTAAACATAAAAAGTGAATTTTATCGGCATATTTTGGTATAAATTCCAGCGTTTGCTAGTACTTGCTTTGTTCCTAGATCGAGCATAAATTAAGAGTTCATAAATATTTATGCTTGGCAAACATACTTGCATGATCACATAGCAATGATTGACAAAGACTGTTTAATGTAAATTCTTGAGCTTTAATTACTATGATTATAGGTGTTAAATCAATATTACATCCAACACTTTTAGTTTTACAGTCGCGAATGGTAATTTAAAAAAATATTATCATCTTTTTATAACTTCATGTAGATGTCTAGTCTTTTGTGAAAGGGATTTTAATTTCGAGAAGGAATTTATTATTTCATGATAATATGCAATAATAAATCATGGCCATTGCAATCATATCCTGATTGGTGTTCTCAAAAACTCTACACGATTAAGAACGCTTGTCCCTCCAAACTGTAAATCAGCTAAGCTCCAACTAGATTCACCAAATAAAATTGAAAAAGCATTCAAAGCTTATAAATTATTCAGTTAAATGAAATAAACGATCAGCATAAGCTTATTATTTTAATTAGAGGATGCGAATTTTTCCTTATTAAATTGATGATCACATCATATGATCATCACATTTCATGCAATATTATTTTTATATCTTTTTTTTTGCATGATTCTTTGTAATGTCTTTATTGAAGTTTTTGAACACGAATCACGTAAAATTATCAATCATCCAGAACTGTTTTTAACTAAGATTTGCTTTCTGCATTTGCATTAAAGTCAAGGGTGTGGTACTCAAAAATAATCAAAAATGATAAAAATGTAATTCTTCAGTTCCACACCCTTGATTAAAGTTCAATGAATAAGAGTTTTGATATTGTTAAATATATTGATCTAAAGTTTAATTTCAAGATATTAAACGATATCCATAACAATTTAAATATCCATAAGAAATATTTATCATACAAATATTTAATCTTTCTGCAAGCTTAACTGCTTACTTCCTTCCTTATTTTCTACCTTTTTAAACCGTAATCAACAATATTCATTTTAAATGCTGTTGACCTTTGTTAGAGATGTGCCTATCCGAAATTATCAAGAATTCCGCATCAAATATATTTAAGTGATGCTTCATAAATATTCAAAAATTTCCTCTTGAGAATTCCATCCAAATTCACCAAACAATTTTACAGCACAGATTCTCAAACTTTTTCATTGATTCAATATTAATAGTTTGAAGATATCAAACGGACATAAGAAATGTTTTTTTTTTTAACAGAAGGAAGCATTAAAGTCGTTTATGTCATTTCTAATTGAAATCAATTGAGAATGTGCTCGGAGAAAGAAAAGAAAGAATGAAAGGAACAATCTATTTACTCGATTACGGTATGTGTAATTCATTGAAAAGTGTTTATATAAATTATGGATATTATGGAAGCATTGAAATCTTTTGTATCGGAAGAGAGGCTTAAAGCAGTCTAGAAAGAGAAATGATCTTAACTATGCATGTTTGCTGATTTTAATGAAAGTAAAAATGGAAAAAATGTATTCACACATTTAGCACTAATTCCTAAGCTGATTTATATTTAGCTCTTAAAAAAGAGTGAGTAAATGAAATATTACAAAAAAGATGCAAAACTAAAATCGGGGCAATAGGTACAAAAACAATTTCTTTCGCACATGAATTCTAATTTTGCATGATGATTATGTTAAAAAAGAGCTTTAGCCATAAAGTCTACTTTATAGCTACGAACTGATTTATTAAAATCAAAACTCTTATTGTATATTTATGGATGTTGAGAAGTAATGAATGGATTGTGAGCTTCTTAAAAATTTCTTGCATTAATATTAATTGCGAGTAGAAAATACATCAATTTATAAATTGTGGGCTCTTTAGAAAAAGGAATAATATTAATGAAATGAACTTCTAAGCTGCTGAATTTACTTTCAACTTTTAAGTGATCAAAGATTATACGCGAGAGTGTGAAAATTAATAATTTGCAATGCGCGACACTTGTTACAGTTATGAGTACAGGCATATTACCTTGCTATAGGCGGTAATGACTTTCAGTTTTTATACAGTTGCTTTAGAAGATGTAACATCTCTGTTCTTTTCACAAATTACGCGCAATTTTCATTCACCTTATTGTAAGCTGATATTATTTTCTATCATTTCATCACAACACATTCTTCCGCGTATCATTATATCAACACGGGCGATAAATTTCAGGCATTACTTTTCTTTCATTCATTCAAACTGTCAATTATATTTTCTTTTACTTTTTCTTTCTGCGCACATCTTTTTCTTCTTCTTATTTTTATATATATTTGCTTGGCAACGGATGTTCATTCATTCTTTCGTCATTATGAGCATTGACATTCTTCATCTAACACTTCATGATCATCATACGACTTCACTTCTCTTTTTATTTTTCCTTTTATGCCTGTGTTTAAATAGTTTTTGCGTAATAAATAAAAATACAAATTAACTGACAACATTTTATATCCATTATTTTCTAATCTTTTTAAACTTTTTATTAAGGACATTTTTTTTAAAAATAGTAACATGAATATGTTTTCTATCCTGATTCTTAAAATGATATACTTTTAGAATCTGTTGTTTTAGTTCTCAATCGGAAGCTATTAAATCTAAAGATTATAGCGTATGTATTGGTGAAGTAAAGGACAGACGGATAGAGAGAAGGAACGGGACTTATATTGTCATATCAAAAATAAAAAGATTCATTTTTCTAATAAATAAATAAAATATATCATTTAAAAACATTAAAAACTTAAGATCTAGTTATTATTTAATACATATAGTTCATTAGAACTCGATAAAAGTCGAGTTTAAGTATATATTTAAGAATAAGTGATAAAAAGTGATTAAAAGTAATTCGTCCACGTGATCAGTGTTTCGTCGTTAGATTTTTCACTTATTCATAGTTGAAATTCATTAATTTAACGTTCGGAGAGTTCCTAGACTGCTACAAGATTCTAATTGAATTGAAAAATTAAAACCTCTTAAGATTTTTTTTTTGTAAGATCCACGATGTTTACAATCGAGATTAATCACAAAAATCCTTAAAAATTTGCCAGAAATCCGTAAAAAAAAATATTCGTCAACTGCGCTAGAAATTCAAGTGTGATTCAAATATTAATTCATTAAATTACAATTAATTACAAATATTATGCCTCATTGACTTCATAAATATTCTGAATGACAATCTCGAAAGTCAAGATTTAAAATTGGAGATGCCCTCAAGTAACAGCATGGAATGTTGAGCTTAATTAAATCACTTCATTATTGTTTGCATTTTTGCTATCAAAAATCGTTTACTTTTCTCTCATTAAGCATCAGACAGAACAATGTGAAAGCATAAAGGCACACAATATCCCAAGGCAAAACGAAACAAAAGAAATGTAAATTATATTATGCCGCTAACCAACCCAACATATGTTTCTATGGTATATTCTGACTTAATATCTCATTTCAATCTGAACTTGAATGTAACAGATAATTTGTTTATGTTTGCGATGCCACTATGAACTGATACATGCAAATATGTTCGTACTTGCATGCGTAATTCAATGATATATGTTACATCTTGCACTTTAATTTATTTTTATTATCGGAACCTACACGCTAATGGCGAAAGGTTGTCAATCGAATTTAAAAATAGTGTTTATGCGTTAATATGCGAAAACATGTGTAATGACTATGCATGTATATCATTGATCTTGCACTTGGATGTCTTAAATAAAATTAAATCATAAATTCATATGAATTATTTGGATACAAAATTAAATAAATTAACAAACATTAGAACTTTAATCAGACAAATTGATACATTAAATATATTAAATGATTATGCATAAACTAACATGTTTTAGCTGTCATGCTCTATACACCAAAAAGAAGAAAGATTTATTGAAAATTTAAATGAAGAAATTAAATATTTTGCCATGTCTGACATTTATATAAATGAAAGCATATAATTTTTTGAGATAGCCTGAAACCATTTGAGATAATTATTATTTTCTGTACACCGTCCATCGCGTTCTTAATGATCAAGAAAGAATTTTAAAACCATCAATTTATTAAATTGTGACATGATAAAATTTGATATATCTAGTTCAAACATTTTAAGAACTTTTTGAACACTAATCATCTTCGTTATTCATACATTATTGCCTTGTGTGATAGAGAATGTTGTTGAATACCTAAAAAAATCTTTTCATTAATTTAAATGGAAACACTTCTTTAATGGATAACATTCATACAATACTGGGGGTCCTCGATTTGAGTAGATTCTATTTGAGTAGATTCGATTTGAACAGAAAATTTTTTACTCACCAAAATATTCGATTTGAGTAGATTTCTTCGATTTGAATTGTTTACAAAACAAATATTTTTGATAAAAACATTTCAGAAAATATTTTTAAAACATAAATTATTCTGCAATAAGCGTGAACTTATCATGTTGATCGAAAAATCAATACTAAAGTTACAAAATTAAAGTAAAAATTTAAAAAATCGCTATAAAATTAAAAGTTTAAATTCAAAAACCTTACAAATTGTTCAGTGAATTAACATTTGCAAGGTTCTCATATTTTTGTTTTGTTTCAAAAACATATTTTTTGTGAATTTCTGATTAAAAACAATATGAATATGCCTTGAAATAAATTAAGTTATCTAAAACACATAGGTAAAGCTAAGAAACGAGGTAAAATGTGCAAAAAATGATCAAAATTTTCATTGTTTTGATACATTTTTTGGACTCTGGAACAAAACATGTGATTTTGTATGGATTCTTTGCCTCGATTTGAATAGATTCGATTTGAGTAGAAATTTTTTGGAACAAAACAACTACTCAAATCGAGGACCCCCAGTATAATATTGAAACTCAATATCGATTATTGGATTGAAAAAGGAAGTAAATTTCTCTTTTTAATCACAACATTTTCGATTTGTGTTTAGACAAAATTTAATCTGTGCTACTTGACTCTTAATTTTTTTATCATATTATTTTGCATTATTGGTTCCCCTTGTATTCAGTTGAAATAAAGTTACTCTTGATTGATTAGTTTGCTATGTTTATATGAAAAGGATGAATCAAATTATAAAACTTCATCCAAATCTGTTTCGTCCTCAATCCGTTTGATATTCTGTTCTCACTTTTTGATATTGATTCTATTAATATTTATGTTAACAATAAAAATTTTTCTCTCTACAGAAACAATCAGCAGCAGCCACAAGACATCGCAGAAATTGAAGATGGCTTAAGATGGAACGGTGAAAAATTGACAGCAGATGTTTCTAAAACAACCCCAACAAGTTTACTATCTCAAAAATCAGTATAGAATGTGAGATTAATAAACTGGAAGGTAGGCATAAATTTGGCAAAAATTAAAATTAAATGACATTTTACAACAAGCGATTTCAGTTTTACAATTACTTAATTGATGGATTTTTTTTAATTTACATATGTCTTGTTTTTTCTTCTCTAGGGCATTTTACAGTAAGCTTCGATAGCCGGGACAAGGACATTTATCGCGATAGAAGAATTATTATGCAAGAAACGAATGAACAGCACTTTAAAGGCAATAAACGTGAGTAGTGAACAGTTCTAATTTAGGGTGGGTGATTTAAATCAAAATCAAAATCAAAATCTTTTTGCAATGATTTTAAAATTTTTAAAATCACGAATTGGATTTCGTTTAACTCAAAGAGCATGGAACCATTGGTTGCTGTTACCTTTATTTAAGAAATGTTTGGATATAAAAGATCCAGTTGCAAGATTCTGGCTGAAAAAGGATCAACTGCATCCTTACTTATTAGGAAATGCGGCTGAAAACTGTTGATCTAAAAAATAATTTGAGAAATTGCATACAAAAATTTTTTACGGCGTAATTTTAAAATCCCAATAAAATCTTTCATACAAGAGATTTAAATCAAAATCCCAAAAAAAAATCCCTCTGAAAAAATGATTTAAAACATAAAATCATTTTTCATTGAGATTTAAATCAAAATCAAAAATAAACTCTGAGATTTTGATTTAAATCGCAAAAAATCTCCCCACCCTGGTTCTAATTCATAAAATATTTTCATAAATATTTAAAGAAAGAAGACATTTTACAAAAAGAGATTTTAGTTTTACAAGCATTAAATTAGTGAATAAGGTCTCTTGCAATCATGCGATGAGTGAGCATATATATTCAGTTAAATCCAACGATAACAAAAGCTGATATTTCAAAAATGGAATTAAAGGCATTACCAACTGTAAATTCATCAATATATTGCAGTTAGTTTATTTGTCAACAATTTAAATGTACAATTTACATGTAAAATTTACATTACCCGCTAAAAGCATTTTTATGCATAAGAAATAAGAAAATGCCCCACCGTCCTACCCAAATTATTTTTAAGCACTTACGGCCTTATCCTCGATTTCGGATTATCCACTTCAGTTTTTTTGGAAATATCTCCAGACGCTTAAGGTTATTAAGAAATCTAATGTGTGATCTAGTTAGAGTATTTTGCTACTTAAATTAACATAAACTTAGAATATTTATATCTTCACTAGTTTGAGAATTATAGCAAAGATCGAAGACAATCTACTAGATTTGGCTAGAAAATTGAATAATTAATACTTCTTAACGAAAAGTAAAAGTTTAAAGTGTACAGAAATTTCAGGCATACTTCACTCTATTATAATCCAAAATTAGAAATACCACACCTCCCAAAAAGTTTAAGATATTTACAAAAAACTGAAGTGGATAATCCGAAATCGAGGATAATCCACTTTAGTGAAACAGGCCGTAAGAGTCCTTGCATTTTTGGAAAAATCACGAAAGAAAGTATCTGATCTCAATTGGGCGACAAAAGCACGATAATCAACATGATAAAACTATACACTTAAGTGCTTGAATAAGAGGCTGAATAAAATCCAATTTTATAAATTGAACAAGATGAGAAACTGAAAATAAGCTATGATTGTGTCATATTTGCCCAAATCATAACAAATATCATATATCATTAAAACACATAACAACAAGCTTGGAATTTTAGATCAGGGAGTTCTGAGACCGTCTGAGCAAACGTGGAATAATGGATTTTCAAAACAAAAATGAGGAATCTTCGCAACAACAAGTTTAAAATGGATTCATCAGCATAGAGCATGTTACCACAATATCCAGAATCAATAATATTATCACAACGAGATATAAAATGAGAAAGTTGTGCAAATGCTCAAAGTAAACTGCTGGCAATCAAGGTGAGTGTTGAACAGTTCTAATTCTAAGAGTAATAGTTATCATGAATTTGTTGAAACAGTAGTAAGGTGTATAAACTTTATCATTATTTAACTACAAATCAAAATCTTATTTAAAATCAGATTGATTTAATTTGCATTACGTGTCTGTTAATCGTTTGAGTGGTTGAAGAAATTTATCCTCTGAGGTTCAATATTTTGCATACATCATAGAGGGAGCATGTTCGTAAGAAGACATTTTAGCATGCTTCTAAGTAGGTGACTTTTTTGAGAATTTTTCTGGGTTTAGTATCCTTTATTATAGCAGTGAAATGGCATCAATGGCCTAAATGGTAAAGCGTTTTACTTCTGTGTTAAAGGTCCTGGGTTCAATTCCAGGCCATTTTTAGTTTTCGAAGCTCTTTTTCCATTTTCACCGTTCTAGTTACGAAGCTCGGTTCGTATGATGGCTTTGGAGCAGAATATGCCTCTTTTGCTAGGCATACAAGGATAAACTAGCATCTGGATGACTTCTTTACGGCATCTTCCGCACACGAATTATGACTAGGTACATTGCGAGTACATCAGGTTTTATGACGCTTTTGTGTCTTTGCAATGTGCAGAGCTTGCAAATAGTTCGAATCTCACTATAAACTGTAGGTTTAACAATAGATTGTTTAAAACTTGAATCATAGCTCTTTCAGATGAAAGATTGGGCCCTTCACACATTGTTATTATTATTATTATCCTTTATTATAAAAAGTTCTTGATGGGATGTTTCAGTTTTTAGATCTGAATTATGTGAGATTAAGTGATTAATCTTCATAGTTATAACTTCATAGGAGATTTTTTCATTTACTTAATTTCCTTACAAAAACATCAAACAAAAGCTTCATTGAAATATTTACTAAAAAAATATATGCTAAATTAATTGATTATCAACAAAATAGTTCATAATATTTTCATAATTTTATATATGGATATTATATTCGTTTTTAGATCAAATCTTTGCGTTTAAAATTTTCAATATTTTTTCACACAATTTATATTGTTCCTTTTGTTTTAATCTTTTAGTAACAATGGACATTAATCCATAATATTTCACGCTTTTAAGTAAGTAAATTTTTCTTCTCATTGCCTTCATTATAATTAATTGCATTCCAATATAATTTAATTGTTACGTTCTTTTGTTGTTGTCGACTGCTGTTGCCAGAAATAAAAAAAAATAATATTATATCGATTTTATTATGAGTTTCTAGAGTGTGTAAAGACTTGAAACGAAGGAGCGGACAGAATAAAAAAAAAAAACATTAGGGAAAATATTGAGAACTGAATGATAAAGACGCTTTAGGACAAGAAACACGACTAGTGCAGCCAACCAAAGTGAAGCACCTTCATTAAAACTAATTAATCTGGTTTAATAATATGTGAACTTATACCTATTGTTGCATATATCACACTAGTCAACAGACATTAGATGTTCATGCACACTAGAGATACTTTTGTGATTCCCTTAATTAAAATTAATGATAATTGAAATTTTTACGTCATCTCTTCTGCTTTCAAAAGAATAGACTAGTGCACTACACTACAGATTAATATCTTAATCAGCAATTTAATTCATTTCTTGATTAGCATGGAAAATTGAGTCATTAGTGCGTATCAGATAAAGAAATGCATCGCACATTAATGTGACGTATCAATTAAACTTATAGCGGTTTTTCTCTTCCCAACCTTTCTTATACTTTTTTTTTGTTAATCTTATGTGAGAATATAAAAAAATCACAAGAAGAAGACATTTTACCACATTGCATTTATACATAAGTATAAGACGAGGTATAGATGCTGGTGAATAGATAAGAAGTAATGTTGTAGGAATTACAATTAACTTAATGTCATAAAATGTAACTAAAATACCATAAAATGAGACTTTTAATTTAAAAGTAACAGATTTACTCCGTTCATGTCGATTTCATGACAACTTCTTTATCTGTTATGAAAGTGAGTAGTTGTGACTTGAGGGTACTCTATTTGTCAAAAAGTGATCAAAATAAATTGCTTGGGTGTCTTACAGCTGGTTTTCAATGAAGAAATACGAAGTTTGTTTTATGTTTGTCTAGTTTGCTTAGCAACTGAAGCTATTATCACTAGTCAGTTTTACTTAAAAGACGATTGAAGAAGATCGAATTTTAACTTTTCTATAGAATGCGACAAAAATAAAATAATGATCTCAGTAATTATCGAGATAGATATAAATCAGTTTAATAACACGAACAACGTGTTTAATTGAATAATCAAAATAAAACAGTTTAAAATTCAACTGGTGAGCATATCATTTTGCATAAAATATCTTAATTTTAGCCACTCGTAATGTAATAAAAAGACTAGTCAATATTTCATTTCATACAATATAAACTGCTCGCAAACAGATCATCATCCTCATGATTTTTGCTACCTGAAATCAAAATACTCAATTATATAGTTACTGTACATATAGTAATGCCCGAGGTGATGTTGCTGATTGCTCACTAAAATCCACATAAGTAAAGTCTCGGCAATTTTATTCATCATATTTTTATTAAAGAAAATAGCACGAAAGGGTAAATTAAAAGGTTCATGAAAATGATGAAATTGAAAAAAAATACTTTATAAAAAAAACCTTTTTAAAAAAACTACGTTTTTCGCGTAGACTAAAAAGTAGAAAATAACTTTTATTCTTGGTTGTAAAGAATTTGGTTTTAAATTTTCAGATTATATTTAATAAATTTTTATATCCTAGTCAATATTGTTCACAAAGTTTCGAATAAGTGCACTTTGATCTTATCGTATAACTCAACAACTTAAAAACGTGGGCGCATTAATTTAAGTTTATCATAAAGTATTGATTTCACATAAACTTATTTCTCCTCTTATAATGCGCCCACGTTTTTAAGTTGTTGAGTTATACGATAAGATCAAAGTGCACTTATTCGAAACTTTGTGAACAATATTGACTAGGATATAAAAATTTATTAAATATAATCTGAAAATTTAAAACCAAATTCTTTACAACCAAGAATAAAAGTTATTTTCTACTTTTTAGTCTACGCGAAAAACGTAGTTTTTTTAAAAAGTTTTTTTTATAAAGTATTTTATTTTCAACTTTTTAGTCTTATTCTAATGAAATAGAGAAATAAAGATTATAGGGGGTTCATAGGTTACAGGTGTGTTGAACTTCACTTCGTTGCACTTCGTTACGTTCAACTGTTTATAGATTACAGTAGGTTTATAGGTTACAGGTGTGTTGAACTTCACTTCGTTGCACTTCGTTACGTTCAACTGTTTATAGATTACGGTAGGTTCATAGGTTACAGGTGTGTTGAACTCCACTTCGTTGCACTTCGTTACGTTCAACTGTTTATAAATTACAGTAGGTTTATAGGTTACAGGTGTGTTGAACTCCACTTCGTTGCACTTCGTTACGTTCAACTGTTTAAAGATTACAGTAGGTTCATAGGTTACAGGTGTGTTGAACTCCACTTCGTTGCACTTCGTTACGTTCAACTGTTTATAGATTACAGTAGGTTTATAGGTTACAGGTGTGTTGAACTCCACTTCGTTTCACTTCGTTACGTTCAACTGTTTATAAATTACCAGTTTTCAATGGGAAATTAGTAACGACTTTCAAAATTTTTCATTCGTTTTATAAAATTTAATTTTTTTAAAGCATTCATTAGTAAAGTACATTAAAAATCACTCGTAAAGATTTTGTGTTTATCTGTACCATTTCTACTTCATAACGTGTGGATTCTTACTATAAAGATGCAAATCACATATGTAACGTATTTATAACGGATTTTCAAATTTAAATTCAATGAATATCATTTATATGTTATGCAAAAATACGTCAAGCCGTTAATAAAAAGAAAAGTCAATTTAATTAAGTTGGTGAAGTGTTATAAATAATGCAATACATTTAAAACAGCATAAATTTATGCTCAAACTATGTGTGTTAAATGCACATCGCATATTAATAGTTATTTTGCATTAATTCGTAACGGACTTGTGCTTAACGGTTTTTTTGAAAATTCAAATTTTCACTTACGAATATTCATGAAAAAATTACATGTCAATTTTTTTGTCTTACCAGAATATCTTAAGCTGCTCAAATTTATGGTATAATTAATAATTAGTAATATTAATTAAACTATAATGAATCATATAAATGACTTTAGAGCATCACATGTATAATATTTAATACAAATCAAAATTTTATATCATTGACATTGGATTTTTTCCCATATAAAAAACTTTTACATAAATTGTACTATAATTAAGCATTTTTGTGTTTCCAAAGTGTTAAAATATTGTATTGTCACCGGGAATACGTGAGCATTAAAAATTTAAGCTCGATTGGAGCAGTAGAAATGGTCGAAAAATCGATTACAAAAGAACGAAATTTTGCGGACAATCAATCAATCAATCAATCAATCAAACAGATAAGAAAGCAAGTTAAGAAAAACGTAGTAAAAAAACGTAGTAATAAAAGATCCACAACACTTGCATTTATTAATTCTGCGAATTATTCCTTTACAGCTTTGATTTCATGACACAAGGCGATTTTAATAATAACAATAATTTCATCATGGCTAATGTGTGCCTCGTAATGAAGGGATCACACTTGTGCGTCTTGATATTAATCTTCACATTTACAAAACAACAGTAACATCATGAATCGAGTAATAGCCTCAACAACAACAAAATCTGGATTCTCTTGATGTGTTATTAATTGGCGTTCTCGTGAAATGCAATTATCGGTAAGACATGATACTTAAAAATTAAACCTTTCACACATTGAGCGGGTAAACCAGACTTCTTGTACAATGTCGTGAAAACGATTGTTTAGCTAAACTTTTGAAGGAACAGAATCAGCTGGATAAAAATAACCAGTTATCCAAAAATGGGGAGGGGTCAAGTTTCTCAGTTAAAAGTGATGCCAATATTTGTTTAAAAACATATAAAAACTGCGTGTCATTTATCGAATCTCAATTCATGTCTATACGTGTTATCTAGACTATTTTTCTCGGTATTGATCCCACATATCACAAGTATGTGAAAATATTTAAGCATCTCTCATGCCATTTTACTTCTACTCCTGATCTTTAATAATGAATAAAAGTATGG
The DNA here is from genome assembly GCA_917627325.4 of Chironomus riparius. Lineage (NCBI taxonomy): Eukaryota > Metazoa > Arthropoda > Insecta > Diptera > Chironomidae > Chironomus > Chironomus riparius. The sequence goes on from OU895879.1 coordinate 30,514,754, forward strand.
AGACTATCACCATTTAATCGACAATGTCATTCCAGTTTAAATTGCTAGTCATGTGTTTGATGAACATGTTGGGACACAATATTATCGTATGAACATTATGTATTGTCGGAGTAATTACAATTTAATAATTATAGCTACCTTGTACCATGTGGCATGTGATTAAAAGCCTTTAAGAGTGCATTTATGCTTTTTAATTTTTCCATCTTTTAATTGGCTTTATATTTCCATTATTTTAAGGTCTCTTCTTCATTCAGAATCATATTAAATTTTTGCGTGACTGAGATAATAGAAATAAAGAAATTGATCGTACTAAGTGGGACTCAGTGATGTGTAACCTTGCTTTCATTCGTAATCGTTTATATTGAATGTTTTTTTAACTCATTCTTTACATATATTTTTAAGATCATAATCACATGTTTTCCACTTACCAATCGATTCTTTTTTTTGTTGTTATCCTCGAATTATTTCTGATGTGAAAAGTTCATCCCCATTTTATGCATATGTAAGTGGAGTTCCTTAAGAGCAACTTTGTCAGATTTTTTAAAAATTAATCTTTTGTATGATGAATTATATGTTGCTGCATGATCTGAATGAAACATGCGAAAATCTGCCAAAATCTATCGAAGATTCCTTTCCAAAATAAACGTGTTTCATAACTCATTAAATGCTTTATTATCTCTATAATTAAAAAATTGAACTTGTTCATCATTCTATCAACAACTTTTAATCTCTTACTACTTACATAATTTTTTCTTTAATTTTCTTGTAATTTAATTGAGAACACAACACCAGACGAGCTAGTTATAGGCGTGCATAAATTTATTGTTATCCGTCTGTTGCTAAGAATCTTTTTATATGAAATTATTTAAGAATGAAAATCGAAATCTCTAGAGACACATATAAAGAGCTATGTAAGTTACTCTACTATAGAATAAAAGAGCAAAATACTTTCCATTAGCAGACGTTTTTATGGAAAATCAATTTAGTTAAAGAATCGTGAGTAAATATCACTTAATAACATGGTTATAATTTAAGTAATTTGTCTTAACTTAAAATCAATTATGGAATGAAAGAACAACGAGAAAATTGCTATAAAAATCGATAACATTGACTGAACTCTTTTTAAAGGAAAAATAAATAAATGCAATTATTGATGTCATTATGGTAAAGTATTTGCCTTTTATCATTACAATGTAGAGACGTTTGCGATATGAACTTGAAATTAATGATTCTGGAACAAAATATAAAATAATAACATCATTAATTTCTAATCAAACTTATATTCCTTATTAATCAAACCTTTGAAAACACTTTTACTCGTAATTACACACGCTTAACTAGTTAAAATCTCTCTATAGAAGTTTGACAAAACAAGAAGGTTTTTTAAAGTTATTAAAACAGCCATAAACATTTACACACTTTTTTTACGGCAAGGTCGAATAAAAAATCTCGATTTTTAAAAATTCTGCCTTATTCGCTGAAAATATTTAATAATGGCTCCTGTTGGTTTTTAAATCACTGTCAAGAATTGATTTCACACTTTATTGAATGAGGAGAAGTGAGATTTATAAAAAAAAAACATAAAATTATTGACTCATTAAAAGAATTTAAGAAGATGAAGAAAATTCTAAAAGGCGTGAATTTTGGTGAGTCAATAACACTAAATCAACACCGTCAGTCAGATGATTTAGAAATTTTTTATTATATCTATTTTTATATTCTTTTAATTGTTACTACAAACAAACCGTTTCATGACATTTCTTTTGTCAAAAGAATGCCGACAAGATGATTTTTTATCGACCGTTACTTTTTGTTTTCATTTTTTTTATGCAACAATCAGGTGCTAATACTCGAAACAATGCAAAATTAATTTGGAAGAAAATGAAGGTCGTTCAAACGGTTGAAAATGTAATTGACAACTGCTAGGTAACTGATCGTTTTTACAGCAATTTTTCAATGAATATTGCGTAACATCTTTTGTGACTTCTTCTGGAATTTTAAGATTATTGTGATTATATTTGCTGATGTTACAAATTTTTTAAAGGGCTTAGTTTTTGATTTTTATTGTCTGCAATCTCAACATTTATTGATTAATATATCTGAACAGTTTAAACTTGAACTTCCATGCAAGTCGGAAACAAGAAAATAACATCCTTGATTATTCCGACAATATTGCAACATTGTCATCCGTACATTACCTCACCACATAAATTGAATTACATCTATTAACGTGCCGATATACCTCTTCCCACAGAAGCCCGCCGATGTTAATAATATATTATGAGAGAATTCCTAATGCCCTTGAATTAATCGACTGTAAATAATTTTTTTTTATTTTCTCCTTCGTCAATTTCATTTCTTATCTTTGATTTTACTTTAATCACTTTATTGTAATGACTTAAAATAATTTGCATTGAGACATTGAAAGTAAAAAGTTGAATTATCTCAATGTGAGATTCTCTTTGATATACGAATTCTTACTGAGTGTGCAGAGAACAAGAGGTGAATCTGGGGTGAGGTTTAATGACTTATTTCTGGTTTTGTGAATCAATAAATTTTTGAAATTTTGCTTCAATTTTTTTAATTTTACTTAAATTTAGTTTTAAAAAAATTCAAAAGTTTTGCATGCAAGCTTCTCCTAGACATTAATGATTAACCATATACTATCAACAATAATTTCTCGTAAAAGATTTATTAAATTGAGCAGAAATCACACTCGTCGTCATGTTCCTCATGTCAAACGACCTCCATGATCGTGAAATTCTTAATTATATCCATGAAATGCTGTTAAAGACATCATAATTAGAGAAGGAGAGATGAAATGTGTTCAAAGTCTCTTATTTATTGCTTCCTCTACACTTGGCATTAACATGTCACTTGACGAAAGACTGGTAGACACGATGATACGTCTTGATCCGTCGATAATATCAATAATATATTTATAATAAATTGTTATTGTTGACTTTAAGTAGATTATTCTCCAGAACGTACAGGAATTTTTATTCCACACTATCTCTGTAATTGCGCAATAAAGGCACGGTAATCAAATGAAATGTTCACGATGAGCTAAAGACGCTTTCAATTTTAATGAGATCAATCTGGCTTAATAGCAATACCTTTAAATTAAACGATGAATATTTTAACACTTTTTGCACATCGTTTTCGCTTGCATTACGACGATTTTATTCCAGGAAAGTAAACTGGAAGGTTATCATAATGGCTCATCTTTGAATTAATGAATTACTTTCAATTCATCTTGTTCTAAGAAAATGAGAGTAACTGATGTTAAATGGCAAGGAGTAATTGAATTTTGTAAACGTTAAGATTACGTGTAGGTTGACCATCTATTTGAATAAATGTGATGATTAATTAGATTTTAAGAATGTGGCCATAAGCGATAAAGTCATTGAAAAGTTGAACTATGTTTATAACTAGAAATTGTAAGATCATTGCGAATGTAGATCTCCCTATAACTGCCATATATGTACACTAATGTAAAACAAGTCGGATTCGATGGGAATTGAACCCACAACCTCAAAAGAGGTGATCTCTGAGTCCACTCGATCAGAGATCCCTGCCACTCGGCAACCGAGGTACTTATCTCACTTCGGCTATCCGTCATACAAATATAACCAGTTCAACGCGAGCCCTATGCTCAGGACTATCTACTATGGATATGCTCTTCGAGCCATATCCACAGCGAACAAAAATTTCTGATTGCGAAATATCTTAAATATCCTAAGTATACGTGACTGTATTAATTGAATATTAAAAGCATATTAAGAATAAATTACGGCACTGCTTAAAATAATATATATTTATATTTATAAAGTGTTCTAAAATGAGTACTCTTTGGTGTCATTAAATATTCCTGATATAGAACAGATAAGAAAAGTATTAGTTTTAGAATTTTTAACGGTACTGAAATATTTTCATTGCTATACGAGTCCAGTTAACACCTACTGAGCTTTAAATCTGATAGTGCTTATATAAATGAACTCAAATTGTAAAGAACATGCAAAAAAAATCAAATTATTAATTTTGGTTGTTGATCTCTGTGTTTAACATGTCGAATGGATAACTTCGGAGTGATCTTAATAATAAGATGGAGATATTATGATGAGATTGTAGGATTGAAAGAAATTAATTCATAATTGAAGTCTGAAAGTGCATATTGACAGCATCAAATTAAGATTTTTATTTTTTGATGATTTTTTCGTGAATTTCACGAAGCTTTATTTTAAAAATAATTTTTGAAGATGTTGTTATTTCTGAATGTCCATTAAACATTTTATTTGGGACTCATACTAAGTGAAACATAATTTTATGAAACTTTTAACTTATTTGTGAGTATCTCGTCTTCGAAAATTCTTTTTCATTCGCTGATGATCGCAATTATAAGTAGTTACACCAATAATAATAAAATCATCCAGAATTTTGATTGCCTTCAATTATAATAAAATATTTTATGACTACACTTTAAGATCCGCTAAAAAACAGAAATGAGAAAATTATCGATGATCCAGACTCGTGTCCCAGTTCTACAATTTGCACATAATTACATTTTTTGCAAATTGATTTCCAATTTCGTTTTTTCTCATTTTTACATCCGATAAAATGTTTCTCATAACTATCGACATGAATGTTAACATTATTGTTATTTACTTTTAATTTCTTGAGGCACACAGCTTTAGATGGGCATGCTTATACATTTTTCATATCGGAATTGTCATATCTAATGCAATCTACATACTTTTGAAATTAATTTAACCATGGATGTACATACTGCATTCCATAAGAATATTGACTTGCATATTTTCTTGGTCTTTGAACAGTATCGACTCAAAGCTACCGCAAAGGAAGGAAAAAGTTGAAAGAAATGTTTACAATACTTTACTATATCAGATTAAGATCACATAAAACATTTAAACGTCCATATTATTATGTAAAAAATGTAAATTTAGTTATTTCAAGAATTCTCTTATTGCAATTGGAAGATAAAGCAAGATAGAGCAATTTATAGTCTTAACAAGTACGGAACGGTAATTGATTTATAAAGGTAATTCATTATTCCCTCGATTGTGAGATTGTTATCATATTATGATACTCCTTTCAACATGGTTGTTATTATTATTACTGGTGCGATAAAAATGTTTATCGGAAACGACTTGAATATCCTGTGCGAATGAATCAAGTGAGAGAAAAGAGATTTTGTGACTTTTCCTAGATTCTTGTGTTCTGAGACAGAGAAAAATGTAGAAAAATCGAAGCGTATCTAAAAAATTGTCTTATAAGTTTCGGGATCGTTAACGTACTTAAAATTGTCTCAGGAATGGTTTTTTTCATTTGCTTGATAAATTGAAAGCTATACTAATAGAATGAGAAGTAATTTATCTCGAGGCAATTGAGAATATTTTAAGAACTGAAATAGAAAAATACAAATTCTGAACAATTCAATCATATCTAGATCACAAAAGCAATAAATCATAGTTGGACATACTAAAGCTGATAATTTTACAACATCCATATCAATTCAACAGTATCATGTATACAAGTGTAGTTAATAAATATTGAAATAAATAAATTTTCATGCTTTATGCTGTGACTATATAAATATAACAGTCGATGAGCAAGAGATGCTCGAGAAGTGGATGATTTAAAATAACAGAAAGTTAATTGAGCATGCAAGTTAACTTAATTAGCGCCTCATAACTTACAAGATGCAAGTACACATGGAACAATTGATATGCCTGTTAGTTGATTCGGTCAATGAGCATTCACTTTGCAAAAAAAAAATATTAATAATAATATTAAGGTTGAAAGAAGTCTTTGAAGTCTGCGGTCATAAAGAACAGTTTCTCTCCCCATAAGAATTCTGACTTAAAAAATGTTGACGCGGTAGATTTACGATAGAAACAGTTGCAAAAAACCTTCATTATACTGTGAAATGCACTCAAGCAGGGCGAACAGTAAGTACATCTTACTCTTAGATAATGTAATTTTTGCAAATTTACCTTATCAATTTTTTTTTATCGAAATAAAAAAAAATCCAGAAAAATCGTAGATGTGAAGAGATTTATGCACTAATAAAGGAAATTACCTGCAGCTTTTGAATTATAACGACTTCATTAAAGTAATTAGCTTCTACACATACTCATAGTTCAAATGAACGTGTAGATGCATCTTAAACTATTAAAGGAATACCAACAATCCATTCAATTAGTGAACTGTAACATTAATCTTTTATCATATCAGAGAAAAATAAATAAAGAATAAATTTAAATTACTTTAGTCATCGAATATCCAGTGAGTGACTCAAGTAGTCAGCGACGACCGTGTGTAAGATCTCATTACAATTATTTATTTTTATGTATATTATATGCTGTGAATGATGCGGGTAAGCACAGGTAGGCACATGCGATGCAAACAACAGATGAAGTTTTTCTTATTCTTTATGCTCCTATAACAAATTATAATTTGCCGCTTATATTAACATGTATCTGTACATATGTTTCTACACTGCATCGGTGATGATATCTCATATCTCATTTCAATCTATTGCACTTCATGCCATGAATATATCAGATAAATTCTTTGTGTATTTTCTTCATTGGACTTTACAGTTTTCATTATAAAAAGTGAAAGAATAAAGAAATGTGTAATGTTGATAGGAATGTCAGGATGTGGGTAGTTATGACGCATTATGGAGAATATTTTTGCGCGTCAAATTTGCATTTATTTACTTCAACTTAATTAGTGACAAAAATAAAATAGAAATAATTATTGTATCAAATTTATAAATAGTGCTGTCATAAGTTACGTCCGATTTATAAGTGAGGCAGAAGCTCGTTCGATGTATTCATAGACCTTAATTATGCACGACTTAAACTTACCAAAGTGAACAGATCATCGCACGTTTTCTGCAAAATCTCGTGGAATAGAATGAAAAAATATTAAAATTAATGCGAGAATTGTGGCGATTAGGGAGTCACTTAGCGGCTAACTATGAGAACCTTCTATTCTAGCAATACAGAATTTAATAATCATATTTATTCTGTGAAAGCATGCGTGATTTGCGCAATAAAAATGTTCCGTTTGTTGCCTATGAAAACAGCATTGTAGTGCAACATATTAGCTAGCTTATCAGCTGATTCTTTATAAGTGCACTGGTTGCTGTAAATAATTTTTACTTTATATGCATTTAATGATTGTTATAAAAAAGCTCTAATGAGAATAAATAAGCATAAATCTTCTAATTATTTTGTTATGTCGACTTTTATGATGTTCTATGCCAGTGTCATAAAATAAATCCGTAACAAATCTGTCCTTGGTAATCATCTTTGACGTAATCGATATACAGTAGAATTAGTCATGATTGGTTGAGAAATAATTGAAATTTAAATTTTATCGGTGTATCCATATCTCCTAAGTAAACAAGAATAATTCTTTGTGGGATGTTTAATGAAAATTACGGTTTAATTCAATTTAAGAACCTTTCATCATGTGATTGATGCTTTTTAAGAATAATTTTAATGATAATTTCTCTTACTTTTTTGCACAATTATCTTTAAAGCTTTTACAGTTGTGAAATTGACCTTCAGAATAAAGTATTCTTAGTCATTTTTTTCGAATTGGATAGCACTTCTAAATGGCTATTTGACCAAAGGAAATATTTGCATTCTTCATTCAAGTATTTAAACTTGGTTTTTGTCAAATTCTTAATTGATTGTTAAATCTTTAGATGCTTTATCAATTCAAGTGTTTCTAAAATGAAATTAGCTTTTTTTATTAAGTTCCGAAGTTTACTTTATTGGTCAGTAATATCTTTAATATTTTTACTTTTTCTCACCATTTTCTAATTTCATTGCTATTAGCAAAAATATTTATTAGGACAAGGTCAGATCCAACAGTTCACCCATATTTCAAATATAGTTCATAGCTTCCTGTAAATTTTTCAATAACATATCTAAATAATAAATTTTCTCATCTTACTTTGAAATTTAATTAAATTGTATGTACTTCTATACAAAAATTAACCCCGATTAAGCCATAAGATATCTTATAATCTATGATAATGTTGTAGAGTAATTTACATTTGAGATTGATTTGTCGAAATCATTAACACGGAAAAAATATTTTTTCATTGTTATTTTCTAGTTGCGATCATTAAAATTTTTTGCAATATCATCATCATCATTATCATTCATTCATAAATGAAACATCTTAGATTGTAAACATTTGGAAGTTCAAGCGTTAAAATGTTTGAATTAGTAAGCATGAAAAAATGTTCTAGAATTTTTTTTACTAAGAACACTTAATATTTAGGACCTAAAAGTTTATGATGACTTAATATATGCTTCATAAAAAGTAAATGCAGAACAAATTTAAAACAAACTGAAAAGACACATTTTAAAAATAAATAATAATAAATTTCTATATTTTCAAGATTAATTTATGTTTATTTCAAATGAAGGTATAAATGCAACACTACACAAAAATGCTTATCAAAATTGCCAGTCATAAAAGTAAAAATGCTTTATGTCAAAAATCGTTAAACTACTTAATTATTTTTTTAAAACTAGCTAGTGATCAGTTCAAGGACTTTTCATCATCATATCATTTAATTTTCTTTTTTTTTATCGTGTCACTAAAACATTATAACTTACTATATTCATACATTAATTTCATTTTTTTCAAGCGCATTTTTATAACAAAATTAGAGCTTCCATCCCGAATAGCACAAGTTGGTTAATCGAATAAAAAATCCAGCACCAAGCAGGTATGGTTCTGGCATGGTGCGGGCATCAATTTAAAACTAGCACCACGCCAGAGTCATACTGGCTTGGTCCCAGATTTCTGATCAATTAACCGACTTGTGTTATTCGGGCATATTTGGATTAAAAATCAAATTTCATGAATGTTAAGAATTATTGACAATTTAAAGCTTATTTAATATTCATAATTAAGCTTCAAATAGTTATTTTTATCATATTCATTACAACAATGCGCTTAAATTTATCCACATTCACATTTTTTTACTTTTTTTAATTTTTATGAACACGCCAGAATTTTAATTAAACAAACTTACATATCAATTACACTAATTTCTATAATTAACTATTACATACTGTGCACACAAATATATCAAATATATCGTTCATTTCTCTCTTTTTATTTCTCTACAGATTCTTTCTTTTATTATCATTTCAATGTCTTCTAATAATATGGAGAAACAAATCGTGGATCGGGATAAATTGAATTATATGAGCTTGGCGGCAGAACATAAATTTCCTCGGGACGACCATTAAATAAGAATGCACCTTTGAGATTTGTTACTTTTGATTCTTGAACATATGGGTTCATTGGTCGCTGATAAGGTCGTTGTGGTCTTTGATAACTTGGCTGATATGCTGGTGCTTGTGGTACATATTGTGGTTGTTGTGCAAATTGAGCTGCTGGGCTTCCCCATTGGTAGATATTTGTCGGTTTTCCATTTGAAATGAAATCAAGTGGAAGATTATAGAATGGGCTAATTGTTGGTGGTGGTGGAGGCATTGGAGTGTAAGTTGGTGGCTGTGAAATGTAACCTAATCCAGGCACAAACATGTATGGAGTTGGAGGCAATCTAATGTAATAAATTGGTGAGTTTTTAAAGTTTCCTGTTCCTGGACGTCTTCGATTTCCTGGATTTTGTCGTGACATGATTTCTTCTTCATCATTATTGAATCCATAGTAGGAAGAGAAATCATCGAAAAATTCTGGTGGATAGTAGAGTGATTGTGTGTATGGTGGAGCTGTGTATGCAAATGGATTGTATGAAAAATATCCAAACATTTTATTCTGTCGATGCTGTCTCATTTCACCAATTATTTCGTCTCGTCTGTCGTACACACTTGAAGGTCTACGATCGTCGTCATTATCGACATCTTCAACATCATCACCCATATATTCTGCCATTCTGTCGGCATTTTTATTGGCTTTCTGCATTTGACTATTGCTTTCGGCATTTTCAGTTTTTATTGAATCATCATTTTCATTATTGCTATTATTATTATTGTTATTGTTATTGTCATTATTTATCACATGACCGTATTTCTTCTGTCGCATTTGCTGCTGCTGTTCAATAGTCGATATTATTTTTGAACTTGGCATAGGTGCTGAATTAACTGTCAATGTTGTTAATAGTATTGTGAAATACAATGATAATAGTAATTTGTCCATAATTTCTTTCTTCTCTATTCCACTACCGATTTTCTAAATACGACACACAACACGTCTCTTCTCGCCTCTCGTGAATATTATTTCTCAACGTTTACCGATTTTACTGCAGAATAAAAAGAAATGAAATGAATTAGAAAATGAATATTCAATTGAATATCATGAAAATACATAAATTCCATTCACACAAAGTTCTCTCAATAGCTTCTTACAGCTGTAAATAAAAAGAGAGCTCAAATTTATTGAGCTTACACATATTCAAAAGAATGGTGGTTTTTTTATCGGATTAATGCTTTATTTTGTGTACGCGCATGGAGATTGTTTCTGATAATAAACTTTTATCTATTACTTCTATTGTTAAGATCTCAACTTATCTTCAGTTTTCATTTTCATGTGTTGTTTTCTGCACAAATGTTAAGGACTTTCTCATGAACTTAATCAGTATTCATTGCGATCAAATTTTTACTTTTATTGCTTCGTGAAATTCTTTTGGGATTTATTTATAGCTTTAAAAAACTGTTGTGGCATAAATATATTGATTGAATTGTCTAAAATTTGAGTCATTGTGGTTTACAGTTTTGACATTTGAAGCTTCAAGTCGTTTATTTCAAGCATAAATACCAGAATTTATGTGGGTAGTTTTCAATCCAAATATTTTATAAGAAGTCATTTATAATTGATTTAGTTTTTGGACAGGAAGCAGCTTTGTGTATAAGGGTTTTAGGCTAAAATTCATATTTTTTATGTAACGTTATTTGTAAACAACCCCGAAAATTAAATTCATAAAAATCACAGTCTGCTAAGCATAAAAATATGAGGAACTAAGTATCGCCAATGAGCATAGCCCCGTATGTTTAAATATCGCAAAAATGTACAACATAGTAAAGAGTAATTCATGAATATTTGTGAGATTCTCACGCATATCATCAATTATTACAATTATTGTATCTCTTTTTAATGCTTTGTTATTTTCGTGTGTTTTCTGCTATAAACCATAAGAAATTAATAGTTTTAACTGTGTCTAAATTGTTTTTGATATATTTCGCATATTTATGTGTATTTCAGAGAAGCTTGTTGGTTTTATAATCAAATTACTAATACTAGTTATTCATAATAGAAAATGATCATGAACTTGAATTTCTGGAGAATTTTTTGCGCCCATTTAAACACTCTAAATCAATGAATGCTTGAAATGTTGCGGTCGGTTGCGAAAACTAAACAGCACAAAATGATTTTAAATTGATGAATAATGTAAGGCAAAAAATATGTCACCAACTTTCAATAAGCTTGACTTGCTCATAATTTCCATGAAGTGTGAAGTCACTTCTTCTTCCGCTGAGATTTCTATTGTGTAAATGGTTTTTATCAACCGAATCTATGAAACAGAATTATACACACATGCCGTGTAATATTGAAGATGATGGCAAATACAATATATGAATGGCTTTTAGTATTTTTTATAGAATTTTTTCTAAACGAGAAATAAATGCGAATTATTGATGGAATGAAAATAATGGGATTAGTCGAATAACAGTCTTGAAAACTTTACTAGAATATTTTTTAATGAAACAACTTTCATGCAAATACAGTTTGACTGGATTTTTACAGTGTCTTTTAAATAAACTATTGTAATCCTTCTTATTTAATCCTTAATTTCATGATTCTTCTGCTGTTCTTTAATCCTCATCAAAAACTACTTTGGAATAAGAAAAAGCTTCGTTCTTTTTTGAAATTGCTAGAATAACTGTTCAAAATCGCGTATGCTTAAGAATTTTTATGATCATGAAATATGTGGCTAAGCTAGATCAAATTGAAGTTGAATGTCTTCAATTTTTAAGTATCAAATTCCTGCATGCGATGTCAATTTTTTTTTTGAAGTTGAGGTTAAAGAATTATAACAAGAACCTCATGACTTTTGTCAGACAGAAGAAATGGGCAAATCATATCTCAATTGAGAACTTAATTAACTGTTTTTTTTTTAAATCTTTATTTGGAAATATCCGAAAGTCTTTTTAATGTCTGTTGCAAAAGGAAGAAATTAATTTGATTTTCGGCACTTTATAAAGTTTTAATGGACGTGAATAAAACCTGAAAATATCATGTTCTTAATTGTAAGTAAAATTGTGCACTGTAATTATTTGGATGAATTAGTTCGCGTCATTCTTGATCATTGAGCTTTTATTCAATTTTTAGCGAAATTCCAAACAATTAGTTCGGTGAATACCTCAACATTCAGTTATCAGACATTTATTTAATGTGTTTAGTTTGAAAAGCTTGTGTTATATTACATTAGTCTGTAAATGTGAATATAATATCACAGGCTAGGGAAAATTTTCAGTCTTGTTTTCAACATGATCAATATTAGTAATTATTTGCATGTTCTCGATCTTAATCCAAACTTATTACCATTAATGGTTTTAGTTCAAGATATTTATGAAATATCCTACAGAGCTAAAATCGGATCTAACACCTGCTTGAAATGTAATCATAAACTGATTAAATTAATTTGATTGATTCTAATGAGACTTATTACTAGCGTTGAATATGAGTTGAAAATAATAAGATAAATGTGCAAAAAATGAGAGAAAAATAAATAATTAAGACAAGGTCAAGAAACATGCAAAGTCTCTTTCTTTCAACGTCTTTCCGTATACACAATAATAATACATGATTTTAAAGCACGAGATTTATTATTGTAAGAAAGGATAAGCAGATTATTATTTGACATAATTAAATTTAACGACTGAAAGTAATTGCTTTTTTGCAAAAAAAAAAAATTGAGAGAAAGAAACGATTAATATATTAAATTAACTTAATACTGTGTACATATTAAAGAGACAAAAGACTTAATTTGAGTTTAAGGAAAAGAAGAAGCTGAAGTATGTTGGTTATTGAGCCACATCCAACTACAATTAACTAATTTAAATAAATTGCGTTTACTTTTTTTTTAAAAAAGTCTTCATTTCCATCTCAGGAAGCTCCACTTTAATCTTCAAAAAGACATAAAAAATTATCGTAGTGAATTTTAAAATCTCCGCTAATAAAAATATTTTCATTTTATTTGCATTCACTGCAATTATTTTATCGTAAATTATTCATCGCTTAAAATGTAGCACAAAATTTAGCTGCTTTATGCTGTCGCCAGTGAGAAAAAGAAATTTAATGCTCAAACGTGAGCATTCTCACCATACCGTATGTTAGGTAAGTAAGTGAGCAGGTAAAATATCCAATAATTCCCAATTGATCACAGAAAATTCGGTGTATTAATCACGGATGATATTCTCATACATTTGGAACGGACAGAGAAAAGTCTCTTTTAATTTGTGGCTTTTAATAGCATTTTATGGAGATGATGTGGGTTATTATGGCTAGTTTGGCTGGTGAGTACTGCTAGATTTATTTGAATTGTTTGTAATTAGAACATTTGGATCGATTGGGACTGGTTTGAATATAATAATTTTAAAGTATATAGAGCTAGTGATAGCTATTGATTTTAATTACTACACATATGAAAAAAAAATAAAGTTTTTCAAATTTTTTATCGCGAAGCAAATTGGAACCTAAAGCCTTTTTAAAACTTTTCTGACTTCCAAATTTTGAAAACCTCTACTCGTCAAATTATTAAATATTCTGTCAATAAATGCGTTCAAGCCCTCCAACAGCCAGTTAGTACTTAAAGATTATCATTTAACTCCATTCATTAGCTTTCATTCACACACAAGTGAATTTTTAAAACACAGCGAAGTAATTCGATTATTCGCCAAAAAAAAAAAATACTTAAAAATCTTTATGAATGCAAAGTAGATTTTTTGGCATTAGTAACCTGAATACACAAACATGTATCAATAAAATATTTTTCACAAAATGTAGAAGAAAGAAAATTTTCTCTTGCATACCAAAAAAAAAATTGAAGAGAGAGAAATAAAAATTCTATTCGACACTTTGCACATAGTTTCATCATGTACTGATTGTTATTATGTATTTTCTTCACATTTCTTTGCGTATTATTCAAATTTCTTTGGCTCTTTATTATTTCATCATGTCTATGTGTATTGCGACGGCCGAAATTGTGCAATTGAGACCAAAGATCTGTTATGAACGTTTAAAAAAAAATTTCTTCCATCTTTACCGGATAATCATAATCAGACAATCTTGTCGATCGTAAAATTTTATTCATTTGTATCATCCAGTCAGCTATTTGTACGTATGGTTAGGAAATCGAGTACAAATACTCAATATTCTCATATCATTTAATTTAATGTTCTCTTTAAATACGGAATAATATGTGGAAGATAGCAAAAAACAGCAGTAGAATAAAAAAGAAATTCAATGAAAGCGAAACATCTCAATAATGATCGATCACCTCTCATCACCTTGATAGTGGTAAGAAGAAACAGAAGCAAGGTAAAATAAGGTAAAAAATGTCACCATTGGAATCATTGAAGCTTAATTGGCTTATTTACTTTGTATAACGATGTCTCTCGTTGATAAATTGATATTCTTTTAGAATCCTGCAATTTACTTCAATTAAACTATATTTCAGTAGCGAATAGGACAAAGAGTCGAATGTGACAAGAATTTCTTTTCTGTTTTGTTTTTTCTGATGCGTGAGGTTTTTCAGTTCTTTTGGGATGCATTTTGTCTGATTTAGTTTTTTAAGGTTTAATTTCCATTAAAATGTCAGAAGTTTATAATTAGGTTAATTATGAAAATTGGCAGAAGTGCAATCGGATTTTCTTAGTTCCCGAATTCTTAGCTTTATACATCCATGATAATTTAATTCCTATGGCACGTTGATTAGAATAATCTTGAAATTCGAACTTCGTTAAATCTTTGGGAATCTTTTTAATTGGATTAAGTTCAATTTATTTTCATTTTTGTGTTCCTTAAAATATAACCTCTCCAAAAATCCTTTACATCCAATTCATAAAAATAAATTTTTTTAAAATTTATGGATAATTTAAGAAAAAGCATCGAAGTGTTTTAATTAACAATGCAAATAATTAAATCTAGGGTAAAATAAGGACAGATTTTACGAGCAATCCGGAATTGAAATTAATTTAAAATTTATCGAACTTCTCTTGACTCAAAAATGCGTTCAGTCCATCCCTATAGCATTCAACCAATTCCATTATTCCTTCTTTATTTCACAAGATTCTTTTTACCCATTTCGTTATGGTATTTTATTGTTTGCATTTGATTTAGTAGCTTGTCACATTCAACTGCTTCTGCTCATCATCAGAATGCGATTTCACTTTCAATAATTCTTTCTTCTCTTTCGACATATATACTGCCTATCTTTTTTTTTACATTCTCTTCCCTTCAATTGCGTTCCTCTTATGGACAAAATTATTGTTTTATTGCATATCTCTCGATTATATATTTGCTACTGACTACTTGTTCTGCATTATGTTAAATCTCATGTTTCATGTCCATAACGATACTTGCTTTTGGTATTACAGCATTTATTAGCGAAACTTAACGATTACATGAGACAATCATCATCATCATGGATCGATGGAATTCTCGCTTAACACACAGTGAATCGAACTACAGTAATATAATATATGCAGTACCTTTAAGTCTACACGCATTTTTTAAGAATTGATTCCGATATAACAATTATAGTCATTTAATAAAGCTGCATTAAAGATAAGTTTGTATTTACGGTGAAGAAGGAATTGATGGAAAGACTTCAATGCGTGGCTAAATGACAAGCGCAAGCACCATAAACTTGACCTTTATCAAAAAAAAATTGTGGAAGTACTTGAGGCAAAATATTTAAATGAACTCACTTAGCTTCTCCTATTAACAATTTTTTTTTGTCTCTAATTCCTCTTTTATCACAGACTTTTTAGCACCACAAACAATCACTAATTGTGTAAATATTTTTTCCTTCTTAAATTATTTGTTTTCCTTCTTGAAAGATTTATTTCTTCTACTTTATATCTTTTTCTATACTATTTATAATATTCCAGCTCCTTGTGATTTGCGTCTGATCACGTCTAGCGTACGAAGCACAATGAATGACTTAAAAAATTTCTCAGCAGCAAGTACATTCGATTGAAACAGAAGAAAAATAGAAAAAAAAAAAAAAAGATCCAACCGAGTAAGTGGAAGAAGAGAGGAGAAAAGTTTGAGTGTATGTTGTGTAAGAAAGTGACCATAAAATGCGAAATGCGGTGTATGGAAGCAGTTCTTTTTCCTTGCAATTTAATTCTCTTATTTCACTATCATTTGGGTGTCTATGAAAATTATTTAGGATTGTCTTGAATAAGGTATAAAGTTTGTAGGGTTAGCTAGATATTTTTAATGTTGTGGCTTTGTAGAGTTACAGTTTGACAAAGGACTGTTATTTAACTACCCCAATAACACAAAATTAAGGCGATAAAATGGATTAAAAATGAAAAAGATTCAAATCAGCATTTTTGTGGACATTTAAAAGCTTAGGAAAATAATAGTTGATCTCTTCCTTCATAAATACTTGTAATGTCTAGGGAGTTTAAGCTATCCATGAAAATAATGAACCTATCCTTTAACAGACAAGTGAGAATACTCATGGTACCGTAACATCCTCAAGAGTATATTCTGAACATACTCAAGAGTCTGTTAGGGATCCTCATAATTTGAACTTTTGAAAGCAAATGTACAACAATATTTTAAAATCTGATAGTATCCTTTCAAACTAGCTTCTTATGGTTACCCTTCCTATCATCCACCAGAATCATCCTGCCTATAATTTTCACATTACATATTTTATTTTTCGCTCATCGCACAGCATATAAATCTTATTATTTCAATAAACATTTAAATTCCTTGTGACATTGTACACACAATGCAGAAATGCATAAACTCAGTAGAAAGACTTCTAGATAGATAAAAAAAAATTTTACCACAATATTTTGAATGCAATTGTGCATGAGAAAAAAAAGAGAAGCAACCGATAATAAAAGCTGACTTACTCATACGTTTCGAAATGCCGCTAACATTCGGTTTTGTGTTTCTTTTATTGTACTTTGGGATGAAATGAATGTTAGACATAAAACATTGTTCGCAAAGTTGCAAGATTTGTTGATTTCATGCTATAGTTTTAATTGCTGGAGATATATTTTTTATTTCGGTTGGTTTCAAGCTTACTTACTTAATTAATTATAAATGCAATAGACGACGTTGGTTGAGTACAATTTTATGGGCGAAACTTTGAGTTCGAAAATTAGGATAGTTTAATTTTTGTTTCTATTACTAGAAACTTATTAGTTCCTTTAGAAAGAAGAGGACAATTAAACTTTCAAATTAGCGAAATTTAGCAATCCCCAAATGATCCATTAGAGAAGAAATTCACGATCTACTGTCATAATGTGCTCTAATTGCTTAATATTCATTTTAAAATCATCAAATTGACGTAAAATTTCTCAAATCACGAACGAAAATTAAAATAAATAATCAGACAAAAAGAATTCTTAGACAAAATTGTGGTGAGAATAGTTCGTTAGTCACAGAAACTATTCAGATCATCAGTGTCATCTCCACGGAAGTTGATTAATGAGAAACAATTTAAAAGTAATTTGTTTTAACGTGATACACTCGTCATATATGGTAAACAAAAGAACATTACTCTCCGATAAAGATTTTAATATATTTTCAAAATGTTCTTCTTTCTTCTTCAGTTTATTCTATTATTCAATACAAACTAGATGAGAAATTTGCTTGCGGCAAATTAGATCAGGAGTCGTCGTTGTGTACTAATGGTTCGCGTGTCAAAATGCCAAAAAAAAGTATATTCGACAATGTTTTTGCGTGCGCTGGCATCATTAACAAAAGAAGAAGAAATTTAGTGGTAGAAGCTTAAAGTCAATGAACGACCTTGCAGTGGAAGCTGCTAATGCAACAGATTTTTTTTTCCTTTTAAAAGGAATCTTTGATGCTGATGAAATGAGAATTGTTAGAGAAAGTGTCAAAGTTTCTTGATTAAAGCGCATTTTTGCTTAATTTTGGTTCTAAACAACTTTGACTTGGGAGAAAAAAACTTTATTTTTTTTCCTATAATCCAGTCAAAGAGAAGTTCAAAAATTTAATAAAATCTGCAGCATCACAAACATCATTAAAAAGATTCATTTCAAAAAAATTCTTCGTAAACTCTTTGAGATGCCAATAAAGTCTTCAATTTGAATAAAAATGGCAAGAATCCGACAAGAGTCTGATGAAAAAGAGTGCCGAGCGAAAGAATTCATTACATCAAAAGGATATGGAAGTGTAACAGTCACTACGCAATGGAATTGACATTTAATAAATGGAAATTGTAAGTTATAAAAGGCATGTGATGATATGATTTGATGATGCATTTCATGTTTTCAAGAAAAATAATTTATGGATGAATAGGATGTATTGAAATGGGGAAGGTCAATAGAATCTCGATAATTTGCAAAACAAAATGTGTACTTAAATATAAAAAATTTATTCCGTAACTGAAACATCATTGAAGCTGTGGATAAAGTGGATTTTATTAATCACTTTTAAAAGCTACGTGAATAGAACGTTCAGCATTGAATTCAGTCAATTCTTCTTAAATTTTTCTTCACCTTTTAATTGTACGCAATGAGAGAGAAATTTCACTTTTCAGCTGTTTGAGGTGATTAGTAATAAGCAACTTGTGCTATTCTTTTCTGCAACAATAAAAAATTCTACTTCTATTTTCTATCAATTTATAATGAAATACAGTAAGTAAGAGTGCACGTACCTTTTTCTGAATTTGTAAGAACATTTTTTACTATTTTTTATTTTGGAAAAAGTGAGAGGCTGTAAAACTCAAATCACAATCATTAGATGAATTGTTGGGCTCTAAAAGATAAAATTTAAAAGGAATCTAAAGTTAATATCGATTTGGGGCAGTTCCCTTATAACGTTACGCAGAAAATAAGCTTAAGACCCACTCTCATTATAAATTGTGTATTGAAAGAAACATTTGTTACAAAATCCTAGTTCCTTCCCCTCCTTAATGCATAAAAAAGAATTGATCACATCATGTTAACCAAAAATCCAGCAGAATCTCAGAGATTAATTGCCATTAAGCACTTACAACTAGCATGAAACACCTCTAACATATTTTATTTTCTATTGGCACACTCATAGCTGATAGCTAGTAATAACATTAAAATCTTAAGTACATAGACTGAAGGTCTGAAACGCCTCATTTGAACTGTGATTAAGTACTTGAACTTCAAAGCTACTAATGAGACCCGTAGAAATTAAAAGAAGAAAATATGTCTATAGGAGTGGTCAGAGGTTCTCGTTGAAAATGGGAGAGAATGTTTGGACATGATTTCACTTGCTAGCTTGGGAAATTAGTGCGTGTATGTAAGATATGATGAATGTATGTAGGTGCACAAAATTGAATGATTGATGCAATTTAAGGTATTTTTGACTAAGGTGCTTATATGATCTGAACTGCTATGTCTACAAAAATCATTAATTAATCAGATTTCGATGCTCGATTTCAACTCTCAAACAACATTGGAATCTTTAATCAATAATTTACAGCATCAGATTTTAATTTATGAAACCCTGAATTAAAGTAGCGTAATTGAAAAAGCACAATAGAAGTGACTAATAAAAATGTTTAAGAATGTAAAGAAAGAGGTACAAAGTAACAACAAGAAGTTCTATCTGAACAATAATTTATTCTAGCACATACGATTCTAAGTTATTGTTCTTCTAATGAATTACATTGAAAAAGATAAGCTAAAATTGCTGTTGTTAATAATAAGAATTATAAAGAGATATTTAAAATATTCCCGTATTTTTATATGGATAGATTCCCTTATTTAACGGTATAGATGCTAATTTTTTTCCATGTTGTTTCTTGATTCTCATCAGCAATGAATTGAAAAAAAAAATGAAATTAAAAAGCACATAAAGCTAAAAACTAAAAAGACTCACATAGTCATTAGCGATGAGCATAAACAAGAATATTTAAATGCTAGGTAAAACACAATCAGCTAGAATATGAAGTACCGACCGATACCTGGTGTGGATATCATGCGTAGTTAATTATGGTGAATTCACACGATGGTCAAATTTCAAGATTATTGGATAAATTTATGGTGGCTAACAAGGAGTGTAAGTTACTTCTCAAAGTTTTTTTTCTTCAATTCCTGTCAATTTTCAGTGCTTCTCAAACCTTCATTTCTTTCTTTATCTTTTAAATTTTTTTCATTTAATTGCATTTTTTTGCATTTATTGACGACATACTGTCCGGTAATAATTCACATTTTACACTTTTGTGTTTGTATACATATGACTTAATACTATGTAGGATCAAACTTCCAATCTTCAAATCAAGGTTTCAAATAAACTAAGGCTCTCGTATCGATCTTCTGTGGGTTTGACATGATACTTTTCAGGTCCGTTCTAACAATATTCCATTCGTGGGTAATCTTGTAGCTCTCGTTCCTATTTCTCCCGCTACACTTCAAGTTCCTGACTCGTTCCTTAATCCAACGTTGCCCGAATGTCAAATTATGGTTTGATCTCGTACATGACAACTTTGCGTAGAGTTTAAAATTATTAAGATTTTTTTAAGTTGAAGTTTAAAGTTTTTGATTATTTTTACTAGATTGGTAAACAGTTCAAATGAAATTCATTCAATAATAACGATCATCATTCAGTTAAGGTGCGGCGAAACTTAGGTTTTGTGACAAGACAGGGGTGGTCCAGAAAATCCAAAAAAATTATTTTTAAAAAGTTTTTTCCTTAAAAAATTTTCTAATTCTTTTTTTTGTAGTTTAATCATACGTGTCTTGTTAAAAGTGATAAGAAAGACAGAGAATTATAGTTTTTTGGTTTAAAAATGGCATTTTTTGATTGACGTCATAAGTGAACGAAGCTTTTCATTAGAAAATTAAGGTAAATCTTTTCTGTCTCTTATATCCAGTTATCTTTCGGTCTGAAAAAATTTAACATTAATAACAAGCAATTTAATCTAAGGAATACATTTCTCGGGTCTAAAATAAGCAGAGCGCTAAAGATTATGTTCTAATGCATAATTAAAATGTTAACATGAGAAATTTATTTGCAAATATTCTTTGTTTTTGTGGAAATTAATTTGTACCTGCAATGTAATAATCACTTGAACAAAAGTGTTGATTTTATCTGCAAAAGTAATTACAATAATTTTCCATTTATTGCGAAAAAAAAAACAAAGAGAGAAAATTGAATTAATTTAATAACGCATTTAAACAAGCTAAAAATGTGCAAAATAATTCGTACAAAAATAAAATTAAGATAAAAAATTATTAAAGAAATCGATAGCTCAGAGAGATGAGAATGATTGACTGTTGATATTTTTTCGTATATGGAGGTCTGAGCATATCAATGCGTCGCGAAAAAATAAATGTACAGCAAAAAGAGACAACTTGTAATTTATTGGCAGTAATTTAAAAGTAATTTGTCAGTAAACATAAAAAAAAAGCTTTTTCATTATGCTGATATTGGGGATCTGTATGTATAATACAGCAGAAAAGAAAGCGAAAACGAGAATGAGAGGCAAGAAAGAGCTATTTATCTCGTGATAGAATTATTCTTCTATTCATAAGCAGCACACATGTGCGTCTTTCTTCTGCTCTTATCTGCTCATGCCTTTATTTAAGATGAAAATATTTTTTTTTTGGTATTTCGCTTACTTTTAATTTCTTAAACACGAAACGTGACACTAATGAAAGAGAATTTATAACTGAGCATGGCTATTAATTTTGCACATACATGAGATTTTTAGTGCTTTGACTCGTTTTTTTTTTTGGCAATGAAAGGACATGAAGTTCTATGTGCTGTAATTTCTGTAAAATATCATTCTTTCAGTTCTCTTTTAAATAGAGATTTTAAGTGATTTTGTAAGTAACGGTTGTTTTTGACTATGAAATGTTTTTAAATAAGGTTTCATATTCACACAAAATTTTCAATTTTTGTTTGTTGATAATTTTAGAGATTGCTGAAATTTTGGAAATTTAAATAAATTCTTCAGATTCTTCTTACACAACAGAAGCTATGTAGGTTCTAGCTTAAATTTTTTATTTTTTTCAATAAAGAGGAGGTTTGACACTTTCATTAGGTTTCATTAGATACCTGTTCTAAGGTCATTGTAAAGCAAAAATGCTTACCGAAAATTTGCTTATAAGAATTTATCAATTAAGGACTCGTTAACTGATATTATGAAATAAAATTTTATAACTGTAATTGTATGATTTGAAATTAAATTACATTTGATGCAGAAAAAAAATAAATTGAACTTTACATGCTTTACTATGATTCTGTGAAATATTTTTTCAGCATGTAGCTATAGTAAGCTCTGAATTTCAATTTAGCCGATTTTAAGCCGATCGGCTTAAATTTCGGCTTAACATTCTTTAACTTGAAATTCTGAGCTCACTATAGCTACATGCTGAAAAAATATTTCACAGAATCATAGTAAAGCATGTAAAGTTCAATTTAAATACTTAAAATGGGTGTTAAATGGCTTTTTTCTATAAAAAAAAATCAAAAATTGAGTTAAGCCGAAAAAATCGGCTTCGATCTCTGATTTGATGTATAAAAAAAACATAGCTGTTGAAGGGTTTGAAATTAGAAGTCAAGCGACAGAAAAAAGAAGGGAAAAATAAAAACGTTATAGAACTGAGATGAAAGGAAAGCAATAAAATTAATTAAGGCTGAAATAGAAAAAGACTGAGTTAAAATTATGATAATTACTATGAAAACAAACTTATGTTTGAATATTAGGTTTAAAACGATGGAAATCTATTGAGAAAAAGGAAAAATTAAGAAACACGATTATTGTTCATAAACATTTCATGTATTATAATAAAATCGAGAAGAACTTATCAATTAATCTTGAATAGATATAGTTTTAATCTCGAATAAAGAAAAATTGACAGTCAGAGTACAGAGGTTCGCAAATTATGCTTCTCAGATCACAACTGTTCCAAAAATAACATCCTATGCGGTTCGATATTAGCAGCGATTTTGGCACCAAAAGATGAACAGACAGACTATTAGTCTTGTATAAAAAGTTAACTTTCCCTATCTATGCTAGTAAAGTCAAGTTTTAATTGATACCCAATTCCACGATGAATGGAATATCCGATTCAAGAAATTAGGAAATTAGCACATCTTTTTCTAAGAAATCACGGAAGCATTAAATTTTCTGATGATAAAATATTTTGCTTCTTACATTTGAATATTCAGAGTCAGCATAATTAAATGAGGTAATCGTCTACTTTTAATAATTAATCATGTCTTTATTTTGAGTGCAAAATATTATGTGCTTTCATAAAGCAAATGAAAAAAAAATCTATGTCTCGATGTGTCTTTAAATATTTTTGAGGCGTAGCATATGCGTGTCCATCATCACATCTTGAAGTTTAATTAAATTTTAACGGTTTTTGATATCTTCTACCTGACTTTACAATTTATTATATTTCACCTTTTTTTTTTGCTACAAATTCTTTAAATATTTGTTTTACTTTTATGCTTTACATTCTTCACATAGAATGTACATATAGAGCTCAGACATGTGATGAGAAGACCTCAACCCCAATATGGCATAATTTCACATGCTATCATTTAATGAAGAAATCATTATATTTTAAGTAGTGCCATAAAAGGCTATTAAAGGAACGATAAAACATGTGAGTTTTGCGAATAATTGGAATTTTAAGACAATAAAAATGTGTAGCAAGTTTATGTTTTTGAAATCTTATACAGCAATTCATCAATTTATATGAGCAACTTGCATTTCCTTATGACTTATGAAATATGAATATTGATTTTCTAAAAGCAGAAGTGACTGCTGAGACTTCAAGTATTGAAAGAAGGTACAACGAACCAAAACGCAATCTGACTCTATGCTGCGATTGTGATGAAACACAATTATAACTGGGCTACATCTAAATTAAATGTTTTAAGCTTCTGAGCGTGTTAATTTAAAGACCTCCTAATGCTTCTTGTGTTTCAATTTTTCAAGTAGACCACAAGCAAATTAGATTTATTCCAAGACTGTCAATCATCAAACCTGCACTTTATTTTAAATTTTAAACAGTCTTCATTAGATGCATCAAAAAAACTCCACAAACTATCTAGCGAACTTTAAAAATCTCTAATTTTATTTTTTCTGGTGAAATTATAAATTTTTTTATAGATACACATTTAAATTGTAGTTATTTTTCATCACTTAACTAATTCTTGCTCGCATTTTTAATAATTTTCTGTAGATACGTTACTCTTTTAAGTAATAAATCATTCACGGAGAACTCATTATATGGTACACTAAGTACTTCGTATCCAGCTTTTGATAGTAGTCGACTATTAAGTGCTGCAATTCCTGATAGATGTTGATGAGGTCCTTGACAGAAGTCATGATAGTCGTGCACCATTAATGCAATTCTGCGTTTATTATGAAGATAAATGATTTAATGTAAATTGGATTTAAATGATTATTAATTACCTTTTACTGTCATTAGTTTCTTTCGGAATTGGATTCGCGCTTGAATCAATGTAAAACTCAGCATCTGAATCGGAAAGAAGTTAAGGAAAAATTTAATTGATTTCATGACACTTTGGGAGTCTGGGTGAGTACTTAAATGCCCAGCAAAAATAATTATTGAGAAACTGTCAACTTACCAGCAGAAAATCCCATATTTGTGTCCTGGTGAATTCTTAAGCATGCTTCAGGAATTATGTTCTTCAAGGCATCTGTCATTGCCTTTATGAGAAGTTGCTTATCATTATTGAGAAGTAACGGTACACTATATATGCTTTGATGCTTCTCTCTCGTCAGCATAGCACCTTTATATGAAGGCATAAATAATTTTACACCACCATTAATGTTGAGTAATTTTATCTTTGCAGGAATTGGAATTTCATTCTTGTAATCGCTTGATAATTTCTCAATAAAACTGTTGTCTAAAACGTTATTAAAAGTCGCATCGATGGGAATATTCAATGACATTAAACTCCACACATAGCTTAGATAATCAGAAGAGTTTTTAAAATCTAAAGGAGTAAGAGATGGAGCTAGTTTTGTCTTGATAACGTCTTCTAAATCAATAGGCATATAATTAAGTGTTGCTAATGTCATGCACAAAGCAGCAATATCTTGTGTTCTACAAATACTTTGATTCTTGACAATCCATTCCGACAAACAATCTAGGACGACTGGTTCCCGATATTTTAAAAATGCTAAGCTTGTTAGCATCGATCCAATCGTTGATGACTTCTTAATTTCGCTTTTCTTTAAATCCAGTTGAATATCATCACATAGTTTCGATATTAAAACTGGTTCAGGAAAGTTAAGACTAGCAATTGCATACAATACGTCTGAACATTGCTTGATATTGAGATGTTCCTCTTTTCCACTCATATTAAAAGCTAGTGAACGTAATAATGGTGTGCTGCGTCTCTTTTTTACGCTTAAATTTTTCAAGACTTTTACCATTTGTTCGACTGTGATGCTTGCTACTAACTTTGCTGCTTCATCATCTCCTGTAACGCCAAGAACTGTATCGAGATCAGCATTTCTGAAGTTTTCTAATCTCTTATTAATATTGCCAGTGTTATTGTTGTTATTTTTGACAGCACGTCCTAACATTCGGCACAACTTTGTAAATCGTGTATCATTCTCGAACTCGGCGAGCTTCGCGCGCTCAATTGATGTCCATTCAGCCAGAATTGAAACAATCTGTAAGAGATAAAGATTTTTGTAAATGAATTCTTTATTAATAAGTATGTATACCTTTAAGGCATGCTTCCTTGTTAGATCCTTATTTTGTTCAGCAATGTTCAGCAGTCCATTGACTGTCTTTGCGTTCAAAATTATTTCATCAACATCAATTTTGCCATCTTTTGCTTCTGTTTGTGGCTGTTCAGTGTCTGTTAAGGATGCAAATACGGCAGCAACTGTTTGACCTAAAATAATACATTAAAATAATTAGATATGACCTTAATTTGACTGTTTATGACTTACTTTTTCGGTGTTTCTTCAAATCCTGCGATTTTTCAATAACATTCACTGGATCTTTATTTTCTGCTAATACACTGGCTGATGCAAACAGATTCTTTGTTATTGCATAATTCCTTGCACTTGCGATGGATGTTAATCTATTTAAATGTCTTAACATTTTAATTCCTGCAAAAAATTGAGCATAAAAGGTTAAATGAGCAGGTATTAGATAATTACCTATAAATTAATGAATAACACTTGTAATCTTCAACTTATTATGATTCACTGTATTTAAATGAGAAGTAATATTATGTTACATACTTAAATAGTTAATTTAATAGCCTAAAATCGATCGAAAGAAAATGAAAATAATATATTTTTTATGGTGCGATGTTTTTCTATGTTTTTGTTTTCATATTCACACCAATCATTTTCATTTCTTGTCACTGATACAATTTCAGAACTAAGTTTTGGTGTCAAAATGTAGAAATAAAAGTAAGGTTTCCATGACATAAAAACTATTGGATATGATTACTTTCTTAAATAGCAATAGCCAAAAAACCTTTCGATCTACTTCACATAGAATTTGGAAAGTTCCACTTGTGAAGTATATAGATTTTATACAAAATTCCTATTATTCTCAATTCAAAAGAAAAACTTTTAAATTCTTAATTTATTTTTTATCTTCTTTGACAGAAAAGGAAAATTTAAAATTTGTAATGGGGCCGTTCACTTATGGCGTGCGGGGGGGGGGTCAGACAGAAAACTTATTTCACAATTTTATTTTTGAAAAATAATAAAATTTCTAATAAGATCATAAATTCAATCTCAGTTTGAGCAATGTTGAAAAATTCGAATCTATTTTCAACGGTTTTACAACAGGCATTCAAAAATTTAATAAAAGTTTCTAAACATAAAGTTTATAAATATTTTAAAATATCTTCACGCAAATTTTTAAAATTAGTTTTAATAACTTTCAATATGAGCTATGAAAATGTGCTATCGATTCGTGGTCTTCGATCCGGTTTTAAATCTTTCCTGAGCAATTGCGAGGAAATTTTAAGGTACGGTGTGAATATTATTGTGTAGCATGATAGGCTACATTCCTAGTCTAGGTTTTTGTTTTGATTGATTTTCATGAATTAAAGTTAACTTAATTCTTTATTAAATGAAGTGTTATTGATATAAAATGGAAAAATCAATTTTAAAAAAATAAAGTTGGAAATTTGAAAGTAAAATTATTTATTAAATTTTGAAGTTGAAAAAAATAACGATTGTTAAATATTCAAAATTTTCTTTCTCCTTATTTTAAAAAGTTTTAACTTTCATAAGCCCTGATTTTAAAAAACCTTTTTTTTTAAAAAAAATAATAATAATTTTACTTTTGTTTCTATATAATTGAAATTATCGTAAAAAGCTTTATAGGAACTAAATTAAAATTGTTTTAATATCTTGAGAGGCAGGGAAACAGGAAATTTAATCAGATATCTCTGATATTAGTGGGAGAAATTTAGTGTGAAAAACATGTCATTTCTTTTGTAAGTGAAATTTTTGATTCTTTGTGTATTGTTAATTTAATAAAATTCACAGTGATTTTATTGGATTATGTATACATTATTAGCTGTTTTATAAACAATTTCGATACCAAAAAATTAGCTCTAAATGTAAACGATAATGTTATTTGCAAATCCAATGAGTGAAAAGTGAGTCAAAAGAAAAGAAGAAAAAACCTTAAATTGAAAATTAATTTCCGGAAAATTTTCCGAATAGATTGTAATTATGTTGTGGTTCATTGATTCTCAGCAAGATTTCTAGTTAAATTTTTTTCTTCACTTTAATGAATATCTAATCATCATTAAAGTGTTAATTCGTACAAGAATTGTTTCAATTATTTCCACAATAATTTTTCAATTTTTCTTCTCTTTTATATTTCATTTTTTTTTCGTGTGTCTGAATTTCTTTCCATTCAGTATATGCACGAAAAAGAGAGTAAGGTATTTTTTGTGTGTAGAAAACAGTTACACACAAATTGAACAGCTGTCGTAATGAAAAAACTACCTATCGACACAAAAAAAAAGTACTAATTATATTTAACATTTCATCATTATTCTCTCTCATGTTCTGTTTGTTTAGTAATCGTTCGAATAAGACGTTTAAGCCTAAAAAGAATATCCCAGAAGGAACTCATCAATATGACTTGATGAAACATGCTGCAGCCACTTTAGGCTCGGGAAATTTAAGGAATGCTGTGCAATTGCCTGAAGGCGAGGATGTGAATGAGTGGATTGCTGTAAACAGTAAGTTATTTGACATATCATTAATTATTGGAATTGGCAGGACTCTGCCTCTTTCCAACCCTGTGACGACAACAATAGACAGTTCATTCTATAAATTTGCATTCTATTCTCATTTTTCTTTTAGCTGTAGACTTTTTTAATCAAATTAATATGCTTTATGGCACAATAACGGAATTTTGTACAGAAGACACGTGCAGTATCATGTCTGCTGGTCCGAAATACGAGTATCATTGGGCGGACGGACAAACAGTCAAGAAACCAATCAAATGTAGTGCACCAAAGTATATTGATTATTTAATGACTTGGGTACAAGATCAATTAGACGATGAAACTCTATTTCCATCCAAAATTGGCGTTCCATTCCCGAAAAATTTCCAAACTATTGCAAAAACGATTTTAAAACGGCTATTTCGTGTCTATGCACACATCTATCATCAACATTTTCCGGAAGTTGTACGACTAGGCGAGGAAGCACATCTCAATACATCATTTAAGCATTTTATATTTTTTGTACAAGAGTTCCAACTTATTGATCGTCGTGAGTTGGCACCTTTGCAGGAATTGATTGACAAATTAACAGCAAAAGGCTAGGACATAACTATTGTTAATACATTAGGTAACATTTAGAAATAACTAATGACTTCTTTTTAGTTTTACGCTTGATCCCTTTAGTTTCATTTTCTTTATTTTCCTCATTCATTCATTTTATTTCTTCTGGAAATGTAAGGAAAGGAACTTGACTTTAAATACTAATTTGATCTGGCTCACTTCAGATTTTAAAACTTGATGACGATAATTTGCTGGTTCTGAAAGTTTAAGTTTTTTAAATGACAAATGTGAGTTTGTTTGGTATTTTTTGTAGTGATTCAATAATCTTTATCAACTTTTTACTCAAAATTAACTTTGAGTAATACTTTTATTTATGAATCACATAAAACTTTAGGATTTTAAAGTTTACTTTTAAATTTTGATGGCTTCAAACTTAAACTCAATCAATAGTTAACACAGAAAGCATCAATAAAGTGAAAGACATCATTAAGTTTTAAAATCTGGGGTTTGTAAAGTTCATGAAAATGAAAATTGTGATAAGAATTTCTTTTTAAATTGATTGATTTATGAACAGACAAAAATAGCACATAAAGATAAACGTATTAAAGTCCCATATGAATGAGTACTAAAACGATTTGATTATTCTTTCGAAATTCTTCTTAATTTCGGCTTTCTTCATTTGAACTGCCATTAATGAACTTTTAATACTTAAAAAATATTTCAAATTACTCTGTTTAGTAAGAGATCACAGCTGTTTAAGGTGGGAGAGAGTTTAGTTAAGAGATTGATCTATAATGTTTATAGAAGACTTTAAATATTGTAAACTAATTAAGCAATTTCACCATCATCCAGCAACTGTGGTCGAATAGTTTTTTAAAAACATAAAAAAAAATCATGCTTATTGCATGAATGTTGAGAATTTTTGTACGGAACTAGGGATTTTAAAGACTTGAAATTAATTCTCGAAAATGAGAATTTTAAAAATGAATGAAAAACAAACAATAATTAGTAAGATTGACAAAATAGTCAAACAATTGACGTTAACAAATTAGAAAGATGTATTTTGATTGGAAGTTTATTTTCAAAAACGAGCTTAATAAGTTTCTTTTGAAATTTTTTTCATTTGATCCGAGAATAAATTGAATTAGGGAAACAAATTTGATTCTTTAAATATGTTTTAGAGTTGTTCAATTCAATACAAAAGTAACAAAGTCTGCCAAAATTCAACTCAAAACGGCTGGAAAAACATTAAAAAATTATTTTTGTTTTAAACTTTAAATTTCCTTTAATTTAATAATTATTTAAAGAATTTGGATGTAAAAGAAAGAAGCAGAAGAAATATGTTTCATTGTAAATATTCATCATCATGTATATCTTTATTCTCCTATTCCTCTTTAATTACTATCACAGAAATTATGTAGGATTGTAGTAAACTCTCAGAAAGATTAATATTTTGAAGAAGATATAAAATAAATGAGTCTAAAAAGCTTTTAAATGGAAACAAAACACTCGTAAAAAGAAATTATGAAAAAAATATAAGAATAAAAACATATTTTTACACGGCAAATGCATTTTAAATATATTACAAAACAATATAATGTATGCGAATATTCATTAAAATTGAATATGATTTTATGTTGTGCTTTTAATGAGCTATACAGAAAACTATTAGTTTTTGAGCTTTTTTCATTTTAAAATAATTATAATTATAATAAATATTACGAATTATGATTATTATGTCTGCATGTAAATATTATTTTTAATCATTTCAAACTTGAAAAATAGTTGAGTACAATAAAAGAATTTTTCCCTTTTTGTCATAATAATTAATTTCATCTGCTACTGTTGAACCATTGATGATTATTTTGAAGAACTTTTTTCCAGTGCTTTGCGAGGTCTCGATAGCTACTTGTTGATCCACCTAATTCAACTGGCAAGTGATCATGTGAATTGAATTTGGGAATGTCTCTTGTAACTGTAATCCTATCACGTAACTTTTGTGTCATAAATGAACGAAATATGTCAAGAATCACGTTAATGCCCCGATTTGCATTAACAAATTCCAATTTCTGAATTCTAAGTGGATAACATTCCATTGCATTTACAGCATTTCTTATTATTTTGGGTGTCATTTGTAGTGCATGAGCGAGTTTGACACCATTCATATCAAATATTGCACGAATACCATAAACGGAGAGGTTCTGATCATGCATTGAAAGATAATCCAGTAACATCATACCAATTTTCATAACATTGTTCTGCAGATGCTTTGATGGATCATGGGCGGCTATCCTTAATATCACAATTTGACGATGTTGCTCATCTTTTTGAAGAATTGGAAGAAAGACTCCAATGTCTAGAAGCTCACTCATTTCAGTGAGGAATGGATCTCGAAAAGTATACCATTCTGTCACATCTCGGCGTTGTGTGTAGTAGCTAAAAAATATATTGCAAAGTTCAATTTATTTGGTTTTTAAATCAACCAGTAGTTAATAATGTATTATGATTATCTTTCTTATTTAATCAGTATCAATAATTTTTGTGCATAGCAGTTGCATAATTAATGGAAAACTTTTCAAAATTAAGACTAAGATAAATGACATTGTTTTTTGGACGATAAAAATAAACAAATAATCCCCAAATTCTATCTCCAAATCTTTTTTTATTATAATCCAAAAAGCATTTTAAAACTGATAAGCAGCAATGTTGAATTTTTTTGAAGATTTACATTACCGATAAATACAATGTTCATTTTTTACACGTGCGAATAAACATTAGACATCTAGTTTAAAAAAAAAAACATAGTTTAAAATAGAAATATTAAAAGTTTTTTAAACAATATTTCTGAAACTTAAATTAATAATGGTCAATCTCGAATAGAAGTGAATAATTGTGTCCGAACAACTCTAAATGCAATTTATAAGTGTGGACATTATTTAACACAAGTGTAAATGACGTCGAAGCGAAACGTTGAGAAGAATGATAAGGCTTTCATCATGCTTTTATTGTCTTTTACATGTGGAATAAGAAAACTTTCAATAATTAAACAAGATCATAAATAATATCAATTGACAGGATTAGAATTAATGACCCGATTAAATCTTCTTTTGTCACTAAATTGATTGAGTTCCAACTAATTCCGTGCTAGTAAACAAGCGCACAAAGTAAAAATTAAACTGTCTTTATTTTTTGGGTCGAGAAAATGATCAGAATTTCATTCATTAGCATGCATTAAATCACAACAAAATGAAATGATCTATTATCAAATACAGCTGATTTATTTTTTTTTAATAAAAAACAATGATTTCAATGCCGTTGATAAGGCAAAGACATTTTTTGATTTGCTCAATTTAATCATGTCACTAACCTCTTTATTTTTTTCTTAGCTTTGTCAATTTGAAATTT
The DNA here is from genome assembly GCA_917627325.4 of Chironomus riparius. Classification (NCBI taxonomy): domain Eukaryota; kingdom Metazoa; phylum Arthropoda; class Insecta; order Diptera; family Chironomidae; genus Chironomus; species Chironomus riparius. The sequence continues at coordinate 30,547,208 of OU895879.1, forward strand.
ACTTGCTCTTAAAAAATAAACTATACTTTGATCACTTATTGACTGCTCATCTAATTCTGAATGATTCTCAATAAAGTCTCTAATTTCTAAAGTTCCAATTTTTACATCTTCTTCACTTTCATTGAGAAACTCGAACGCGTGTAATTTAGCGAAATTATCTAATTTAATATTTGTCATATTTGCTATTTTTATTTCCTCATGTGTTTTCACTTTCAGCTCTTGATTAGAACTGTGAAGTGAGCAATGAAAATATAATTTTTGTGAACATTTTAAAATATAATAAAAATCTGTCAATATGTTTGTCAGTATTAGGGCATCTAAAGTTCATGTAAACTTTGTAATTATTTCTTGAGAACAGATTATCATTTTATTAAAATAAACAAATTCGGTAATGACTTGTTTGAACTTAATAATTGAAATTAAGCTGTACTAAAATAACAATAATTATTTTAACTTACGAAATTCTAGGAAATCAAAAAGTGAGCAAAATATTTTATTTCCATGATTTCAGAAAAAAAGCTGCCGTAAGCAAAACATCAAAAGCCCTAATATGTAGAGTCTTTAGATGCGAGATACTTACTTTGAATGTATACATGGGATAACGACAAATAAGTTTTACGTTCACACATCAAGTATTAACTTCATATCATTGAACTCCAAAGATTAAAGATAAATGTATTTTTATCAAACAAAGGGATTATGCATGTATACACATCGGCTTTTGCTCTATCAGTTCTAATGCACTGATAGTTATCATACTTATAATGATCGGCTTCTTTACTCATGAAGCGTCTTAGATAATAAAATGTGCATGTTGAGATTCCCATGTACAAAGTACGTTTAAATAATGTTAAGCTTTTATAGTTTTGCATGACTTTTAATTAATGTTAATATTTAAATTTTATAGAACAATAACTTATCAATTCTAATGAATTTGAACCTTTTGTTGAAATATTTAATAAGAATTTGTTTTGAAAATTTCATTTACAAATTTGAAATTATTAATCAATAACCTTCAAAACAATAAACACAATTTCTTAATCAATTTCACAAGTGTCGTTTTATATCAAATTATTGATAACAGTTGCTACTTTGAAGATCAAATGACGAGTCAAACTGTAAGATTCATTTAAGAAAGTTTTTTTGCAAAAAATATTGGGCTCACATAAATGTTATTTACCTTTTCTGACTAGAAACATTGAGTTATCTTGAACTTTAATTTCAAATATACAGCTAGACTCATGATGAAACACACCACAGTTTTTTCTTTAATTTTAGGTGTTTGTCTTAATGTGTAATTGTTAGGTATCTGATAAATAAAATTGTTGAAATTTTCAACGAGTATGAACTTATCAAATTGATAAAAAGGTTAAAAATAAACTTTTATTTTTTTTTATCAGAGCTAGATATCTAAAATGTGCGTTAAATAACTTTAAATCTTATTATTCCTTTATCATAATCTTTGAATGCATCAAATACTTTAAATCAGTAACTTTTTGTGGAAAATTCCCATTATTTTAAATTCAATTTTTCAATTATTTAAATATGAGTAAATTTGGAAACTTACCTTAATCATTTCATAACTTGATCAAGCATTTACTATATTCTGCACTTTAACAAATCTTATCGAATCACTGACCTTCAAATAATGCGATTGCAACGTCATAAAAATTCATTATTTCCATCACTTTCCGTTTCATTTGAATCATAAATTAAAATAGGAATTATAGAAATTTCATTTCAACACAAATTTATTTTAAACAAGAAGTCGTGAAAGGAATATCCAAACTGTTTATTAAAGTATTCTCTCTGCATTTTAATGAAAAATTACGTAACAACAAGTGGGGAGCACACACTAATCGATTATTGTTTGTGGACATTGAACATGCTGTTATCAATTGTTTGTAATTAGTTGATGAATATCGTTTATTCTGGTCGCTTATTAGTTTTCTGTGCTTACAGTTTAGTTCAAATTTATCCAAAACTTAATTGGCATAAGTTAAGAATTGAATGGAAATTTCATTATTAGGATTGTTAGCAAAAATTACTAAATCGATAAAAAAGAAAAGAATAAGGATCGAAAAATAATAGTTGGAACTATTTTATTGGTAAAAATTATTCGAACAAGTTGCTACTATTATAAATGTTATTAATCCACGTAGAATCACTATAAGCAGCATAGACCATGATTGATAAAAACGATTAAGGCTTATTGATAAATAAATAAAAAAATAAAAATATTTTGTCACATTTTAAGGTTTTTTTGTTGTCAAAGTTCAAATTGCTTTGCATGGATGTGGAACTGATCCTTGAAGCTAAGCCGATTTTGCAAGTTTTTTGTAGATTTAAATATCCGATTTTTGACATCTTTAATTTTTCTAAAGCTTAAAAACCGATTCTAATCTCCTTATTCTTTAAAATAAGAAGTCTTAAAAAATTATTAAACGTTATTAAACATCACTTAATTAATTTAACACTTATAAGTCGTTCAACAAATAGTTTCATATCACGTAACATTTGCCGCAAAGTAAAATAAAACTGTCAAAAGAAATTACATGACTCATTCCTTAATGCTGAAGACATACATTTGATTGCCAAGTTTTCACAAGTATGCTCTGTCAAAATAAATAATAAATCCATTCAATAACATTTAATGAACATTCCTTTGTTCTTAAAAACCTTGATTAACTTGACCGTGATTCATGGCACTAGAAGTTCTTTGATCTGCTACTTTTTTATTTTCTCATTTCTCTTCACACATTTCTAGATAAATTTTACGCATCAATCGCAGAAGTATCTTAACATGCAGCTCAAGCAAGCAATCTTCTGTACTTTTATTTTTATCGTTGTTTCTTCATCCGAAGCACAGCAGAATGTCGACACAAAAATCAGTCGAGTAAAAGGAAATATTTTGAGAAATATAACAGGAACTCAGGAATTTGAAGATCACATTGTGACAAGCAGTTTGGATAATTCAATGATGATTCGAATGTTTTATCGTGGATTAAGAGAATTTTACAATCGATTAGTGACTGGAACTGGTGAACGTCATAACAGTGATAGATTTCAGAGACGAGTGCCAAACAATGTTCTATTTCCATGTGATATTCGAGGATTTAGAAGTCAAAAGATTCCCAAAAGTGTTCATCAACTAAGACCAGGAGGTAAGTTTTGTGAAAATTTAAGATGAGTAGCTTTATTGAATTCACATAATTTTTTTAAAAAGATATCGATGTGATTGCCGCAATGGGTGATTCTCTTACATCAGCAACAGCTGCAAATTCAGTAGGTTTATGGGAGGTACTTGTTGAAAATCGCGGACTAAGTTGGTGTATTGGTGGACAAGGAAATTGGAAGAGTCACTTAACCTTACCAAACATTCTCAAAGTCTTCAATCCCAAATTATTTGGCTTTTCATTATCAGATTCCTACAATGTCCATAAAACAGCACAATTTAATATTGCTGAAAATATTGCAACGACATCAGACATGCCGTATAATGCACGTGCATTGATGGAAAGAATGAAGCAAGATCCAAGGTAATAAATTTATATTAAAGAGAAATTTTGTAATTGACTCGTTGTTCTTTACATTTAGAGTTGACATGAAAAGGCAATGGAAGTTATTGACTTTTATGATTGGAGGTAAGTAAGTAAAATTCTTATAAGCATTTTTTATCTTAATCTAAAAACTTTAGGCAATGATTTTTGTTCTGACATTTGTTATCAATCAAATGCTACATTGTGGTTGAATGATGTCCAAGAAAAAGCATTGATTGCAACTTTAAGATATTTGCGTGATGCTTCACCGAGGTAAGCTTATTCATTTAATCTATAAAATTTCAATTTTTAAGCAAATTTATGTCTTCAGAACACTTGTAAATTTAGTTCCATCGCCTTTGATATCCCTCATGTTTTCAATGGATAAAGTCAACACTCCATTAACTTGCAATCTAGCGCGTCCAATTGAATGCAGCTGCATTTTTGGACAGAAATTTTCACGAAATCGTGAATTGTTTCGTAAAATTGAAAGAAAATTCACACGAATCATGGAACGCATAAGTTATTTACCAGAGTTTCATGCTGACGACTTTACTGTAGTTTATCAGCCATTCTTCAAAGATGCGAATGTTTTCTATAGAAATGAGAATAAACCTGATTTAACATTAATGGCAATCGATTGCGTTCATTTAAGTCAAAAAGGACATGCCGTGTCAGCTAATGGAATTTGGAATAATATGATGGAACCAGTTGGAAGGAAGAGTCTTGGATTTGATCATCTTTTTAGAACTTTTAAATGTCCGAGTTTAAGAAATCCTTACATTTATACAAATTATAATAGCTTTTAAGGATTAACGATTGATTTTGAGGTCGCTAAGCTTGATTATTCATACTCACATTATTCCTTCAAATACTCATTAGATGTTTAATTTAATATTAATTGTACAAAAAGAAGTACTGGTTCTGAAAATCAATAAAATTAATGTCTTGATATTCATATTACTTACTTACTTCCTTGGCTTGGGCGCACGTGGGCCCATTACCGTGCTTAGAGATCGTCTGAAGACAGCTCTATCCTTAGGAACCTTTTGCCAGTTCAGGATATTAAGGACTCTAGCGTCCTTTTCAACTATTCATATTAAATTAAGTAAAAAAATCTTATTCTTTAGTTCTAAAATTGTTTATTTATTTAACTTAGGTTGATTCAACTTAATTCTGTAAAATTCACTTTATCAGGAAATCTTTCTTGAAAGATTCATTCAATCAATCACTCCAATAATCTAATGATCTTTATTATTACTAAATTACTGACAAAATAAGTATAAAATCTCAAAAAAGATCTTTTCAAATTTGACTTTTTTACTGCACGGCTTGAGTTTGGATCACATTTGCATCAGAGAAAAACATTTTAACTCAAACTCAATTCATGCTCTCTTGGTATATGACTATATTTTTTTAATGTCGAGACTATACAACTGAGCAAATATATTGAGACTTTTTGGACATTGACATTAATTCTAATAAATATCATTAAATGATTGAAGAAATTATCCAAATTTACTATACTAATCGTTCATTTCTAAGGATTGAATGGAAGTGGAGGAAGCAGAACAAGCGTTTTGTAAGTATCACTCTTTTCTTTCTTCAAATCTAAATGAGAGAATATTAAAAGGAAGAACACACAGAGAGAGAATCATTGATATAGGTTGCTGATAATAAAATGAGATATAAAGTTGACTAATTGCCAACGCATGGATTCAGATTTTTTAGAAATTCCTTAACTTACCTTCTACAATTACATTCGATCTGGCAACAACATCTGGTGTTGAAACTTCTTTGTTTTCAAGCATTTTTTCTAGTAAATATTTCATTTGATAAACTGATGTTGAATGAGATATTGAGTCAAGTTTCCTAAGAAACTCATCGGAGAATCCCTGGAAAGTTTACAATAATGAGTTAGCTTTTGAGGAATGTGAAAGCTTAAAAACTTTTCAAAGCTATCAAGAAGCTTTTAAAGCTTACATTAAATTTTGAAAATTTTGTCGTTAACTTAATTCAATCCATTTAGTCATAAAATTAAATTCCTACCTTAAACTGATGAAGTTTTTTTGTTTTTGCTTCACGCTTCAAGACGTCATACCTTCAATGAAGCAATTAATAAAAAATTAAATTTAAATTTCTTTCATTAAAAACTTACAGCATAAGCATCAATACGTAAGGTCTCGTTGGTGGTGGTTTCTTTTTCCCTGTTAACATTTGTTTCTGTTGATGCATTTGAATTTTGATATTCATCTTCATTTGCTCACTATTCGGCTCTCGTACTTTGTATGGATAGTTGTATGAGTCATCGTAAATTTTTCTAAACTCGACCACATTGTCGTAATCTAAAAGAGCTGGACGACGCTTTGTGTCGCGTTGAATATCAAGTAGAAGTTTTTTTGGCAGCACATCCAAATATCGAAGCTCATTTTCTAGAATAAAGTAATAAATTTATTGTGTGATAATTTTTGACTATAGTGGAGTTAGCATGATATAGAAGCAAAGTATATCATTCCATACCATCAACTTCATCGTCATCTTTAGGCTTTTTCTGGAAGAACCATGTGAAAAATTCTGGATTCTTCCAGTCAGGCTGATTAATTGTTGTGATTCCAGCATGAGCTTGTTGTTGTATTCCAGGTCTATGATAACTCTGTTCCGGCTTTAATGGTAGATTGAAATAAGTATAGTACGGTGGTCTTTCTGGTGCATGAACACCTGGCTTATGGGGCCGATGTGTTTGGTCTTCAAACAAAATATCAAAAAATTTAAAAATGAGGCAATTAAAAATTAATTCTTAAGAAATTACACTGAATTACTGGTTTGGATGTTGTGGGTTTAGTAGTAGGTCTTGTGGGTGGTCGAGTTGTTGATATCGTTGTACGCTGTGTCGTTGTTGTAAGCTTTGTTGTTGGTTTTTTAGTTGTTGTAGTAGGTTTTTGGGTTGTTGTAGTTGTTGTGGTAGGTTTTTGGGTTGTTGTGGTTGTTGTAGTGGGTTTTTGAGTTGTTGTAGTTGTTGTGGGGGGTAGTTGAGTTGTTTTTTGTGTCGGTATCGATGTTCGCTGTGGCGTTACTGGTTTTTTCGTTGTCGTTTGAACATTCTGGACAATTTCATATTGCATCAATTCTGTATAATAATGTAACGCCATCATCACAGCCGGTAAATACTCATCAGAGTCCTTAAGTGCCTCGTTATCGTCTTTTAGTGCAGAAATATCGGGAGATGGCATTTGACGTGGTTGAAATTGTGTGCATGCTTGATGCTGTTAAATTAATATGACAAATTGATTTAATGCAGTAGAAGAATCTTGTGTCTTGTGAGTTTTGCTTAAAAGCAAGATAAATTGTTTATTTAAGAACGGAAAAATGTCACTGACGCTTATGAATATGTAAATTTGTGTTTTTTGAGTCAAGTGATCTCCACTGCAGATTGAGAAATGATGACAAAGACGAATTGGAATGATCATGATTAATCATTAAGAAGTAATTTCAAATGTCACTAATTATGGTTTTAAAATTGATTTTTAGACAGTTTGACTATGCTTATGGGAGAGTTGATTATAAAAGTTGTAACTAGGAATATTTAGGTCATAAAAACTGTTATCGTGCTGCGAATTTAGGTAACATTCTCAATTTTATGCGAAAATGTTTGGGATTTAGATACGAAATGTAAACCACAAACGTGTCTGAGACAACAACAAAAAAATCAAATTCGAATTTTATCAGCGATCGATATTTTGTTAAGTAGCGAATTTCATCTGTCGTTCACTTAACTTCTGCGCAAAAGCTCTTTCTGTATCTTCTTTATATTATTGTCATAATGAATAATAGCTTATCTGATTTATTTAAGTACCCCATGAATCATGGAGTGTATGGCTTAAAAAATATATCAACTTTTCGGTAAAAACTGAGGTAAAAAATCGTACATGCCATTTTCTTACAAATGTTTTCAATTAATTAGAATGGAACTCAACAAGTGTCTGAATTTTCTTATTTTTAAAAAAAGTTTTCATTTATTTTAAAAACTGTCAAAAATTTAAAGTTTTAATTCTTTGAGATAAAGCTAGCTCTTACTATGATATCTGATGATCTATTATCCAGAATTCTTTGTTTTATAACAACAGTATAAAAGCTAATCAAACCAACCAGAACAAATAATAATTGATAATTATATTTACAGTTCATCGCATTTTTTGTTACAATTTTCATGTGGGTGGCGATCATTTTTTCATTATCGAAAACTTTCCTTGGATCTTCTAATAAAATACCAATTCTATCACATTCTTAACGTTACTTTACAGCTATCAACTGGAAATTTGTTAAAGAAAATCATCCACACTTAAAACATTGACCTTTTTAAAGAATATCAATGTCCAGCCTTAGGACGATTTTGCTTTCAAATTAATCTGCATAATTTTGTTAGAAAATACACAAAATCTTAAGTTTGCCAGTTGTGTTGAGCAAAATCTGCTTTTAGTATTTTTTCATCATATTGAATTAAGCACACTTGAGCAAAAGACAAGGATCGGTTTTTATTTATAAAAACAGGTAATTTCTTAAATGAAATCCAAGGAACAAATGGCTTGATATCGAACATTGAGAGTTGATTATTTTATTGTACAACAAAACTTTTCAATGACTTTGAGATATTTTTAGATAACTTCAGGGAATGATCAAATAAATTCAGGCGATGAGAGCATTTTAGACTCAAAATGTCTGTTATTTTATAGTGTAAATGATGCTGAGTGCATAATATACCTAAGAAAGGAAGTTAAAATTTTACTTTAAAACAAATTATGCTAAAATCAATCAATTATTCGAGAAATTTAAGAATTTTAATAATTCGGGAATTCCACATCCATTAGTATACTTTTTGGCAACATACTTAAGGTGATTAATAACTTTGTAAATAATTCCAAATAATCCCAGATAATGAGATACGTCTAAATTTTTACAAATTACTGACATTCGAGTCACTTTAATGATTCAACCAAGATTGAACAAATATTTGTGTGATGACTTATTTTTGGGATTGAACGAATTTTAACATATTTTTACAGTGAATTGATTTAATTCTATTTTGCATCCATTAATGACTACTCATTGGTATTTTTGTCTGGTAGAACTGCCCTAGTTCTTTTGATTTTATAAGACAATATTAGAATTATTGGCTTTATCAATTACAATCTACAAATTCATTTCTCTAAATTGATCCGGTCGTCATTCGAATCATCAATTTTGAAGCTAGAATTCCACGAACACACAAACAGTGCTTAAATATTTTATGGTTTATTTTATAGCCACAACTGATACAAGTTAATTTTATCTTTAAGGAGCGTATCTTGAATAAGCAATATTTCAGAATTACTCTACGAAAATCCATTTAACATCTGTATTACCAAATCGCATAAGCAAGATTTATATGACTGATTTTACTACGTATGTTTACGTAAAAGTCAAAATTTCGCGACTTTTTTGATAGGTTAAGTTCCGATTCTTTTAAATTTGAACATAGTTTTTTTCATGTTTTTTTATGATTTTATTCTAAATAATTATGGCTATTTGTATTTTAAGATATAAGCCAATTTTCCAGGCATGCCTTATTTTGAGTGATATCTTATCTTTAACATTTGATTGTTAAATTTTTCAAACCTTTGACATCAAAACTATTTGATTAATAACTTTAAAACTGAATGATTGAAGTCGAAACTATAATTAAGCAGAAATAACATAAAAAAATGCTGTACGCATATTGTAACTACTTGAAAACTTTCTTTTTGTTCTAACAACACAAAAAATTAGTCATAATGCTCAGCACATTACTATTTAAGACATGAACATTTTTTGGTCACGATATTTTTATTACTTTATATTTTTTTTATTTTCACTAAAACTGGACTGAAACTATGGGAACATGTGAATAATTATTCTGAGTCAATTTTTAATCACAAAAGTTTTTAAATTACTTTATAAACTTTACATGCCTTACTTCCATAAAAAACATCTTGAATTTTTTTTCAAAGGAACTTGTTAAAAGACTCGACGACAACATTAATTAAAGAAAGAAAAAAAAACTTACAGAATTTTATTCACATCGATGCAACAACTAATTTATTTATATTTAAAGACGTCAATTTTTTTAAACTAAATTTATTTCACTGCAATTTTTATCGCCAGAAGAACTCGATTAACTCAATAGGTTTTTATTGATTCCATAAATTTTTATTGTTCCACATTTTTATCAATCATTTCCTTTCATTATATCAATAAACACCTACCAAGTCAGACGCAGACAAATGAATTTTAAATGGAATCAAAACTAATGCAGTGACAAATTTGGAAGACGATCAAGCAATAAATTTTGACTGGAACATCCATAGGCACTTAGAATAATAAATTCAAAAATCACATTCAACAGCAAAATGCAACCAACTTTCAATGCATATTGCCCACATATTTTTATATTTTGCACCACATTGTGTCAATCACCCACGATCGCCAGATTTGCGCATTAAACTCAACATTTTTTACCTTCACTGTTGGAATGTCTTTTTATTGCTGTTTTATTCAAGAATTCTTTCGGATTTGCTGAATTTTTTTGTTCACATCAAGAGTATCACAGAGATTAAGTTTAATTTACGATTTCATAAGCACTTTTCTGTCACATCGAAATATCCACCAAAATAAAATTGTTTCTTAAGCCAATGGAACTTTCCTTTCACTTAAAGAATCTCAATGTGATGGTGAAAATGCTTTGTTTTTGTTGCGAATGAAGAGCATCACTGTTATTAACGATAATGTCCATAAATTGTAGCTTAACTTGCATAATTAATTTTTATTAAATTAAGTGGTGTAAAGGCAGAACGCATGTAAATCAATGTCAATGGACGATTTATGGACAGCTTCAGTTAATTATTTTATGATTGACAAACACGATATCTTGAAATCTTAAGAGATAAATCATTTCTGAACATTTACAACAGTCAGCTAAAGAACTTTTATCTTTTCTAATAAAATGCGAAATTTCAAAAATTCAATTCATTTGAAAAATTGTGACTAATATTTTATAAAAATTGTTAAGAATCAAATTCCACTGTCGTTGGGTTTGAAGTCAATTTAACATTTTATGAAGACTCAATAAATTAATTCATGCACATTAATATGCAGTTTTTGTCATCAGATAACAATTCACAAGTCTAGACGATTTCATTTCACAACCGAAACTGTAAAAGGTATAGCATGACATTTAAGCTTAGTTTTGAAGTAAGTTTTGAGTATTTTAAAATTTATTTATGATTCAATATAATTTTTTTAAAAACTTTTGAAATATTTTTAAAAAATATCATTTTTTTCAAAAAATTTGAATTCTTCTTAATGTGAATTTTATTTTATTTTGAATGTTTTTTAATTCGAGTTTTTCCAGTTTTTCTAAATTTTATTATTTCAAAATTTGGCGTTTTGTTAAGTTTTAAGTTTTATACATTAAAAATATTTCAGGTTTTTTGAGTTTTTTTAAAATCAATTTTAAACTTTATGCTTTTTGTATTTTAAAAATTCAAAATTTTCAATGATTTTAAGTTAAGAATCTTAGATTTTTCCTGAGAATTTTCTTCTCAAATTCTCTTGCAATTTTCTTCCGATTTTCTTGCACGTAAATTTTCACTTTCGATCAAGTTAAATTTGATAATTTATTCAGGTTTCATCTTTCACAGTGGGTATCCACATTTTCCTTTCTAAAATTTGTTCATAAACAAATAATGTGACATTTTTATTCCACAATCACTTTTATTTGCTTTATCCAAAACTCACAAAAAACACAAACATTTTCATCAGCTTAATTTTTTCATATTCACACAAAATTTTCAATTTTTGTGAAAATATTTTAGTATCCAACCATGGATTTCATAATAAAATCATAACTTACACTTAGAACTAACAATATAACTATATAAGAGTTGACATTAATTTTTGCCATACTACTTCCTGTTTCACTGCTTGAAAATAAATTTTGCTTTTTTTTTCGATTATTTTTATAAACTCACAAGAACTTCATTTGAAATGCAATAATGTTTATTTTATTTTTAACAGACGACTCTATAATGCATCCAAAACAAAAGACTTGCAAATGTCCATTCAATAACTTCTGTTCTGTGTTTCTTTATACTTTATTTGGGATAACTCGTTTCTTTGACTTTTTATTTTTATGTTACGAATAAAAAAAAATATCAGAAAACTAAGCTTCCACTTGTGTCTGCTTTCTGTGATTCCCTTCTTACGAATAACAGAAATTCTTCTCAAAATCAGCTAAAGAGGCAAGTGTAGAAATTTTTTTTTAATATATTTTTTTGAGTATCTCTTGAGGAGAGAAAATAAAGAAATATCTTCCTTTATGTGTATGACAAAGATGCGCCACGTTAATCACGAGTGTAAAAATGTGAAAGAGACATTCTTGTTGTGTATTTGTGTTGGAACTTTTTGCGATCTAAAATTTTGAATATTTTTATTTTTGGAAAATATTCAGAAAAGAATTTTTTTGCTGTGCGGAAATCAGAAAAAAAATATTTTTTTCCTGAAAGTTCATTGGACTTTTTTAAGTACAGCAACTGCATGAAAAAATATATTGCATTAAAATACTGTTAAACAATTTTAATAAAATTTCCATAAAACACTCGACAATCATCACATCGATGAGCAAAATTCACAGAAATCGTCTCGTTTTATTTACTCAACAATGTGTATCAAGTATGACAACACTCTCTTTAGCTCATCAACACGCGTCAACTGATAGAAAAATAAGAGACAAAAAGAAATGAAAAAATGAGAAAGAAATTTTTCATGAAACATCTAAAAATTATTCAAATCTTGTTCTAATTCCGAAAAAAGCTTAGCATACATACCTAACAAAATTGTACGAGTGAAGCTATTGTGGATAGTTTGGAAGGGATAATTGAAGCGCATTTTCAAAGACTTTACATAATGTGTAAAAAAATTATTCCATTGTGTAGTCAGTTTTAGAAGTGAATTGGCAATAGAATGGAAAAAAAATCTTATGCTTAAGGGGCCGTTCACTTATGATGTCCAGGGGGGGGGGGGGGGGTCAGACAGAAAAGAACAATAGAAATTCTTGGAAATCCATTGTTCGTTTTTGAAAAATGACCGTTAATTTCGGACGTCATAATTGAACGGCCCCTAACCTAAAGATTATGTACTCAACTATTGTATTGTTACCTTAGTGATAGTTTAAAATGATTCAAAACTGTCGATACTTGTCGATTGCATTGTGAAAGTACATTCTAAAACCTCAAAGATCAAGTAAGTTTTAGATTCAGTTTCTAAGAAGCCGTTCACTTATTAAACAATGCAAAACAAAATTTTATTGACATCATAAGCAAACGACCCCAAATAAGAATAAAACCATTCACCAAATCACTTGTCAAACTGAACAACAAATCCATTCAACTTTTATCAAAATCAGCTAGGAATACATATGTTTGAGATTATAATTTTTTTGACCAGTGAGTGTAAAAAATCAAGAAAGAGAAAGAGCAAAAGATTAAATGTGCTTGAGATTGTCCAAAAAAAAACTGATTTTTAGATGATGAGTTGACTCGAATACATTCATAAATCGGTTAAATGGATTTAATATTTCAATCAGCATACCTTCAAGAAAGTAAAACTTCTTCAGATTTTGAGATCACTAGCAATAAAAAAAAGTGCTTTTAAAGGTACAATGATCTTTCGTTATTTCGCTTTTGTTTAACCGAATCTTGCAGGGGATGGAGATTTTTGTTGTTGATAACATGTTCTTGGTAGTGTTAATGAAATAAATAATATTAAATTGTGTTGAAAATGTTTATGATGAATAACGGCTTTTGGTGATCTTATACTAAATTGATAAAAAGTTTTCTCTGTATTGTTAGTGAAAGTGTTTCATTTATCAATATGGACCATCAGAAAGGTGACGAAATGTTGAAGAATTGTAAAAATTTAAATTTCTCACCCCTAGAAAATAACTTGTAAAGCCTGTTCAACAAAACGAAAGATAAGGTCATTGTCATATTGATTTTGGCGACTGCAAATTTATGGAAATGATCAAAACAAAATTAAAATCACATCGCTTCTTCTTTATCCAGCCTTTTTCTAATGTATTCTTAGCCTTTTCTCAAAATTATTACCTTTATTTATTTAGATCAATTTTGGAATATTTAAGACAAAGTTTGAGCATTTCTTGTTACGTTATGAAGAGGCGGGAAACTTTATTTTTATTGTGATTTCGACAAAATGGGAATGTTGGAATGTAGAGATTGAAATTTAATAGCTTTTGATTCGATCTCAAGGTCATCGTGGTATTTATTTGGACAAAAGAAATTGTCATAAATTTATTTGCGATTTTTAAGGTGAATTTTTTGAATGTTTGTTGTTGGCGGTTCATTTATATTTACAATACAATTTCGTCTTTTTTAAGAATAAAAGTGATTTTTGATTTGAGATTATGATTATGATAAAAAATAAAGTCAACTGGATCAACACAAGTCTTTATTTTAACCACAGTTATCTTTGATTGACATCAAAATTGATGAGGTAGGTAAGAATTGCAATAATAAATTGATTCTTAAATGTTTGCCGTAGATGGTCTGAATGATCTTTAAAAAAATATGAAAATGTAGATCACACATTTTATTTATAGAAACATAAAAAGCTTTAACTAATATTGGTAGATGATAACGTAAATTCAATAAAAACTGCTAATATATTTGCAGTAAAGTATTAATATATTTGCAGTTCTAGCAATAATTGAGATTTTTCAATATTAATCTTAACAAATTGTATTACTTGATTAAGCAATAAAGTAATGATCAATTCTTAATTATGTATACTTGTACAGTTGAAATCTTTTGATTTCTTCATACATAATTTAATAAAAAATTTCTCGAGCTTATAAAAATTTATTTTTTATATTTAAAATTTTAGAATAAATTATTTGTTTACGCAAAAGATTAAATCGAATGTACCGTTTCATCCAACCTCCAACTCTTTACATTTATTGTCAAGTATTGGTCGATTAAGAAATTTTTTATGATGTTTACGATATTACCAAACTAATTAGAGAATTAAATGTTTATTTACTTGTTCTTAATCACTTAACTATTACGAAGACAAAGTGCGACAAAGGTGAGTCTGCTGTGATATTATAATTTAAAGCATTAACTTATAAATCAATCTGATTCACACATCTTGAAGATAAACAAGCAAATTAACATTAATAATTATCACGCCATTCAATTATTTCATCTTAATACTCAACTTTATGTCATGTATTTAAATATGCAAACTTTTTATGGATTAAGAATCGAATTCCTGATTTTTAAAAAAACTTTTTATTAGATAATTTGAACTTTGTATGGAAAAACAACTTCTTATAATTTATTATAAATTGAAATTTTCTTAAGCTGAACGATATGAAACTGAGAAGCGAACTTCTTGATTCAAGAATATGAAAAAATTAAATTAAAATCAATACGTAAAATACTCTGCCCATCAAAGTCAAAAGCATACTGAATGCTTTTTCCAAATGAGCAAACTATAAATGCATCATACTTCTCTCTCAAATATCAAGAAATATCCACTCTCACACACACACGTATAGCTAATATGTCGCATTTGTATTTCGCATGCATTATGAGCTTTCGCATGTATTTCGTATGTATTAACATGCTGATATCATTTGAAGTTTTATATGAAAAACATTATCACTTCTGATCTACAAGCTAGCCATCAGACCAATATTCACATATGGTTGTGCACCATTTGGAAGCATGGCAAAAACCCACCTTAAAGTACTGCAAAACAAATTCTTGAGAATTGTTCTCAACAAAACAAGCTATGAAAGAATCACCGATCTTCATACAGAAGCGAAAATACCGTCCATCGAGGACTATGTCGCATCATCCGTAAATTAAATCAACAAAAAGCTAAATTGAAAAAAAAAGTGATTTCAAATTTTTGATTTTTTTAATTCCGCTATGAATTTGACTAGGAATGGTAATGGAGGTACCTCCATTAATGTATTAAATGACAAAGTATGAAGAATGTTTTAGAAAAATTGAATTCCAAAGAACTTTTAATGCCAAAAAAGCACATTCAAGAAATGCACATATGAAAGCATTAAAGCCTTAGCTTCAGATAATCTAATCGATGCATTAGTACCCACACATCCAAATAAATTTAATTTTTCCATTTCTATCACTCAACCTAACACATTCCTAATACAAACAAAGTCATTGATTCAAAAGAAATCTAATCAGTAAATTGTACACTGTTATTGCCGTTGATAAGATAAAGCAATTAAGGTTTTGTTTATAAGAAAAAAGTATAAAAGAGCAAAAAATGGTAAGAGAACTTTCAGTCTTTTTGTACGGTGATTTATAATTGTTAATTGACTCTCAGAATGAATAAATTAATTAATACATTAATTTTTGGAATAATATTTTATTGTAGTGTTGTTGACACAGAAGTAAGTGATAACAGTGGGATTTTTTTTGAAGTTGTTCGAGAATCAAAACATGATCTTTAATTACAACAGGTTGTACAAGTTTCAGAGAGTGATTTGCCACTATTTCAAAGAAAAGTCCAAGCACGAATTGTCGGTGGAACGCGATCAGGTCACAATCAATTTCCTTATACAGTGTCAATTCGTGCTTATAATGGAAGTTCAACATCGTTTTGTGGTGGATCTATGATATCAAGTACTTATATATTAACAGCAGCACATTGTACGCGTGGATTTCATGACTTTGAAATTGGACTCGGTTCCATTGTTTTAAATACACCAGCAACAAAAATTTTTACTTATGGTGGAGCTATTGAACATCCAGAATTTAATCCAAGTAACTTAAATAATGTAAAATACCAATTAATTTTAACTGAAAGTCAGCATAAACAGTAACCATTAAAAATTGCAGGACATCGCTTTAATTAAAGTCCCAATAATACCAAGTAACATTCCATCAGTCACATTAGTTTTACTTCCAAGATATTCTCAAGCTGAAAAGTCATTCGTTGGAGCACAAGCAACAGTTTCTGGATTTGGCAGAACTTCAGACACATCCAACAATGTCTCACCATTTATGGAATATGTTACATTAAAAGTCATACATAATAAGGAATGCTTTGATTTATATGGAAAGAGAATTGTTACTGATAATGTTCTATGTGCTAAGGGAATTGATAAGATGTATAATGCATGTTTAGGAGGTAAGAAGATTTTATGACTTAGCAAAGTATTTTGAAACATGTTAATTTCTTATTTTTGGATTGATATAAAGACTCTGGAGGTCCCTTAGTAGCAAAAGATGGAGGAATACATGTTCAGATTGGCATTGTATCATTTGTTAGTTCCAGAGGATGTGCTGAAGGTATGAAGATTGTTATTGAAAAATATATTGAGTATGGGAATGTTTCTATATCTCGTGAAGCTTAAATAGACAGGTTTAAGTTTTGTTGAGCTTCATATTAAATTTTCTTATTGCTTTACAAAATTAGTTATGGTCAAGAAATATAAAATGACCTATTTGGCATTACAAAGTTTAGGAACAACCCCTTATCAATTAACTTGTTGATTATTCTAAAAAGTTTGAAGCATAATTTTTTAAAATACCATAAATTGCCTTACCATAACTGATCCTACCTTTTCAATTTTTTAATTCCATTTCAGGAGATCCATCTGGCTACACCCGTGTCTCTAAATACCTCAAATGGATTTCAAGCAAAACAGGAATCAGAATTCGTGATTAAATAAAGTTCTTTACTGAAAAAAAGTGTCTCAAAAAGAAATGTACAAATGTGCTTTACAAATGTGATAACAAAATGAAACGTCAAAAATTGTTTTGAAACAATAAACATGATGCTTTTATTTCTTTTTGTCTCGAATAAGTTAAAATTTATTTTTTTTAAACAACATCAAGTTTTAACGCAATGGAAATTAAATTGATGTTTTTTATTTGCTTATTCAAATTTAATGCCAATATAATTCAACTCAACCCTTGACAAAACTGCTTTTAAATATTCAATGTGCATCAATTTAGGTGTTTGAGGGAATGATAAAACAGTTATTGATTTTGGACAGAGTACACAAGATCTAGCATATTTAACCGCCTTTGATAAAAATACAGCGTCTCAATAAAATTGGATGCAAGCTTTATTCTGATAAAATCTTTCTTAGGACCAATGCATCGCTCAAGATAACTGATAAAAATGTTAAAATTATTCATTAAAGTAACTTTAACATCTCATTGAATTTTGATGATTCACAAATATTCTATTTTAAGGACATAGCAAGGAAAGGATTCATCTGAGAAAAATGTAAAATCTTCCCTCAATTTTATGGTCTTTGCAAATAATTCCAAACATCTTTCGTCGAATTTTATTAAGCTACGCCCTTGTTCTATTACATTGATCACTGTAAACACAAATGAAATATTGCCAGTATTCTTTAAAGTTCTGGGACTTTTTTCTCTAACCTTCATTTCTCTATCTTCGAACATCTTTAACTTTCAAAATCTTCTAGAAGTAATTTCTTATAAGAAGCCAAACTCTTTTACTAGTAGATTTACTTCTTTATAAAAACTTTTTAATATACTTAACTTCATAGTAACTTCATTGTATCAAATTCAAAAGTTCTCACAGTCTCTAGAAGCCACTTACTTACATTCTCATTCTTCAATTTTTTCACAATCAACATCATTTCCACAGAAAAAATATAAATATTAAATTTTAAGGTCTCTTAAAAGAATCTACGCACGTACATAAATATAATAGGTACATTATATATAAAAATGACTAGATATTGATAATTGTGTGGTTAAAAACATTCAGTTGTGTCGCTTATCATGTGAATGCAGGTTGTTCAATTTCTTGATAACATGTTGGAGTTTCCGAATTGTTAGTTTTGCGACAATAACGGTGTGCTGCTTGTAATTTTTATTGCTGGCGCATTTTCTAAATTTCTCAATAATATCACATCATTCAGCTCAGCTGTCTCTTCATCATCGTTGGGAATTTCGTCGAAAAAATCTTCACCATTACAAATGAATTCGGTGATTTCTTTGTTTATGCACGGACACGATGCTGTTATATCATCGTCATCGAGACTTCTAGGCTTGTCATTTGCGTCAATAACAGCAAAGATAAGTGAATCATTTGATGTTTGGGGTAATGGGGTAACTGTCATTTGATCACTGATAACTTCCATCAATCCATCGTTGCTATATCGTAAATATTTATTGCTACTATATTGATGATTCTCAAGAAGGATATCGGTAGCAAATCGAAGCTTCTTTGGTGAGTCAAAGCTTGTTGATCTCACTAGATTATTGTTGAATGGAGCAAGACGATTTGGACTTGGCACCAAACTTTTTGCACTTTTTAGAGAGCTCTTTTGCAGCTCTTTTTGGGTTTGTAGGAATTTAGAAATTTGTTTTGCACTGTTTTTGGAAGCTCTACGTTCTGTCCTAGCTTGATAGCGTTTCATTTTACACTCTTCGACTTCCCCTGTAAGCCAATAAGTGTTCATTTCTCCTTTACCTTTTACTGGAATTTTACCTCGGTCTTCAAACAAGTAACCACCGAGTGTGTCTAATAGTTTTTTACATGCTCCACTACAGTGAATCTTTAAAGCTTCACCTGTTGATTCCATTCGTGATGAAGTATTTACAGTGTCACCAAACAAACAATATCTAGGCATTTTTAGTCCAACAACACCTGGGATTTTTTTGGAACAAAACAAAGGAAGTTTTGAAAATTAGATTATTCTCAGTCAAGAAATTCTAACTGATTTCAAGGTACAGAACTGATTGAAATCATCAACAGTCAGTGAAAAAAATTATTTTTTGAGCAAGAAGCACAAATATTAATTCTTACCAGCACAAACAGGTCCACTATGTATTCCGATTCTCAGCATCAAATTTTCATCAGGTCGATGACGGATTTTAAATTCTCGAATTGCTTCAAGCAGATGTAGTGACATGCTTGCAATTTCACCAGCATGAATATCTCCATTTCTAAATAGATTAAAAAAGTTATGAAATAGGTAAGACATGTATGCAGACATACTTGAGCAATTCAGATATAAAACTTCCGTATAATAATGGTCGTCATTTATAAACCGACGCTAGTTTTATATGAAAAAAACTTAAAGTCTCTTGAAAAGAGCAAACAACTTACCGTATAGGTAAACCAGAGCATACCATGTATGCATCGCCAATTGTCTCAACTTTGTATACATCATAATTTCCAATAATAGAATCAAAACATGTATACAGATCATTTAAGAAGTCAACAACTTGCAGTGGAGTCGATTCAGCGCTCATTGTTGTGAAACCGACAATATCGGAAAAGTATATTGTCACCATGTCATAACTCTCTGCTTCAACCTTATTTCCACGCTTCAGTTGCTCAGCAACAGGTCGTGGAAGCATTTCTAATAATAGCGCTTCCGTTTTCTTTTTCTCTTCTTGCAACTGATCCGTGCGCTCATCAACAAGCTGTTCTAAGTTATTTGCATATTTCTCCATCATTGCCATCATATTGTCGAAAATATTCGGTTTCATGCCTTTTCTTAATGGACGCAGTTTAGTTCTTATTGTCTTAAAATCTGGTCTTACTTCTACATTCTCAGCCCAACATTCACGAATGCATTCTCGAACACAATCGAATGATGTCTCAAGTGGTTGCAATGATGGTCGAAAAGGATTTGTTATGTCTATAGGTACAGTCAAGCGTTTCAAGCAATCAAAGTAAGTACAATCGATTTCTCCGAAAGGTCCATTCCTATGAGAATATCATGTTTACATGACAAAGTAAATAACGTAGGAGTTAAAGATTGATTGGAGCGAACTCAATTACATTCTTACCTCGTGTGAATCTCATAAAGGATTATAGCAAATGAATATATATCGCCCTTCTGTGAGCCCGGAACAAGAATATCGTTAAAGTTCGTAATCGCTCTCAACAGCTCTGGAGCTTTGTAAAGTAATTCTGAAAAAGTTAATTAAAATGAGAGGAATGGGAAATCACGGTTATTATATTTTTGCAAAAGTTATTTTGTACCTTAGGTACCGATGAAGATAATGAAATGTTTAAATCATTTGCTTTTTGAGAATATAATTTTAAATATTTAATCTAACTTAGTCAAAGTTGTAAGTTGTAATAATTAATTTAACTTGCAATAAAAGCCTTTAAAAATGATTGCCTGAAAAATCTAATAAAAATACAACTTCCTCTATCAGTAACAACCCTTATCATAGAAATCTTTCAGATATTCACAGCCAATTAAGCACATTTAATTTCCATAAAAATAAATTACAACTCACTTTCATATTTGACGATAAATTTCCTCGAATCAGTGCTTCCACGTCTAACAGGAATCATCATATCTTCATCATAACATTCATTATTGTCATTCAAGTTATTGTTTCCTCCATCATAGCTATGATGATGATGGTGATTACTACTGTTGCTACCTTTTTTAAATGCATACAGACCGAAATCGCTCAGCTTTACCACCCAACGTGAATCGATGAGACAATTTGATGTACAGAGATTACCATGAACTCTTAATGGCGAGTCATGAAGGTAGGTCATGCCCTGAAAATTTTATGTAAGTAAATAAACATGTGAGATATAAAAAGGTTTACGCACCCTTATTAAGTCAAAAACTAATGATGCAATGAACATATTGTCCAATTTGACATCGTCATTCTCGAGTACGTCTTTGAGACTTCCTCGTGAGCAATATTCAGTTATGATACAAATGTTCGGTGGTTCTGTACAAGCTCCAATAAATGCATTTAAATTATCATGCCGGATGTCACGAAGCTGTAATGAAATCATTAATTTTATTTGACCATTTCAGATTGAACAATCGTTTCTTACTATTTTCAATTCCATTTTCATCTCTCTCGTTATGTCCACAGATTTTTTTCTAATCTTCTTTATGGCATACAACTGTCCCTTATATAATCCAATTGGTGTGAAAATTGTCGAGTATCGGAAGTCTGCATCGGGATTTGAGCTTAGACTCACTTGACTCGTTCTTATCAGTGGATGTGTGGCCCTTGTCTGCTTAGTCGTTCCACTTGCTTCATTTTCATGCATCTGAATTTCTCTGAAGTCAATTTTCCATAAAAGACTGTCAAGTTCCTGCTCATAGCGCCAATTACGATATAATACGAGCGAGACGATTGTTAAAATAAGAAGTATAAAGCCAGCGATGGCAGCTGTTATCTCCCTAGCATAACTGATACATTTTTCTCCACGATATCCACAGTATGGCTCAGCTACTGGAGGTTTTCCTCCTACCCACATTATTCGTGAAAATAATTGTAAATCCTTTAAAAGAATATGAAACTTAATTTATTACTTTTGAAGGAATAAATGGTAAAGATGTGAAAAAAACATCTATTGCTACCCAAACTACAAAACATTCAAAACAAATGTGTCTACACATGAAATCTTTTGATAAAAGTTGGAAGGTTCAACAAAATACAAAACAAAACTCGCTAAATTTTCATGAAGAAAACATTAAGCTCACCTGAACACGAAACTAGATATATTCATATTCATATTCGTAATGAAATATGGAAATGAAGGAGAGAAGAACAAGAAATAAAATTTGAGACACGCCGTGCAGCCAAGATAGGAATAGAAATAAAAGTAAGAAAAGATGAACTTTTTTCATATATTTTTTGATTATTGAAGTCTTTGGGGAACTTTATCATATCAACAGAAAATTAAGGTAGTTATTAAAAAGATAAAAATAAATTTTGTTGCTAATTGGGTTAAGTTTATTCGGTACTTTGAGGGTTTACGACGGTTTTTCCTACATCCCTTCTTAAGGAAATTTTGTAATGGCTTTAATGAATTGTTTGGTCATGAAATCCCACAACATTTTTAATCAAGTATAAATGGAGATACACGAGCATATTCTAGTTAACTCGTTCTTTTTGTTACATTATGATAAGAATACTTAATGTAGGTGTCAATTCCGTTTCAAACGACGTTTTGAACACAGCGTATCCACAAGAATATATTTTTAAAAAATCTTGTACAATCTCTTCTTGTACAATCAATCTCAGCATTTATAATCTAGCTGAATATGCTTCATTTTAATTGAATTTGCATAGCGTTTTCGTATCCGAAATAAATTGTTAATACCTTTACGTAGACTTTATCAGTCGTAAATTCATTATGATACACTTCAACCTTCTATGTTAATTTAATAAAAAAAGAACAATATGATATACACTTGTTTAAACTACCTAGTTGAATACACGAAATCAAAATTGTTTTACATATGTCGCTGTGATACAATTATGAGTACAAAATTGGATTCCAATATGCATTACAATGCATTATTTATTTAGCTCAACAATGATAAAGTATTTATTCATGAATATTTTTTAATGGAAGATTCCGGTAAAATTTACTTCGTGAAGGTTAATTGAAATTTTATTTACCTGGGCCTCGTCACAAAAAGTATTGTACGTGAGTGACGCTTCGTTATTCTTGATTATCTCCTTATCCTTAAAAGTGACAAATTTAAGAGTTACTTTTTTTAAAAAGAGAATTACAATCCCCATCTACTGTTGTACAATTCACTTCTTGAAACTATAAAGTTGCTTAAAAAAATCATTTTAACTAAGCGTCACTCACGTACAATTTTTGGGAATTATGCTGTATCTTCATTATTGTTTATTGATATATCCCCAATGTATTTTTTACGCCTTAAATTCAATTTTGTTCTTTTTGAGTTTATAAAAAATTTAAAATTGTTGCGTTAGCATACCGAAATGGTCAAAATTAAGTTTAATTTTTTTTAACGGTTTTAACGTTTTTGAATTTTTTCTGTCGTGAATTGTTTGTTTACAAACAAAATCGAAAATGAAATTTGAAAAGTCAGGAAAATATCACCCAATAATGATGTAAAAGCTCTTAAAATAGTCAGAACAGCTAATGTATCATCCATTTTTCGTATTCAAATCATTTTATATGGGATTAATAATTGAATAATTAAGAATTTTGAGAATTTAATTTTTGATGTTTTGTATGATAGTGTTAGTGAAAAATTCAAATTATTTTTCTCCGTTAAGCAAAAATCCTTAAAAAACGTCGAGGCTTAGTTTCAAATTACAGGTTTTCAACAATTTTCAAAGGAAACGGTAAATTGATAATATATTTTTTTAAATCCATTAAAAATTTACTTTAAATTGAATTAAAATTTTTCCCATAAAAATGAAATTAAAGAAGATATCTTATTTCCCATGCATATGTATAGCCAATTTAAAGGGTGGATAAGACCTAACGTTTTAATATGATTACACAAAATGTCACATACCGGATAACTGGTTTTCCCAAAACTGTCACTCTGATTTGTTCTTGTGATGAAAGTTCCGATGGGAAATAAACCATGTGAGCTGTGATTTGTCTTGCCATTATTCACTTTCTTCATACCTAAGATTGTATAATTTCCACCAGCATCACCATTCTCGTCAATATGAATGAGGAAACTAAACACGGAGAAAAAAAGTAAAAGTTTCATTAATCACATGTGCTCTATGGAAACTACTCTTTAATTCCATTATACACACCCCATAGCACTCTGATAACTTCGTCCCTTGATGGCGTTTATTATCTCACTACCGTTTCTTGGATCCCTGCTGCTTTCCAGACAATTGACCAAAGCGTCTGCATACAGATGTACAGCATCATATAAATAGGCAGCTTCCGCACGAATCTAATGAAACAGAAATGTTAAAGTTTATATTACTATCAGCTCCATTGACCTTCATTAGCCACAGAAAAAAATGTTAATGTAGTTCACTGAACTTTCTTGCCGTTATCATAAAGAATAAAATATTTACGGATGACAATAAAGAAAGAGAATTTTCTAATAATAAATATTAAAATTTTCCCCACTCAAAAGACATTGAAACTGGCAAGAGAAAATTGAATGAAAGCACGAACGCAAACGATTTGTTATGTCACAAATGTAGTGACTTTGCGATAGAACGTAAGAAATTTTCAACAGCCAGCTGTTTAGATTGTCGATAACCTTTTCCTTCCGTCCTACTCAATGCTTACGGTCGATTTGTGTTGTGGATATGAAACGATGGTAAGCATAAAAAAGAAAATTGTGTCCTTCATACTTTTTGTTATGATCTGAATATTTTTATGGCATGAAAGGTACAAAAATGAGTTCAGATTTAATTAAATTTCCAACGAAAATCCAAACTTTTGTTGAAGGCAATTAAGCAACCGTTATCATCAACTTTATGTCGTCAACATGGGGGATGAGTGAATAATAATTTTAAGTGTCAATCAGGAGCATGAAAAATATTTTCAAGAGGTATAATAAAGGCAAAAACTTTTGATTCCTCTGAATACGGATCTGCTTTTAAGAGCAATTTCATTGAAAAATGCCATAAAATAAATGCTTTTGTACACAAATATTTTTTCAAAAATTTTGTAATAGTCGCAGAAGACGTTAAAAAAGATTTATGTCCGAAAAAGAATTTTGCTACTATAATTGAATGCTGTTAGAGAGTTCTTCCTCTATATACTAAACATGTATAAAAATAATTTTTTATAGTACAAGAATACATGTGAAAAAAGGAGCAGCAAAAAAGCGCAACAAGTTCAATTATTTTATTGTTTCTCTGCCAAAAGTGAAAGCTTTACTATGATAAAAAGATTTGACATGTTTAGGGTAAAAAGAAAGTCGTTTAATCCAATAATTGTCAGATTTGAGTTGGCTGATAATAAATCTGAGGAATTTTAAGGGTATGGATATTGATGAGTGTTAAAAAAAGGACCAGACGAATTTTTGACGGATATTTTGATTGATTATAGAAATAGCGACAGGGATGATTTTAGTTTAGGTGCGTCTAGACTTATTTTGGGGTTCATAAGAATAAAATCACAAGATAATCATAAACATAGTAAAATAATCTAATAATATGCTGACGTGAGTCATAAAGTTTTAAATAAATTAAATCCAGTAATTTAGAAAACACAAGAAGTTCGGACTTAAAGTCGAATCTGTTAGTATTAAAAATATTCCTTTATCTTTGTGTCGCCCGAGGGTACAGAACTGATAAATTTCATTTTGATCATTTTTGATCATATTTCCCGAGTGGCACAAGCCGGTGTGACTCTGGCGTGTTGCTGGATTATATGAAGCCAGCACCATACCTGAGTCATTCCTGCTTGGCGCCAAAGTTATATTCGATTAACCGACTTGTTCCATTCGGGTTTGGTCATTTCATCAGTACCACACTCTTGTGTTGCCCGAATGTGATTTTGTGTCAAAACTATACAAATGTATGCAGAGGTTATTCATGATTAAACACTTCAGACATCCTAATCATATATTTAGCTATTTGTTTGGCTATCTTTGCATTCTGCCCATATGAAACATGTGTATCATTAAAATAACATCATGCGCTTGCCTTCACGCCTTCTCTCTCATGAAATTAGATAAAAATCACGTCTGCAGATATACTTTTGCATTAATATTTCATGCCACGAAGTGTCAAAAATTACTCAAGTCTTTTTCTGAATGTAAAATTGCAAAACATACAAAAATACTTTTTGCATTGAGCATTGAGCATGTAAACATGTTAATCCAACAAAACATTTTTTTAATAAATACAAACAACAAAGTTCAAGGATATAAACAAGCCAAATGTCACATACGAATTAAATAAAGTTCAATTCACCTGTTTTGCTTTATTGAACGGTTTCAGTGGATTCGGATGCTCGAATGGTGGCAGCTCCAAAAACTTATTAACCTATTGCAAATACATGAAAATTTTTTAAAATAATTTATTTTACGCATGAAAATAATCATTTTGTTATTTTTAAAAATATAAATGAAGTTGGATGTGCCATGATGAATTGTTCATGGCAGCATACCAGCATAAAAAAAAAGTCATAAATTTTATGGAGAAAAATGTCACTTACTTTTACTGAAAATTCATCAAATCCAATTGTTGGTGATGGAAAGACAGCAAAATATGATCGATAAGCTTCCCCTACCCACGGTTCTTGTTCACTGTGTAGAATCCCTTTCATATATTTTTCCGGGTCAGAAGTATCATATTGTTCAATGTCCATACCAATGACAAAATATTCGCCTGCATAAAAAGGAAAACTTAATGAAATTCTCAAAACGAAATTTGTATGGAAATTACCATTATTCAGTAGACCCCGATTGTAGAGACTTAGCATTAGCCCAATGTGTTCATGAAATTGTCCCAGTATTAAATAAACTTTAATTGAATACAAAATTAAGTAAAAGATTTGTCAGCTAGCAACATTGTGTATGACAACTTACTTCTAGTATCCCTGTAAGTATCTTGCACTAAATCATCAAATGGATTTACTCGATAACCATGATAATAGTCCTCATTCCATGTCCTAACGGCATTAATCTTTATTCCTGCTATATTTAACGTATTTATCACAGTTTTTGCAATTGGTGCGATTGCACTCAAATCATGATCCACATGCAAAAATGTCACCTGTGTCCAGTTGTATGCCAACAATAGCGATACAACGGATTTGGCAATTTGTGTATCTGGTGGACGTGTTCGTGCAAATGTTGCAAAGTCTTTCTTATTTGATGTCTCATAATTTGTACAAAAATACGAGATCATTGGTAAATTGAATGCTGCTGCCATACGACCTTCGTGAATGCATGTCTCTTGAGGACCAATGTAGCCGAAAATTCCCTGCTTCCATAATGATGCTGTTTCCCTAATGCTCGATATTTCTTCACCGTACGTCTCAGCGACAATAAATTCAATTGAATGATTCAATTTGGCAAGCTTCGCTTTGTTTACTTCCTCAGCGGCGAGCGTGAGTGCTCCTGATATCGTTAAGCCTTGATAATTAAATTGAAACATTTTAAATTGGAATAAATTAAAATTGCAGTTATTGATTTATGCCTTGAAAATAAATTATTGTTAGTAAGAGCAGTTCAATTTGAATTGAGATACAATTATTTCAGCAATTTGAGTAAAGTCACTCGTTATTGCTTGGTAATCTATCGAACTTTTTGTAAATCTTCTTGATGAACCAATTTTGACAATATGTTTCCTGATTTTTAACAAGAAAGTCTTTATTTAACTAAGATAATCATGTTGCTAACGCTGGAACTGACTTATCAAATACTAAAGACTCTAAAGAAGGTGCTCATTATGTCTTTTCAAGTGGCTTAATTTTTGGTGGAAAGATTTTAAAGTTTGAAAACCATTTTTTCCACTTCAGGACGTCTTTTGCAGCATATTATCGCTTAAGTCTCAAATCACAGGTTTATAATGGATCTAGAAATGGATTAAATGTAAGTAACACTTTCATAAATGTGGAAACGAAAAGTTTAATCAACGGTTTTTTTGAAAATTCATCTCAGTTACCATTGAATATTTTCTTCAGTTTTTCTTAAATTATTAATCGAATCAGACGTGTTTTATTTTCGTGCGTGATTTAAAACGATTTAAATGTGAATCATAAAGGTATGAATTAATTGGTGACGTAAAAGTGATAAAACTAAAATTATAGAAGCTTAAGAAGTGTTTGTTGACTTTAATTAAAGTAAAAGACTTAAGTGATTGAAAATAAATATAAAATTGATGTGAAAAAGTGAAAAGTTTACTGAAAATAAGTGAGGAAATCTGAAATGAAGGAAGAAGACAGCAAGAAAAGAAGGATGACTAAGATAAGTTATTTTTGAAATAAATAAATTGTGCGAAATTTTCTCCTCTGGAATCACTTGATAAGTCAAAAGTTGATTTTGACATTTTTGATGCATTTGCCATTTGGTCATGATGTAAGTTATCTCATTTTGTCTGTTCATCCATTTGACAACTAATGTTCTCATTTTTGGGAACAACTTCATAATTTTCTTTTGGTGTCGAAATGAAGTCAGTAGCATAAGGTTTTGGAGACAAAAAAAATCACTGGATATGGTCACTAAAACTGTTATGCTCTTTCAGATAAGCTTTGAAAGCTTGACAAGTGCCTTAACATGCGCGACTTAACAAAATAGTCTATAAACTATTCTCTAAAATTAATATCCTAGAACACTCAGTTGTTTCTTCTCTCATCAATTGCTAAAACGATGAATATTGTGCTTTTTTTTCTGTGAGACTTGCTGTTTTGGCGCTTGATTTAGTTCATCCTTGATCTAGAGTGGCGTCAACAACATTGATCGCTTGATCATAAAAGATCCTTGCTATTTTTTGTCTCGATGCCTGTTCACACACACTAACACACCAATAAACTCACATAAGATACATTTCTAGGTACTTATCGTGTAGTTTGAAGGTACAAATGAGCCTCTGATGATTTTTTTTTGTAAGAATAACAGAAGCTTATCAAAAAGCATCTAATATATCATTATTGCTCAATGTGTGTGCTAATGAACGTTTTTGCCTCTATCTCGGAATGCTCTGCTTCAGAGCCTGTTACAGTGAATAGTAATGGAATGGTTGCACGATTGACAAAAGTTTTATGTGATTATGAGTCAGAATAATATTAAGTATTCATTGATATTAATTTACTTTGTTAAGTCTCAACAATAAAGACACATGATAAGCAATCAGAGTTTAAATGAGTGATCATAACAATTTCTGAGGCAATATCAAGTGATTGTTTTTTGTCTTTGGAACCTTATGTTATTGCCTACATTTCTTCATCAAAACGAAATTCTGCAGTTGTACCAATGATGAGTACATTACTTGACTGATGGATGGACAGACAGAATATGAACATATGCATCATGTACAATAGGAAAATAAGGTTAAAAATGTCATTATTCCTTGTGTTTTATCAAGTCTTTATCTGCTTCAAAATTGGAGTTTTCGTTAAATTGTTTAAAACGTTTGCGAAACTAGAAACTAATTTTTTAATGTCTCGTTTCAGTTGAAAAACTCGACAATGGAAGAAATCATCGAAGTTCAAATGCTGCTATGAAGTCACTGAATCAATAATGAAACTTTCAGAGTAGTAATGACATTATTTTAGCAGCCGGATTTAAGAATTACAATATTTAAAGAACAAACATAAGATTAAATATAAGTAATCTAATTAGACGAAATGTGAGTATAATGTGAGATTCATCGCTCGAAGAGCATTAAAGTTCTAACATTAAGAAGTTTTTAACAGAAATATCAAATTTAAAAATTATTTGTTGTAAAAATATGAACCATAAATTCAGTTGTTTTTGATAATTTTTCCCAAAAGAATTAATTAAGTGAATTAACCAGGACATTGATAGAAGACCGAAGGAAAAGCTACTGAAAATCTAAGCAAACATCATAAGTTGTCGCTCAGGTAAATCTTCCAATTAATACTTTTGTTTTATAAATTTTTTAAGTGTTGTTGTTGTTATTGTAGATTAATTTGCAAAATATTTCAAATAATCTCTGGACAAGGAGAATGTTTATCGTATATGGATTATGTCTATCGTTTAAGAGCCTATTTAAATGCATATATGTGAGGTAAGTGCTTAATATATTATCGCATATAAGTTTGTCCTGCTTTCAAGAATTTCTATGTTGTTTACGATATTCGTTAATTGATGTTTTATCATCCGATTTATTGATGGCAATCACAAGGGCTATTTTCAAATATTCAGGCTACACTAATGTCTCGTAAAATCGCTTCATTATGTCACAGAGGTCATTTGAGAGATGCTTAATATTTAATTATTCTTGATATGAAATTGTCATTGAATAAGTTTGCTTTTTCTATTTCATTTGTAACAATGTGTCGTTCATTTATAAATTTTCGCTGCTCTCTTTAGTTTAACTAAGGTTTTATTTATATTTTTGGATCATTAATGATCAAAAATTTGCCTCGACGGGATTTTTCAAAATTCCTGATATAACTTATACTCCGGATTACTTTTAATAGCTTCCGATTTTTAAATTTAATGTCTTATGAAATGATCATAGTATGATCACTAAAACAGCTATCGATTCAAGCTGTGTTATTTTGTATTTTAAATTGTTATATTAAGGCTATTTGCATAGTGATCAATATTTTGGTACTGGTATTATTGATGAATGCTTGTTTGATACGATCGTGTCATAAGATTTGAGGTTATTTCTTCATCAGCATCATTGCTGTAACTCATTATCAATGTTTGTTTATTTGTACTTATTTCTGACTCAATGTCTCGTAGAAAAATTTTTTAAAGCTTTTAAATGTGGTTGATAAAAATTTGAAATTGAAAATTGCGATAAAAGTTGACACTGGTTGACACAAACGAAAAGCCGACAGTCTGCATTATAAGAGTCTCTGTTGCATATATGTTGATTAAAGCCTATAATTTGATACATCTTTGAACTTTCATCAGCAATATTCTAAAATCACTCGATAAAGCACGAGATAATTTGTAATTTTTTTACTTAAAAACTCATTGCATTTAAAGTCCTACGGATGTAAGAAGTAAATGAAAGAGCATCCCATCATGAACATTTCATTCCATTATTTCTTAAATTCCATGTTCATGGATTATTTATGCTCATTTTATTTCTACAGCTGACATAGTTTTAAAAGTTTTTAAAAAGGAAGCTTCTATTGTAGGTTTTAAATTGTTGAGTGGGTAGAAAAACTGGAGCATTTATTTACTCTTTGTATTAATTTAATAATTGCAAATACTTCTGTTTTTATTGTTTATTGTCCTTAAGACTTATTTTTAATTTCTTTTTCAATCTTTTTTTCTCCAAAACTTAAAATTATAAGCAAACAAGAAGAAAAATATTATTTGAGGCTTCTTTTCAATAATATCGTTCGTAAATTCTAACTTGTCTTTATATGCAAATAATGAGCTTCATTTAAAATCGCAGGAAATAAAGTTTTTCGTTTATTTCAACTTTCTTTACTAAACACACATTCATGCATAAACGGAACAAAATACATTAAATTCATTTCAAAAGGATTCTAGCAAACAAAGTGATTCCTCGTTCAAATATTTTATCACATTTGCTCTTGTTGCATGACTTCATAAGGATTCGGTTGCATAACTCTCGATATCTGTTTTTTGCAATCAAGTTCATACGGAATTGTAAAATTATTTATCGTAAAGGATTATCTTTGGTTCCATTATAAAATTCTGTTGAAACTGGTTGAAACAAATTGTTTGTCATGAGGATGCAATATCGTTCAATCTAGAAAAATTCTTGTTTTGTTCAATGAAACTTGATTCAATCAATTGAAGTTGTTTTTTGATTACATAATCTATTTGTTAAGGTAAAAACTATTAGATAATTTTATAAGCTGATTATATTAATTATCAGTTTTGTTGAGCAAATCTTAATCCTTAAATAATTGAGCTATGATATCTAAACCTACATGCTTTTGCATGGTTTTACTACTTTAATCGCGTTTGATATGACAAATAATTTTATTTGTATTGATCAATTATTGGATAGGTTAATTAAAAAATATGTAATTAAGATGGGTATAAATGTAAAGATTTTAATAAAATACACCTACCTGGTCTCTCATATTCCAAATCACCGGGACGACGGTGTGATCCAGTTATGTATCCAAGTTTATAGACATCACAATTGATAAATGAAATGTAATTGAAGAGGATAAAACAATTAAACAAGAAGAACAACACAAACTTTTGATTGATTGTGAGCAAATTCCACTTCATTACACATTTGGAACTACCCAACTTAATTGGTTTCTTTTAAGTTTTAGTATTTTTTTTCTTCCTTTTTTATCACTTAGATATCGCTTCTAAAACTTTTTTCAGTTCACAAAGTCATTTGAAATGTATTCGGTGCATTAATTTTATGGGAGATTTTCCTTCAAAAAAAAAAGCTATTTGTCACTTTGAACTCATCTAAATGTCGGAAATAATGGGTTCTTGTCAATTTTCATTTTTCACTTTCACACAAGTCCTTGACTGTCTGCTACAATTATGCAGTTTTTTTCTTTAGTAATGAATTGATGGATTCTGTAATGAGAGAAAATAAGAATTTTTTAACATTTTTATGAATGAATAATTTGAAATTAAAAGCTATTATGAGCTGTACAAATCTCTTTCAAAGGCTAATTGTTAACTTTTAAGAATCTTTTTACTGGAATTGTCGTTTACAAAGTGTCTTTGAAAAAGAATAAATTTACATTAATATTACGAATCCTTGAATGACAATATTAAAAGTGGTTTAATAGTAAACAAAAAATATTTAAACCATTTTATTGTTCTCATGATTTTTATGACAATATTGTGTTGGAAATATTAGATTCTATTTGATTAGACCTTGATTTTTGTGATCAAACCAAACTTTCTGCAAAGGATACATTTAAAGTTTAAGTGGGGTTTGTGACAGCTTTAAAAAATATAAATTTATTTTTAAAATAATACGTAATAAGCAATTAAATTAAAAAATTATAAAGTGTCGTAGTTTAAAACCAATCATAAAAGTTTGAAAAACAGCAAAATAATTTAAATGATAAGAAAGGTAAAAAACAATGTTAAGTAATTTTCAAGGTGAAAGTGCTTTCTAGAACATGAACATAATTTGATAAACATTTTATTTGAAAAACACTGATCTGAATGTTAAGCTCGACAAATTCTATATTTTTATCACATTTCCGCCAAATCCAAAGAAAATCTGACACACGATACATTTACTTCCGTCATTTTTGTTTGTCAGCAAATAAAGTAATAAAAATCGTATCAAACATTTAGCAACGGTCAATAAACTCTGTAAATATGGAATGACAAATATTTTCTTCACGCACAATCGCAATATTTGAGACATTCTATCAATCAATCAAAATTCCATTAAAGTATCATTGAGCAGATTTACAAATTTCTCACAGCACTCATGATTTTATCAGCTGTTTGCTGATTTTACACGCAGCTGTTAGAATTTCGATTGATTCGTGTTTAGAAGATTCAATAAATGCTTAACCTAGATATTTGATATGCTTTACATTTCCTCTTCTTATCGTAAATGCAGATTCTTCCTTAAAGAATGTCCGGAAAATAAAATATTCCATTCTGTACATCATAATAGTAAAATAAGGATATCATGTATCATAATGAATGTCTGAGAATATTTGCAGATAAAAGAAGCATTTCTCCATACTCATTCCAATAAAAATTCCCACAGTTTGAAATTGTGTAGCTTGAAAAATTCTTCTGTTTCCGTGATCGATAACTAATGATACAGAAATAATAATTTTTTTTTTCGTGACATAAATTTTATGCAAGAATGTTTTACTCTATTGCACACATAAAATGGAACGTTGTAAAGAAAATTCTTTTCTTCTACATTGTTGAGTGGTTTAGAAACTTAACAGGCATATCAAGAGTCTTTCTCACAACAGGATATAACGCTTTTCCTTCTTTCCATTTGAACACGCGTGAATAGATGATTGTTGTAGCTTTTATTATGTTATCGTATTTTTATTGAACAAAAAAAAAAAATAGAGTAAGAGAAGAATCTAGGCAGAAAAAAATATTGTATCGATGCACAATGGGTTTCATGCTGAACATAACATTGCACTTGTGTAGAAAGAAATGTAACATGTTGTGGGAGCTGGCGTACATGTGCAAACAATTGTGGCAACAACGGGTAATAAAAAGATTCTAGAAAATTGAAAATTCATTGGATTATCAAGGAATCTTCCTTAAAAATTGATATTATTATTTGATGCTCTGTTATTTGAGTCTACATAATTTATTAGTCATTTGTTTGATTTTAATCGCTTTCGATAATATGCTAAAGCAATGTACAAATCAAAATTCGAATTCAGATAAGCTGATTACTCCCCTCGGTGCTTCATTTTGAAATCTTTGTGACCAATGTTGTGGCTAAATTGCTCATCATTGAAGTTAATAATTTTTTTTTAAAAAAAAAAAACATCCAAACAAAAAAGACAGAAAATAAACAATTTATTGCAATGTATTTTCCACATTGAAAATTGATGCATAAAATGGAACACTAAGCCTTGCTTAATATTTTAGGAATTTTATCGTGCATCTTGCCATAAAATACTTTAAAAATCGATTTACCGAAAAGAGTTATTTTCTTAAGACCGGAAAAGAATTGTCATTTTGGTTTTTTTCTTATAGTAATATTTGAAATTCATTTATATTTGAATGAACTTTCAGATTAGGATGTTTAAGATTCTATGCATAGCAACATAATAATCAATAGAAAAGAAGTTGTCGAACAAAAAATATGTATGATTAACATAAGACTGTATTTGACATTCAATTTTATCCCTTTTATGAATATTATTATTTTTGTAGGGTTCCTATGGATTTCATGTGATTTGTAATGTTGGATTAACAGTCATCTTCTCTGCGTCAATAAAATTCATCAATATGTGGTATTTGGGGAAGAAATTGATTTTTTTTGCTTGTTGAAATTCTATTAACTCAAGCTATCTGTTTTTGCGTTCTAGGTTATGCAAACAAAATTTTTTTTTTCAAAGAGTCTAAGTATTTGTAACCCTTATTATTCACTTTTATCATGGACTAAAATTTGGGTCAACGACAATACTTAACATGGAAAAAATATTTATGAGCTGAATTTGTAATTAACAGGCAAATATTTTACGGAATGAGTCAATTTTTTTTGTGAAAAAACTTATGAACAGTCTTTAGACTTTGAACTCTTATTCACTTAGTATCAAAGTTCTCGCAGATTATAATCTTTGAATATAAATAAATAGATTTTTTTTCTTGAATAATCTCCGTATGAAAGATTAAATAAGATTATAATCTTTTCTTTTTTGATGATTATAATCTTCATATAAAGA
The DNA here is from genome assembly GCA_917627325.4 of Chironomus riparius. Taxonomy (NCBI): domain Eukaryota; kingdom Metazoa; phylum Arthropoda; class Insecta; order Diptera; family Chironomidae; genus Chironomus; species Chironomus riparius. The sequence continues at coordinate 30,582,601 of OU895879.1, forward strand.
TTATAATCTTTGATAATCTTTCATACAAAGATTATAATCTGTCCTGCTTTGTATTTTGTTTTCTTAAAAAAATGAATATTAAACTTTTTGAAAAGTAAATTTAATTAAACATTCGATGTGATTTTAGAATTAATTAAGTTCTTACTGAGAACTGATCTCTATCATTGCAATTGACAAAAAAAGAATTTCTCAAGATTTCTGGCAAGGAATAGAAATTTTATTTCTTTAACTTGACATATTTTCATTACGAATGTTTTCTTTGAATGCAGTAAATAATCCAGAACTTCAGTATTTATTAGTTTTTAAATAAGTCTTGTTATTTTAACCAAATTTTGGTGATTAATAAGACTCTCCCCATAAACGTTCTTTCTGTCTATGCCACTGCTTTGTTGCAATTAGAAAGAAATGAAAAATGTTTCTAATTTTTGAGAATTTCTAGTTTTCATGCATGATAAATCAGGTAAAGGGCCAGCTTTTTAAGTTGCAGGTACTAAAATTAAATTGGTATAGAATCGTTTGTATCACACCCTTAAGACCAGTGTTGTCTAAACTATGTGCCGTAGAAATTTTTTGTAAATGTCGCGAGCCGCATTTTTGTAATGGCTTACCCCTAAGGTGTGCCGTGGCTCAAAAAAGTTTGGACAACACTGCTTTAGACCTACAGTTTATGGTGGAATCTTAACCACTTGTCATCTCTAGAAATTGCAAAGCCACGAAAAAGTCTAAAAGACCTTTATCGAAAGCTTTTTAATGCATCTGGTTGCTCGTTTAATGATCCTCGATCGTCTTTTTAGTCAGAAAACTATTTTAATTCTTTGAAAAAGAAGAGTTTTTGATAAAGCTTGTGATAAGTGCACCTCAAATTGTCAATCATTATTCCATCTTTCAATAAAGTATTACACGAAATGTCAAATGATCTTATCGAAAAAAATCCCAAAAGAATTCATGATTTATGACATATTTAACCAAAATAAATAAAGATGATTATTAAATGGTCATAAACACATCAGGATGGTAAAAATATCCTCAATCACATGTAATTTGTAATTTAACCCACATCTTACATCACTTCTTCAGCCATAAATTATCATTTTAATAATTTATTCAATAAATTAAATATTATTAAGAAAATTTCTTTATTGACTTATAAGGAATATAATTTTAGTATCAGTGCACATATATCACGCGAAAATAATAATGATGAGTAACAGAAAGTAATTTTAAGGAGCGTAACAGACAAAAGAATGTCAATAAATAAAATATTATTATTAAATACTTATTTTCACCATATCGTACCATTAAAATAGCATTTTGACTTTCTTGAGTAAATAATTTACACAAAATTGAGGTTTATAGAGGTTAAAGCAAGCAAATGTGCGAAAATAATATTGTATAGACTGTGATATAGACAGCCTTGACACCGCGAAAGAAATAACAATTTCAATGACTTTGACTCACACCGTTAGTTACAAAATTAAGTTTATTTAACTATAAAGTATTTTTATATTTGTCATTTGGAAGTAAGTAGTAAATCAAGTAAGTTTTATATTAGAAAAATAATCTTAATTAATTTTGCTGTCAAGCTATTATCTATGGTCGGAACTGCTCAATATAAATTTCAACAAGAATTTCACTATCACCTTTTAAATATTTTTGTATCTTTTAAATTTTTTCTCATAAACACTTTAAATGAATAATGCCTAAGATATGTATCCGTGCAATCAGGTTGAAATACAGCAAGAAACTGAAAGTTGAACTAAAAATTATTTCTTATACAGCACTTAGGATAAAAAGCTTGCTCTCAAAAAATACTCAGCGTACGTAAAAGCTCTCAATTAATTTTATTCTCTCTCTTGAACTCACACATACATCCAAAGCCTTGTTCACGTTTTGCCGGCAAAACAAAACAATTCTATAGTATTTTATGAATGAAATTTAACTCAGCTGAGCACAATTTTTACTCTCATATAGCTGTGACTCAATCATATTCGCTTTGAGAATGTAACACAACCATGTGCTTTATTTCACTCATTCTGCTTTTATTTATAAATAAATTCTACTTATGTGTCAAGGTACTCGGCAGACAACATGCACATTTTGTTTGTGCATTACCGAAAATAAAATAAAATTGACTTTTCTCATTTCATTAAATTTTTTTTAAATTCATTCTGCATAATTTGGCAGTTTAAAGTGAGAAAGTGAAGAAATTATGAGGGTCGTTAATTATATTCTGCTCTAGTTTATTTTTTATTTTCAATTACAATTTAAGCACTTTTAAAGTGTCGATGAATGAAAATTCTCTATTTATAATTTATTGTATTCAACAGAAATGTGATCTTGAGCTGTAAATAATTGGTAACAGACAAGTGTCTGAAATGTTTATTTATCATTGTGAGCTATACGAGCGTTTTTGTCAAATTATGAATAATTTGATTAGCATGAATCATAAAAGCGGAAGAGACAACGGACAAAATTTTGGTTGCTTTTGGTAATTCGACTTTAAATGAAAATTGAATTTTTTGGAGATTCTTTGAAAAATTTTTCTAGCAATTTAAGTTTTTCGGATTAGGTTTTAATTAGATTTTATGTTAATTTTCAATTTAGGTTATTTGCTTTTTGCTGATGTATAAAGTTAGATTGCCGAAAATCCATAATAATATTTGTTCCAAAATAAGCATATTTCTACTAGCCATCACATGCTTTTAAATACTTTCTGTAGCATACAACCTTTATTAGCACACATAAATTATCCTTCACCGTATAATGTAGTCTAGGAGAAACAATCAAAAGCACACAGCAGAGAAAAGTCGATAAAAGTATCGTTAAGGTTTTTTTTGCATGCAAATAGAGTTAATAAAATCAGATATGGATTACTGTTATTAATATTTATATGACTCGGAAAGTTTACTATTTTATGAGGTTGCTGACCTGTGAATTCAGACGATAGATGTATTGATAATATCCATGACAATGAGAAACATTAAGTTTTCGTCAGTTGATTTTTTACTGATTCTAGTGAGATTTATGTCCAAAAAATAATCAGCTTCCTAATAACGAAATGCAGTTAAATTTAAAATGAAATCAGGATTATAAAATATATTTCAAAACCAAAGCAACTTATCAAAACTTATTCAGTCATCCGCATTAAGTGCCTTGAGACAAACACAGTCGAGATTTAATGCAAAACATAACACCATATCGATTCAGCATAAAATACATCCAATTTACAAGCACTTGAAACAAAAACGATATGACTCAACGTTTAATGCTCATGACGTCCTTATTCATCACATAACATGCACTCTCATGATAATAAATCTCATCATTACAATCCATTATATCGCACTAAGAGTCATATAATCACCATTGAACTGCTGTGTAGAGATGGAATGGGTGTAAGAGTGAGAATGGGAAGTGCAATTGGGGTCATAAAAAACATGAAAATGACATTACTTTGGCTTTGAATTTCCTTCATATTAATGATTGAGTGAATTTATGTAAGAAGATTAAAAGTGGACAGAAAGATTAAGGATATGATTCTGCGGTCATTTAAGAATGGATATTTGATATATTGTCGCACTAAATTCACTCATAAAAATTAATTAGGTTTGATATTCTGCTCACGTCGCTGATGTGAAATAATTTACAAGCACATTGTCATGCATATTTGATGTCACAGAGTCGTAAAAAGTCTTTATATAGCTTTGTAGGCAGTTTGATCAGAACAATAAAAAATTTAATGTCTCAATTTAAAAAAAACACTAAGGCACACAGAAGTTAATTATGAATTCAAAATCATTGTCTTCTCAATTATAAATTAGCATAAAGAATCAGCAGGAGTCAAAGACTAAACGTTTAGTCCCAAAATAAGGAGATTATAGACATTTAGCCTTAAGCCTCTTGTATAATTGAATGTAATGTCAAGCGAAGCACGCTTTTCTTTTTCCGTGCGTGTTCATTGAAAATTCATCGTTTTAATGCCCGAACTTTTTTTCATACTTTGCTTCCACAACCGTCTTTTTGTTCCTCTTTCTCACTTAATTTCTACAGAATATCAAAATTGTAAATTTAAAAGAAAAACTTTTCAATTGCTAATTTAATTAATCTGTTCAACTGCTACATAGTATCATATATAAAAGCGAGAATAAATGAATAAATGGAAAATGGGTGCTGTAATGAATTTTCATGTCACATGAAATTTTCATCTCAATGATAATCGTGTTAAAATTGAAAATCAAACACTCTGAATTAACAGATTAAATGTCAAGATTTATTATATTCACACCGTTTTCACGTGTGAATCTATTGGTTTTGTTCAGATTGAAAAATCAGTTTTTCGCATTTTGTGAGAAAACAAAGCAAAATTGGTTATAAAAGGGCAAGAAGAAAAGTTTGTGCCTGAAATTTTACATCATTTTCAAAAAACAGATTTCAAATTGGTTGTGGCATTGCTGAGAAAATCGCAAAATACGCTTTCTGTAAACAAGCAAACAAGCATGCAAGTTAATCAGCAAGAAATCTCAATAACGAGACATCGTAGAGACTTCTAGTTTTTTACATTTGATCCGTGCTGCTCTATAGAAGAGCTGTATTGGTTTTGGGCAAGGTAGGAACAGCCGTTGCTTCAGAAATGGCAAAAAACTTTCCTTTCTTACGAATTTTTTAAAACAAAAGTTTACTGTGATTTTTATAAAATTCAACTTTGGATGAAAATTTTTTTTAAAAAACTTTTAAAGAATATTTGGCATATTCGTCAAGCTTTATACCTTCAAACTTATGCTGAGCGAAGCTCCACTGCCTCTCTAGCTTCATATCTTCAAACTTATGCTGAGCGTAGCTCAGCTGACACTCTAGCTTTATATCTTCAAACTTATGCTGAGCGTAGCTCAGCTTACGCGATAGCTTTATAACTTCAAACTTATGCTGAGCGAAGCTCAGCTGCCTCTCTAGCTTCATATCTTCAAACTTATGCTGAGCGTAGCTCAGCTTACGCGATAGCTTTATAACTTCAAACGTATGCTGAGCGAAGCTTAGTTGACTTATCAAGCTTCATACCTTCATACTTATGACGGGCAAATCTTGGTCTATTCATAAGACTTATGATAGTACGGTGTGAATATAATCCGCATTGAATTTCTACCCGATACACTAGTTTTTAGATAAAATTGAAATTGCTAAGAGAAACTATTTGTGTTAGACAATTAATTAAGCTAGTAAATATTTAAGGAGGATAAATGGAACATGCAACTTGCGAATAAGGAAATTACTTCCTCGAAATGACTATACTAATTTATTTCACGTCATTCAAAGTCAAATAAACTCAATAAAATCTACCAACGAAAAACTACTGATAAGCTCAATAAAGACAACAGTTCAATGATGGTCGGTTATTGACTTTTCATCTTTGCTTTCAACAAAATAAAAAGCAAATCAACAGGTTTCATTATTTCCAACAAGTATTTTAAAATTTTTCTGCAAAACGTCTCATTTATTTCAATATCAATGTCGAAAGCTTGTTCATATTATGAAATTAAAAATATTTCGATTGAGTAAGTTATTCAGGTTCAGGCAATCATAATAGACGTGTTGAAAAATTACGTTCTAATGCTCAAGTTGATGATGATGAGTTTCCATTAGCATTATTAGAGCGCAATAACTGGTTTTTCAATCGATATTAATATTACGACATGATAATTGAATGACACTTTATTAAACTGCCATTTGAGTTTTCATCACTGTTTTTTCTGTTAATTAATATTTTTATTGCATCATGCCAAGGAGGACAAGAAGGAATATGGGACAACTTTTTTTACTTTTAGCTAAGCATGATGATTATTATTATAAGTGTAAATAATATTTATAATCTAAGAAGATAATTGTCTGAAAGCAACAAGTGGTAGTGCTAGATCAGTATAATTTGTTCACATGATAAGAATCGGCTTTTGGCAGAGATTACTATTTGATTTTTTAGCAATACCGTTTAATCGAGAGGTTTGGCGAACTCTCTCGTTAAACTATCATTAACCTTATAACGTACCTAACGCGCAGCTATGGATCTTAATGTCTGAATGCTAAAGTTTATTTTTATTTAAAACCGTTTACACAATTTACTACACAAATATTGTCCCAACTTTAAATCACTTCAAAGCATCACATGAATCTCAAGACATCAATTTCTTTTAAAGTCTACAGCCATTAACAGATCACATCGATCAGTAAGTTGTGATTTAAATGGATGTATTTTAGAATCAGAATCACAAAACTTTAGTAGACAGCAATAAATCACTTTGTAAGTTCCTCCGTACAATACAAATTTTTTATTGCCTCCCATGTATTCGTAAGTGCTCTCTTTCTTACTATTAAACAAATGAAACGTGATTTATGATTGGTTATAGTAATCGATTGATATTTGTTTCCCACAAAAAAAAAATAAAAATAAAGTTTCCTCTGAAGACATCAAAAAGCTATAAAAACTAGTCAGAGCATAAAAATCGATTTTAGAACCGAAAATCCTGCAACAAGTTGAACGATTTATTCCTTTATTGTCAGAGAAAATTGCTATTGCTATTGCTATTAAAAACTCACTATTGTGAACTGTGGGTATTTAATTTTGATACGGATCGTAAAAAAAACCAATTTGGTTGGAACATTTTTCGCACTTTAAAATATTTTATTTTAAATTGATTTTATTACAATTTCTCATTAGAAAATAATTTAAATTGTTATTTATCAAATTTCCACTCCATTTGTTAATTTATCTTTTTATTAAATTGCTTAAATTCATGAACAACAAGCAGGATACAATCTACCATTTCCATTATTTGTGCAGCGTATTTCAGTTACCGTAAAATTAGAATCACAATGAATTTTTACGCAAGGCAAGCTAAAGAATAACATTGTATTGACCTCAACTTGTGTGCCGTTCCATAAACATAATTTTTTTCTGTTATTACGGGTGTTTGTGTAAAATCTAGTAGGATGCCCAAATCCAGGAACAATAAATAGTATTAAAATCATATATACGGCTAAGATCCTCATCTTTGCTAAATTAAAAATGAACTGTGAATGCTAGATTGTAGTAAACCATACTTATAGTAATTAAAATATCCAACTCAAATCTTTAAAACCTCAGACTGTGGCGAAATAAATGATAAAATTTTGCATTTTATTTTCCAAGAATTGATTTATTTTCATAAACTCGTTCAACATTAGTTTCATCATAAAACCAATAAAACCACATATATAACATTTTATATGAAAATTTTTCAATATACTGACCCAAATATCAATGTTGAATTTGATGACAGTCTTCTATGGCAATATCAATGAATACAAAAACTCAAATCAAAGAGCATAATCATCTTAAAATTAATTGTCGTATCTTGCTTTATCATATGAAGCATTTATCTGACAACAAAAAGGTATTATGTCAACTTCCGACTTTCAAGAATTGTATTAAAACAGTTCTTGGAAGCTTCTCAGTCAACTATAAATAGAGCGAAGTGCAAAGGTCTCAAATTGCTTTAATTCTACTAGGTTGCGTTACTCAACTTACAAATAGAATAAAGATTACATATTTTAATTGACGTCATTTCTTGAAATATCAAATTCATGTTAAATGCTAGTAAAGGATTTGATATAAAGGAAGTGTGCAATTAAGAAGTGTATTTGAAATTTATGTCAGTGACTAAGCAAAACTTAATGGAAGTTAAGAAACTTAATTTTAATGGAAAGTACACGAGCTAAATTGAAGAGTTGGTGACTCTTTTACTTTTCAAAAATCAGTTCTATGCTTGAACAAATGTCAAATCTTCTTAAATATTCACGTCAAAAATTTATTGCGAAGAGTCCTGACAAACTTCCTTAAAGAATTCCACGAAAACAGCAAATTTTCGAAAATTCACCAACCTAGAATTATTTACTTTACAATAATATAGACAACTAGAAGATAAAAAGTTTGTAGAGCGTATCGTCAACATGAAAAGATAATTTGCTTCAGGAAAGAATTTTACTTCCTCAGCCATCCGTAATTGTTAATGCTTGCGAAACAAATTTGTGTCAATGAAATTTTTCTTTTTTTTATTCTGAGAGAAAATTTATCGTTGACGTAAATAATTTTGTCAGCGCTAATAAAATATATTCTATGGATCAAAGGAAATATAAGATAGGAAGGATGGTTGTGAACTTGAAAGACTCGTCAATTGATGTGAAAATCTTATGTAAATATAATAATCGTGCTATGCAAATTGAGTTATTTATCAGGCCATAAATTATGCTTTGACATTAATTTCCAGTAATAATCGACACGTTTAATAAGTTGAGTACATTATCGTTTTTATCACAATAATGACTATTTTAAGAGATTCGAAGAAATATTTATGCAAATGTTAAAGTTCAGTAATTAATCATCCTAAAGATAGTAAGCTTAAAATACCCCTCTGGTATGAAAAATTCATTATCATGTTTATTAACTTTCGATTTCAGAATAAATAATGATTGTGTGAGGATTACATTGTTGTCATGGTGAAATGATGTGATTAAAGCTAAACTTTGTGAAGAGAATCATATGTAGGCACAAAAACAATAAGATAAGGAGCTTCACATCAATCAAAGCTTATTAAGCACATTTCCCAAGTTAATATTTTAAGCATCTTTTCGTCATTTGTACGATGAGAGAAAATAATTTTTTTCCTTGAAGCGATTTCTGTTTGAATTCAATTATTTGAGATTCTTGTTATATTCAGGATGTTTTTAATGAAAGTATTTTGATTCGTATATTGTGAAGATTTGTACATATTCGAATAATTATATTTTTCCGATGAGTACCGGGTGCTAGTTACGAGTATTGAAAATTGTATTCAAAAAACTTAAAATCTTAACCTTTAAGATTTAAATTCACGCCAAAACTATAAACTGAACTTTTTAAAAAGAACAAATATTTATTTTATTTTCACATTTTACACTTAAAACTAAATGTAGAAGTAAAATGAATTAAAAAGTCTAAAAACAAATAAAAACTGCAATAAAGTACAAATGTATTTAAGAAGCAGAAACAGAGAAAAAGTTGTACATTTGCATAACCTGTACACTTTGTGTTTTAACGAATTGCATAACTTAGCTAATTAGGTCAGTCAACTTAATGCCAACAATCTGCTTGTTTTAGCACTTTACTCTCTTCACTCGATATACATTGCTATTCAATTGCACTACAGCATTTTAATTGAATACAGATAAAAAGGATTTAATTAATAAAATCACAAACTAGCACTTAATGCATGAATTCACAAAGGTTAAAACCTGGATTGGGATTGGAACTTTGAAAAAAAAAATAAATTCATGATTCAGTAGTCATTTAAAAACAGTCATCAAAGGATGCAAGGATAAAGGAATAAATTGTAAAATTTCCTACTAAACGACTTGCTAAAAGGAAATTAAATTTTTAATGAGCTGCATTGCATTGTCAGAAAGATTTACAGAAGTATAAGTAAAATTCAGCAGTGATAAGTTTTATTCTGCTTGTGATGTTCGTTCATAGCGTTCGTTTGTTTACTTAATGGTAGCACTATTAGCTTTTTCATAGTAAATGTTTTTATAATTTTAAAATTATTGCTTAAATATAAATTAAGTTGTCTCCATTGTAGTTAGTGTCAAAAATGTAAGGAAGATTTTCCAAATAATAGGAACGTTGACAGGAATATTGGTCAAGGCGATTTTTAAATTTTATGCATGATTAAAATCTAGGACTGAAATTCTTTTGGATACTTTTCTTAAAAACATTAGCCATTAATAAATTTTTCACTATTTAAGCTCAGAAAATTGAAAAAAAAAATCCTATAGCTTCACGCCTACCTGATATGATTGATTTATATTGTGAACAGAGTTGATAAACTTTTCATGTTTGTATGTTGATTATTTTTTGAATTCGCAACTGACCGAAAAATGAATAGATTGAAAATATTTCATTGAATTAAAAAATATAAGATCTAAAAAGCAAACTCCGAAATTATTCTTATTGAAAAAACAATTTAATAAAAGAATGTGAAAATTACTAAGAAATTTGATATGATTAATTTTAAAGGCATAATTCATTCGATTAAGTAATTATTTTATTACATTATAAACACTCAAGTGAACATTCAACTTACAATTCAAAGTTCTCACATTAATTCTCAACTCTCTTATTTATATAAATTTTTCACTCTCTAACTTGTCTCATATTCAAAAACATTTACAGTCAGCTGATAATTGTTGATAAGCATATTGTATTACAACTAATACGACTTCAATAGCTGGATGTCGTGATTCAGTAAATGTTTCATAATATTTAAAGATTTATGGTGTTAAAGTGATAAGATTGACATTAAATTACTACTGAGTGTAATTAACAGACTTATAACTCATTCAGTCTTATCTCTTGTGTAAATACGGCTTGATTTATTTAATGTTCAAGTATTTGCGTTTGCTGTTTCAGCAGAATTGACTCTGAAGATTTGCAAAACTTTGCTCTTTATTTAAATTAATATTGAAGTTTTTAACCAACGATTCTGATAATTAAAACAGCATTTTTATTAGTCCAAAACTGTTTAATCTGCATTTACTAAACTGTTTTAAAATGCAACTGTTTTACATACTCGAAGAAGGTATTCCGTTTTCATGCATTAATTTATCAAATATTATATTATCAAATATTCCGGTAACGACTTTTGTATCATTCAGCGAATTTTTTTTCTTTACTCTTCCGAAACATATAAATTGAATTTTATCTTAACGGCTATAAAATCGTAATTTTTAACTTATTGTATTATATTTTTGTCTTTGAATTAAGTGATTATGTAAATATAAATTAGAAATTGTAAACAACCCACAATATTTTCGACTATAAACGATGTTCAAAGTTTTAAAGAACAAGTGTTAAGTGACAGAATTTTTTTTTCAAGAAATGTTTTGAAATGACATGGGGTGTGGAACGGTGGGTTTAATATTAACAGAAAACCCTACCAAATTGAAGATATTTTCTCAGAGAATGAGGTTTGACTCCAAACCCTCCTAGTAATGCCTCAAGAAATGGCCATTAATTTCAAATCTCTAAGAAATTAAATAAGTTTAATAAAAAGAAATTATTACACTTTATTAAAAGAATGAATTAAGTCGTGGAATTTTAATTAGCACAATATAGATTGAAAAATTTTGCTCCACATTCCAACACGCTCCTTCAACATATTTAAACAGTCTGCTTCCCCTCCATTAGTTACAGACAGAAAATTCCTTTATGCTACATAATTTATCTTCTTTCTATATCGCTAATTGAATCTCGTTTTTATCAAAAGAACGAGGAATCACTTTAAAATGTAGAATATAAAAATCCATCAATTCATCGAAAAAAAAAAAAATCCCATTGATGTCATATTCACACATTTTCTGGTCATTTTGATCTATTTATAGAATGATTAATCTTGCAATCAAGTGAAATTAATGACTTTTAGCAGCCATGCGAAGCAGATACTGGAAGTCATCGTTATATTTTTGATTTAGCAAGCATTAATCTATCACATGCAGAACTTTTTCATTCCCTCAATACACATAAAATTTCAAACAGTAAGAAGACATTAATAAATCAATGTTTACTTTCAACAAGCTTACAAAAAGCTTTAAATTGACATCAGAGTATTTTGTTAGTATTATGCCCTGATGAATAGAGAACTAAAAAGAGTTCAACAGACTGTCTGCTGAAGGCTTAAATCATGTCGACAAAATTTTAATTTCTAATGTTGGAGGAGGGAAAAATGTTCTTTTCAATTTAACATTTGCTGTCAGATTCTGAAGTTTAAATTTGCATATTTGTGTGAGGTATTTTCGTTAGGACTTGAATTTGTTTGCGTCATCATTTCCTGAACATGTATATGGGGTTAATGGTGTATATAAATTACTAGTATCTTTAAGTTTGATTTTCAAGAAATTGAGATCGAAATTTTCAAGTCTTATTTTCATCTAGAAATTTGCTTTAGAAAATGTAATGTCTGAGCTAGAATGCCCAAAGCGTATTACCCAATTTTTAAATATTTTAAAAATCACAAATCTCCCTTTAAAATCCCTTAAAAGCTCCAAAGTAAGTTTATTCATTTTGACAATGCTTGGTTACACAAAAACGAAAAAAAATCAGTCTTTATTCATCATGTGCGATAAATCCAAGGAGTCGTTTCAAATGCTTCTTATCAATGAAACGTGAGACGACGTTCTTCGTCTTTGCAGACTCGATTGTTAAAAAGCATCATTTTAAGTGAACAAAAGAAGCAACAATAAAATCACTTAAAGTTAACAAAAACGTAGCTTTTTCACTGTTTCATTACGTTTAGTTTCTACATATGGTCAAACACTCTTATGGCAATTGTCGGATTGTATCATACAATCATCAAAGTCTACATCTCTCGGGCGATACAATTGTACAGTAAGGTAACTCACGTCGCACCATTTATGGGAAATTTTTTAACATTGAACCTTAACGCGTATCATTAGTTGATACAGAAAAAACTATAAATTCTGCTCACATACACAGCAAATGTGTGCTGAACTGAAATGTATTAATAAATTAACATCGATCTCAGAAAGATAAAAGTATAAACATTTTTGTTTGGGTTTGTTATTTTGTACTCTTCTTGCTGATTATTCAATTTCGATAAACTTTTGCCGACTTTTTTTTGCTTCACATGACATGATAAAAATTCATTAAACTATACATAAACTCAAATAAATCAATTTGCTTATCTTGATTATGCTTTAATATACTTTTTATTAGTGCTGTTTTTTTGTCGGTTCTGACATATGATGCCAAGCTTATAATTTTATTGATTAAGTTTATATCTATCGTTAGGCTTTTTTTTTGGATTAATGATGAAAGCTGGTAGCAGATAATATTTCATATACTTCTGAAAATTGAGCAATTTTGCACAGTGAACAGATTTACATGATTAATAGAAAATTTATTATATGAGACAACCTTAGTCCGTTCATAAATATTAAGCAAAGTTGTAGCGAAGATAAATGTCATTTTGAATATGAATTCAGATCATGTATGGCATATAGAAATTAGACATGGCTTAAAGATTAGTTAAGTACTTGAAAAATCAGTATACCAGGGTCGTTGCAAGCAAGGCTTTTTAGAGTAAGTTGGAAAATTGAATAAATATTATTGGCGTAAAAAGTAGAGTCAATCCTCTGGCTATGACCCTTCAGTGTATTTATGTGAATTAAAAATAAGGTAATAAGGTTGCAAAGCTTAATTTTCATCACCACAAATGTTAAAATAAAGGCTCAATCAATGCCAGTCCTGATTTCCACTTCATGTGACGCGTAATCACTCTAGTATTGAAAAATAAATTATGAAACGTTGAGAGAGGTTGAAAGATAATTAAAAGCTCAATTGTTAATCATTGTTTAATTTATGGCTTAATGATTTCGTAAACATGGAGAATATTGAGTTATTAATTACATATCAAACGATAATTAAATTATGTTAATCCACACATGCAAAGTGTTTCAAATGTCAATCAATAATAAATTAATATTTTTAAAGAGCAAAGAAAATTAAGTATGAATAAATATTTGCATAAAAATAACACTCACATGACTCAGAGCGAGGTTTCCAACTGTTCGAATGCAATAATTAGGTCACACCAGATAAGTTGTTGTGAAGCAGACTATGTTTATAATATTTTTTCTCATTGCAATTAGGATTAAGTAAGAATTTTATTGTGTCTCATAAATTTCAGCTCATTCTTTAATTATTTTTCTTTCATTGACGCTTAAATGCATTTGCACATGCTGTAAACTGCCACATTAATATTTTAATTTTATTTACACTAGAGTTTCTTGACATACAATTTGAACTTCCTCTCACAAATGTCTTCACCTTTCATATAAAAAATATTAAAATCAAAATAAGTATCGAATTTCACACCCACGACACTCAATAAACAACTCAACAGTTTTGTCTAAACAAATTTATTTTTCACCTCTTAGAATCCAACTGATCGCCTCGCTTTCAAAATGTAAACTGATTTTTGTTTTATTTATTTTCTATGGACGTTTTGCGAAAAAAAATCTCTGACGAAAAATTTTCCTTCAAACATTTTCTCTCTCACATGCTGCTCGTTCATTGAGTAAACGTAACTACTCAGTGTTTTTATAGAAGCATTTTTCATTTGTCTCTGAGAAGCGACATTAAGTAGTACTCGTGCGATCTTATTAAATTTTCAATTAATGCTCCTGTTTACAATCTCATGAGAGATATTTTTTTTTATTTACTAAATGACTCAACGAGTGACATACGTAGTAGCTCGAAAAATGTATTATCTGTGAATTTAAAGGAAGATAATAATGGCTAATGATAAAATGCCACTAAACGATGAATTTCCCTTAGTTTATGAATAAACAGTTTCATAAAAAGCAAAAAAAGTTTTTTTGGCAACACTCCAGACAGAGAAATTAGATTGAAACTACTCGACAGTTTTAATGAACTATTAATGAAAATTATGAAGATGAAAAAATACGTTTTTCACATTGATGTAGGATTGATTTTGAGAGATTTTTATCTCCAAGAAAAATAAACAAAAATATAAAGGCTTTTAAGGATACTCAGTTTTGAGGAGTTTGTTGAACTGTGTGATAGGAACTCAGGGGATTTTGTGAGCTTTTTTAGGCATTGACCGAAAAGATTTTTATTTTGTTTTTGGGGAGAAAAATATGGTTTGTGAAACGAGTTGTCACATAAAAATGAAAAAACCTAGAAAACTAAAATTAGAATTTCAGAGAAAGGATTTCGAATAAAACCATTGTAATTTTTAAAATATCATGAAATACCTTCAGAATTTATAAAAAGGATACTTCAGCAAAGTGCAATGAATAGCACCCTATAACAAAATCGAAACATTTCCTTTTAAAATATATATTAGTAAATAAAATTAAATCCTTAAAAGCTTTCAATATCAACAATTACGATTTTCTAATTTTAGACCCTTTTAAAATTGCTTATGGATATAAAAACATTTTTTTCTTCTAAATGGAAAAGCATTCAAGTAATTTTAATGATTTTTGTAAATTAAAAAACATAAATTAAATTGATATCAAAACCAAACCTCTTTTGTTGCCATATGCACAAAAATTTTTTCATTTATCTTTTATATGGCAATTTAATGTAGCTTGTGACAAGTTGATGCAATTTTATTGCACTTTACAGCTGTAAGAATTGCATTATGTGCATTTTTGAGGAAATTTATTTTTGGAATTTAAATAGTCCAACAAGGAATAAACAATGTCAACAAATTTGTGTTTTTATAGCTTTTGATAGGAGCTTTTATGGAAATTCACTTACTCCATTAATAAAATTCTTTTCGACATAAAGAATATTTTTATTCAATTTTCCCAGACACCGCATTTTCATCCATTATCCTTTAAACAAATTTAAATTCATGTTTACAAAAATTGAAGCTCACTTTTGTCTCTTATTTTATTGTGTCTCACAAGTGATTGACTTTGGTATCATAAAAAACCAGAAAAGAAGTTGTTGATAAACTTCTGAGACAATTACTCGCTGTGCAGAATGATAATGAAAAAGTTCTACTTTTCGATTTTTATCACATTAAATTTGTAAACTTTTTTGTACGCTTCCTAGATGAACTCTGTTGGTTTTTGAAATTATGTGGGTAAAAAGATTATTTCCAAGTAAAAAGAAATAGAAAATCATCTTGTGAGGCATCACTTTTGCTCTTCTTTTACCCTCAGACAAAAAATAATTTGAGAAAGAATTTTTATCATTAAACCAAACGTCAAGTTGTGATTTCACTTTAAATTGTTTTTCTTTTTTTTACTTGTGGAAAGAATAAAACTTGCATAAAGGATAAAGGTCTTTTTGCAATCTTATTGTATTCACACGAAATGGAATTTTTCATATTTCATGTCAAAAGTTTTATGCAAATTATTTTCTCTTTTAAAGACTTAGTGAGAATTAGCATCAAATTTTTGCGTTGAGGTTCTTGTGTTAGTTTTCAGAAACAGTTTTTGACAAGTAACTTATTAAATCATTAAGACATTAGCATTTGCATCAGCACAATCCTGATATAAGCTGAAGATTTTGTTTGTGGAATGGTTTAATAATTCAGTATCTTTTATTGGAAACACTGTGATTTTGGGTTTGAGACTTGGATTGGGAAATCATTAGTTGTTTTAGCTACGTTTGTAAGCGTAGGTTCGAACGCTACAATAAGCTGTATGTTTTTGGTGCGAAGCGATTGTAGATCTCCTTTTAACTGCCATATGTGTATACTAATGTAAAACAAGTCGGGTTCGAAGGGACCCACAACCACAAAAGAGGTGATCTCTGACCACTCGATCAGAGATCCCTTCCACTTGGTCACGAGGTACTTTTTTCACTTCGGCTATCCGTTATACACATATAACCAGTTTAACGCAAGCCCTATGCTCAGGCCTATCTACTACAGATTGTTCTTCGAGCCATATATACAGCGATATGCTCATCTCCCTTTTAATCTTGTAATAAATGAGGTAAGGCGTTCAAATCAACAATTCTTAATATTTTTCACGACTTTTTGATGATTCAAAAAAATTCAATACCAAATATCTAAAGCACAATAAAACATTCAATATTTGACAGCGAGCAAAACTTCAAAAAGATCAATAAAGAAAAAAATTGCATCATTTATTTATTAGACAGGATTTCCTACTGACAGATCAATATTGCAATATAAAGTCAGCTTCTATATACAGACATGTTTAATTTAATTGCCTATTCGAAACATTCGAGTACTTCATAGCTGATGTTTATGCAATGATTTGTCAGAATATCTTTATATGACACATAATTTATTTCCAAGATCAAGCAGCTTCATGCTGTTAGATTTCATTCATGAATTTATTTGAGAATTGTTGAAGTTATGACTAGAATTACATAATAAAAATCTAATTAGACTCAGGGTTGTCGATAAATTGCACTAGCGGACATTTAGTTATTACGAGACGAATGGGACATGAAACCAAATAAAATTCTTTAACTTCTCGTTGATTAATTCACAGCCAACTTTCCTCAAATATTTTTCACTACGCTTCTGGACAGTAAACTCTCGAAACATTTTTTGTGATCTCGAAGACTTTTATTTATTTTATATTTACGTTAAATGGTCTCTGGACAGAATCATCTTTCAAAAAAAAAAACTCATCAGCATGTTGCTTAAAATTCTAATGCAATTTGTGTCGAGTTGAAAAATTACTGAATTTAGGGAAAAAATTATAAATGAAGATGTAATAAATCAATGGAGACGATTTTTTAAGTTTCAATCTATCGCAATGTTTATTTTGTGCTTGGTCTTTATAAACGAGAATAAATAAATTAGCACAGCAATATCCATACGAACGGTATGAAACACATAAAATTTAATTTTCAATATTTCTCCTCATCAATCTGCAAAAATAAAAGCAAGAAGAGCGATGAGTAAATGTAAATATTTGCATTGGAAGTGTAGTAAAAACAATCTCAAGTCGCGTGTTTATCCACAACAATGAATAAAGAACATTATTCATCATTTTGTATGCTGTACACGATACCAAACATTTCAATTCTCCTCCCAATCAATTTACTTGTTGATTTTAATCACCAAGTCTGAATATGCCGTTGACAATGAGATCCGATGAATGATTTACTTTCACAATGTACAATAAGAAGAAGTAAATTATTTTTCTGATTTGATGGAATAAGAATTTAATTTTAAAATCACTCAATTGATGCATTAAGAGTGACTTCTCATTGATTTATGAATTTTTGCATGAAAATATAAAAATTCATTTCAATGAACAAGCAACAATTTATTTTTAGCACACACACATGTTGCAGTCGCATTTCAAATAATGCAACTATTTTTGTTTGACTATTCCACATTTGGCATACGCGTTTGTGTCTATTTTAAATGCATTTCCTAATAATAATAATAATAATAATAATTTCCTTTTACACACAACATTAATTTGTAATTTCAATTAACAAGTAATAAAAAAAAGTTTCGCAACATTCCGCTAATTCCAATTGACAACTAATAAATTCATTGAATATCCATACTTAATAATAAGTGGCGCTATTCACACTATATTGATATTTTATGCTGCCAGATCCGAACGCAACGAGCTCAAAACACAAACTAAAATCAAAATTGCACACAGCTGAAATTTTTATGCTCATTTTTTTTGCGATTCTGAGAGGAATGCTTAGCTACTCTTGATGCAATAAATGTGTAGCATGTGAATTTTTTGATCGAGTTGATACTTTTTTTTTCTGCAATAAAGCACCGCACGTGCATTCGAGAAAGAGAAAAAATAAATAAATTGATGAGATTTTAATTGAGTTTATTGTGACAAAAAATGAACAAAAATCTATTCAGATGTGTTCAAGTATAAAAAGTTTACAGACGTGAACTTATTTCCATAACAATAAGCATTTGCATACATTTGTCATGAAAACTCTCTTAAAAAGGAAAATTCATTATTGAGTTCATGACACGTACATAGATTTAGCGAAACAAAAAAATTGTTTGAGTGACAGATCGCATCGAAGCAGGATTAAATTAGCTGTGTTGACAGAATTTAATGATAAATTAAGGATCGTACAAAACTACACGAAATACAGCTTTGACACAAATTATAGTCCATGACCAGACTTAAACCAATAAAATTCCACTTCAAGGCAAACTCTCACTCAAATCAATTAAAAACCAATTTTAAACTATTTGGGACTGGACCCAATTAAGGAAGAATGATACTCTTGTAAATGCTGCTGGCTGATTTGCTCCACAATTTCCTGGATGGATTCTTACCAGACCAGCAAGATATGGTTGCCGTCTGTACATTCCAATTGCTGGACTTCCTAAATCACCGAAACAAACATTTGATCGCTCTTCTCGATCTTCACCACAGAATGCTTGGTCAGTTTCAGCAATAAAGAATCGTCTGCACCTTTCATCTGAAACTACTCGTTGATAACTTCTATAGAGGAAAGTCGATGGCACTTGTGAATTTGCAGTTGACATTCCTAATCCATCAATGTACAATTCTTCATGTTCATATGGCAGCTCAAAGTTTGGTGGTTGAAATAAAGGTGGTAAAGCAATCGGATGAACCTCAGCAGATGGAATAATTGGATTTGTAAGACGAACGATGGCAATGTCAAATGCACGCGTATTTCTATCAAAATTTGGATGTGGCATGACGGTCGCAACATCATGTCGTCTCATCATTTCACGATTATTTCCACCCAAGTACACTTCTACTGGATCCCATCTAAAAATAAAATGAATGAATGACTTACATGATTCTTTTTCGAAATAATTGAATTAATTTTATATATATGATGTCGAAAATTTGGATGATATCATAATGTTAAGAAAATGAGAAACTTTTTACGACTTATAAATTTATGGATTTGAGGATGTACGCTTAAACAAGGAAATCTGTTGCTTCTTCGAATTATCATACAATCATTTTTTTCTTCAGCTTATGATAAATTATTCATTCGCTGTGCATTGCAAGGAAAATTTCATTTTAATGGATAACACTGAATAATTCTGAAGGATGGTTTGGGTTATGAATCGTTTGTGCTGAGCGTTTTATGTGGTAGTGAAATTTCCTTTGATATAAATTTGTCATTCCCAAAAGGACACAACATGTTAAATAATAAAATCACAAAAGTTTTAAACTTACGGCGCAACAACTGTCGCAATTGTGAGAATATGCTGATTACTGACCAACGCCCCACCTCCCCAAGCAGAATTTCTGCCTGAAAAGAATCTAATATACGCAAAATAAGGCGCAACAGGTGATCTTATTCCATTTATTATATATGGTGTGATTTGTGGCTTCTGTGACTGAACACTTAAAATACCACAGAATGCCAATAAAATTAGAAGCTTCATGTCTTCAACTTATCACTATCACTGCAAATTAAAAATGAGTTAAAATTTCTGTTTGAACATCGGGTTATATATATAATGGTTTGAGCTGTCTTAAATAATTGATTTTATCAATAATTGATGACTTCGTGTCTGATAAAAGCTGATACAAATTTCCATGAAAAAGATGTGAGCTGTAAAATTCATGACACGTTCTAAACAAAACTGTTGTTTATGTTGCGAAAATGTTTTTTGATTTATTTGATGATTAGAAATTCCATTACGATTGGTAATGAAGGGCAAGGCTAATAAAGTTGTTTTTGATGTCTTTTCATTGTAATTAAATTACATTTTTCATTAATTAATAGTAGACAAACTAAATGTTTTGAGGGTGAAACCCAAACATAACTTCTCATTAGTGGTAAAGAATTTCGAAACTAATTAATGGTTTTTCCGCTTGAATGAATATTTTATTATCATGGAGCTAAAGTTCCAATTATTATTTCTGTTTTCAAGTCTTCTAATGATTTACATGAAGTATCTATTTAGCATAAAACAAATTTTGTCAGAATTTATGAATTTAAAATTTTTCTTTATCATTAAAATCTTTTGAAAGCAAAATTTATCTACTTCCGGGAAATATTTATTAGGTTTGTGAATGGATATAAAATTGTAAAATTCTCTGGAGTACTGTAAATTAAATTTCAGAAGGTTCATGAATTTCTTGACTTCTTTTGGTGAATTTGAATGGTGCCTCACACATTTTATGTATCCTTTCCTGTTGAAAGGCAGAAAAATGTTTGATGGAACAAAATTCTTAGGACATTTACATATTTCACTTGAATCTTGTTTCTCAAAGTGATTGCTAAGGGCTTGTAGGTAAATTAGATTCTTGGATGTGCTTTTTTTGGCATAATAAATAAAGAACCTGAAATTCTAAGAAATTAGACACTTTCAAGCATTTAGAGTATTTCAATAACCTCATTCCACCTGAAAAATGTGTAATTAATCATCAGAACAGTAATTGAATGAAACGTAAAGTTTTAATAGACATCCAACACAGAAATATTTTCATAAAATTTATTAAATATTAACAATAATCATCTCAATAATTAAACGTCCTCATACTCCTGTCTCTTCTCGTATCCATGAAATATAAGGCATAACACGTGTATAAAGAGACGGCAAACTAGGAATAGCTGTTGACTGAAAACATCTAGGCATTGATGCAATCCCAACGAGAAATTCTATGCCACGATGAAGAACTGTAAATCCACCGCCAATATCTTGTTGACAAAAATCAGAACGACGAGAAAAATCTTCAGCACAAAATGATGAATTTGCGGAAGTATTTGGATAAACAGAAGTGCAAAAGGTTTCGTTGTTTACTCGAACAAATGCACCTTCCAGTGTTTCTGTGGAAACGTGTCATTTATTATGACATGATTTAAATGGAAAAAATAAGTTTTACACTATTTTACCTGAACCAGCTTGTTGATTCGTCATTGCATTTCCACCATAACCTAAAATTACTCCCTGAATATTCTCAGCCAAATAAAATAATTTATCATCAGTTGGAAGTGCTATTGGGCGTATCAATACATCGAATCTAATAGTTTGTGCTAATACAACAATTCCAATATCATTTGTCCTTGGATTGTGTAAATATTGAGGATGTTGAATGACTCGTTGAGTTGAAAATACTCTTTGAGATGTTCTCGTATTTCCACCAGCATGAACATTGATCACACGATTGTTTGGTTGGAGTGTTGAACCAGCACACAAAACATGTTGATAGCTTATTAGTGACCCACCTGACACAAATAATGCTGGAATTCCTTCTGTTGCGACATTTATTCTCACAAAATATGGAGCTGGAATATTCTCAAATGGCTGACCCGCAAATATTGCATTTGTGAACTAAATGACGTAAAAAAATAAAAAGAAGTCATAAAGTGTAAAATTTTGAAGAAAGAGACTTACGGCAATGAATGAAGTCAATAAAACAATTGAGGTGATTATTTTCATGTCGACACCTTCACTCCGTAGTACAACTTGAAATGAATTGAGGAAACTTCTTGAGCTACTGTGCCTCTTATAATTCATTAAAATTGTCTAAAAACTTCTTATCAGTGATTTTTTTGCTACGCGAAATTTAATCAATATTGGTAAAATCAATCGGAAAAAGACAGTTGACATGTGATAAGACTCATAAAAATTATCAATACAAGAAGAAGAATTCTCGCTGTTAGCATGAAAAACAAGAGTAATTTTATGTTTATGACTAATTAAAGTGACATCTAACATAGACCAACAATGAATTTTGTGGAATGTTTAGAAAGGTTGGTTAATGTCAAAAAGTTGTACCGTCAAATGAATCTGAGGAATTTTGGAATTCTAACCTTAACCAAACTCATGTGCAGAAAGGTCTAGAAAATAAAAAAAAAATTATATTTCATTACCAACGATTTAATTTCCACAAAAAAATACATTTATAGAAATAAGAAATGGAATGAAAGCTTTAAGAATTTAAAGAATTTTTTCAAAATGTAATTTATCATGAGGCGCCACATTAACTCATGTCATGCAATACAAAAATTATGTAGGAAATCAAAAAATATAGGTGTTTGTGAATAAAACCTTATTTTTTACGGCAGATCTAATTTGCTTCCTCTTTTTCTTGCCTTTTTATCGATATTACTGTAATGTGCTTACATGAAAAACTGGGAAAAAAAACTCAATTTAAAGCTAGTCTTGTTGAAAACCTTTGTTCTTTTATAGGATAAAGAAAGGGGAGAAATACCAAAGGGATTTAAACTTGTTATTTTGCTTTTAACCACCACTTTAATAGCTTACCATTTGGATTTTGCATGTTTATAGTTTTTTTTCTTAATAACAGAGATCGAAGCCGATTTTTTCGGCTTAACTCAATTTTTGATTTTTTTGATAGAAAAGAGCCATTTAACTACCAATTTAAGTATTTAAATTGAACTTTACATGTTTTACTATGATTCTGTGTAATATTTTGTCAGCATGTAGCTATAGTAATCTCAGAATTTCAAATTAGTCGATGATAAGCCGATCGGCTTAAATTTCAGCTTATCATCGGCTAAATTGAAATTCTGAGCTCACTATAGCAACATGCTGACAAAATATTACACAGAATCATAGTAAAACATGTAAAGTTCAATTTAAATACTTGAAATAAGTGTTAAATGGCTTTTTTCTATCAAAAAAATCAAAAATTGAGTTGAGTCGAAAAAATCGGCTTCGATCTCTGCTTAATAATATATACTTATTACTTCCAAATTGCATTGTTAAATCATGTTATATGCCACTTTGTGAGCTCAGTGGCGGAATGGTTTAGTACTTTGGTACCTAATTATTGCAACACACAGCAATCATGGGTTCGAGACTTGTCCCTTTTCGAAATAAAGGTTTTAGAATGAGGCTCACAGCCTTCCTTTGTAAGCTTGTGGTTCGGATCCTATTATAAACTGTAGATCTAGGTTTGAGCAGGAGGTCTGGCGAACTCTCTCTCTTGTTAAACTATCATCTAGCCATGTAACGCATTGAACGCGCAGCTATGGATCTTAAGGTCTGAATGCTAAAGTTTTTTTTTTTATCACATTTTAATCGTTTTTTAAAAAATTAGAATTCAAGAAGTAAAACAACTGTTCAAAAACAAAAATAAAATCCAATTCAATGAACTTTTCATACAACAGTAGAGTACTCATAACATGAGTCTAACACCTTCCCTAAAAAAATTTATTCATGAGAAGTTTAAAGCTAACAATATTAAAATAATTTTTGCCTAACATCCATACGAGAAAGAAGCTTATTCATTCGAATATGAGAAATCTTTCTCACATGGATGTGGGCATGAGCTTCAAAGTAAATATTTTCCCATTATTTGTAAGACGAAAGATGAGATGAATTTTTAGAATATAAATATTTTTCTGTATCTTTATTTAGCATATTTGTACACGCAATCTAGACTGTGTGGGCTTACAATTTAAATGTATAATATGTCATTTCAGATGAAGATATTCAACATTTTGTTTTGTAAAACAATATAATCTACTTAGAAATCATTATGTGAATTATTCAAACACCCGTTTCTGATCTAATCCACTCTCGAAAGCTTATAACCGGCATATAAGTACTGGCAAAATTACTGCAACCCGGCAAAGAAGCAATGCCAACCTTTTTAAAGACAAAAGATATAAAAAGAAGAAAAAAAAAACATTATGAATGTAATTAGAATTTATGAAAGAGCCTTACCAAAAACTCAGTTCCTCTAGACGTAACAGTGAAGGGTCCACCCTAATTAATTATAATTAAGATAACAACAGAATGAAGAAAATTAGCGCAATGACAATCGAAAAGGTGTTTAATATTATTATTACCTGATCCCCGAGGCAAAAATTGCTTCTTCTTGTTCTATCACCGCCACAGAAGAGCTCTAGATTGTCGCTATTTGGATATGCTTGAGCACATTCGAGATCGGAAAGAATGCGAACGTGTGCAGCTTGTAAATTATCAAGACCTTGACTTCCACTTGAAGTCTCACCGGCATATCCCAGCATCAATCCTTGCGTGTTTGTTGAATTGAGATAAGGAAATGGAGACATGAAAATTGGAGCTATGTTGGAAGTCATCTCGACAGGAGCATTCATGAATATAATTCCAATGTCGAAAACTCTCATATTGTTTTGCATTTGATAATTTGGATGAGCAATTGCACGTGCTGCAAGAAAAAGCCTGTGAAGTCTTCTTGAATTTGAGCCAAGACCAATTCTCCAATTCTGAAAACTGTTCATGAAAACATTGATACAAATTACATATATATAAGCAACTAAATCCCTTAATATTACCCTTGAATGTTAGCAGCACATGTAAGTACGTGTTGGAAACTTATCAATACTCCACCTCCATATCCACTTCCCTGAGCGTTAGCAAATTCAACATAAGCATAGTATGGTTGATGTTCTGATACTTCTGAATTTATCATCGCATTTGACTTCTAGGAAAGGAAATGAAATAAAATGTAGAAACAGAAAAGCAAAAAAGGAGTCAAAAGGATTTGAAATCAAGATAAGAAAGTTTCAAGATGAAAAAAAAAACTCGAAAGTTGATTTTGCGGGTTTTGAAATCTTGTTGCAACTTTTTGCAGAAGATGAACTTTTTTAATAAAATTAAATTCAATTTTGATGACATTTGTTTTTGGAGTTTGGTAAATAAAACATTGAATTCAGTAAATGTTAGAAAAACTCGACAAAAACGTCCTCAAAATAAGTGAAAAATCTAGAAGTTTGTTTTCAAAAATTTGCAACAAAAAGTAAACCAATATATTCGAAAACTTTGTAATTAAGCCATAAATTGCTGGCTTATGAGTGTCAAAAATGTGCACCACATACAGTGGTTTATTCAAAATGCCTTAAGAAGAATTGTGTCACATAAAAGAAAAACATTTTCACTTTTCTATTATTTAAATAACAATTTAACTACAAAATTGCACAAAGTTGATATTAAGATTAATCTTGATTGGATAATACGAACCATAACCAAAATGGTTAAGAAAAAAATAATTAAACTCTGGAACTTCATTCTTTTAACGTTCTTGTTTGTAAACTAAAATAAATGGTGAGCTGTAGATGGGAATTTATAATTTTAACCGTCACCACATACACCACATTTAATCAATTATAAGCTGTCATTACCTAAAGATAAGGTTTTGTTGTTGTTTTTACTCAAAGCAATAAATCAAAAATATATAGCACAGCATAATTACTATGATCCAATTAGTAGTAAATTTGTGAGTATGTCAAAACAAAAATAAGAAGTTTATATTTAGTTTACAAAAGCATTCATTCATGCGTACCTCATTAGATGATATAGAAAAAAAACTAACTGTGTACAAAATTAATAAGAAATTTAATTAAGTCAACAAATGAAGTTCGTCATTCAGTTAATTTTAAATGATTTACGTTAAAGCTTTCAAGTGCTTTGTCACATTTTCTATCCTGCGCATGCGATGGAAGAAGTAACAAAAAGTTTTAACAAGAATCCTTTCACATTCCAACAATGTGCTCGTGGAAATTCAGTGGCGTAGAAAAGCTAGATACAGATTGTGACTGGCTTTTGCATGCTGGGGAGCAGCAACTTGAGAGAAACAAATCTTAAATTTTTCATGTCATATGCCATTTATTCTCAAACTTTGATTCGTGATTCACCACCATGTCAACGAGTTTCTAGTGTCAGTTTCGAAAAAATTAGGGAACCACTTTTATAGACGGATAGAAGTGCAAAAAAATTATTGTTTACAGAATTTACCTTTAAATATTATTTCATCCAAGCTTTTGTCGCCCTTTAAAAAACATTCCAGTTGCTTCTTCTTTTTACAATTATTTAGTAAACTTTTCCAGTAGTAACAGAAATGTTTTGAACCAAAACTCACAGGACATGATTGGAAAACGATAACAGTTGAACATTTTGTGTTCGAGCAGCTATAAACGAGGTCAGAGCTCCCAGTGAAAATTATAATAGAATAAATGTTTTAGATTCTAAATATATATTTCAATATTTTTCGTGACGACCAGTAAATTAAATTAATTTAATGCAGAAAAGATAAAATAAATTCTCAATGGAGATATTAAACTGATTTCGAGCTAGTGTTAAATTGAAAAAAAGGAATATCACCACAATCAAATAGAATATTTTTACATTTACGTAAATATTGATTTAAAAAATAAAAAAATCAGTGCTATATATCGTGCATATGTCCTTGTTGGATTTATTGGATATTAAAAAGCAAACAGTCCACTAAACTGTAAAGGATAGAAAGGTAAAGGAAATGAAACATTTATTATAGATGTAGCGTTGATTACTTAAGAAATCGTGTTATAGCCATAAGGCACACATCTTTATAGAAAATACTTTTCCCTTAGACATTAAGTTAAGTGTACGAAAAGTAAGAGAAGATATAAAATGTTCAAAAATGGATAGACAATGTTCATAATCGTAATGATGTCTGAGCATACATATTTCTCCTTTGTGAATGCTCAACATAATGTGAAAAATTGCGTTAAGAAATTTTCTTCTGCTCGCTTTTATGTCAATTGAGGAAATTTTACATTATCATGCCTCGCTTTAGATTTTACCTCCATTACATCATGCTTGGGAGAAGTCATCGTACATTTCTTAGATTTCATTTGCTTTAGATTGAAAGTGCTTGACTTCTTCACAAAAATAATTCAATGAAATGGCTGGATGTAACATTATTCGAAAAATCATCATAAATATTAAGACGAAGAGATAATATTGAAGATCTTTTAATGGCTTCTTCAAACTCACTGTACCTGAAACAAGTTTTATTACAAGAGATTTATGCGAGAAAGATTTTCATAAAATTTAAATACAATTAAAGTAAAACGAGCATTTAAAGAGAGATATTTTATGTTCAGAGGTGATTGAAGTCTTACAAGTTGAAATCTGCTTAAGGACTTTCTTTATGAATTTCTATTGAATTTTTAAAGAGAACAAAAAAAAAGCAAAAATGACTATGCATTATTCACATAATGTTCGTGCTTATATATATAACTTTTATTTCCTAAAAGTCCTTAAGGGGACGTTTACTTATTAGGTTATTAAGAAAAACGACTCTTTAGACCTCGTTACAAATTTTGTAAAGTAAAAACGGAATAAAGGAACCACTCTTAATTTAAATTAGTCTGTTAACATTCTAGCCGTAAGGCAGTTTTAGAAATGCAGAAAATTATAATGAGATTGACTAAAAATACTTCTGTGGAAATGTTGGCGTGATTTTTAATGAGACGGATTGGATTTAATGCCTAATGGATTTTTCAAATTCGTACTTAAAGGTCCTTCATTAGGTTCATTATAGTTTTAGCCTTAATTCATTAATGTTTTGAGACTAATAAACGTTAATCATTAAGATTATACCACAAAATTTAGGGTTGATGAAAATCATTTCATCAATCTTGCTCACTTTTGACGTTTTCTCTTTTAAACCCCACTCCCTTTGTATAAACAGTTCAAGCTCTTAGCAAATTCATACATTTTTATTTGCTGTAGTCTAAAACTCTAAATAAATTTTGTTTAAAATGTATAGACTCCCTCGTTTGTATTTTATGTATGTGAAAAGTACGTGCAGAAAAAAATTTGTTCAGCGATTAAAAAAATCCCCTGAAATTTTTTCACGCAACTCTTAAATGTTTTACTCCTTTTTGTGTAAATTACCTCAGACCATTTTATTCATCAAACTTTTTTCTGCCTAATTAGCTCATTTTCTGTTGCAAATTGAACAATTTGGTCATATTAAGCAGGTGTATTTTACTTCCTTTATTGGATAGAAGATTTCGACCCAAAAAATGTTTAAGTTCAAAATCGTTTCAAGTCCAAATAAAAGGATATCAAACAGAATTGAATGAAATGGCAAAAAGGATGATCTATTATACGTATACAGAACGTAATGTTCAGCAAGTATATTCCAATGAATTGTGTACAAATACATTAAAATTTCATAATTTTGCTCATGTAATCCTTTCGGAAAAAGTTCCAATCAAATTATTTTTTTATTCGTTTCTATTCTGTACAGCGTACCCAAAATATTGATAAGAGATAACAACAATAGCTTTTAAAATTAATGAGCCACTTGTTTTATAAAGCATATATGGTCTTTTTAATGGAAAGCAACGTACGCTGCTGTATTTGGCATGTTTAATAATTGAATTTTTTAATTCTTTAAATAAGCCTTTTCATTAAATGTTTAAAGTTTTTCGAGGGAACTCCTTTGACATTGCATACTTTCCTTAAATATCATATCTTGTACTGTAGATAAAAAAATATAAAATGACAAGTCGCGTGTCTCGATCGATATAAGACTGTTTATAGCAAAGACTTTCGCATTATTTCCCATAACAACATCAAACATTATTTTTAATTAAATATGGATGTATAAATATAGCAAATCAATATAAAATTTATTGCAAATTCCAACGCGACATTAAACGGATCAAAAGACTGTGAAATAAATAAATAGAAGATTTTGCTGATATTATTAAAGAATAATAGAATGATATCATAAAAATACTTCAATTCCATAAAAATTTATGAAAAAAATCACAATGTGTTTACGTTTAATATAAATTTTTTGGTAGCACGAAAATGCTAAAACGTTTACAATCCTACCTTCAAGTCACCTACCTGTCAAAACAGAGAAAATTTATTGTGTGATATTATCGACATTTGTAATTCTGACGAAAAAAATTTACTTTTGCCTCCCATAAAATATTCACCTTTAATTTACGTTGAAATATCATGACTGCACGTGAAGTAACTTTGGATTCACTATCTTTGTTTATCAGTGTTGTGAAATCTGATAAATGACGGATTGTTTGGAAAGAAAGAACAAACTTTGAAACTGTTATTGATCTTAGCACTAAAAGTAAATAATAGTTTTGGGGCTGCGTTCTAGGGCTCCTTCTAGGTAGCCTCAAAAATTGATTAAACGAGAACATTTAAGATCTTAGATTTCTCATAAGAACATAAATTGCAACTCTGCTCCAAGCAAAAATTTCTTTTGTCTCAACTAATATTAGTCTTAAGTAAACCTCACAGAATTCAGCAGAACTACAGAAAGTAGGAGAGAATGAATTCATGAATTTTTAATTATAAAAAGCATACGATGTACAAAAACAGAACAAAATAAATCTAGGCGGAAATAACACAAAGTGTAATGGGAATAGAGTTAAAGAAAATATTTCTAGGATTATGTTAGTAAAATATTCATCAAATTATTACTCAGAAGTACATCGCTAGCGGCAATAGAAATTACCAAAGAGATTCAGTTACAAAAGAAAATGAATTTCAATGCTGTTGTTTGGAAAATTCGGTTGTATTTTAATGGTCTGAGGTTTGAAAAATTCATTTAATGGTTCCTAAAATTTTTCACATCATCTGTCGTACGGAAAAAATGTCCTGAGAATTGATATTGAATGAACATGAAATCCAATCTCTGGAGAAGAATTTTCAACAAAAAAATTCTTAAGAAAGAATATTTTTAGAATATTTTGTGGTTCTTGTAATTTTGTGTTTAGGGTTTACAAGTCCTTAATTTTTTTTACCATTTTATTAAATTTTATGAAATTTTATTGAATTATTTCAATGGTTGAGTTTATTTTTGGACAAATCATTTCTTTTATGGAAACAGTTCTTTAAATTTAATTTGATTTTTGGACAAATTATTTCTTTTATGGAAACAGTTCTTTAAATTTGAAATCAATCAGTTTTTGGAGCATTTAATTCAGCGATAAGAAATGAAATGATTTTTAATAAAATTCCAAATTTATCCTTTTCTGAGAATTCAAATACACAAATGCATTCAAAGAATTTTGCTTTACAGCCTTAATTCCAATCGAAAAAGATCATAACCATTTCCGTAACATCGAATTTTTTTTGACATCTCAATACCTATAAATAAGAGCAGAGGATTTCTTTCATGTCAACATAAAAAACCTTAAAGCTTACAATTCACAGAAAAATGAACTGCAAAACATGTCAGCAGATGTCACATAAAATATCAAAAATACTGAAATGAGCTTCACTCGAGGGCTTGGCATTTAAACTAATTACAAATTTCAAAATGACACAAAACATCTTAGACATTTCCAACGTACCGTACGAAAATATAACATAATAAGACTGATGTAGATATAATTTTATATCCTTTGTAGAAACTTTCAAAGTAAAGAAAACGAAAAAAATAACCTTTTACACATTAGCAAAATAAAATATCGATAAAACATTCGTACATCCATCCTTCTATGTATTATTTTCTCACTATGTTGCATTAGCCCTCATGAGAAAAAGGAACGTTATAAAAATACTATGAAGTAATTTTTGAACATGGTTTCTGATGTTTAACTGTGATTTAAAGCGCTTTATTTTTGAAAATAGGGTAAATGACCTTGAAATTTGCGCATTTTCACACATGAAATTTTCATTTGCTTCAATCTCTTCGGAGGATTGTAACTGAGTCCAACTAATGGTCTTGAAATGCAGGGAATCAAAGATATTTTCTTCTTTATATGTGTAAAGGAAGCTCTGCTGCGTCAATGCAGAGAAATTTGACTTTTTAAGTTGAACTTTGAAATTTGCGCAGAAAACTTTGAAATTTGCGCAAAAAAATCTTAAAATTTGCGCAATTTTTCAGTGGCAATCTTTGACATATTTTAAAGAAAAATGTGTAAACAAACATTTTTCTTTACATTAATTTGGTGCATCAACTCTAAATTCAAGCAAAAAATGGAGCCATGGATTTAAATTTTTAAGAACTTTTTGATCAAGAATTTCTACAAGAAAGAATGTTTTATTTTGTGGTTGGTGTATATGTGGCTAGCTCGTTCATATTCATGTCAAGAAGAGACATCAAGAAAAACATGTCTTGAAAATTTATTTCAAGCCCTGACAAGAACAGTTCAAAACTCACATATCAAATATCAAACAAATGTCAATTTTAAAGCACTTCTAAATGTCAGGATTTATTTATAACATATCAAATAAACAAAAAATATTTTAAGCATTAAACATATTTTTGTCTCCATTCTTTA
Source organism: Chironomus riparius (assembly GCA_917627325.4). NCBI lineage: Eukaryota > Metazoa > Arthropoda > Insecta > Diptera > Chironomidae > Chironomus > Chironomus riparius. Next base: position 30,614,177 of record OU895879.1, read on the forward strand.
TTAACTGATGACTTTCCATACTTAAACAGGACCTTCATGGATGTTTCCTTGAAGTGCTCAAATTTGATCATTTTTGACGGTTTTCTTGACTTTTGCTGGCGTTTTTATTGAAATAAATATTTAGAAATCATTTGCATAATTTTTGTCCTATGTCCTCATATCCATTTCATCAACAATCCTTCTAAAATCCTCATTTTTGGATTTAAATATTAATTAATGTTGACAAAATTTTCTGTCGATTTCTACGATACAAAGTGCGCAAATTTCAAAATTTTCAGAAAATTTTGCGCAAAATTCAAGGTTCAAAAATGGGAACTTTTAAAATGGAATTTTAAAGCAGTTCTACTCATCCTTTTGAATTTGCACCATCAAAATAATTTGAAGCAACGTCAGATCTTCATTTTTTGGTACCAAAACCCCAACTAAATCTATCACATACATCCCAAAATCAAATTTTTAACAAATATTTTTTTTGTATGGGTTTTTTCGGGTGCAAATTATTGAGCTTCCTAATGGTTTAATATCACTAAAAATGATGCAAAAACATCTGCGCTGGTGTTCTACAAACATTTCCCATTGATCGTCTGAACAGAAGTGACATTTTTACATATAATTTTAAAATTTTCGTTTTCATACGAGTGCGCAAATTTCAAGGGTGCGCAAATTTCAAAGTCATTTACCCTAGTTAAAAATGCTGTTTGAGAGATTTTAAAAAAGTTTTAAGTTGCCAATTTCTTTTACATTTGTCTACACAAAAACTTAGCCAAAAAGTAAAAGTCAGCATAACTTTTTGTATAAAAATAAGCCATATAAAATTGAGAAGTCTGACTCAACAGAGAAATAAATTAGGAAGGGCCAATGGATATGTATTGAGAACCAGATGTAAAAGGTGTAGATACAGGCAATAAATTTGATATCGTCCATTAAATAAATGTCGGAATAAGAAAGGAAAGACTTTAAATTATTAAATTTAATTTCCCTGACAATTGATACAAATGGAATCTCAGATGGATGTAGCCAAAAGGAGGAAAATAAGTAGTTACATGAAAAAAATTTTATTAAGTTATATTTTTTTATTGCCCTTTGTAGATAAGTTGTACGAGAAATACATTAATTTTATCATGAATGAATTTTTTGAACCTTCTATAATAGTATTACTTCTTATTTTTATGTTGTTCTCTGATTTACCTCTACATTCTATCTACACGCAAAAGCTTTCTGTGGTCATCATATGTAACAACCAAAGTCACGTCATGAATTTATTGGTGTCATATAAAACGAAGTGAAATATCTCTTTCTGAAAAGTTTAGCAGCCATCCTTTGCATGAATCCATTAGCAAATTTATTCTGATTTTTGAAGGGTGTGGACTTTATCAAAATGATCAAAAATGATAATTAGAGTTAATGAATTGAGTAAAAGTTGAATATTTTTAATTTGATTTAAGGTTCATTTTAGCATTTATGCTGTATTTTATTCATTTTTTAGCTTGCTAATAATGAGCGATTATTTGGGTTCCTCATTGAATTACCAGGCTTGGAAACTATCCCAAATATCCGATTTATCCAAAAAAATATCCAAATCCGAATCCCGGCATATGTGCGATAATAAAGAAATCCAAAAGAATCCTCAGTGTATTGAACATAGTTCTAGGATTCGGTGGGAAAATTCATTTTAAATGCATTCAAGATCAGAGATTATTTTGGATATGTTTGGGATATTTAGCAGAGTTTCTACGACTTGTTAAAATATACAAGATGAATAGCCATTTTCGAAGCATGACGTAAAAATTGAGAGCAAGAATAATTGAAAAATTTGAGAAAACTTTTTCTTTAGGCTGCAGTAAAACTTTTGATTGAACAATGTCCATCAACTTGTGAGTAATGATGCTGCAAAAAACTGATTGAATTGAGTTAAAATAAAACAAGAATTTTTTAAGCTTGGATTTTTTTAAATTAAATTTAGAAGGACATTTTGAAGGAATCAAGGGGATAATAAAGTTTTAGATTAATAGGACTATTCATCTTATAAGAGTTTAAAACTGTAAGCCTCAACTTCATTGCTAAAATGTTGACAATACATTTCACACCGATAATCATCGTTTTAAAACCTGTCATAATCAACTTAACAATCATGTTCTGATGTGTTACTGATAACCGCATGAATGCTTAAATAAATCATCAAATTTGAGAATCTACCATTGCGATATATCGCTAGAAGCTCTCTTATTACATTTCGCGTTATCTTTATGTCTGCCACATTCCTCATTTCTTGCCGTAATTGGATTTTTTTTCTCCCATACCTTTTCTTCTTATGCGTGTTCGTCTATTATCATTTCAGTTTGAAAATCGAGCAGTATCATTCATGTAGCAAGAAATGTGCGTCAAGACGAAAGGTACAAATTTTTAGGGACTATCACAGCAATAAATGAAAACTCAATTGGATACAAACGAAGTAAAGTAACGATAATACTTTTGCGCACAAAACAATAATTTTTGAACATTTCCTGTTGTGTGCTTTTCTTAATAAGAGCAAAAATGTTTTCACATCTGCCATGATAGAATTATATTATCATCATGCAACCGTTCAATGAGTAAAAATAAGGAGTGAGTAGCGAAACAACAAGTAAGCAAACGGAAGGTTTCTAGCAATAAATTTTTCTCAGTGCACAATAAATATACAACGAGAGGAAAAGAAAGGAAGAAAATTTTCATTTCATTGAGCGTAGAAACGAAGCGTAAATCCTATCAATATGAAATGGATCGATTATTAGCAAATATTTGTTTAATAGCGTGCAAATTTATTTTATGCTACGTTAGGTGTTTTAAATACAACAAGACTGAACCCAACAGTTTGTATAGCTTACGATGTAACATGACAATCGATTTTATGTTTAATCCGTCATCACAAACGTAACTTTTTACTATGTTCGCTTACCCTTTTTGCTCGAGTAACATTTTCCAATTTTCTTTAATTAAAGTTTTTCATCATTTCAAACTTATGTTAAGTTTCATTCTAATATGCTTAAAAGTTTTCGTGCTCAAAACCAATAGCACTACAAAGGGTAAAGTTCCCATTAACATGGAAAACATTTTTTGTGAAGCTTTGCATGCATTGGATGTGGGTATGAACATATTAACAATTTATTATGAAAAGGTGTAAATGATGAAAATAAAAAATTGTGATGACAAGATTTATATTATTTAAGGGGTGGCCGGAGGATAGTCTTGTAAATAAACTAGATTCGAGTTGACTAAGAGTTAAGCTGAACATCTGCTGGGTTTTTCAAAATAAAATAGTTTTTCCTTGTTCAAGTTCTTCTAATATCGACTAAAACTCAGGGGGAAAACTACTTGATGGGTTAAAAAGCGAAATTTTCAATCAAAAAAGGTAAAAAAGGGAAAAAAAGTAAAATTCTCTAATTCTTTAGAATTTTTACCCATTTTTACCTTTTTTACCATTTTTAATATTTTATTTTACCATTTTTAACCATTTTATGATGGGAAATTTCCCATCAAAATTTTTACCATCGAAGTAGTTTTCCCTCTGCTAAAACTGGCAGACATAAGTGATGTCCTCATTCTCTGAAAATGTCTTGTATCCTTACCTGAGTTGACTTTATCAATTTCAAGCTCTAAAATCGAAGCTTTATTTGATTTAAGGTTAGAGTTTGATGAATTACTTAAAAGTTTTTTTACGAAAAATTACACTCGATAGGCTTCCAAACATAAAAAGGTTATTTTTACTATAAAACATGTCAATTTTCTCCTTAAAAAAACATCACAAAATCAATCTTAATTTTTCAGAAGATTTAAGAAATGAAAAAGGTTTCTCAAAAATGACTAAACTCAAAATCAATATCTAATATTGTGTGGTTCTGAATATATCTGTCAAGAACAGTTCAAGGTTGAATGTAAATATAGTTTTAAAACAGAAAAGAGCACTGAAGACATCAGGCAGATAACATCAAAAAGGCAAAAAAAAATTGTTCAAAAGATCGCGGAGGATGTAATGAGTTCCTACCCTCCAGATATGTATGCTTCTTTCTAGAGAATCTTCAAAGATTTCTAAACGAGAACATTTTATGTTAAAAAAAGAAGTCCGATAATTGACATTGCCTAATTCAGGGTCAATTTCAACTCATTGAACATCCTTATTGAGTTTTTATGTCTTCTCAACAGCTTTTTTGTTTACCATTCTTTATCAAATAAAATCTTTCTTCGTCTTTTGATGATTAATACGAAAAAAAGATTTTCATTCAAATTCAATTGATTGAACGTGATATTTTATTGTAATATGGAAAGTTCTATTTCTGAGCAATTTCACATTCAATAAGACATCCCACAAGATATTCTTTACATCAATTGTAGCCAGGGGCGTAGCCAGGGGGGGGGGCATAGGGGGCCCGGGCCCCCCTTACGAAAATCTGACAATTGTTTTATTAAGTATTTATAGAGAAGAACCAGTTAATGTAGAGGAAGTGATGAAAGAAATTTCAAAATCACCACGAAAAATTAAATTTAATGTATGAATAATAAGTTAAATATTTAAACTTATGAAGAATGAATATAAATTTAAGGATACAAAATAACGGTTTTTTTAATTTTCGAAAATGGGGCCCCCCTTAAAAATTTTCTGGCTACGCCCCTGATTGTAGCCATTGAATTTCTCTTAGCATCAGTGATTCTCACACTTTGCTCCACAGAGCAATACTATTACCAAGAAAATCCTAAGTGTGTCGAAAATAGCTGCTGAGGTGCCAAATAATGAATAACTGGTGTTTTATTGCTCCGTGGGCTAAAAAGTTTAAGAAACTCTGTCTTAGATAATGGAAATCTTATATAAAATAGGCTAGCATCAAGAAAAGAAAATTTAATTTTATCTTAAATGTTATTTTTTCATTCCTTTTTTTCACAGCTGAGTGGCATAAAAGTGAAAGTTTTGAAAACCGTTGAAGAGTGAGAATAAGCAATTATTGAACAATTGAGAGCTCAATACTCAGCTTGAAATTTAGTAGCAATAAAAAATGGCATCAGTGGGATTTAAAGAGCCAGAAAAGCCACATAAGGCTTCGTTAAACTTTTCATTGCCACTTGACAGCATGGATGAAGGGGATGATGATCTGAATCAGCGAATCGAGGACTTTAAATATCATAATAAAGACGATGTGGACGAGCTTAGAAAATGTATACATGAGGTGCTATGTGAAGCGGAAAAAACAGTGCAGGAGCGACTTGATAGGAAGGCGGTAAGTTGAGAATGTTTATTTTTACATGCTTTAGACATTTGAAGAGAATTTTGGACGGAAAAGATTTTGATTCCTGAACAGCACACATTGAAATGGCAGCCATATGAATAACATTTCAATCTGTGCCAATCGGGTTGTTTTATAAGCTATCAAGATTGAACTTATCAAATTATTGTAACCAGATATTAATTTCAAATATTCACAGCATGAGCCTCAATGTCAATTTTCATTCATTTCAAATCTGTTTATTTTTTCTATTCTTTATGTCGCGTGAATGGTTGACATATATTCACACGCATACTTACAAAAAATGTTATCATGACAACGATCTTCATAATAAAATATGTAATCAGAGTGAGGAAGCGAGAGAAAAGAATTTGAACGCATTCATGTCAGGTTTGAAGGATAAGAATAAGAGAGTAGTTACACGCGCACGAAGTCTCGCCCGCAGTCTTATAGATACAATTTGTAATTGTACAAACAATGTATCAAATCCAATAGCAACGGCAGCAACGCGATTAAGACGACAACAAACAACATTCGAGCGTACGGAACGCAGTGCTAGTACACCAAGGCAACAGACAAGATTTCAAGATTAATGTGGACCATAATAAATTACCATCTTAATAATCTTATCATAAGAGATGATATTCATATAATAAGTATAAGATAACATGTGAATTTTTTTTCTATAAAGATCTTTATTATTACTGTTCTCATCATCTATCCACTTATAAACATTTAAGAACATTTCCTTCACGTTTGATGAGCTTATGATATCATAATGTTGTGAATGGAAAATTGATAGATGATTCCTACATTCCAAATGAAAATTCCATCATACTAGCAGAACATTCCATCTCTCACTACGCATTGTATGTACGTAGTCGGTATATTAAACTTTTCTGTTGATGAAAGATGAATATTTTTATGATGAAGCATCTTTCATTCTTTCCATGCTTTTCATTTTTCATCATTTTAAGGGGCATATTGCCAGAAGCTCTTTATTCATTTTCTCATCTTCTTTCCAAATTCTTTCTCGAGAGTAGAAAAGACGATATTGGCATATTTATTATGAAACTTGTTAGAGATCATTATGGTACCGTCAGGAGATGTTTATACCTGCCCGCCACACCCTTTGAATTTTTTTTTGTTTTCTTGCCACTTCCATCAACGATTCTTTTTTGTATTCTTGTATGATCTAAAAATATAATTTTGTTGATGTAAATTAATGAACTATGAAAAAAAAAGTTTCTAATGAAAATAGTGAGCTTCGAGTGAATAGACTGTATGATATTCACAATAAATAATATGAATATATGAAAAAGGGTTCGGTAGAACTTCAATACAGGAAATATATTTTTATCTAGGGATGATTCAAGGACTTTATAGTTATTTTAAATTCAGTTGATTGAGGAAATGAGAAAAATTCCTTATTTTAAAGGTTTCCTTCAGACAATTTATAGAAAATAAAATACATCTGGTACTTATTCTTCCTTTTTATCGAGTAATCCCGAGAAGTTCGTATTTGATTCGATTGAAAAGGATAAAAATATCTCAAAACCATGTAAAGAACTTACTTAAAATTATTATTTTCTGATTGTAAACTAAAGTGACTCACAAAATATAATTCTGTCAATGACATTACACTCAGTTTGATTAATTCTTTGAAATCTTACTAAACCAGCGTGCAATCTTGCATGCTGATATTTTCAAAGAAGCAAAATCATAAAGTCGCAATATCATGTGATGAATCTGATACTCTACATCTGCTCGAACACTCTCATAACTTATTCAATAAAGGAAGCAATGCATAAAACTTTTCGGGATTTTTCTAATAAAAGATACAAAATATATCAAAAGGAAATCCTCAATAAATAAAAATTTCATAATATAGAATAAAAATATTTTGATTCTTCCACAAAGAAGCAGGAAAAGAAGAGCACCAAAATGAACAAAGAGAAATAAGTTTTTTCGATTAACCCCAAAAAGTTTGTGTTCTGTTTTATCTAACTTAAGGGCAATAAAGCCTTCCATGTAAGCAGTACTTGAAATTCCATAATTTCCTTACTTATACTTTTATATTATTCACATAAGCACATACAATACTTTCACAAGTGTGCTGTTTTCTTCTTGATTTTCTTCTCTCGTAACAAGAACATAAGGGACTTTACATATTCATCATAGAAAAATATTATAGAAGAAAATTTGCATACGTTTAAAAATACGAGAAAAATATAACATGTTGAAAAAGTCTGATTGTTAATGAATACCTAAGAAAATTGGTAAATAAATAAGCATAATGTATAACAATAAAAAAAGAAATTCATCTCTATGTAAAAAATGAATAATCTTCGTATATTAACATGAATGTGAAAAAAAGTTATAGCTCATGCATAAAACATCCATACGTCAGTCGAAAAATGAGGAAGGAAAGAAATTACTTACATACAGCAATGCAGCGTTTAATTGTAAATACGTGAATGTTCTCTTTCTTTCCTTTCCTGGTTTGGTATAAAAAATTGTTTATTTAGCTGTGAAAAGGATTCGAGTAATGAAAAAAAAACCTTTAGAATAAATGATATTTTTTAAGGGCACTGTTTAAGGCTGAAATGATTAATTGTGTGGAAATTCGTAGACAATTAGTTTTGCTCCAAGAATTTTTGGAGGTACCCTTAAAAGGTGAATTTATACAGATGCAATATTTTATGTATTTTTCTGGGTCCTTGACTACCTCTTTTGTTGGTTGCCTGTTATCTTAATTTTTGAATGTTTGAGATTAATTCTCGATTCAATCTTAAAGTGACGATTTCCTAGACGAAAAATTAACAAAATTACACTCTCAAAAAATAATCTTTAATTAAAAAATAATTATGAAATTTCCCTGTTTCTATTTCTGTCTAAGCAGTGCCTGTAACTGAATGATAACATTTTGATTAATTATTTTCAAACAAAAATCATGATTCTAGGTGAAATATAAATGATTAAAAAATAAAAATAAAAAAATTTAAACAAAATATAACAAATTATGATGAAAAGAGATTGGAAACTTCAACATTAATGAATGACAAAGCAAATATTTAAAAACCGCTCCCAAGACAATCAAATAAAAGAAGATATCCTATTCTTATGGATTATGTCACGCACAGAGATTTAATATCTACTTCTGTACTTTCGTGGAACAGAACTGATGTTTTTAGAACTTTGGGATTAAAAAAATGTTTTCAACAACAGCTGGAGATCATAAGAGAAAAAAAAAATACGAAAATTATCTGCCTGAATTTTTTACCACAATTTTTTCAAACAGAAATTTTTATCGTAAAACTTTGTGGATTAACAAGCACATATTGTCGTGTGTATTAAAGAACAAATGGCGTATACATAAATAAGCATTAACAACGGATTTTACTTGATATTAGGCATTAATTTGCGACATAAAAAAGGACAAAAAAAATTATGTCATGTGATGGTGTGGTAAATTTAAGCTTTAATATGACATTTATGATTAATTCACTAAGCACTTGCTGATGTGTTGGATATAAAAATGTTTAACTGGATTAAAAGATCTTCTCATACATATGTCAAATCACGTCTTTTAAAGATTATTTAAGCATTTTTACAAATAACTTTGGCAATTTCAACATCAGTTCTGTTCCATTAAAGGATATCCTCGACTGACGAACTTTAATATAACAAAAACGTACCAAACATAAAATTTAACATCCATTAAGTTGTTTAGGGAATAAACTTAAATATTGTAAATTTTCATAAATAAAACGTCTTCAGTTCAGTAAACATAAACTTTTATATGTGCTGACATAATCAACAATCACTATTCCACTTCAGCAGAGCATGTCGAATTTTATTTGCAAATATAAAAGCTCCAAAAAACATTTTGAAAAGCAATTCAAATAAATATTTTCATTCAATCTATTCCTAATAACAGTCCAAACAAAAATTTTGAGTAACACAATTTTATTTAAGGATAAATTTGTTGGTTTTAGTGCTTTTTAGAAAAAGGTTCAGTGTTCCCACACTTGTGCTACTAGAAATAAATTTTCATTTATTTTCTTTATCCTAATAATATTGATACACAATACACAACTTCATTTCAGGCAATTCAGTAACAAATTTGATCATTCTTGATTTACAATTTTATTTTCTTCTTTAAAGATTTTGCCTCAAACTCACTTCCTTTATTGGATTTTCTTTATCTCTTATTTCTATACAACACATGAAAGAGAATCATAATTTAATGCTGTGTCTTTTCGGCTGCTTGTATCTCATGTGAGTAGATGGAGACATTTGGGAACAAAAATAAGGCGAGGAGCTTGGGACTTGGTTGACTTTCCCCTCCCTGAATTAAAAATTCCTTCATTTTGCTTGGGGGGCTATTAAATTATGACGTCCAAAGGGGGGAGGGGGGGAGGGCAGCAAGAAAAGAACAATAGAAATTCCTAGAAATTTATTGTTTTTTTTTTTTTTAAAATGACTGTTGTTTTTGGACGTCATAAGTGAAGTCCTAGGGAGTAAATCCCAAAAATACCCTAAACGTGTTCATTGAGATAGTTGCAAAAATCTATTAATTTATACCTACGCTCCTGTCAAAAAATATTAGACAAAGTTTTACATAATTGATTGTAAAGTTTACAATTCTTCAAAGTTTTGCAAATTAAAGAGACAGGTTAGAAAACTTTACAATCAATAATCAAGATTTGAATAATGAATCAACAAAATTTATCCTTAAATTAAATTAATTCAGTTTTAAGTAACAAAAATAAAATTCAGGGGCTGAATAAATAAGGTTGAAACTTTAAGCGAGGATGATAACTGTATAATTGTTTGCACTCAAATATAAAATCCACTTATGTTTTAATTACCAGTTGATGTTCTTTATTTTAATGAAAATGTGTAGCCTGGATATTGTCCTTTAGAGCTATAAAAATAATTTCCTGGGATTCATTTATTCAGTTGTAAAATACTGAGTGGGAATGTTCAATGAAAAGTCCTGTTTATTTATAAGATGTGTAGTAAAGAAAATATTAAAATTTTGTAGAAATAATAATGAGAAATCTAATTTTAGTCAGAAAAATTCATTCAGAAAAAATTCACTTACTTTTGAAATTCAAAAAATTTATTCAATTTTACGTTTGTTCTGAGAAATTTTTATTTTGAATTGGTTTCTGTGAATGAATTTCATATTTCTATTTTAAATTCCATTGAAGGAAAAATAATCACATTTAAAGGATATTCGTGATTTCAAATGATTTCCCCAAAGAAGTCTGTTAAATTTAGATTCCGATGAATTGACTCAGTAGGAGGAATCGGTGTTTTGCACAACAAAAATCAATAACTGTCAATCAGTTACTAAAATCTTTAAATTTTCAAAAAAAAAAGTCAAAAATTTTAACTGATCCTGGAAACTTATAAGATTTGGCAAAGGATGCGGAATGATAAATTGGATTCCGACCACTTTTGTTCATTTCTGATCAATTTTAAATCATTTTTATCAGGGGTCATTCACTTATGACGTCCATAAATAAACAAGATTTAAGACCCCCCTCTGCAGCCTGAATTTTGACAAGCCATAACTCAACAAGGAACAATCAAATCTGAACACGAAAATTGTCGCAAAAGTGTCGATAAACAAGCCAAGTTTCAATTCGAAATTCGAACTTGGACCGGCGTACTTCACACAGGCCCCTTTAACAACTGTCATAGATTCCAGTCCCCCTTGTGACGTTCAATCAAAGTTTTCGGAAAAAAATTAATTTCTTTATTGCAAAATTGGATGTCACAAATTTCCTGACCCCCTCCCTAAATCTCGAACGTCATAATTGATCGACCCTTCAATTCAAGGTCCTTCAATTTAAGAAGAAGCCACAAACGAGCGACACAAATGGAATAATTATCTCCATGCTGAGGTAACACTAAGCGTCTTCTATTAATATAAAGACACTCATAGTCAAACCTTAGTACGGATCATGGTCAACGACAGCTAAGAATGAAAATGAATTATTTGAAATAGAATCTTTAGCAGTCTATAATAATCTTACAAATCTGTAAACTTTTTAACAATTTTTTTTTGAATTAACATTTCAAAAAGCTTAAAAACCATCAAAAACAAAAACTCAACTAAGTTTGCAGGAACTTCCTTTTTTTAATTGAAATATTTTATTCATTTGAAAAGATTTTTCAGCCTACCGAAAAAATAAATTCTTTAAACCCTCAAAAAAAGATTTCATCCGATTCAAAGCCCCTGAGAAAATTATATTTTGTGGAATAAAAGGTAAGCAAATAAAAGGAAAAGAATGAAAATTCGTTTAGAAAAAACAATTGTAATTCCGAATGAGAAATAAAACACAAAAAAATGAGAATTATTCATTGTGAACTTAAAAATCTTATAAAGTATAAAAAAATTGTAAAAAATAATGAATTAAAGGAACAAAAAGAAACAATAAATGTAAGAAATTTAAGAAATCCAAAATTTAAATGATTTAAAGGACTGAGAACACAAACATGTTTAAATTGTTTGAAGCAAAACCCTATTCATTTAAAAGAAGCGTTATCACAACATCCGAGCTCATCTCACATGATTGAATTTCATCGATTTTTTATTATTCTATTTTCAGTACTCATTCATATTCGGTTGTCGTTATGTCTTCATACTGCTTGAAAATATTGATGTCAGCATATTTTTCTGTATCATCCGTAAGCTTTAAAGAATGCAATTGAGTTCGAGATAGAAATTTTTTCATTATCATGTTAATTTTAAGCATCATGAGCATTCTAAGGGGATGATAATGGCATTTCATAAGCTACGATGACTGACCTTCTTTAAACATTTCATGTATTCCATGTTAAGATGGAATCAACTTGTCAACAACATCTGACGTATGAACTTCAGCTAAATGGAAACGCTTGAAAATGTCAATCAAAAATGAGAGGGGCATAAAAGACTAATGGAGATGACATAAAGTCGTCACGTGGAGTGTTGACAATAATGCTTTAGTATACAAAAATGACAGATTATGTCAGATTACTGTCATAACTGTGCTGGAAAAAGTAAATTAAATTATATTAAAGTCTTTACTGTGACAATTAGTTCATTGAATTAATGGGACAGTGACTGTCTTCCTTCTAAAAATGACTCAATATTCTATTTTCGAGTAAAATTTTCATTACAATATAATTAAATTTGATGAGAGCTTTTAGTAAGTACCCAAGTTTATTGAATTTTTTTCCGGTCCTTTATATTTTCTGCTCATAAATTATTCTTTAATTTCTTGTTCTCCAAAATCGTGATGCTCTTCTGTGGTTGTAAATCTTATTTGACTTTTCTTTTATGAGACATTTTTTATAAAAGAGCCAAGAACGAGAAGACAAAAATATCGATTCAAAATTAAGAAAATGTTTGGAAAATTGAATTTATTTTTTTATATTCACACCGTTTTCACGTGTGAATCTATTGGTTTTGTTCAGATTGAAAAATCAGTTTTTTGAATTTTGTGAGGATAAGGAGCAAGATAGCTTAAAATGTTCAGACATAAAAAGTTTGTGCCTTGAATTTCACATCTTTTGCAAAAAACAGATTTCAAATTGGTTGGGGCATTGCTGAGAAAATCGCAAAATATGCTTTCTGTAAGCAAGCAAACAAGCAAACAAGTAAGTTAATCAGCAAGAAATCTCAATAACGAGACATTGTAGAGACTTCTAATTTTTTACATTTGATCAGTGCTACTCTATAGAAGAGCTGTATTGTTTTTAGGCAAGGTAAGAACAGCCGTTGCTTCAGAAAAAGCCAAAAATTTTCCTTTCTCACGAATTTTTCAAATCAAAAGTTCATTGTGATTTTTTTTTAAATTAAACTTTGGATGAAAAATTTTTTTTTGAGAAAAAACCATGTAGGAAATACATTTTCAATTTTGGACTAGGGGCGACCCTAGTCAAAATCAATTTTGTCACTTTTTTCTTCGAGTGTTTATCCAAATGGATTGAAATTTTGCATAAATATTCTAGTGCTTAAAATAAATACAAATAAAACATCCTAAAAATTTTTTGAGCAAAGAACCAAAAAGGAAATACATTTTCAATTTTGGAACAGGGGCGACCCTAGTCAAAATCAATTTTCTCACTATTTTCTTCGAGGGTTTATCCAAATGGATTGAAACTTTGCATAAATATTCTAGTGCTTAAAAAAAATACAAATAAAACATCTTAAAATTTTTTGAGCAAAGAACCAAGAAGGAAATACATTTTCAATTTTGGACTAGGGGCGACCCTAGTCAAAATCAATTTTCTCACTTTTTGTCGAGTGTTTATCCAAATGGATTGAAATTTTACATAAATATTCTAGTGCTTAAAATAAATACAAATAAAACATCCTAAAAATTTTTTGAGCAAAGAACCAAAAAGGAAATACATTTTCAATTTTGGAACAGGGGCGACCCTAGTCAAAATCAATTTTGTCACTTTTTTCTTCGAGTGTTTATCCAAATGGATTGAAATTTTGCATAAATATTCTAGTGCTTAAAATAAATACAAATAAAACATCCTAAAAATTTTTTGAGCAAAGAACCAAAAAGGAAATACATTTTCAATTTTGGAACAGGGGCGACCCTAGTCAAAATCAATTTTCTCACTTTTTTCTTCGAGGGTTTATCCAAATGGATTGAAACTTTGCATAAATATTCTAGTGCTTAAAATAAATACAAATAAAACATCCTAAAAATTTTTTGAGCAAAGAACCAAAAAGGAAATACATTTTCAATTTTGGAACAGGGGCGACCCTAGTCAAAATCAATTTTCTCACTTTTTGTCGAGTGTTTATCCAAATGGATTGAAATTTTGCATAAATATTCTAGTGCTTAAAATAAATACAAATAAAACATCCTAAAATTTTTTTGAGCAAAGAACCAAGAAGGAAATACATTTTCAATTTTGGACTAGGGGCGACCCTAGTCAAAATCAATTTTGTCACTTTTTTCTTCGAGGGTTTATCCAAATGGATTGAAACTTTGCATAAATATTCTAGTGCTTAAAAAAAATACAAATAAAACATCTTAAAATTTTTTGAGCAAAGAACCAAAAAGGAAATACATTTTCAATTTTGGACTAGGGGCGACCCTAGTCAAAATCAATTTTGTCACTTTTTTCTTCGAGTGTTTATCCAAATGGATTGAAATTTTGCATAAATATTCTAGTGCTTAAAATAAATACAAATAAAACATCCTAAAAATTTTTTGAGCAAAGAACCAAAAAGGAAATACATTTTCAATTTTGGAACAGGGGCGACCCTAGTCAAAATCAATTTTCTCACTTTTTGTCGAGTGTTTATCCAAATGGATTGAAATTTTGCATAAATATTCTAGTGCTTAAAATAAATACAAATAAAACATCCTAAAATTTTTTTGAGCAAAGAACCAAGAAGGAAATACATTTTCAATTTTGGACTAGGGGCGACCCTAGTCAAAATCAATTTTCTCACTTTTTGTCGAGTGTTTATCCAAATGGATTGAAATTTTGCATAAATATTCTAGTGTTAAAAATAAATACAAATAAAACATCCTAAAAATTTTTTGAGCAAAGAACCAAAAAGGAAATACATTTTCAATTTTGGAACAGGGGCGACCCTAGTCAAAATCAATTTTGTCACTTTTTTCTTCGAGGGTTTATCCAAATGGATTGAAACTTTGCATAAATATTCTAGTGCTTAAAAAAAATACAAATAAAACATCTTAAAATTTTTTGAGCAAAGAACCAAGAAGGAAATACATTTTCAATTTTGGACTAGGGGCGACCCTAGTCAAAATCAATTTTGTCACTTTTTTCTTCGAGTGTTTATCCAAATGGATTGAAATTTTGCATAAATATTCTAGTGCTTAAAACAAATACAAATAAAACATCCTAAAATTTTTTTGAGCAAAGAACCAAGAAGGAAATACATTTTCAATTTTGGACTAGGGGCGACCCTAGTCAAAATCAATTTTCTCACTTTTTGTCGAGTGTTTATCCAAATGGATTGAAATTTTGCATAAATATTCTAGTGCTTAAAATAAATACAAATAAAACATCCTAAAAATTTTTTGAGCAAAGAACCAAAAAGGAAATACATTTTCAATTTTGGAACAGGGGCGACCCTAGTCAAAATCAATTTTCTCACTTTTTTCTTCGAGGGTTTATCCAAATGGATTGAAACTTTGCATAAATATTCTAGTGCTTAAAAAAAATACAAATAAAACATCTTAAAATTTTTTGAGCAAAGAACCAAGAAGGAAATACATTTTCAATTTTGGACTAGGGGCGACCCTAGTCAAAATCAATTTTGTCACTTTTTTCTTCGAGGGTTTATCCAAATGGATTGAAATTTTGCATAAATATTCTAGTGCTTAAAACAAATACAAATAAAACATCCTAAAATTTTTTTGAGCAAAGAACCAAGAAGGAAATACATTTTCAATTTTGGACTAGGGGCGACCCTAGTCAAAATCAATTTTCTCACTTTTTGTCGAGTGTTTATCCAAATGGATTGAAATTTTGCATAAATATTCTAGTGCTTAAAACAAATACAAATAAAACATCCTAAAATTTTTTGAGCAAAGAACCAAGTAGGAAATACATTTTCAATTTTGGAACAGGGGCGACCCTAGTCAAAATCAATTTTGTCACTTTTTTCTTCGAGGGTTTATCCATATGGATTAAAACTTTGCATAAATATTCTAGTGCTTAAAACAAATGCAAATAAAACATCCTAAAATTTTTTTGAGCAAAGAACCAAGAAGGAAATACATTTTCAATTTTGGACTAGGGGCGACCCTAGTCAAAATCAATTTTCTCACTTTTTGTCGAGTGTTTATCCAAATGGATTAAAATTTTGCATAAATATTCTAGTGCTTAACACAAATACAAATAAAACATCCTAAAATTTCTTTGAGCAAAGAACCAAGAAGGAAATACATTTTCAATTTTGGACTAGGGGCGACCCTAGTCAAAATCAATTTTGTCACTTTTTTCTTCGAGGGTTTATCCAAATGGATTGAAACTTTGCATAAATATTCTAGTGCTTAAAACAAATGCAAATAAAACATCCTAAAATTTTTTTGAGCAAAGAACCAAGAAGGAAATACATTTTCAATTTTGGACTAGGGGCGACCCTAGTCTAAATCAATTTTGTCACTTTTTTCTTCGAGGGTTTATCCAAATGGATTGAAACTTTGCATAAATATTCTAGTGCTTAAAACAAATGCAAATAAAACATCCTAAAATTTTTTTGAGCAAAGAACCAAGAAGGAAATACATTTTCAATTTTGGACTAGGGGCGACCCTAGTCAAAATCAATTTTCTCACTTTTTGTCGAGTGTTTATCCAAATGGATTGAAATTTTGCATAAATATTCTAGTGCTTAAAACAAATACAAATAAAACATCCTAAAAATTTTTTGAGGAAAGAACCAAGTAGCAAATACATTTTCAATTTTGGACTAGGGGTGACCCTAGTCAAAATCAATTTTTTCACTTTTTGTCGAGTGTTTATCCAAATGGATTGAAATTTTGCATAAATATTCTAGTGCTTAAAACAAATACAAATAAAACATCCTAAAATTTTTTGAGCAAAGAACCAAGTAGGAAATACATTTTCAATTTTGGAACAGGGGCGACCCTAGTCAAAATCAATTTTGTCACTTTTTTCTTCGAGGGTTTATCCAAATGGATTAAAATTTTGCATAAATATTCAAGTGCTTAAAACAAATGCAAATAAAACATCCTAAAATTTTTTTGAGCAAAGAACCAAGAAGGAAATACATTTTCAATTTTGGACTAGGGGCGACCCTAGTCAAAATCAATTTTGTCACTTTTTTCTTCGAGGGTTTATCCAAATGGATTGAAACTTTGCATAAATATTCTAGTGCTTAAAAAAAATACAAATAAAACATCTTAAAATTTTTTGAGGAAAGAACCAAGAAGGAAATACATTTTCAATTTTGAACTAGGGGCGACCCTAATAATACCAATTTTGTCACTTTTTTCTTCGAGAGTTTATCCAAATGACTAGACCTGGTCCAAGTTCATAATTGAAAATGTATTTCCTACTTGATTCTTTGCTCAAAAAAATTTTAGGATGTTTTATTTGTATTTGTTTTAAGCACTAGAATATTTATGCAAAATTTCAATCCATTTGGATAAACCCTCGAAGAAAAAATTGAAAATGTATTTCCTTTTTGGTTCTTTGCTCAAAAAATTTTTAGGATGTTTTATTTGTATTTATTTTAAGCACTAGAATATTTATGCAAAATTTCAATCCATTTGGATAAACACTCGACAAAAAGTGAGAAAATTGATTTTGACTAGGGTCGCCCCTAGTCCAAAATTGAAAATGTATTTCCTTCTTGGTTCTTTGCTCAAAAAAATTTTAGGATGTTTTATTTGTATTTGTTTTAAGCACTAGAATATTTATGCAAAATTTTAATCCATTTGGATAAACACTCGACAAAAAGTGAGAAAATTGATTTTGACTAGGGTCGCCGCTAGTCCAAAATTGAAAATAAATTTCCTTTATTTATATGAATTGACATAATTCTGACATAAATCAAATACCAATATTACTTTTTGTAATGCATAGCTTAAAAATAAATCGAAATCTAAAATTTCGAGTCTGCAATACAAAATCGATGTAAATCGCAAGTTGATTTCGAGCTCTGGTTTTTCGAGTCTAGAATCGTAACGTCTGTCAGAGATCGTCCGCAAATTGGATTGCACAAAAAAGAAAGCCCGCCTGTTATCACAAAATTTGTATGAAGAACACAAAATTACATGGTTTGAACTGTAACAGATTCTTAAATACCACCCTCATCCCCCCTAAATCGTGACGTAATTTGCAAGCGATTTATTATAAATTTATTTTGAATCTCAGCAAACAAACGAAATTTGCTAATTTCAGTCATTAATTTCAGTCGATTTTACTCGTAGTGTACTAACCTTGATTATGAAAAATCACAAACTTCAAGTCAAAAGAATCCCCCATCTGCCACAAACTTCATTATTCAAATCTAAATTAAATCAGAAAAGGTAAAGACAAATTAAAATTAATTATTTGTATTGAGGATCTTCTGAAGCTTTCTTTCCGAGAGATTAGATTTGTCTTTGGGTAAGTAATCAAAGGTATTAATTAAATTTATATTCTGGTGTCGTGTTTTCATTAAAATGAAGATTTATTTATTCAAAAAATAAATATTTCAAAATTTTAAGAAATGCTTTCTTTTCATTAAAGCTGAAGAGCTTGAAGTTTATAAAAAATTGAGGACTCATTGAAAAGTAAAAGAGAACGATGAGGGGAGAAAGAAAAATCAATAATTAAAGCACTGTAAAATTCTTACTGTGCTCACTAGAATGGAAACAATTTTGTTTTTAATAAAAGCTAACATCTCATTTTTTTATTCAAAGCTTTAAATGAGAAGAAAAAAGTAAGCACGTGCGTAGAATATGACTTTTACAGATGCGAATAATATATAAATTATTACAAAGTTCGATATTTAAAATTGATTTTTGATTCAAATGTCAGTAAAAGTTCTCGAGGCGTGAAAAACTCGATAAAAATTTTATCCAATTCTCTCGCATAAAGTTTGCACTCGTACCTTTTCAAAGTAAATTACACAGATCAGTAATTATGATTTAAAATGTTACGAGTTATTAAATTTTTTTCATTTTCGTACAATGTAAATTTATTTAGGAACAATTATGGAAATTACACAGTTGTGGGATCCTAATGAGAACATGAAAGTTTCGAGAAAAGGTGCTCTTATGTGGTTGAATTAAGCGAATTTTTAATATACGCACGTTTTGCAGCTCATTCTTGTTTTTCACATTTTTTTCGACTTTTGGGATACATTTTTGGATTTTAATGTTGTTCAAGTGGAGATCTAAAAATGCGCAATTATTGGAACAGTACAAATAGAACTTTTATATTCCATCAGTTTCTCAACAACAATTTTTCCCGAACATGTTGTTGTCACCTCGGACGAAATGCGTTGGCTTGAGACTTATTGACATGCACAGTCAGACACAAAATTATATTCTTAGAGTTTTTTAATTAAATTTTGTTTTTCCCACAACCTTAATTCAAAATAACTTGACGCAGGTCTCATACTCAGCATTAAACATTTTCACTATCAACAGCTGAAAACGATTTCTCACCCGTAGGGATCCGCTGTAACAAATTTTATGGTTTTATATAATGAAAGTTTAAAGCTACGGTTTTATATCCGTAAAATGTAATAAATTCGTTCGCATTAACATTCATAATTGGTTCCTTTTTTGTCTGATTCAACAAAACAAGGATATTTAAGTTCTACACGTGCTGCATGATTACTAAAACATGAGTAGAAATTCAATAGGGATTAATGCTTTTAGAGAAATCATACATGAAGGATAAAGGAAAATTGCTATTTGTCCAATGATAAGCTCATAATTGTCCAACCAACCTTTCTTCCTCATCTTCTTCTAATTTTCTAAGTTCTTCTTTCGCTTCCAAAAAAGTTTCCATTCATAAAAATAAGCTTCCTTTAAGAAAATTGCTAACAGCATTATTAGATTGAATTTAAACGGTTTACAAGATTGAAGCACCGAAAATTAATGTTAAATTAGACTTGAGTGCAAAACACGCACATTAATCTAGACATTACCCAATTTGATTTATAGTATTTTCCTCCTACACTAATTTAGTAAAAAGTGGACAACAAATGGGCTGAAATTGTTTGTAGGCCGTTCAGCTAAAATTGATATTTATGGATATTTATGCCTGTCAGCTCAATAGGTATTTTCATTCTTCATACATGACTAGGAAATAAATTTTGGAGAGCATAATAATGAATCATGTAAACTACAATGAAAATAGAAAATGGGCATATATAATGTGTTGTCAATATTCGTTATTATTACGGATGAGATGGATATATCATCATCATTATTATTGAAGTGGGTCGGTAAGGTAGGAAACTTATGGGTTATTGAAGTGGTTCTTAAATTGTGTAAATATTTAATATTCTGAAGGTTTGGGTTTAATTTTGGTCCAAGAGTAGTTTTGAAACTCTCTTTTGAATCCAACGCTTTAGTTAAAAAGCTTAGTTCGTATGTTGGGTATAGTTTTGAGGTGTTTGGAATTTAACGTGCCTGCTTTACTAAAAATACTAGTAATAGCAACAATATGATTTGCTTGTAACATCTTGAATTGTGAAAAGGTGCATTGTAGGGTTCATCAGGTATTTACCCTGTTTTTTCGTTTTAAGCTACTACTCGTTACTAAGCTACTAGTGAGCCAAAAAAAAAAATCACTTTTTTAAATCTACTAAGCTACTAGATTATTATGAAAAAACAGAGTTGACGTTCTCCTTCATGCATTAAATATTGTAGTTCAAAGCAAGGCTTTTGTGAAGATTAATGATAGAATCTATCCCGAGTGGACAAAGTACTAGTTAAAAGCTTGCCATTGTCTTGCCTATTCATTGCGAGTAAGTATCCATTGACGTGCCTTTGCAACTAGACTTAGGGACGACTAATGACATATTTTGCGCTTTCCATTTAACTGGACATAGGAATTGCAAATATGTCTAGTTAATGTCCAGTTACAAAAAAATCGAAATAAAATAAATAACACGTGTCTTTTTCTCCATTTTTTTTCTTTTGTAAAATTTGATTATTGTATTAGTGTAATTAATAAATTAAAGTACACTAGCACTTATGAAAAATCTTTAGAAAACATTGAGTCTCGAACACTTGCGCGTGAAACATTTATATTCACTTAAAAGTTTCATAGAATTTAAGTGAGACCCAGGATGAGACCTTATATAAGTGATTTGTGCAAGCGCTTGTGAAGTATATGGTCAAAAAAGTAAGGAAAATTATTTTTGAGTTTCGAGCACTTGATTGATTAGCATGAATGTCCAGTTAAAGTCTAGTTGACGTCTAGTTCTCTATGTCGTATATATTTTGGCAAGTTAAAAGACTGTTAAATGATTGTCCAATAATGGACTTTAACTGGCTGTGTCCACCCGGGTATATAAGGTGCGCGCAGTTCGTTTAGACGCACTTAATTTTTTTCAAATTTTCCTTTAATAAACACTATTAAGACAAAAACTATTTTATGTGTTTATAGCTATGACCAATTAGGTTATAAATATAATAAAAGTATCTGACTAAATGCTTTGCTTAAGTAATTAAAATAATTTTTCCAAAAATTACAACAACAAAGTGCGCAGTTCGTTTAGACGCACTTTGAAAAATCTAAAATTTTGTCTTATTTACGTTTCGTAGAAAACTTAATCGTTTCTAATATTAATCTATCAACAAAAACGAGTAATTACTGAGGGTTTTAGAATTTTCCATCAAGTTTTTCCAGAGATTTTCCTTCATTAAAGTTTTCATGTTGCAAAAATTTTGATAAATTATTTATCCAATAATTTTGCGTTAAATTATTATTCTTTTAACTGATTTCCATAGATAATTGTCCATAATATTAGAAAATTAACAGATATTTAAGCTTTCTTCTAAGTATAAGGCGAAAATATGTGAAAAATATAATTATGGTGAAAAATTTCCACCACTCTCATAGATTAATCAACAAATTTTGACAAAACTGTAGATACCATAATAAATTTGAATAGACCAGCTTATTTATCGTATTAAACTTAGTTAAAAACAGAAAACTGCACAGCTCTATGGCTAATGGAACTTGAAAATTTTACTGAAAAATTAAGTTGTGGTGAAAAAATTCACCATAGAAAAATAAAATTTTAAAAAAACTATGTCTAAGGTTTTAATTCATGTTTTAAATTGATTAATTTTGAGACAGAAACACTTTTACAACCTAATTTAAATGAAACAATTGCCTAAAACAACGTTTTTTAAAATTTTATTTTTCTATGGTGAAATTTTTTCACCACAACTTAATTTATCAGTAAAATTTTCAAGTTCCATTAGCCATAGAGCTGTGCAGTTTTCTGTTTTTAACTAAGTTTAATACGATAAATAAGCTGGTCTATTCAAATTTATTATGGTATCTACAGTTTTGTCAAAATTTGTTGATTAATCTATGAGAGTGGTGGAAATTTTTCACCATAATTATATTTTTCACATATTTTCGCCTTATACTTAGAAGAAAGCTTAAATATCTGTTAATTTTCTAATATTATGGACAATTATCTATGGAAATCAGTTAAAAGAATAATAATTTAACGCAAAATTATTGGATAAATAATTTATCAAAATTTTTGCAACATGAAAACTTTAATGAAGGAAAATCTCTGGAAAAACTTGATGGAAAATTCTAAAACCCTCAGTAATTACTCGTTTTTGTTGATAGATTAATATTAGAAACGATTAAGTTTTCTACGAAACGTAAATAAGACAAAATTTTAGATTTTTCAAAGTGCGTCTAAACGAACTGCGCACTTTGTTGTTGTAATTTTTGAAAAAATTATTTTAATTACTTAAGCAAAGCATTTAGTCAGATACTTTTATTATATTTATAACCTAATTGGTCACAGCTATAAACACATAAAATAGTTTTTGTCTTAATAGTGTTTATTAAAGGAAAATTTGAAAAAAATTAAGTGCGTCTAAACGAACTGCGCGCACCTTAGTGTGTTGCTACACTGGAATCATCAATACTCAATACCAGATTAATTGATTCCAGATGTTTTAAAATTTATTTTAATAATATACAAATAATGCTTAAAGGGCTCCGACTTTTTTTGAGCTGAAGACACTCCGATTGTAAATCTATTGTTCCACTCTTTAAACCTAAAGTTTTTAGTAGAATCCGAACCACCTTTATTTTAATAAGCACCGAACGATTTTAATTACTAAAATTGAAACAACGAAAATTCACTATTTCATTCAATACCATATTAATCATCATCCAGCCACAAACAAGGCTTTTACAAATGTTTGAATTTTACATATGTATATGAACAAAGTTTATAGAGAGGAATGAAAAAAGTTTATAATATTCTAAAAATAAAATCCTTGTTGACAACGAGTGTTATTGAATTTTACGGAAGTGATTCTTCATTTTACCTACCAACACTACGTAAAGCATAATGTGACTTGACTCTCGAGTATAACAAAAAAATAGAAAAATGTGAATAGCTAGATAATAAATAAATGAAGAGCATATGCTACTAAAACAGAATCAATTTCACTAATGTATTCACAAAAGATCCACCCGATCAATAATGTCCAATGTAAAATGTCGATGACGTCATTTACAGTTCTCTCACTTGGACACTCCATTAGAGACACAATTTATGAAGTCTAAATTAAATTTTTTAAACAAATTTCGTTTCGCACAGTTTGTTTTGAGGACCACTTAGTGAATACGACTCATGCGCTTTTCCTTACAGAAACTGAAAACGGAAGCAAAAAAGGGAACAAAAACTTTTGAATTTTTTATTTGATATTTAACTTGTGCTTCAGAAGTTTCTCTACGTCCGTTCTACTTCCTTATTTTCTTCTCGTATAATGTAAAAAAAAAATATTAATTTTGATAAGAAAATATTATTGCAAAAATAATAGAAAAAGTTCAAACGCTTTTGTGCACGAGAAAGAGAATAACTTAAGGGCTTCTGCAGGAAGTTTGTAATCAGTAGTTTCACATTTACTTTGATTATATTTTTTATCCGAATTAATTGTTCTCCCAGTTCAGGACATGCTTAACCAAAGAGTTGAATGATAATCATTTGAATGTAAAGTTAGTCTTCAATGTTTCTCAACCTTTGTAGAATGGAATATCATTTTTAAGTATTATAAGAAATCATCGTAAGAAGCATGAAATATTGTAAAATCAGAATGGTTTATGATAGCAACTGTGCTACCAAATGAAACAGTCGTAAATGCAATCCTATTGATTGTAAGAACTTTGAGCTATCTACATGACAAAGAAGTCGGATCGAGTTTCAGTAGAATCGGTAAAAAGTACAAAGTTTCGAGTATATTAATGAAATTTATTGTCGTCGCGACTGAACCTTAATGTTGATCCTAATTTTTGAGTAGTAAATATTTTATTTTCACTTCCGTTAAGGAATAGAATCGTTTATAATTTTTAAAACCATCTAAGAACAGTAAAATTTAATGTACCTTAAATCTTCGTCAAGTTTCATGTCTAAAAATAACAAAATATCCAAGGAGGTGTAAATGAAAAATTGCAAATCATAAAAAGAAGTCTCGTTAATCTAATCGAGTGGAATAAGCTGACTGCGTGGGTTGTGCCTTATTTTTCACGTACAAATTTGATGAAACTCAATTTGTGCACATCATACCTTACATTGTTTCTATTTCCAGTCACTAAGACGAAACAAGTCATGAACATTATAGATAGTTAAGAGAAATAAAGTCATTAAGTGAAGCTCAGACACAGAATCATACGAAGACATGCTATGAGCAATAAAACCTTTCTCGCTTTTGATAAAACTTAAGCAATTCTCATTGCCGTTAAATTAAATTAATTTCTGTGTGAGAGAAAATTAATTTGCTACTAAGTGAAAGAAAACAAGATACATCCATAGAACTTTGCCAATGTTACATTGATGAAAATAATTGTTTGGAGTTTTATTTCGAAATTATTTTATGTTTCTCAGCTGCATAGTTTGGCTATACTCTTTAAATAAAGTGGATATTATTTATCTTCCAAATATGACAAGATAAGTTTGGTACATGATTAATTCCGTTGTCAATTTCAATTATAAAAAATTTGATGAAATTATTGCTTTAGAGCAGCACAGCTTTAAACTGTACTCCTTGTTATTATGACTGGAAGAATGCAGACTTTACTAAGAACATAAGATGAATGTTTATAAATACATACAAAGAAGTATTCTCAAATTTCAATGTCTTATACACAATTTGATTTCATAAGCAAAATCATATAAACATTTAGTTGTGGTAAATTTGAAGAAAATTATGTGTTAGATCAGTTAAACAGTGACATTCGGAGCAGCTAGTTGTATAAATTTAATAAAAAAATGGTTTTCAATATAAGCAGAATATTAAAATTGTGATTAAAATTTTAATATACAAAGAGCATGCTCAGAAAAGTGAGCATATAATTGAGTCTACTCAAAACTTATACTCATGCAAGCTTATTCAACTGAACATGCTCAGGAGTTCATTACGAATGTACTCACTTTATTTTTTTGCAAAAAATTTATAAGCTCACGTGAGTACATTCAACGAGTGTACTCATGAGAATATTAAGAACATACTTATGCGAATACACTCGTATGAGTGCACTTACTGAACATTCTCATAAGAATATTAAGAGCATACTCACTTCTGTGTGACATAATTTTTTTACGTTCTCATATGAGTGCACTTACTGAACATGCTTATGGGAATATTAAGAACATACTCATGGGTATTTACTCTTATGAAAACACTTCTTTAACATACTCATGAGCATATAATTAACATAATTATATCTATATGACATTTTCAAAAACGTCGACCAACTTAAAATCGAACATCGAATACATTTTTTTATCAGTCGACATTTTCAAAAATGTCGACCAACTTAAAATTAAACTTAAAACACATTTTTATGTAAGTCGACATTTTCAAAAATGTCGACCAGCTTAAAATCGAACATCGAATACATTTTTATATTAGTCGACATTTTCAAAAACTTCGACCAACCTAAAATCGAACAAAGAATACATTTTTATGTTAGTCGACATTTTAAAAAATGGTCAACCAACTTAAAATCCAACTTAGAATATATTTTAATAATAGTCGACATTTTTTAAAATATTATTTTTAAAAATCTGTCAACCAACTTAAAAGCAAATGTTGAATATTTTAGATATGTAATACAAAAATGTACGAAACTTTTTACAATTTTAAGTTTTCTGAAATAAATGTCAAGGAATTAAATTAAAAATTACTTTGCTTTTGAAAAACTATAAAAATTAAGCACGATCAAAATCTTTTGGCTTTCATGGAACTAATATTTGAATTCATAAAATATTTTCAAAAAATGTCGACTTGCATAAAAATGTATTCTTTGTTCGATTTTAAGTTGGTCGACGTTTTTGAAAATGTCGACTAATATAAAAATGTATTCGATGTTCGATTTTAAGCTGGTCGACATTTTTGAAAATGTCGACTTACATAAAAATGTGTTTTAAGTTTAATTTTAAGTTGGTCGAAATTTTTCATAATATGTTCTCACGATCGTGCTCTGATCAACTCAAATATTTCATAAAAATATAGTTCAATTAAGTAGCGTATCAAACTTCAAAGAACTTAGTTTGCCTGTAATAATATAATAATTTAAGTATGTGTTTTGCCATATAAAAATTATTATATATTTACAGAAAATTGCTCCAAGGAAAAGTGTGAGGTGACAGAAGTTAAGCAACGCAATAGGTTTTTCTACAATGATGGGTGACCGGTTTTTAAAACTTCCTTCTTATGTATTTGAGATAAAATGTTAATAATAATTTCTAGCTCTTCCAAAATTATTCACAGAATTATCCTTATAAAACTCAAATTTAACTTAATTAATTTTTTTTGAATTTTGTGACTTTAACTGATTGCACTCATGAGTGTAAGCACTCATTAATAAACTCACTAAGCATATATCTTTTGAGTATGTTCATGAGTATATGCTCTTTGAGAATGTTCATAAGTATATTCAATAAAAAATGTTGCATTAAAAAAATGTTGCGTGTAGCATGTTGCTTTCTCATTTGAGTATGCTTATGAGTTTACTCAGTGAGCTTAATGCATGGCACATAGGAATGTGCTCACTGAGCATACTCAAAAAGGTACCGTGATCGCATCACTTTAATGTATGAAATGAGCACATTCTCACAAAAGTTTCCAAGCTCACAAATAATGTGCTCTGAGTATACTCATTGTATGTTCGGGAAAACGATGCTTAAAATTAATTTTCGTTCACAGCTTCATGCATTTAAAGTTGAGGGAATAAATGGATTATTAAATTCCAAGCTAGTTACAGAGGTAAACAAGCTTAATATTTGCAGTACCATTGAAATAGTCAACAGTTCAGCTAAGCAGATATTTTGCAAACTTGTAGAAAGATTAAATAGCATCAAAATGTGTGTTATATTGTCAATTCCTAAATTTGAACTTGCCAAATATCCTGGAATTGATTTTCAAAAAGACTTAGTAGCAGAAATTGTCAAAATTGAAGAGAAAGCTGCAGTATTTTATGAGGAATGTTTTAATTATAACATCAATCGTGCTAGATTGATTGCTGAAGCTGGAAAATACCCAAGTTGCATTAATTACAGCAATGCTGTGGCAGAGTTTGATGAGAGATTTTTAAAAAAATTAAAACTGTCTCTTATTAAAGGTCGTGATTACCTCATTGCACTTCATGACGTCATTACTAAAAATGAGAATTTCATAAAATGTCCACACTGTTTAATTAAATAAGATCCGTACCAATATCGAATTAATCAGCCTCAGCTAACAAGATTATAGATTATTCATTTGTTCACAATTATGTTCTACTATTTTTACCATTCAATCTGAGTTTACAAAATAATAA
Organism: Chironomus riparius; assembly: GCA_917627325.4. NCBI lineage: Eukaryota > Metazoa > Arthropoda > Insecta > Diptera > Chironomidae > Chironomus > Chironomus riparius. The sequence goes on from OU895879.1 coordinate 30,641,986, forward strand.
AAATGTATCTTATGCTTCTTTTCACATACTTGGCTGGGACAACACTTTTCAATCGAGTAAGAGTTTAAAATAGGATCCAACCCATTCTCTGACAAAGTAACAGTTAGATACCAAAATATAAAAATTGTAATATGCAGCAAATCATCAAAACTCATTAAACTTTATCTCATAACTCAAACACATTACTTTAAACACATTTAATTAAACATTTTCATGCACACTTTATATTCTTTACTTTATCAGACTTTAAAACGAAATAAATATCAAATTAACTTTTCCTTTAAACTTTTCATCAACTTTTCCCACGAGAATCCAAACTTTTCATCTTGTAGTTGAACTTTTGATATGCTATTCATGTGTCTGAAGAGATCCCTAAATGGTGTGTACTTATTTAGACAATTTACATCACCAATCATAATCAATTTATGTTTTGCTCTCGTAATTGCGACAGTCAAGCGCCTTCTATCTTCGAGAATTTCTACTTCCAATGATTTAGACGATTTATTGCCATCATTTGTGATTTCTGTCATCGTACATGAATAAATTATTATCTTCTTGTCACGTCCTTGATATTGATCGACTGTATTGACTTCTACGGATTTGTAAGACTCGAAAATTTTCTTTAAAGCTTCAACTTGATCTCGATAAGAAGCAATAATGCCAATAGATTCACCGCTTACTCCACAATCTATCAGTATATCTACAATGTGCATGACAATAGCAATTTCACAATAATTAACATATAGCTTCGATTTTTCTTTTCGTTCCTTCATATTGACTGAATCGAAATATCCAGTAGCCATTTCATAAACATTTCCAGTATTAATTAAGGAACAAGCTTGATCTAAATGTGATGTGAGAACTTTTGCCAGCCACTTGTCACTACTTAATTGTTCCTTTAACTTATCAACATTTGGTACTTCCATTACTGCCTTCTCAATCTTCTCATTAGCACATTTCAGTTCATTATTGTAAGTCAAATTATTAGCTAATTTAGTGATTGTCTTGTTCATACGATACTGCAATCCAAGAACAGATGTTGCCTCTTTCGAATCAAGTCGCTCGAATAAACTCTGATTAGCTCCAAGAAGCCTAGCTTCATTGCTTCTTACTAACGGTGACAACTGGTCTGGATCTCCAACAAGAATAAATCTGTCAGCTGACAATAATGGACGAATTACTGTCGGTTGGAAAATTTGTGTTGACTCATCAACAAGACAGTAGTCAAATCGTCTATTTGCAAGAAGAGCATGAGCAGATCCAAGGCAAGTAACAGCAACAATTTGATATTTACTATAAAGTTCTTTTAAATCCTCAACAGAATGGCACTTTTCAATTAAAGTAGCTTCACAATAATCATGTAAATCCTTGTGAATCCTCGAAACAGAACCGAGTCGAAGGAACTTGATTCTTCGTTCCTTTAATCTCAATAATATATTATCAACAGCCGAGTTTGTGTGACTTGTAATTATTATCGATTTTTTCATCACCATTAATAAATGGATTAAGTTCACCAATGTCTGAGTTTTTCCAGTTCCCGGTAATCCCTTAATAAGCATATAACTTTCGCATGTTAATGCCTTTAATATTGCATTTCTCTGTACGGGATTCATTTCCAATAAAGTCTGATCAATTTTCTGCTGAATTGATTTCGGGAGACTATTACTGAATTGTGGCTGCATTTTATCAACAATGATGCTCCTTAATCTGTTAATTCCTTTCTCGTCGTTATTCTCCAACAATATTCCAATATTTGAGAAATTAAAGACTGACTGTGACTGTGATTCGTGCTTGTCGAGATGAAATTTTTCGTTTGCATATTGACGACTTATATCCTTTGGCAGTAATAGTGAGATCTGCGTTGATTTTATATTATAAACTCGACCAGCAGTAATTGAACATCTCTTGTCTGTGCTAACAATTAAATATTCACCAATATCAAAGTTTGTTTGAGTAAAATCTAATTGACTATTTGAGGAAGTAAATGGATGAACAAATTCATTTCCATGCTGAACAACGAAATCCTTGATAATGAGATTTGCTAATGCATTTCCTTTTGTTGCTCTTTCATCAGCACTTTTAGTCCATAAATGCTTCAATTTGATGGGTCTCTGACCTTCATTATGCTCTAATGTAATTAAATGACACCATTGTAGGAAGTAATTGTAATGCTCAATTGTCAAATGCGCAATAGCTGACTCTTGTATCTTAAATAATGGATGATTAGATTGCAAAACATAATTTTCATCCTTCTCGAGGAAAGCACAGCACAAGACATTATAAGAGCACTTTTGACATGCTGTTGGATGTTTGATTGGCTCAGGTAGATTGATTGTTTTTTCACGTGTCACAATTTCTGTATTGAGGTACTTGGCAAGTCGATTTCTCATCGATATTAATCCACTCTCTTCAGGACGTGATGCGCGAATTTCACTCATCAATCCATCACGGATGTACAGCAATAAACCTGAATCAATTTGTTTCCCCAAATCGCGCATCATCAACTGATATAAAATTAATTGACCTTTGTGCTCTAATGAGTATGAGGACTTTCCGGTTTTAATTTCTACAGGAATTAATTTGCGGAAAGAATTGAAAAATTGATTTGGTGGATATACAGTCACGGTTGCATCAATTTTTCCTTTTAATCCTAAATGTGGACTCCATACATTTTCTTCAATGTCTTGAACTTCTGCAATACGTCCCATAAATTGCTTATTAGAATCATTTCCATTGCTAGGTTTTTGTGATTGACTATTTCCAACAAAATATTGCTGCATGAAATGGAATATTCTGTCTATAAATGGATCAATTTGGCTCTTTAAATCTTCAGGCGATATTTTGCATGCATAAAGTAATTGAATAATGTTTGCATGATTCAAAACCTCTTCACTAGCTCTCTTCACTTCCTTTAATGTTGTCAAATTATCCTTCATAGCTTTTTGAATGATTTCGTGAACGATTGATCCAACATGCATCTGCGAATGTATGAAAATTATTGAGTGATGAAATATTCAGACAAGATAAGTGGGTACTTTATGAAATATTCAAAACGGATGAATATGAAACACAGACGGTTCGTAATAAGTATACTTAAACAATCCAGTGCAAAATAAAAGATGTAGAATTTCAAAATTTTACGTAAATTATCCATTAATCAAGAGTATATACTTACAACCAGAGTGTCATCAAAATCAACTCCTCGAAATCTTTCGCTTAAAACTGATTTACGTGTACAAAACAATGATCCTACAACCGTTGTTCCGGAAACAAGGAAATCAGGCAGAACAACAATTATTCCACTATCATTTGACACAAAATACAATTTCCTCTCTTCATTCCAAATGCCTTTAACTGACACAATGTCATTTTGTGCAACATTCGTGTCAAACCAGATCCCCTTTAAACAGCATTTTGTGAACTTCTTAGTCTTCTTTTCCTCGAGATGTAAGATTTTCTCAAAGGTTTTTGGATGGATCTCGATAAAATTTACTTTACATCTTTTGAAGTCTGTAAGATCTAATGGTTTGTTGCTTTCTTCTGCATTCTGAAATCATATTTGATGAATTACTATGAAATTATCTGAATAATGACTTTCTTACCTTTAAAACCATTTCCAGAAAGATGTCATCATCATCATCAAACATTAAGCCATCAAAATCAAAGTCATCCGTAGCTTTATTAATTATATTTCCATTATTTTCTTTACACTTTTTTGGAGACACTGAAATCTTCACTTTTTTACTAACATCATGCGGTAAACACTTTTGTGGACTATCAACTAATGTAAATGCTCGCTTTTCCATTTATAAATTGTCACTTTTACTGTCTAAATATGGTAAGGTTAAATAAATTAAGTTTTTTTGGGAAATTTTTCAAATATTGGAGGGAAAAGTGATTTGACGTATTTTGAAATTTTCATTACCGTTAATTTTTCGAGGCACTTAAATAGATAATTGTCAAATCTACACAAATTATGACGCTATTTTACGTAATTATTAGCATCAAGGCATTAGCTTATCATTTGGATACTTAAATTCATTGATATCCGTGAAATAAAAAAGCAATCAACTTGATTTGCAACTTGATTGAAATTCAAATTTTAAAAGACGGTTAATTTTTCTTAAGTCCTAATACTTTCATTTATTAACTATTTTCGAATTTTAAAGCCTTTAATTAATAGTAATAATAATTCTAATAATTTACAAACTTATTCTTAAATCTATGAGAAAAATTAAAACAAAGTAAAATTATTTTATTGTTAAGAAATCAGCCTGCATTGGTTCTATGAACGGAAATGTCCATAAAAGCTTTCGTCACACAATTGGTTTAGCATTTCCATTAAGGTAAACTGCTGGTCTAAGAGCTATTTCATCATTGTATGTCTGAATTATGTTTGTGTTGAAGTTTCTATCCAGTTGCCTTGGCGAACAGATCGGAGATCCTTCAACCTTGATCGTATTTTGGAACAAATCATAGTCGATCTACAATAACATGTGATTAATTAGGGATATTCAAGTTTAATTAAGCAAGCTTACATGATATTCATTTGAACTTTCTTCGTAAGTTACAACATTTTGGAATCGATGACCCCAAAGAATCTCAGATGGTAAATAAGAAGTTCTAGCTTGAGCAGCAAGTCCTGTAGATTCAACACCACCTTCAAGCATTACAATAATCTCAAATTGTTGCCGTTGTAAATCTATTGATGAAAGTTCATAAAGTGGACTCTTAGCATCAATCTTATGCGTGATTATCGTAGGCCACATCAATAAAACTCGATCATCGCATTCGTCTGTCGTTAATGATAAATCTTGCTGATAAAAATTAATCAATTCGCCTTCCCTTGTCATTCTTTTTCTGATAATTCGAGCTTTAACAGTTGCTTGAACAATATAGCTTTTTCGAGTATCAGCCACACGAAACATAAGATAAGGTGTGCCATCACGATGACAAATAACAGCATTTTTCGAGAATATGATGTTTTGTGCCCTCTTTTTGGGACGTGCTAATTTGGCAACAATACCACCCATTAAGAACTGATTATTGGAATAAAGTTATTTAGATTAGATTTTGGTGATAATTTTTGTAAACAAAAATATAACTTACGCACTGTAGAAGAGTTCCGAAAATGCTAGATGATAAATAAAAATTAAATTATATAATTAGTTTTTAAAGTGGAATAAATCAGAGTATAAGATAATATACCTTTGTGCGGCTACAAGAACAGGACCTCCTTTGTCGAAACGAAAGAAAGAAAACATGAAAAGTTAGAAATAACGTATTTCATTAGAACAGCTGACAAATAAGAGAAAGATTAATAAAAATTTAACGGTTATTTTCAAATTTTGTAGCTTTTGTGAGGTTTTAATGAAAAATTTGAATGGTTTTCAGTATAATTTGTAAGGTTTTGATCAGTTTTGATATTCAAAAAAATCTTAATTTCCGTTAAATTTTTATCAAAAGTAAAATAAATGGTTAATCAATATTCACCTATACACTCTTCCGTTACATGTCGAAATCCATAGCCTAATTAATAAAAATAAAGGAAAAAGTGTAAGTAAACAAGCTGTTTTTTTACAAATTCCAATTTTATCATTTAATTAATCACCTATTGTGTGTTGTGTTTCAATGGAAAATAAAAAGGCTGACGTGAAGGAATAAAGGTGTCTAACACAAGGAGTATATGGATTATCTGTCTCAAATTGCTCCTTATCACCAGCAGCAAGCCATTTGGTATAATAAGATATATCACCACGTGCAAGTGCCATTGAATACCACAGGACTGCATAAAAAGTCCATGATGTCATATAAAAGCATGTAAATGTCATTATAGTCCATCTCCATTTAGCATCAATAAATGTTGTAAATCCATCTTTGATATATCGTCTAGCAGTTCTGCCAATATTCTGTTTTGTAGTGTTTACTTCTCCCTTTTTAAAGATTATACGATTTCTTTAAATCAAATAAAAGGAAACTATAATTAAAAAATTCGGTAGCTTCAATCATACAAAAAGATTTGTGATTAATATCTCAAGTGCTTCCAAAGTGTAAGCGGTTGATATCGTTGTTGGAACCAATAAAAAATGTTTGATTACAAAAATCAATGTGACTGTAAAAAAAATTCCCTAGACCAAATACGTAAGAAATCTGTATTAAGATTCCTAAACTCTTTGAATTGCTGATTAAAAAATTATCAAGGAAATGAACGCACATATGATTGCAATTGTACTTAGCAACACAAAGTTTAAATAGTGGAGCTGATATCGATTTTCTACTGTTTAATCTACTTGAGAAGTAGTTTGCAAAAATATTAGTAGTTTTGATGTTGTCAAGCTAGATTCGACTGGAGTTTTGGATTCTTTAAAATTTCAATTGTTTTGGAATAATTTTATGAATTATCAAACTTTAATTTCATAGCTCAATTTAAAGATTTGTCTTGCTCAATCTTATTAAACAAACAAATCGTAAGCTGTTAAAATTATCAAGATTTGTTCAATATATTCTTCAAAACAAAGCCTTTTTTAGTCAAAATTGAATCTCTCAAAATTTTAAATTTCTCTTGTAAGAAACTTTTTAATGTTTTGATGTTTTACATTTTAATTAAATCTAAAATGTATTAATTTTTATTGTACTTCAACCTTGATTTGAAAGAAGTAAAAATCTTGAACTTGTCTTGGAAATTTCCAAAATATTGTGGATTAATCTAATCTTATTTAATCCATTACTATACGTAATCGTGCCTTCTTGGGAATACACCCCCCAAACTTTGATACCAGACCCAATGTAATACGTAGTTGTTTGATATTTCAGTCAATTCAACGGTTTGACTTAAAACTGTTAAGTTTGTTTGGAGAATTTATGAACTTTAAGCACAAAGAATGTTTTTTTGCTTTGAATTTAAAAAAGCTTAATTCTATTTAAATAAATCTGCGCATTACCAAAAAACAGTTCAACCTACGTCAATTGCTAAAAGCTACTAAAAGCTTTGCAAATTTCATCAATAACTCGGTTTTTATCATATAAGCAGACTAATGAATTACATAAATCTTGTTAAAAGGTGATCTTTATCAATGTGCAAAAATCATTTTATGGAAATGACTGACATTTTACTGATAATCTAGCACAAACTATTCTGATAACATTTACACTAATGTTTGTTTAGCCAAAATCGATATTGACATTTTTAAAAAAAAATCACGCTATCAGCTAATGATTAATAAGAAATTCTTAAGATGAACTCTTTTTAGATGATTAATTTCTTGGAGCTTGAACTGCAAACAATCACAAATTAAAAATAATAATTTCCACTTACAAACTCTTTGTTTCCATCTTAACTGCTAAAGCACCACTCAAAGACTAAAATGAGTTTACTCAAAATTAGGTGTAATATAGTTATTAATACAGAAGTTAAGTGGCCAATAAAGAGATAAGGATAAATCGCAAGGGTCTTTTATAGATGATGTCCAATTTATTAATTCTTTGTGAAATGGGAAAGTTTGCTCGAAACTGCGTTGCGTTGAGAGCACACGTTGATATAATCAGTTGCAATACTACAAATACTACAAATAATACTACAAATAATACAAAACTTAACTGTGAAAAAGTCAGGCACTCAGGTTTGCCAGTTTGAAGCCAAATGATATAAAGGTTGGAAACCTTTTACATCATAAATTTTCTTTGGTTTAATCAATGACCAAAAAAAAAAAATCAACCTCATCCAAGGTAAATCTCCTGCCTGAATTCCCTATTTTTAAGCAACGTAATTTGTGCAATGATCCCACATTAAATGAATACTATGACACATGGCTAAGTGGGATTATTTTCGGATATCTTTGAATCACAGTTTGTTCACTTTGGACTATATATTTCAGATGTAACTCGTGTGTGTACCGCGTATAGTATTGAATCCAAACAAAACAGTAACATGTGATTTAGATTTTTTTTTGAATATTAACGAATAATTGCTGGAATGGATTTAATTGGAGATTGAATAATTTTAAGATTTCTCAAATAATTTTTTCACGAATTTCCTGGATTCTAATATTAAAAACACCTTCTTTGGGTTTCAAACGATGAGCAAGTGCATGAAAACCATACAAATGTTGGAATAATTTGTAGTGTTCTGAATAAAATTTGTATGGTTTTTTTTAAAAAAAAAATAATTTATGCATTTTAAAAGTAATTTTGTAGATTCAAAAACAGACAAAATGCGAGTGCTAAGGAATAAATAAAGCTGGAAACAGACCTAATTTATAGAAAGAAGAAAAGAAAATCACATCAAGTTTATCAAACTTCCTCAAATCTCAAAGAATCTTGCCGCTACTTCTTTTTACTCTTTACTTTCCGCAGGTACTTTTTCTACGCAAGTGATTTAATCGTTTCCAACTCAACAATCCTAACCAATGAACATTATATAAACTTTAATTTAATGATTCATTAGAATATCTTTTAAAGCTACAAAAAAAATTAATCAAAAACCTGACATTCAATATCTCACGATTGATACCGTTTTTAAGATTTATTGGCGCTATTTATAATGCGTATCATTGCTGAATTATGACTGTCATCAATTTTCAAAATGGTTGTTAAACATGATTGATAACTATTGTCACTTGCAGATCGACTAGAAAAGCTTATCTTTTTGTGATATCGGCTTTGACCAATGAGTGCGAACAAAGAAAATGTCAGTTAATTTTGGTTAATTTCGAAAAATTCAAAAAAAATTCGAAAATATGAAATTTTGAAAAATAAAAATACGTTAACGACTTAATTAAGAAACAAATTTATTTCAATTGTTTTTTGATGCATAATTGTTTCTTTTATGTATTAATCAACACGGATACTGAAATTTTGCTCTAAATTTAACAAAAGCTTTTAATTGTTTATCAATCGTTTCTTCACAATGTTCAAAAACTACTTCAACTTGGGCAATTACTGTATCAATAAATTGTTGATTAAATGAAGGATCAGAACATGAAATAAGACAATTTAATAGCCTATAAATGAATTCTAGACACATTAAAAAACATTGAACTTCTACTGAAAGTTCCCATGAAGATTCTTTTTTCAAGAAGTAATTTAAATGCAAAATGTAAACAAATAATTGTAACGGAAATTTCAAATTCAATTTTTTTTTTCCGCGCTCGAAAATTAGATCCTTCGAAATCGAAAATTAGTTCTCATCCGCACTCATTGGGGCTTTGATTGGCATTAATGCATTGAATTGGCTTTGTGGACTTTTAATTTTGTTGGAAGTTAACGGATGTTTACTATTGTAAGTTGATATCAGTTGAGTTGGTAGATAAATCTTAGTTTAAAAGCATGTGTGCTTTATAAATCACTCTTAAAATTCTTTTAACTGACAAATTTGAATTTAGTTTTAAAAAACATTTGAATAGTTCTAGAGCACTAAAATAAAAACTTGTCATTCATAATATAAGTCATGCTTCATGCTGATTCCAAAAGAATTCAAAACAAAAGCAATTCAAGCAATTTTTACTGATAAAATCCTTTTTTGTTTTATTATTTCAAGAAATTTGTGTACTTTTCTTTAAAAAATTTCATATTTTAACATTCGTTCTGTATGTTTTGCATTTTTTGATTTTTTTTTTTTCACTTATATTAAAAATATAGGTAAAGTATATTTACGAGGAGGAAGATGATTCTTATAATCTAATTTCTTATCTTTTCATTTTTCTTCAATTTCTAATAAAAAAAAAAGTTTATATTAATCTTATTTTGGTGGTGGTCTGAAAATTCCACAAACAACGGCATGGTCTCTTTCGTATGGTTCTAATGTAACTTGTTCCAAAGGTTTTAATTTGTCAGCTTGGAGTTTCTTTACTTCACTTGCAAATACTGCTTCGGGCTTGGCAGTTGAGTCAATACATGAAGCCTTAATTGAAATGACAAAGTGTCCGCCGTTTTTGAGGAAATGCTGAGAGTTGAGTGACACAATACGTGCCTGATCTGGTTGAGCGACATCTGCAAAAACTGTATCAACCATTCCAACTAGCATTCTGTATTTGTGTGGATGTCTAGCGTCTTCAATAATTGGTATGATATTCGTTCGTTTCTTTGCGACATTAATTAAATCACGTCCTGAACGGTGTGAGAATTCAACAGCATAGACTAAGCCTTCTGGTCCGACTACATCACTAACATGACTAACGGTTGTACCTGAGGCTGCTCCGAGATATAAAACTTTTGAACCAGGTCCCATGTAAATGCTCTCAACTCCTCCAAGAATTGCTGCTGCCAACTTTGATCTGAATGGATTCCAAACGCGATATTCTTTCTTTTCGCCATCAGTCTGCGAATAAACATATCATCGTTAGATTATTACATCAAAGTTATTGATATTTCGTTTAAGAAGTAAATCAGAGTAAATAAAGTTGTCTTAAAACCATTCAAATTACTGTAGAAGCGACACCAATTACTTCAGAACGAGCAATAGAATCAAGCCTCAAGCAAATTGATACGTCTCTTTAGGATCATTTCCCTAAAATCTGTCCCCTACGCTTCTCATCATTTTAATTAAGCTATCTGAGCCGTAACTGGCATTAAGATTGGTGTCATTATAAGTAAAACAGTGACTTACCTCAACAGAAATACGTTTTTCGCCATAGACTTCTGATCCTGGGACGAGATTAAGTGTGACAAGTGCGTCTTCCTTTCCTCTAGCAACAAAAACTCCTTCATGACGATGTGGTTCAACTGTAACAGCTTTTCCTCCTTTAAATCCACCCCCACCTCGTCCTCCTCTACCCCCTGGAGCTCCTCTACCACCCCTGCCTCCTCTTGGTGGACCCCCTCTTCCTCCACCTGCCCCACCTCTACCAAAACTTCCTCTGGATCCTCCCTAGAGTAATTATAAACATCTTTTGAGTCAGTAAAATATGAAAACTTATAATGATTAAATTAACTTACACCACGACCCCCACCACCTCCAAAACTTCCTCTGGATCCTCCACGTCCACCTCTTCCTCCTGCACCGCGTGGTGTAAATGCTATAATTAAAAAATAAAATTTTAACCTGAATTGTTTACAAAAAACCAAATATTGTTTTTGTTCATGTCACTCGATATAACAACAAAAAGTAACTTTAAGCTACTGAATATGCATTATTATAGTTGAATTAAGGAAAAATGGCAGCACAAACAAAACTTCTATAAGAATTAAGGAAAATGCCGCAACTTCACTCAAATCAACCTTAATTCATATATATTTCAACTTACGTGGTCTACCCATGATGTACTTATTTAATTATAGTAGGAAACTGCTCAATAGAATTGTGATTTACACGAGAAATTAATCTTTTTAAAATTAAATTTACAAAAACGTGAGTTTGATGCTTTCGAAACTTTTTTGTATTAAAAGCCTAAGGCTTATAACAAGAGCGCTCCTAAATTTCAATATTTCATAACCGTTTCGAAATTCAAATATTTTATAACCGTTACGAAAATAGCAATCATAAAAATCATTAATCACTCATTCTTGCTTGATCTCCAGCCTTATGAAAATGAAATTCATTAAAATGGCATAAAATTTTTTTGGCCAGTTCGAGCTTGTTTGTGAAAAAAATTTTGAAATTCAATCGATGGTTTACATTTCAAAAAATTAAACACGAAAAATTCGAGTTCAAAAATTGAAGCACGAAAAATTCGAGTTTCAAAAATTGACACGAAAAATCGAATTCCAAAAATTGAAACACAAAAATTTCGAGATCCAAAAAATGAAACACGAAAATTTCGAGTTCAAAAAAGTTAAAACTCTGAAACTCCAAAATTTCCAATTCAAATCACAACTTCTGTTTGTCAGCCTCTTTTCTACCGAAATAGAAAAGATCACAGGACTCACCTCGCGAAGGTCAACAGAACGAGTCCCTGGTTAATGATCAATTTTTGGTCGAATTCCTCAGTGATACGCTCCTTCTTAAATCAAACAACTTTCGTTAGACGACTTAGTTGCAACTTACAGGATAGCATAGTTTTACCAACTATGACAAAAACTGTAAGTTAAACACATCACCGGGTTACATTAAATGCCGTGATGCATCTATCATTAAGGGTGTGCGACCCATCTAGAAGCGCCTCTATAAAGATCAATACCGCCTTGAGTCAACGAATTTCAGTACCACTGGCCTTTACGTCCCCTCCAAACCAACAAGAACAAGCTGTAACACCGTAAGGCATGGCTTGGAGTCATGAATAGAGAGCTCACGTTCAGGATTTATTGGGCAAAGATCTTGTTATGACTCTCAACGGCCCGGAAGTATTTGTTGTGAAAGAATTGGAAAAATTCACGAAATACAAAGTAAAGTAAGAGCTGAAAAAGAAATGAATTAATAAACAGGATAATACGGACGGACGAATTGACAGTAATGTTTTTTTTTGGACAGCCCACCCTCAACCCCCTCTTGTAATTCCTAAAAAGTTCAAAGCCCTTTTTATAGAGGATAAGCCTCGTTCGATAAAAATTATATAAAAAACTCGAACGCGCCATTGTAGTTCATTCATGTCCAGATTGTTTAAAAGAAAAATCCCCTTACGTTAACAAAACTTTCAATCAACCCTCTCCCAATCACCCCTACCCCTCACCCAATCACCCAAACCAAAGTAAAGTAAGAGCTGAAAAAGAAATGGATTAATAAACAGGATAATACGGACGGACGAAATGACAGTAATGTTTTTTTTTGGACAGCCCACCCTCAACCCCCTCTTGTAATTCCTAAAAAGTTCAAAGCCCTTTTTATAGAGGATAAGCCTCGTTCGATAAAAATTATATAAAAAACTCGAACGCGCCATTGAAGTTCATTCATGTCCATATTATTAAAAAGAAAAATCCCCTTACGTTAACAAAATTACCAATCACCCCTACCCCTCACCCAATCACCCAAACCCTTTCCTTGGCGTCAATGGGGCGCAACTCCCATATAGATTTGATCATGCTCTTCTCGCCTACCCAACCCCTACCCCCTCACCCAATCACCCAAACCCTTCCCTTGGCGTCAATGGGGCGCAACTCCCATATAGATTTGATAATGCTCTTCTCGCCTCCCCAACCCCTACCCCCTCACACTCCCAAACGCCTACCCCCTCACACCCCCAAACGCCTACCTCTCACCCAATCACCCAAACCCTTCCCTTGGCGTCAATGGGGCGCAACTCCCATATAGATTTGGTTATGCTCTTCTCGCCTACCCAACCCCTACCCCCTAACCCCTACTCTACTTTCACTCACGTTTTAACGTTGAAGTTCTTCGGCTTCGTGCTCCTCAGGTTTGCTCACACAACAGAACATTCGTTTAAGAGTCTTCCAAAAACTCCTGCGCTTTTTTTTGGGCTTCTCTTCCAGATTGGATCGGCTCGATGGTCCATCATCAGCTGATGGCACAGAAAACGTCATGTCCGATGCAATCGTAATAGCATCGCAATCCTGAAATAATAATAAAGATTTATTAATATTAATAGTCAGAACTCCAGCTAGTTGAATTTGAATTCACTAGAGTCATGTAATGAATTTGTTACTTACAGCGAAATGGGAACTGATTTGTGATGAAACAAATTCTTGGAGTGCCGATGCTAGTACGGGATGGTGAAACAAGCAGATCCCGACTTCTCTCATGAGCATGATGTCATGGAAGTGATTGATCCACACAATCAACAACTCCTCTAGACCCTCCAAGACTTCCAAAGACGCTCCCTTGAACCATTGCATCAAGCACAAAATAAGAGGAACCAGCTCTTCTTGCTCTTGCTGAAGTATCTCGATTTCTTGCGAAACAGCATACTTCATGAGCAAAAGCTTCAGCTCTTGATGCTTATTCAAAATGTTGGACGTCAAAATTTGCATTCGTCTATTCTCCACATCGTACAGTCGAACAAACTTCCTCATTTGCCTCTTTACTGTTGAACCTGCATGAGATGCATAATCCAACAGCTCAAGAGGCAAATCTCTTGAAGGTTCTTCAACCGCACAATGAAAATCCTTGGAGAGGAATCGTCCGACGAACAGCAACTCGTAAGCCAATGGCTGGTAGTCGCTATAAAATTTCTGGTCCAACAAATTTTGATAGCCTTCATCCAACTCTTGATCCAATCCATCTTGCCATCCACCTTTCAATTCATCTTGCCATCCACCTTCCAATTCCTCAGGAATTGGAGCAGAAATGATTGGCGAAGAGTGTCTATCCAGGAGATGTGGATCCTCGAGCTCATAATCTGGAATGAGAGCTGGCATACTGTTGATGAACTGGTTCATTTCCTGGAAAAAAAAATTTGTTAAATTTTTCAAAATTTAAAGGTAAGGATTTAAATCATGATCAAAATGATTTGAAAAATGATTTTTCATTTAAATCATTTTACACAAGTGATTTATTTTTGATTTGTGATTTAAATCATTTTGTATGAAAGATTTATGATTTAAATCACATTGTATGGGTATTTTTTTTGGGAATTTAAATCATTTGAAGGTGAAAATTTGTTTGGGAACTTTCAGAAGATTAATTAAAAACATTAATCATGGATATCCTTTCTGGCTTTTGGATATTGTAGTATGCAGATGTTGGTATAGCTCTAAATGATAAAGCATGAATGGATCTAGCATCATACGAGGAACTAGTCAATTCCAGTCCCTTTAAAGCATTTTTTGATAAGTTTTCATTGTCAAAGAGGTATACGTTTGTATTTCTTAGCCAGAGATATGATTAGACACTGGAACTGCTCAGTTAATTTACATCCCAAAAAAAAGTTTTTTGTTTCTTTTTAATTGTGATTCACATCCTGGAATAAAAAATTTTTGAGGAACCGACCGGTTCCTTTAGTGCCTGAAGACTAAAAATGTCAAATATTAAGTTATTAAAGAATTAAGCACTTTTTTTGAGCATTTTCAGTCTTCAGGCACTAAAGGAACCGGTCGGTTCCTCAAAAAAAAATTTTGTTCCAGGATGTGATTCCTTGATTAAAAAGAAACAAAAAATTTTTTTTGGGATGTAAAGGAACTGGGCAGTTCCAGTGTCTAATCATACCTCTGGCTAAGGAATACAAACGTATACCTCTTTGACAATGAAAACTTATCAAAAAATGCTTTAAAGGGACTGGAATTGACTAGTTCCTCATATGATGCTAGATCCATTCATGCTTTATCATTTAGAGCTATACCAACATCTGCATACTACAATATCCAAAAGCCAGAAAGGATATCCATGATCAATGATTAATGTTTTTAATTAATCTTCTGAAAATTCCCAAACAAATTTTCACCTTCAAGTGATTTAAAATCCCCAAAAAAATACCCATACAATGTGATTTAAATCATATAAAATTAATGCTTACCTCTTCCTCAACTTGAGGCTCCACATTTTCGCTATCGATGATTGAACCTCTGCTCCCATTTCGCTGTTCTTCTTCCTCCAAAATTTGATTCATCCTTTGAATCAACTCCTTGATGTCCTCCGTTGTCAACTCGAATGATCTTGTTGCTTCCATTGTATAAACAAAACTGAAAAAAATTCAGAATTGTTCAAATTTCAAAGGTTGCTAGGATTATTTTTTTCTCATTCAATCTTTGAAGAATTCAAAGAAAAATAATATTTTTGGACATTTAACTGAATTTTAAACTGTTAAATCTGCTGCATCAACATATCCAATGCAAAAAGGATTCATTTAAATTTGCTACGTGATAAATAAACGAACACAATGATAAAATCAAAATGTTTGTTTAAAATCAAGAAAATTAAATTATTTATGCAGGAAGAAGTCAATCACATACAATTTAAGCAGAAGATAGAAGACGAAAGAAGAACTAAGCAAGACGAAAGGAAATGGTAATAAGTTTTAATCATTAAATTTTCATGAAAACACAGGAAAGATACAATTGTAATTATCAGATTTTTATTCATCGAGCAGCAGATCAAGTTAGAGATTTTCCAAAAAGAAAATTAAGAAGACAAAGTCCAGTATATCATGCAGTGGAAAACGAAGATACAGAAGAGCAAGTAAAAGATTAATTAAGGAAAGGAATAATGTTTGTCACACTCCGTGATGACTATGGATTTTTGCAGTGTGTGCTTGCTTACTTATGGAACATCAATAGAAATATTTGGTTAACTGCTCGCTGATTTTGCCAACAGGCATTTGATGATTCATGGTGAAAATACATCCAAAATCTTAAAAATGCAAAGAGTTATGCTTGATCGTCGACATACGGAAGCAACTCAACTGAGAATGGTGCAAACACAAGTTGATGGTGGATCTAAACTCTTTAAATTTGATTATTTTTGCGAGAAAGACTAAATGCCAAGTCTGGTGATGTATATTTAATCACTCATATTTATCGTACATAACAATCTCGTCATCGACTTCATTCAGTAAAATACAGCTCGAGTATAAAATCACCATTCGAACATATTGTTAAAGTGTGGATGTGTGAATAAACTCTATGCTTCTTTGTAACGGACGAGAAAAATTTAAAGCATTTCTTTCAATATGCTGGATATGTTCGGAAACGACTGGTCACCCAAGTAATAATCCACCTATTTTTTTCAACGAAAACAAGAAACAATTTTTATCTTTAATTGGCTTAATTGAAGCAATTAATTAAGTTAGAAGATATAAAGAGTGTAATTAAACAGTAGAAAAGTTATCAAAATATCGAGTTTTGCCAAATATTTATGAATTATGGCTTCATTCGATGTTTTCGACAAATGCAGGTAAAAAAAAAATTCATTGATTAAAATAAATCCAGTGAAAATAAGTGATTGTAAGACGTTCATTAGCTGTAAGCACGCAAATAGTATTGCTCTAGTGGTTATCACATTATGGATTATGTTTTTGCAAAATTTATGACTTGACTGGAAGATCCAGTATAAAAATAATCATGTCTAATGAAATTTAAATTCTGGAACTTTTTCTTCTCTCATACATAGTTGGTATTTTGGGTCGATGAATCGCTCAGATGCCACAGATTTACTGATGAAGGAACGGGAAGGTGGAGTATTTTTAGTACGCGATAGTACAACAATTTTAGGCGATTATGTTTTATGCGTAAGGTAAAGTTAACAAATTCTGCATGTTATTTTTAAAAATAAGATCAAATTATACAACGAACGAATTTTCTCATTACTCATATGTTTGTTTAACGATGACTTATACTGTTTTTAAGCATACAATTTACAATCCATTAATGAATTTTCTCATGAAAATTTCAGGGAAGACACAAAAGTTAGTCATTACATCATAAATAAGATACAACAGAATGATCAAATCGTATTTAGAATTGGTGATCAGCAATTCTCAGATCTTCCAGAACTGTTAGCCTTTTACAAATTGCATTACCTCGATACAACTCCTCTGCGACGTCCTGCTACAAGAAAAATAGAGAAAGTCATTGCTAAATTTGATTTTGACGGTAGTGTAAGTATCTTTAATATTGTTTGGTATTGTCATTTATGGTGGCTTTATAGGATGCTATAAAGTTTACTGCGTTATCAATTCAAGCTTATCGCGTACCATGCTTCTCTAACTGAATTCATTTTCATAAAACTGACATTAATAATAGGAATTTATGCATGCGCATGCAACAACGCAAGTGAATTCACCCTTAATTAGTTGCAAAAAGCTTAAAACGTGGATCAAAAAATAAAATTGTTTTTTTTATATGTAATTCAACAGGACTCAGACGACTTACCTTTTAAGAAAGGAGAAATACTGTACATAGTTAACAAAGATGAGGAGCAATGGTGGACAGCTCGAAATTCACTTGGACAAACTGGGCAGATTCCAGTCCCATATATAGAAATGGTAAGCTATAAAAATAGACATGTCAACATTTTCACGCACAAGCTGATAATCCATCAAAATTATCATTTAATTTTATTAGGGGCCGTTCACTTATTACGTTACGCAAAAAAACGAATTTTTTCACCCCCCCCCCCCTCCCCCCTTGTAGCAATATGTTATAACTCACAACACCCCCCCCCCCCCCCCCCCCCTGAACGTTGATAATTTTTTATAGGTATTATGATTGTATTTTAAAGTCTTGTAAACCAAATTTCTATTGATTTGTTACTTTATATAACAAAAACTATGTATTGCTTAGCTATCAAAAGTGATTTTTTTCAAACAAATTTTTTTCGTGAACTTTTTTAAAAAGACAGACGACAGTTATAACGTTACATTATTCTTGACACCCCCCACCCCCCTTCCCCCTAAAATATGTTACATTTTGTTACAATTTTTCAAACCCCCCCTCCCCCCTAAAATACGAACGTAATAAGTGAACGGCCCCTTACTACAATTTTCTTGAAATTCAAAATGTCAAATTGATTAAAATCGTTATTCACTCAATCTTTAAGTTTTTTAAGATTCATAGATTATTTATTTAAGGTTTTATAGAAAATTAAGACAGTACATCAGATTAATTCTAAAGAATCTTAATTATTATCTTTTAAGTATGACGAAAATTCACGTTCAAGTGGCGGATTCTCAAATTCTCAACCAAGAGTACCAGCTGATGGAACATTTAAAAAGACTAATCTCAATGTAAGTATTTCCCATTCATCAATCAACAGAAAAGAATTTTAATTGATCGATTCTGTTTTGTTTTTTTGTAGAGAAAATTGCCAGCATACGCACGTGTTAAGCAGGCTCGAGTTCCAAATGCTTACGATAAAACAGCATTAAAGTTAGAAGTTGGTGATATTATAAAAGTAACGAAAATGAATATAAATGGACAGTGGGAAGGCGAGTTGAGAGGTAAAGTCGGATTCTTCCCATTCACACATATTGAATTTCTGTCGAACGATGATGACGAGAATTTCAATGGCAATTTAATCGGCGATGAGGAGCGTTGGGGCGATTAAGAAATAATGAACTTTTAGATTTTTCCTTATTTTATTATTTTATCATTTCGAGATTGTTATTAATCTGTATATCCTTCGTTTAAATCACACGAGGAACTCGGCTATCAAACATTCGTGCCAGTTTCTTGAAAATTTCAATTTTTTATGTCTCATTTGCTAGATTTTCTTTTAAATTTTTCCCTCCAAACTTTGATTTTATTTTATTTTGATCTCGAAAGAAATGGATTAAATTGTGGCTGGCATATGGCGTCATTAATAGATTTTCTAGTGACAGCTATGTGATTGTCATATACTATATCGTTTGGGATAGTGACGAGTAATTCTTTTTTAACATTAATTTAACAATACGCGAATGAAAATCATTTTTTTAAAAAAAATGAAGGTTTGAAAATAAAATTCAGGACGTAGAATTGAGGGTTCTTAAAAAACACTATTTAAAGGAATCAAATGAAAATGATACATGAATAAAATTGTGAATTATACAGTTAGATGATAGGAAAAACAAACAAACTACTAAGTTTAAAAAAGAATGATAAATTTGATAGTGCATAAGAGTATATAACAAAACAAAAAACAAAAAATTATTTACGGTGAATGATAAGATGCATAAAATCCACTTCACATATTTTTTGATTCAAATTAAACAAAATAATTATCTTTTGAACAACAAAACAACCGACTAAGCTTGCAAATTATATTAATAATAAATAGTAATAATGATAGTGAAAGATGACAATGTATAATCAAAAGTGAAGGGAATAGCTGTAAATCAAATAATACAAAATTGTCAAAAAATTGACCAAAACTTGAGTGTGAACAGATTTGAATTAGAAATTTAAATGGAAAGCAATTTTGTTGACTTAAATTGTGCGAATTACTGCTGACTGACTGGCGTTTGCGAAAATGAGTGATAAAAAAATAGTACTGAACGGCAATACTTTACAATTCCAAAAATTCTGACGTTTAAAACCATACATGTTCTAGATAAATACTTATAATATTTAAAGCCATACAAATTCAAAAATTTGTCACTTTTCAAAGCAATTCAGCAATGCTTAAAAATACTTAAAACATAAATTTTAAAATTAATTCACACGAAGAAAGTATTAAATTTTATAATTATTCAATCCTTATGAACAATTCCTGAAAAACCATTACTCATTAAAGGTTTTCCTTCCAATTCAGCGAAATTCGATCATTTTGAGTCAACAATATTCAATTACATTTCATCCTCAAATTGCACTGTTCAATTTGATTATTTTCCAAACAATCTCCTTTCTTCGCCGACAAATAATATCCAAAATAAATCTATCTATTTTCTTAAGATACAATAGTTAAATGCATTGAAAATTCCCTCCCGTATTTCGAATCTTAATTGCAGATAAACAAAAAATAAAATAAATAGAATTTAGAGCATTCAAAGTTGATAATTAATTAATTACACACAATTTATAAAGCAAGAAAGTTTTTTCGCGCTGAAAGTTGTTCTCACAGTTAAATTAACAATCGTGTTACAAATTACTTTAAAAAGATTTCAACAGCTAAGAAATGAATTTAAGAAAAAAAAATATGAAAATCAAGTTTAACTAGTCACACTTAAGCATATAAAGAATAATGCACAACGAAAGATACTGATTCGATCATAATTTTGGGCAAATCGAAGAATTAAATTCATGAAAAATATTAAAATCTACTTCATTTATGCATTTTCTTGAGAATCATAAGAATTAAATCTTTATAAAAAAAAATAAAAAAGCAATAAATTTGAGCGATAACTTAAAGAAAAATGTTTCAAAAAAGTCCAATGAATTTAGACAAAAAGTTGCTGAACAAATCGTGGCATTAGTGTAAAATGTGCAATTAATATATTGTTTTGTGAAGCATATTTTTAATGTAATCAAAATGGGGTCAATGATTTTCTTCATATTTATGTAAATTTACTTTTTGTAAGCTTCTTCAAAATGCTCACTTTATTGATTTATTTGGATAAAATTCGAATTTAAAATTCATTCAAAAATATTAAAATTTATTTTTTAATTAATTATGAAATCAATTGAATTTGAAAAAACAAAAAAAAATCTATTTTAACATTTAATTTTTGAATTTGAAAAAACATTTAACCGATTTTAATTTTCAACTTTTTAATTTTTAAGATTGAATTTTGTGTTCAGGCAAAAGTAAAAATGTTAAACGCTCGCGTTTTATCATTAAAACTAGTTCGGCATTCTTAATCATGAAAAGGATTTAAATTATTTACTCAAATATCGATAAAAAAAATTGAGTTCAATGTTACTGAGAATGTTTCTATTTAATGTCTATTATTACTCAGCCGATATGAAAGTGACATAATATTGAAGAAACATCCACGAACCCCTTTATCATATTTATATAAAAAATGTATTTTTCTTTATGGATGCCAAATAATATAAGTTTGTTTTTTGATGCTTATTATCCAAAATTTAGTTGAACTGAATGTAAAGGATGTTGATGATATGCACTGAGTTTTACAATGAACTTGTACATAAAAAAAAAAATAATAATGATGTGAATTTTTGATAATATTTTTGAAGAGAACATGAAAAAATATTAGTTTTACTTATTTTTGGGATAAACATATTTTTTATACAACAAATTATTTTTGAAAGTAAACTCAATGTAATCTCTAACTCATGCATAATTGATTAAATATTCCGTCAGAAATATTTGTTTTTCTCATTTTTCTCGACAATTCTGAAATAAGATACAAAAAAAATAAAATTGTGTAGCTGAGAAATTTCATGTTTAGCTGATGCTTTTTTCCGTTCAACAGTTAAAAAACAAGATATATATACATCTATAAATGAAAAGATAGTAATTGTAAATAATTAAAAAAGATTGAAAATAAAACGAAAGTAATTTGAGATTATTGAAAACGTATTTTTTAAATTTGAATTTTTCGAAGATTCTAGCGGTAAAGTGAGCAGAGGCATGGATATTGAAGACATTTCAACTTACAACGCATTTACTTTTTATTCCAAAGTTTTTATCTCAGTAGCTCAGAAATATAATAATCATTAAACTGTTTCAAAATTGATACAAAGTAAGAACATAACGAGAATTTAAGGAAATAATAAAGGAAATATCTAGCAGTCAGTCGGACAAAAGGAATTAAGGTACGCATTTTTGGGAAAATACAATGCATTAAAAAATTCAACTTAGAAATTTAGAGAACGAGATAATCAATTTCTTGTTGTTAAAATCATACTGCAAGCAGTGAAAAGAAATCAAATAATACAGCAATGGTGAGTATAATTAAGTAATGATGATTCAGCAGTTTTTGCGACGTCGCAAAGTCCAAACTTTGACCTATAAAAAAATTTTATTTCCGATTTGTCTCTAAAATGTACTTACAATGTAATTTTAGGATGTCTTTTTGATGATAAGACGTAAGAAAACAACAATTTTTACAGATGCAAAAGACACGACAACGGTACATGAGCTGAAGAAAATGATTGAGGGGATATTGAAAGTTCCACCAAAGGATCAAAGATTATTTAGTAAAGATAATACAGCAATGGATGATGATAAGCAATTGCAGGATTACGGTATAACCCAAATTACATCGAAAGCTCAACAGCCTGCTATGCTAGGCTTGGCGCTTCGAATTGATCATGATTTTGAGCCGCTCGAAATGGTTCCATATTCTCAACCACCAGATTTACCAGATGTGATGAAACAAGACACTGTGTCGAATGAACAAGCTTAATCCAATAATTATTCGTTTTTTTACTAAAACAATTGAGTTTTTCACACAATAATCCTTTCATTTCACATTTCACGCATCAAGTAAATGTGAACACCATAAAGCTAAAGAAATTAATGAATATGTATCTATTCCTATACAAATACTATCTGTGAGGAACATTCTTTAGGATCAATCATCATCTTATATATATTTTTTTTTAAAAAATGGAAATGCTTTATAATTTATTGAATTAATTCTTATTATTATAATCAGCAAACTAAGCATGAATTGAGATATCTGCGAGAGGAAAAAGAGTGAAAAATTAATGCCTTAATTTTAAAACAAATTAAAAAAAAAAAACAAAGTTTTCGTGAATGGAATGAGGATAAACAAAATTTTCTTTATTTTATTATGTTTCCAATCGTATTTCCATTCCCAAATTTTTATTAATTCTTGTTTTTGTGCTTAATTTCCGTCAAATTTTTATGTAAAAAATTTCTAATAGGAAATAAAACGAAAAGAAAAAGGGATATACTTGGCTAATACTTGTTCATTTTGCTAAAAATGTTTAAAATCTTTTTACCTGATTTTTAGGTGGAAAAGATACATCTACTCACATTTTTAAGAATTTCCAGAAACGTCAAACTGACAATGTATAGTGCTGTATTGTGCAGAGTCATGTGGAAAGAGATCACAAGGCCAAAGAACTCCTGGAATGAGGCTGTTGATAGAGACAGTGTTGCATTTGGAATCGGAAATTGGCAGGCGGTAGCCAGTGATAGAGCTAGTTTTAGGGGATGACTAAGGGTGGTCATTAATCACAATTGATCTGTACGACCAGCGAAGTAAGTAAGTATAAAGTATTATGAGGTATTCAGGAGCTTAACGTTAATTTAACTGACAAGCAGAGAGATTTTTGATCTTGGGGTTCTTTTAAATGCTGGCGTTTTGTTAACTCTGGATCCCATCTTTCCACGCTAATGATGTCTATCAAGTTTTAACAAAGACTTTTCAAAAAAAAGTCAAAAATAATCAATTTGTCAATGAAATTATTTATAAAGCATTATACTTCACAAAACATGGATTCAATCTTTGTCAAATTGTTTAATGGAATTAAGAAATTGAGTAAGGATCTCATAAAAGTAACTTACAGTCAAAAGAATCCAAAAGTAATTAAATAATGGATCAAAACCCCAAAGGATCAGCTAATACATAGAAAAGTTATTCATAGCAATTCAATACGTTTAAACAACAATCAAACCCTATTAATATTTTAACCTGCTAAATTATTCATATTGAAGAATTACTTTTAACTAACCTTAAAAATTCAATAGCAGCAAAATCTGTCAAAAATATATTCTCAAAAGATGTCACCACATGTCATTGCAGAAAATCATTTAGAGAGAATTAAAGCACATGTTCTTTCACTCTCCAAAAAGTATTACAGCAATTTTTCCTAAGAGCATTTCCACTGCTATAAATTTTCATTACAATCATCTGATTACTTCAGTTATCGTGTGAACTTCATCGGAATCTAACGGCAATACAGGAGGATAGGCAAAAATAAAGAAATAATTTTGGCATAGAAGTGAAGGCAAGAAGAAGTTTGTGTGGAAAGGAATAAGATAAAGTTTTAATGATCGCTAAAAAGACAAATGAAATAAAAATTATTTTATGGAAATTTCAACGACCATAAATGTAAGGTCAATAAAACGCCTCTTATTGGATAGACTTTGCGAAGTAAAAAAAATTGCCATCACTTTTAGCGCCAAATTGGTGAAGATAAGAAGAAGCGAAAGGAAAAATATTACTCTGTAATTTTCCCTAAAGCAGCTTGTTGCATTCATCAGTGAAGATTAAAAATAGGAAGCATAAAGGATTATTATTCAAGTGCAAAACGTGTAAATTAAAAATGACAGATATATATTCATTGTTGGATAATGTGACAAACTATAATATTAATACCAGTATAGATGTAATTCTATTCCAAACATCATCCTCGTCACTACTGACAGACGATGAGAATAATGCAACCCATGTTTTTTGCCCGAGTAACTATAATTCTGATCCAAGTACTTTGACGAGTGTCTTGAATGTAATCTTGGCTATTCTGTATTCAATTGTGTGCTTAATTGGAGTTTTCGGTAACTCCCTCGTAATTTTTGTTGTTGTTCGATTTAGGTGAGAATTTATGGAAAATGCAGTCAGTGTTGTTGATTGCTGATATTTGGGGCGAGCATGAAAGTTAATCGATCCTTCCGTTAATTTCAAGGCGTGGAAACTATCCCAAATATCCCATTTATCCCATATATCCCAAAAATATTCAAAATAATCCCTGAGCCTGTATGCATTAGAACTGAGATATCCCATCATTTCCTGAAATTACACGTCAAATACACTAAGGGGCTGTTCACTTATTACGTAACGCAAAAAAATGACTTTTTAGACCCCCCCCCCTCGTAACAAAATTTGTATGAAAAAAAAATTTCCTTGTTTGAACCGTAACAAAATCTTAGACCCCCCTCCCCCCCTAAAAGCGTTACGTAATAAGTGAATGGCCCCTAAGGATATGTTGGGATATCTTTATTATCGTGCATACATGTTCAGGATTATTTTGAATATGTGGGATAAATATGATATTTGGGATAGTTTCCACGCCTTGGTTAATTTAGATATTAGATCTAGTACAGGGGAAGCACAACTCCAAGGGTCGTATTTTTTTCTCCTCCGAATTTGGATAGCTGAACACTTTAATGGAAAAAAAGACCCAACAAAAAAAATTTGGACTTTGGGTTGCTTTCCCCTTAGTTTAGTCAATATCATATCAACCCCAATGTACCATCGATAACTCAACACTGCAATCGCAATCATAATTGACTTATTGAAGCTAAATCTTCACATAACCTCAATCTATTCTGTCTATTTTGTTCTCTATTTTCCATGACAATGACAGTAAAATGCAAACCGTAACGAATTATTACATCCTGAATCTCGCCATTGCAGACCAATTTTTCCTTATCGGGATTCCATTCTTAATTTTTACAATGTTCTATGGTAATGTTGGTAAAATGCTAGAAATTTCCTTTTCTAGCTTTTTTTTCATCTCCACATTTTTTATGTTCCATTTTTGATAAGAAAAAAATTATTTTCCGCTTCATAGGTCAATGGATTTTTGGGAATTGGTTTTGTAAGCTTTATATGATAAGTCAATCTATAACTCAACTCTCGACATCATACTTTCTGCTCATTATGAGTGCTGATCGCTATATTGCTGGTAGATATTTTTTCTTTTTTGTTATATTTAATATATTTAATGGTGATTACACTGAGAGGATGCTTCTTTGTGTACTGCGGCAATTTTACTGGAAGTTTTTATAACAAATTATCCTGAATGTGAATATCAAGCAAAGAATAATATTTGAGGACGGAAAATGCAAATGTCATAACAAGAAAAACGCCTTCAAGTCATGGAAATTTGATAACAATTGCTGGATGGACATATCCACGATACATCCTGACAATAAACACTGATGGCAAACGTACGAAAGACACAATCATCTGATGGAATATCTTGGTCCTTGAGTCAATTAAAATTCAATTTTTGAGAGATAAATGGGAGGAGACACTGAGTCAAAATCCACCCTATCCTCTTCCCGAATATTTTTAATTCTCAAAGACACAATTTTAAGCTATTTTTTTCGTCCGATATAAATTTTTGTCTAATGTAAGCATTTGCAAGTTAATAAACTCCATTTCTAGATCAAATCACATTTAAGGCTTAATTTGACAGACGTCAACAAGTGCTTTTGACGATGTGATTGATTTGAGTTGTAAGATTGTGCTGAATATATCTCACTTAATACTAAATGCTAAGCATGTACTCTAATTCAATATTGAGATTGATACGCTTATATGTGAATATTTTTCATGGTGAAATGGACCACACTTCTGGTATTTTATGTGAGTATATTGTTTTCGTAACACCATGCATCAGTGAACTTTCCACAATATTCAATAGTTACAAGACGATTCTCAGATTTTCACGTTTGCATTCCATTTAATAAACTCGTGACATCAACATTTGCATATTATGTGGTTTAGTCGTAACCCATCGTAACCTAACCAAGTTCATTCGACTTAAAAGTCACAGCTATTAGTACAACTGTCACATTCGTTGAATATCACTTGAAATAACTTTGTATTACTTTTTCAACATTCAGTTGGTTTCAATTAATTTTTGACTCTATGCAGCATATGTCACAAATGTGCTGGATATATTTTTTTGTAAGTCATAGAAACTTTTCTGGGTTAAACTTCTAATATCTTCCGTCATTTACTTCCATAAAAAATACATTTTATGGTTATTAGCTTCCTCTTTAAATTTATCCTTTTTGAATGGAATATCCAACTAATTTGCGGATAGTAATTGGATACATTACGTGACTGAATTGAATAACAATAAATGAATATTCTAATTTGTTTTAAGAATTTTTCAAATGACTATTCGAGCTTTAATGGAAGTGCTTTAAAAATTTCCAGTAAAAAGGCAGTGTTTAATACAACTCCTGTGTCAAGTTCATGTCAAAGGACTTATTAATAAAATTTATTATTTAACCACAAATGTCAAGTGGAGTCAAGTCTTTTTGTAGAAGTATGCTATGTGTATCAGAACTGTAAGGATCCTACGATAGCAATTTCTCAGTGACAAAGTCGTTGATTTATCGCTAAATGTTCACCAAATTATCTTTTCGGTGCCTCTGCGTGTTTGAATACTGGGAATTACATGCTGTTAAATAAATGCGGCTTGATGAAACTTGACAGTCTGTCCTTAAAGAAACAGAGAGCAGATGTGATGAAATAAGAATTAAATTAAAAGGAATAATGAACTTTAAGTTTAATAAATGAGGGGGGGGGGGGTCAAATAGAGGACTCTGATAGGAATCAAACGCCCAAATTGGCAGATTCGCATAAAAATCGCTCAATATCTGAGATTTAGACACCACACTTCCATTAAATTCACTTATTTATTTTTGAAAAAAAAAATGCAGCATACAATTCTTTTTATTACAATCCTCTCAGTGTAAATTCACAGCACAATGAGTTTTTATTCACTTTTGTTTGTTAATCAAAATCCTCTTTCATTTCCATGTATGATTTTTTATTATTGACAATAGTGTGCCATCCCATCGATTCTCCACGCTATCGCAATCTACCAATGTCAAAAGTCGTCTCGATATTGCTGTGGGCATTTTCATTTCTTTTGATGTCACCAGTGATCCTTTATGGTATTTAATTTCTGATGTAAAAGGAAAAATGCATACTCTGAATTAATTCAATAATTTGCTTTTTTCCATATCCAATACACACATACACACACAAATTATTCATCCTTTAATCTGCGTGGGCAACAGCCAATACAATAGAAAAGAGCGAAAACTCATCAGCAAGATCGTGCATCATAAAATGGAATTTGGATAGTGGAGATGCTGATGAGCCATATGCATTTATACTGTATTCATTCTTTCTTGGATTCGCATTGCCGCTAGCCTTAATATTGACTTTTTATCTTCTTGTAATTAAAAAGCTTCGAACAGTGCGTCAACGTTCAAAATCAAAAGAGCGTAAACGATCGCATAGGAAAGTAACGAAGTTAGTTCTAATTATAATTGCTATGTATGTCTGCTTCTGGTCACCATATTGGATGCTGCAAATATACTCGCTAACACTCCCGCCTGATTATTGTAGAACAAACTTTGAAATCATCATTTTCATGCTCTTCGGATGTCTCGTGTATCTCAACTCGAGTCTTAATCCGCTTCTCTATGCATTTCTATCCGACTCATTTAAAAAGAGCTTCCTCAAAGCTTGCTCATGTGCCAATAAAAATGATCTATATATCCTTAGAACAGACTTTGAAAGTCCCGTGAATAGTCGTATGAGTAAAACACGTAGCACAGAGAAGCGACACTACACATCTGTTGCTATGAAAGTCAATAGGAAAATAGAGAATCGATGTCTACGAAAGAAAGAAATTGCATCGACAGCAATAACAGATGATTCAAAAGAAATAATTTTGATTTCTACTAATACACCGAATAGGAAGGACGTATTACAAACAGATTTATGAATTGCCAAGTCAGCAGTGCTTGTGGAAGGTTTAAACACAACGAACGTGATTCATGCGTTAAAGTTTCTAGATTGAATTTTTGTCACGTGATTTTTCATCACAATTTTTTTTTCTCTTCAAGTTTAAATGCTCGATGATTGATCTCTTCTGCAAATATTGATTCAAACTTTAAGCATCATTGTATCATCGGTCAGCATAGAGTCATAAATGAAAAGTCATCCATCAATAAGTAAACTTTGTGATTTTCCAATTCAATCAGTTCCATTTCATTAAATTATTAATTAATTTTGAATGGCATTTGATGAGTTACACTAGAAATTTTAAATGCAAATCATGTCCTTTTGGTTGATTGCTGTGACCTTAAAACAGAACAGATTTATAAATTTAAACTTTCTGTGCTAGTCAAAAATACAAAAATTATCATTTTTTTCATCAAAAATTAAAGTGCTATTGTTGTTAAAAATTTGATTTATTTAAAATGTTACAAAATCTTTGAACCTTAATTATTTATGTTTTTCATTTTTAATAAATTATAATTAAATACAAACATGAATTTTTTGTAATTTGTCAGACAAAATTTTCTTTTATATGCTTATTGTGGTATATGTGGCAATTTACTATGCAAATATTGATTTAAAAAGTTTCTATAGAAAAATACAATTTAAAACAGATTAAAATGAGTAAATGTATGAGTCCATAGAGAAAAAAAACTAAAAGATTGTTTCATAAGCAACAACAAGGATACACAGGAATTTATTTGAATAAAACGATTGAAAAAGGAGAAATGTATCAAGGGAAATTAAGAGCAACATATGATGATGACTTAAATCTAGAATACAAAACATTTGTGAAGAAGAAGTTACAAAAAACAAAAATTCAAAACTTTTGAGCAAATAAACTTTTTGTTAATGAAGACAAATAATAAAATGTTTTACATTATTGACCTTATCAAAATGTTTTTTAAAGTATCTTTAAAGGAAATAATTGATGTTGAAAATCATTTGCAAAGCTCTTGTTAACATAAAAGCTTTTTTTGTTTTTCAGCATAAATTTCTTGTTCTGAATTTAATGCAATGGAAAAATATTTTAGCAAAAATGAATGGCTTTTTTGTTCTGTTTTCTGTAAAAACTTTTCATCCTGTTGAAAATATTCTTGAATTTTGTTTTATAGCAAAAATCTTTGATTTTTCAATTTTTACAACAAACTGTTAAAGCATTGCTGTTTTCATTTTAATTACACTTTTTAGATCCATCATGTCTTAATTCAATTTTTTTTTTCAATAACATTTGAATTTCTTACAAAACTTTTTTGTTTACTGCAATTTTTATCTTTCTTTAAATTTAAAATAAATTTTATAAATTTAGGGTATTTATAAGCATATGTTTGATCTTGTAAATTTCCAGCAGAAGACAATGCCAGAATATTTTGGAGTGAGTTTTTAAATTTTTTTCAGAATTACATTCCTAGAAATCTTTCAGAAACTTTATTCCAAGCTATTTTCATTGTTGCAATATTGCATCTAGCCTTAATATCTGAAACATACTATTATTAGAATAGAATGAAAATTAAGCTGATTTAAAAAATATCATAAAATTTCAATGATTTTTTCCAAACAATATAAATTCTGCATAAAATTTACACATTTTCGTCTTGTCTATATCTTTATTTTCTACACAAGTGAGTTTGGAATGATCAAATTTTTATAAGCAATTACTTCTAATCGTTATCTGTATTTAATTTTGAAACTGAAAAGGGTACTTTTTGCCGATTGAGCAGTCTAGCAACCAAAGTTGAAATGGAAAATTGAGCGAAAAGGATGAAACGTTTTATTTCCAATGGAAAGATTTAAATATTTTTTGAATATTAATAATTGATTACTGAAACTTTATTATATTTTAAAATTTATAAAAACTAGTTATAGTTTGGCTTAATGTTTTTATTAAAAATCGTTTTCATTTTATTTTATATTTCTTAAATTTAATTACATTTTCAATTTTTTTTTCTTTTATTTAAAGCGTTTATTTAATTTTATAATTCCCAAATAATGCAGTGAATCAACAGGCATCAAGAATATAAAAGAGCATAATCGAAAAAAAACAATAAAAAATACAAACATTTTGTAGTTAATTAAGGTTCTAATTATCAAAAAATTTAGGTTTGACCTTGAACCTTCCTAACCTCGAGCAATAGAAAAATGAATAAGAATCCGAGCAGAAGATGTCTGTTTCTAAGGGCACCAGCAATAACTTTTAAGTACAATCTTCAATTCATCATGAAAAAATTTTTGTTTGCAAAAGCATTGAAATATGAACAATAATCAATCAAAGTCTTATTTTAATGTATGCGTGTGTATGCATGTGATTGAAATTTGTACAATGAGCTTGGTTATGAAATGGAGATAAATTTTTTATCTAAAACTTGGGTGAAAAGTTTCTATGAAGAAGTGATGAAAACCCTTTTTTGATCCTTCAGATTCATATTACGTTTGACATGTGTACTGTGTGTGTGTGGAAGCTTTTTGAAAATTTTTATCAAGAAATGGCCGTAAAACTTTTTGTTATGAGTTCTTTATTTAATTAACCTACTCATATTTCTTATTCCATGTAGATTTTAATCAAATTTAAAATTTAAATTTTATTTGACTTTTTGTTTTAAATATTTAACTTTAAATAGCAAAAATGAACAATTCATATATTTATATCCTCAGTCAATGGAACGATATAACAGATTTGAATTACTAGTCGTACGTTATGCAATGTCGTTAGAACTGTACAAATCCTTGTCATATCGACATCACTTTAAATATTTATCAGTCTCTGGTGAAAATCAAACCCATTTCCTCACAAACGAACACAGATATCTGTTCAGTTGCCTAACCCTTCGCACTAAAGTCACCTAATTCTCGCTGTGTCAGATTCCAGATGCCAAAACTGTTCCAGACCCTCTTAAACCCTTAAAAAGCGAACGTTATAAACAGAGATCTGCTTATAAGTTAAACCGCTTCTCAAAAATTAGTGCAATTTTTATAACACATCTTCTTACATAATTAAAAATTCGACGACACCAAGTAAATTTTACATAAATTTGCGTAAAACAAAAAAAAAACCGATTTAAAAAAATCCTTTAAATGTTTTTTAAAAAAAGTTTTTCGCCAGTCTTAAAAGATAATTTTATAAAATGAAAAGAAATTTAAATTTCTCTCGGTGGGTTAATTTTCTCAAAATAGCACTCAAATTCGACCTCGGCCCTTAAGCATAACCAATTAATCAAAATTGAATTTTCAAAGAATTACTTAATTAGTCATTTGTTTGAGTTTTACAGAACAAAAATTGTTTTTAAATTAAATCTATTTGATTTCGAAAGTAAAGTTTTCAGATGTTCAAATCAAACATAGAATTTTATTTAATTTATGCAACAAATTGTTTGTAATGATTTAAAATTAACTGCATTTCAATTTACACGAATTAGATAAATTCAAAGCATTTAAATTCTTTTTTATCACACCGAATGATACTTCACAAACATAAATATTATGAAATGATATTAAATTGATTTTCCTTGACCGTGATTGTTTGATTATGTTTCCGTAACTTTAAACCGTAATTTAATAACCCTTTTTGTTGTGAAATGAAGCTGTTATGATGATGTTTAAATGTTTTATAAAATGATGGTGACGAAGAGATTTCATTTGTTTGAACATTATTCAGTTTATGTTCTGGTTATCAAAAAGGACATTCGATGCTTAAATAAAATGTATAGGTGATGAAAATTCATACAAAAAAGCGTATCTGATTTTCAAACAGGCATGAAAATTATTTGTCCCATTACATGATGTTCATGGTAGTCAAATTAATTAACTTCTCCGAGTCACACACGACTTCTTTAAAGCAATTTAATTCTGTGTCATTTTTTTGGTGAAACTTTTAGGCTCGTGAGTCAATTTGGATTTCTGTCATTGAACTGTGTATTTTAAGAAGCCAGTCGTGTTTTTATAAGATTTTTGTTGATTTTATTTTAATATTAGATTTTGGACAAACATTTTATTCAAAATTCAAATGTTTTATTCGGGTATGATTCATTAATCCTATTATAAAAATTATATTTTTAACCTCAAATTATTTTCCAGCATGTAAAATCAGTAATATAAAAAAGAAAGAGAGAATGTAAATATGCGCTTAATCCTCAATCAATATATTTGCGGTTAAGAGAATTAAAATTCATAAACTGAACATCAAACGTATTATTAATTATTTGAATAGAACTGTCAATGTTTATATTTCCATCATCAATTAACTCTTAATCATGAGCATAAATAACGTTCAATGCTTTAAAAATTTATATGTTGAAATACATTTTAAAATTTTAAGAAGACATTCGGATTCATTTTGAAAATTTTCCTAATTTACAAATTTTTTTAACTCTTTTGAAACTAGGCAAAGCTTTAAAAGTTTCGAATTCTAATTTCTGATTTTCGACTATATCAAAAAAATATCGATGATAATAGAGAAACCGTAGAATTCTATAAACATTTACGAAAAATTATAAAATGAGTAAAATAAAGAAATGTAGGACTAAATGTAAGAATTATGTCTATTGAAAAATAAATCCCACGCTTTCATCTTCCTACGAAATAAATTTATTGTCCTCTAACCTAAATTTATCTTAGCGAACTGCATATTTTGTAACACTAAAAATGTATTTAAATGTACATTTTCGACCCCCCCCCCCCCTTGTCGGTACAAATTTTATAATTGAATCAGAAAAGATTTGAAATCCCTTCTGTACTTAAGCATTACGAAACATTCGAACAACTCCTTAGAAATTCATCAGATAAGTGAATCTTTAATTTCGATAAAAAGGAGATAAAATTCTTTTAAACATCACAGTGGCAATTAAAATTCAAGTAGACTCCACGAGACACGATAAATTTTAATCTACACTTGAAAATCATTTAACTACGATCTGAGCTTTGGGGCTTCATTTTTAGCCTCATTTAATTCCCTATTGAAAAAAAGTATATTCATGCTCGACACGGACTTTAATAAATGAAAGCATAAAGCTCACATAATAATTCTTTATAATAAAGCATAAATATGGCATCATTAATGATTGTATGGTAAAAAGAAAGAAGCGGAATTGATTGAATTATTTATTCACATAAGTCTCGAATAACAGAAAATAAATATTGATTACATATCAATGAAGAGATGAAAATGCAAAATAAATATATTAATTAAGGAATGATTATGTTTGATTTATTGTGTAAAGCTTTATATTGCTTAATTACCGTACTTCAAATGCAGAACATTTTGATTGCTAATGACGAATGCTTGCGAGAAAATTAAAAGCTAATGGCAGTGAATTGATTGGTGATTTAATAAATTTTAATGATTTTGTCAGCCAATGGAATTGTGGCTTACATCAGAAATTTTACAGCAACTTCACAACAAAAGGTTGAATCAAAGAAATCTAGGTTGGGTATTGTGAAGGAATAAACCGTGTTAACTTTATACCTCCAAACTTATGCTGAGCGAAGCTCAGCTGACACGCTAGCTTTATAACTTCAAAATAATGCTGAGCGACTCGAGTCAACTCGAACCTTATTGACTTCGAGCTCTGCAAATAACAAAAGCTCCAGCTCTCCAACAGAAGATTCAAAAAATTTGTTGTCATATCTTGAAATGTTTTCTTTTAAATGTCACGTATTTGTATTAACTATGAAGACAATTTAAATCATTTTGCAAATGCTACATTTCAAAAAAGACTTCCTTCCGCTCTCAACATCATAGAATCAATAAATCCTTCCTTCATTCAAAGCAAAATTCTTACAATCAGTGGTGAAAAATGAGATGTCAATTCAATTCAGTACAAAGAAATCAATTCCTTCTTTATTTTCTGTATCAATTTACATAATATTTTTGAATGACAATCATGACAGCGGATGTGAGCCAGAAAAAGAATATATTTATTATGAAATAGCTTACAATTCATTGATTACATATTGAATGTGATATTAAATAAGTACGGAGTTAATGCTTTTGCCTAGATTAATTTAAAGATTTATTAAAAAATCCATTTTGAATTTATTTTAAAAGGATGAATGACTTTTTTGATTTGTTAAAATGGTGTCAACATCTTCTTTAAAGAAAAAAAAAGGTTCAATATTAAAAATTTATACCTATTGAATTGTTGGACTGATTTGAAGGCAGTCCCTGAGGCAGTCAATTTATTTTATTAAGTAGAATAAACCTATTAAGTCTATTCTAGCTAACCACAATATTTACTTGCTATAATTCTTATCGTTTCTAAAGCAGCTCCTTATCACTTAACATTGAATTAAAGTGAGAGCGAGAGAAAAAGTCAATAAAAGTCACAAATTCAAGAACAATTTTAATGAGAACTTTTGATCCCTAAATTTAATGATGTGCAAAAAGTTTCTCTACTTCTTAAAAACAAAACTTTGCTTTCAAGTACTTTAGTACCGCAACTTTTTACATCACATGCGAGTGTACGTCATGAGTTTTTTTTTTTCATTATGTGGGGAAAAAATCTTCCTTCCGCATCTCAGTCAGATCGGATCACGTATATAATTTTACTTGAGAAATTGGAGCAGGCATAAGAGTAATTTAACTTGAGACGCATTTTCATTGAGTTTTGTTTATTTTTATTTAAATGAGCAGCCTTAAGACTATTTAATGTAAGTTTTAGAAAATCAAGAAAGAGGAAATAAAAATTTGGGATTAAAAGATGATTTAAATATTTGATTTTGTTTTAGGATCTTAATAAATGACGCTAATGATCCCCTCCGACTCCTATTTGGACCCCCTCCGACATTGTATCACAATATTTCACCCAATTTTCATTTTGTCACAAATGAAATGTCACAATGCGACACACAATCCTCTCTTTAAATAATAAGCATCATTGATGAACGAAGCCTTTAAAAAAACAAACATCTTTCAAACATTCAACATCCTTATAAAAGGGATTACTCATTCTTAAAGAATAAGAACATAAATTTTCATGTAAATCCTCCGCACATCCCTTTAATTTACAAACAACCACGATGCCAAAGAACAAGCAATTTACATATTTTTCAAATAAAAATGCGTGAAAAGTCGAAAAGTTTTCCTTTTTAAACGTTGAGAAAATGAATAAAAAGGAAACTGGGTAGAAGATGAATAAGTTTAATATTATAACATCCACACCATGTGCGCGAAAGACATAATAAAGTATTTTTTGTTTTGTGCTTGAAATTCTTGGAAAAACATTCCGATATTTATGCAATAGCATTTGTTGATTTTACATGAGTAGGAAAATTTCCGTAAGAGATTGTAGCATTCTTCGTTATGTAACTGACTCGTTTTATAGCATACTTACTTTTTTATTAAAATTACTAAAGTGAAAATCAACAAAGAATGTTGTGCTTGTAGTTTCACTCAGTTTCCATGATGAATAATTGTAAAATGGAAATTTGATTGCATGTTATGTTATTGTTCCTGTGATAATATTTATTCATAATTAGGCTTCCTAAATTAAAATACTTGAGAAGCTCTAGTTGCAATATTTACACACGTAATAAAAGGAAATTAAAATGTTAATTACAAAACACATGTGAAATTAGATCGTCAAAATCAGTGTGTTTATTTTTGGAAAATATTGTCAGCACATACATACTTATTGTAATTGGAGACCAAAATTTTGCTGCACAAAATGTTGCTATTTAAAATTTTGTAAAATGAAAAGACGGTCTAAAATAAATCCCAACTGAAACAGAAATGAACAATTTGGATATTCAATTGTGCTTTGGTGCCTTTAAACTTACGGAATCGGAATCTGAAAGTGACATAAGTTTAAAGCTTGAAAACAGTCAAGCATCAACTTTGCAATATAACTGTTTATCATACTTTAAAAAAAAATAGTTCCTGTAAATCAAAACTTAATTTAAAATGTTTTTTTTTTGCAAAAATTGTTGATTCAACAAATTCATAAAAATCATCACTTTTTCATTGAACCTCGTCAGATGGTGAAAGTTATGTATGCAAAACACTCAGTCATGAAATTAATAAATGTTCTCGAAATGAGGCGCATGCAATTTCTGAAAATGTTCTGAATGAAAACATTTTCAAACAAGACTTAACTTTTTCCAAAGCTTAAAGTTGACGATATTTTGTATGGAGTAGAGTCGACTACATCATAAAAAATCGGATGAAATCTCGAGTCGATTTCGAGCTCTGACTATTTCTAGCACAATAAATGATTTTGACAAGACCTTTTCAATTAATAAATTAAACAGCTTAAAACTACAATTTAATTCCCCACTAATATACCACAATCATCATTTAAACTATTATGAAATAATTTGATATTAATAAAATTGAGTCATAAAACTTTTCATTTTTAAAACAAAAGAACCACAAAAAGTGTAGTAATTGAAATTCATTAAATTAAATCCGATTCAAAATTAGCTATTTAAATTACAACGCGAACTTGCTCCAAGCATTATTATTTAATTACAATAATTAAGGGATTATTTCCTCAAAGACTCAAAACGTGTAAATTAAAATCTCTTTTTTAACAGTTTATCCATTCCATCACACCGTATCAGAAGGCTTGTACCACAAAATGAGTATAATGCTCGGCTCTGAATTATTTATGGGATAATCCTGAGATTAGCATAAAGAAAAATTGAGCAAATTTAAATAACTTCTTCTTTATTACGCGAGTAGGGTCGAATTCACAATCATGAAAAGAGCTTTAAATTATTCCTTCGTCGAGTGTTTTAAAATACATTTTATTTCTATTTTGATTCGCAAATAATTTGAAAAGTTCTTGCGGAAGAAGAGAAAGGCAAACAGGGAAGTTCTTTGTACTCAGTCTTTTCATAAAATTGTTTAGCATATTTTGTTCGGATATGAGTGGTGCATGTCTACTTTTTACTTAATTACAAAGAATTTCGCTAGATTTAACAGAGTCAGGTTGATTTGCTTAAGAGTCTTAATTAATGAATGGATTTTAACGAATTTGATAAAATATCTAGTAAAAGACAATACAAGATTGTTCTTCACAGATCATCTTGTAGCAACATTGCAAATAAATAATTGAAACTCTGATTGTAAGCAAGAGAATTACTTATCCTTGGCAAGAAATAAAAATTCCCCTTCAAATATTTCAAATAAACTTTTCTTGCCTTTTTTTCCCAACTTCCCCGAGCAAAATATTTCAAATGAGCCAAAACTTTTATGTTAAATCATGAAAAAAAGAAAGTTTAATGGAAGCATTTTCTACTTAATGCGAATACTTAAATCTATCCTCAATTGCTAACATTAGCAAAAGATATCTAAACATAAAGTATTTACAAAGTATGTATATAAACCAAATTATGAAAAACAATAATGAGCTTATGCGAAAAAATTTTAATACACAAACATTTTATAAAAATTCGTATGTTTTTTTCTAAGAACAAAAAAAAATATCTTATGAGAAATAAAGAAATTAATTAAAAAATTTCAATTCTCTTTCATTTGAAATGAATGGAAGTGAATGAATTGAATTTATATTTTATTCAACTCGTGACCTACTTCTGAATTAAAAGTGATGAAAAGGGCTGACGTACCTTTAAATTTGATTTTTTTTTATTTTACAGCTAAATTCTTGTTGAGCAGCGATTTATTGTTATGAAAACTAATGCAAAAATGATTATATTTGATCGAAGTTAATAAATTTTGCATTTGTTCAGGATGTCGATTATTTTGATCGAACATGTTTTTGTTAAGTCGTGAAATTAAAAAAAACCAACGAACTTATGATATCTACCAGTGTTGCATTCTGGCCATTTGTCTGAATCAGATAAATTCTGAGACAGAAATTTCTTCATAAAGATCGATTCTACATGAAGATAAAAAATCTAATCTACACAAAGATTATTTCTACATAAAGATTCTGTCTACATAAAGATTCGATATAGATGTCTACAATTCTACATTCTTCTCTGATGTAGACCTGGAAAAAATGTAGAATTGTAGACATCTACATCGAATCTTTATGTAGACAGAATCTTTATGTAGAAATAATCTTTGTGTAGATTAGATTTTCTATCTTCATGTAGAATCGATCTTTATGAAGAAAGTTTCTTAGCTAGACGAAAACTATTGAAGAATCTACATTCTTCATCTAGTGTAGACATCTACATTTGCAACACTGGTCGTGAAATTAAAAAAAAATCAACGAACTTATGATATCTACAGATTAAAATGTTCATTCAAAAATTCTATAGTTTAAAGTTTCACAATCCTCCATCTCTTAAATGATGAATATCGATTAAAAGAGTCCAATGGGAACTTTAATGTTTATGAATGCCACTTCATCCAAAAATAGAGATGACTTCGCAGGAGTAAAATGAAAATTTCAATGAAGATCTTTTACATAATGTGCTATTGAATGGATGTTAATTAAAAATCAAGTAAATAAAAATAAAAAATGTGAACATTTTATTCTCATCCTAATTTAATATCAATTAAAAGCTTCTTCTATATTTTCAGGCAGTTTTCGGTTCAGTGTTTCTGGTAAGTAACAAAGGAACACAGCTGAACTGAATGATAGTAATGCAAACAATAGTAACGGCAAACTAGGCGATAACTCAATTAAGAGAGGCGTTAGAGGTGTTAAAATCGATCCAATTCTACCAACAATGTTGCATATAGAGAAGAAGCGATGTCGTAGAGTTGTTGGAAAGACTTCAATTGTGAATATGTACAGACAACTGAATGCGATTGTAATCAGTAATTTGCCGCACACGTAGAAAATTGTCTTGGATATGTGACCAGGAATAAGCTCTGCAAGGATGCAAGAAACGCCACTTCCCATCATTCCAATAAAAAGCGTCTTTTTTCTGCCAAGCTTCTCCATTAGGAAGTTTGTTATGAAATAGCCAGGCAATTCAATTGCACAAACAAACTGTGACAGGATGAAAAGAAGAAGTGAAAAAATAAAAACGCTATATTTATACGGATTGTAAATTGAAAGAAATTGGAATGAACAATGGGAAACTTCAGTCATGACTTAAATATCTAAATAAAATCAGGGAGGATTGGCCAATAATTTGATAAGAAAGTTTATCTTAAAGATCAGCATAAAGATTCAAAACATTATTCTTTTTGGAATTTAAATCAAATTTCCAACTTCATTTTTTTTGCTTACAATAAAATTCACGTGCTTGTTCCAATATTCAAGATAAACAGAATTCAGATTGAGACCATAGTAAACGAAGATAACTGCAAACCAGCAATAAGCTAAATTAGCAATCTGCATAACAATTTTCAATGAGATTTTCTTCATCCATTCACTATCGTCAGCAATGTTTCCATTCGTATCCTTTGATTTTTGCATTTCAATTTTCTCATTTAACGAACTTAATGTTTGAACACTCATCTTGGTTCTGTTAAACTTGCATGCCTTGTTCAAAATCTTTCTTGCTTCTTCATGTTTGCCTTTTGATAACAGCCATCGTATGCCTGCGAATGATGAAGGGGATATTTGAAGAAGATGAATGCTTTAGTCTTAACTCATCCGTCTTATAACAAGAAGATGCAATTTTTAAAGTCAGGACTGCATCATTAAATTTTAAGTGATCATTGCGCATTTTTGAGAGGTTTATAGGTAAGAAGGGCTCTAATTAATAGTCAAACAAACTTTTTAAGTACGACAATCACACAAATTGAATTGATTGTTGACTTAAAAAGCTTATTGCACAAACTTAACAATATTCCTCTCAAAATGTGCCACTAGAAAGAACAATGTACAATACTTTGTGGAAGCAGATATATATAAGATAACACGACAAATGATGGAATGTATGTGATAAGCAGCAAAACTTTGTAGTTCTGAAACCACATGGCAATAAGTCCCAAGTAGATACCACCAAGTGCATAGAAGCAATTAAGGATTGTCCCGGAAATTGTTCTCAAACGTGGTGTAACTAGCTCTAAACCTAAAATAGAAAACATGTTATGTACAACTCTATGGTAATATTGTGGTTCACATTGTTGAACTGACATTGATGCCAGAAATGACTCTGTGGTTGAGATTGAAATTTACTTACCTATGATGTAGGCTGCTGCATATGTTGCTGAACCAAAAAGTGCATCAAGAAATTCAAATGCTGCAAATTGATAGTAATTGAATGAGAAGGCACGTAACACACCGAATATGCCATTTCCTGTTGCATGAGAAAATTAAAATTATGTTGTAATTTTTTTTCCAGATTTTTATGTGTAGATGTTAAGCTTTAATAGGAATGTTATCTTTAATTCTGTGCTTTTATGATATTTTTACTAACCCAAGCATCCGAGGATTACAACAATTTTTCTACCGTATCTATAGAAGTAGAGAAAATATTATCTTAGTGATTATTATTATGATTGATAAGAAGGATTGTTATTATATAGTTTTAATATATATTTTTAGACTGTAAAAGCATTCCACATTAATTAGTATTGATATTATTCATTAGTTCTAAGTATATTACGAAACTGCTTTTTATAATGTTCTATTCCAATTTTTTTTATCAAATTATTTCGATAACAATTAAAGATTTTCTGCTACGAACAAGGATATTCATTTACAGTTCTTCATTAATGAATAATTCATGACAACAAAAATCATTCGAATGGAAATATGAAAATTACTTTCCTAAATCGATAGCAAAATGAATTTTTTCATTAAAATGAACCTAAATTTAAGTTTTAAATGTTTTGTAAATTTTATTAAATTTTCCAATTGAAATCATTTTTCAATTTCATAACATTCCAATTAATAATGTGACTCACCTGTCTGACATGAAGCCTGTGAAAATGTAGCAAAAGAGTTGTCCAATATTGTTAATCGTACCGATAAGTGACAGCTGATACTCGTTATTGCATGTGAGGTCGAACTACGAAATTTTTTTTTATAGATTTTATTGATAATAATCGAAAGCACTTCAACAATATTATACATTAGAAGAAAGATAAGAATAAACTTTGCTCACTTGATTCTGAATTGTTATTTCATCGTCTTCGTATATAAAGGAATCGCAGCCAATAATCACAGAACGGTTGAATGACTTGACATTACATGAAGATGACTCGTTCGATACATATTGAAATTTTTTACATTTTTCCGGTAAATTGGAAACAAATGGTGTCGAGAGGTTAAGCCATGGCGTTAAAAATTCTCTGTTTTGTAAATCACACTCAGGAATTTCACATCTGAACTTGATAGAAGTGAATTTAAAGGAAAATTATTTTACTACAAATTTTTCATTTCAAACTTTAAAGGATAGAGGAAAACAATTTCTGTGCGAGTCATTTGAATCAATGCATTTGTTTTTAAAATCTACAAAATTTTGATATTTTATTGGGGTCAATTGCTAATGTTTACATACGAGAAACTTGTTGGTAAAAAATCATATTCCACCTCAAACTCAAGGGTTACACTTTACTTTATTTCGAATAGTTAAAAAATTTATTTTGAATTTTGAAATTTTCAGAAATCTCAAAAAATAAATTTTTCTAATTTTTACGATAGTGTTTTATCCTTGATTTTTATGAATCATTGAGCATTTAGTATTTACAAAAGGGTCGGCAATTTATAAAATAAAATTTTTCACATTTTTGCAATAAAAGTTTGATTCTGAGTGGATTTCAAAAGTCTCATCCAACTGGTTTTTCCGGATGTATCTAATTTTAAAAATAAAATAAAGGCAAAGCATCAAGGAATCTAATTTGAATTTCATAACATTTTACGAGCAATTAATTGTATAAATTATCACGACTATAATCAAAATCTAAGTCAAGGTCCTCAGTAAATATCATTAAATGTTCACATCCTCCTCCTATTTACCTATAATTTAAACTTCCAGCCGTAAAAATATATGCATTGCTGAAAATTCCATTTAAGGCAATAGGAAATGCGATAAGTCCAAAAATAATTAATTGATATTTTCCAAATTTTATCTCATTATCGAGGGTCTCATCGAGATCAAATTTACATATTTCAGCACCAGTCATATTGGAATCCACAAAAATAAATAATTTGCACAGAGAGACTTTTTAATCTAAATATAACACAGTTTCACAAAGGCTCAAAGTACACGACAATGACGGCGATTGACGATTTGATAATTCTTCGCA
Organism: Chironomus riparius; assembly: GCA_917627325.4. Classification (NCBI taxonomy): domain Eukaryota; kingdom Metazoa; phylum Arthropoda; class Insecta; order Diptera; family Chironomidae; genus Chironomus; species Chironomus riparius. The sequence continues at coordinate 30,684,874 of OU895879.1, forward strand.
TCCGCGAGTATTATCAGACTATACAGCTGATACTTCAATTGTCGACTAATCGTGTTGTACAATTTCATTTTTCATTAAAGAAAATTTTGTATTTACCTTTTCTTAAAAAAGAACAAGTTTGTGAAGCATTATCCATGATATTAATTTTAGAACGCATTTTTTTAATTTTTTTTAAATATTTAAAGAAGGAAGTGAATTAAGAGCTGTGTATAATATAATTAATTTAACATATTTTGATGATGATTTTGTAGCGCTTTTATTGACATCAGAAATTGAGGGTGCTGTCATTATTGGTAGATTTATTAAGTGAAATAAAATTTGAAGAAGTTTGATTTTTAATTAAGAGGAGTGAGAAAGTGAAAATTTGTAACCAACTCAATCAAAATCATAAGTCATTAGGTCTGAAAATTTACAATATGTATGATGTAACAAGTGAACAGCTTCAAATAAACAGATTTCCTAGAATACAATGTAGTAAGGAGTTAAAAGAATACCCAAATACATTAAGCTACATTAAGTAAACTGAAAGTGACGAAACACCTACAATGTATAAATAATAAAAATCGTATCATGCGAAAATTTTCGCTAAAAAACTCTCCCTTTAGTTCGCCTCTCAAAGTTCAAAAGCCTCTTAAAAATGATTTATAAGAGTAAGCAGCTGCAAAAAGCAACGAAAAAGTTTATCGCGCTTAAATTATTTGCTCTTGTCATTTTTTGTACTTGCTATTTTGTGAAAGAAATTGCTCAGAAAAGAGATTAAAAGGAGAAAAATGCTGAAAAATTATTTGACTGCATTCACGTGAATATTTTTTTTACTCATGCACCTCATCTTTTGTTTATGTCGTTTCTATTCATGTGTTGAAGACTACACAAAAAGTTCAAAAGATTTTTTATTAAATTTATTGTGTGTCATTGACTTTATGCATCGAACTTTTTTTTAAAGAATATTTGTTTTGTTTGTATTTCATATTTTGGAAACCTAAGTTGAACCCAAAATAATTGAATGACATCATTTATGAACGACACTTTAATAATATCCAGTTTTTAATAAATGTTGATTATTTAAAGATTCTTCTCAAATTAATTTTCAAAAATTAGAATTTACCGAAACTAGAATTTCTTATTTAAATTCCTTCTTTTTTTTGGCATTTTCTGGAGATAAAGTAAAAGAAGGAAATAAAACCGCAAACACCAGAAATATAAAATTGCTAAATCATTGAGCTGCAACAAAGTATCCTTCTTCATTAGTTGCTTAGCATTTTTGTTTCTATCTACATCTGAAGATATATAAGAGGTAAGGATGAAGAGTTCGAAAGCAAATCCACTTCAATGTTACTAATTAAAAAATAAATTTCTTGATAATTCCGCGCTTGATAAATTGCTGATAAAAAGTACTTTAGAAAATTTCTACGCATTAATCTAAAGAAATTTTTATTACTAGATTTTGCTACTAATTTTTCTTGACAAACCAGCTTTATATTTTTGAAGTAAAATCAAAAGAGCTTAATATCCATTAAATCCATTAGGACTCATCATAAGAACCTTAAATAAGGCTCACCAAAGTATTTCAAATAATTTTCCACATTTTATCGGATTATGGATTCTCAGAGTCAATCAGAAACTTATGATTCCTGCCACATTTCCTTCTTTCAATCGATTCGAGTGCCAAATTTATCAATTCATTGAGACATGGAACACACATGTGGAATTATGAATGTGAATTTCAAAGAATTTAAGAATTTGCTATCTGAGCGAAAATGTTATTAAATGCTTTTTTATTTCAGCTCTTGTGCTTTCTATCATATAATTTTTCAGTTGATGAGCTTTCGAAAATTGAGGGTTTTAATGCAAGACTAGATTGACAATATTCAAGAGTTAATAATGTTGAATGATTTAAAGAAAAAGAGAAAAAAAATGAGAATATGCTTAAAAATATAAAATAAAGGATTCAGAACTGATTCTTATTCATCACGTATATATGATTTCACAGTTATTATAGGCTTTAAAGCACATTTTCATAGTCATGTTCACATAAGTTGAATATTCTTCTTATTTTGAAATAACAAGTTGATTTCAAAGCATTTTTGAGATAAATTTTGATACCAACTTACAATGAATACTTTTTGATATAGTATTTAAAGACCTCCTTCCGTCTTACGTTGATTTTTGATCTTTTTCGGATAAAGATTAATTTTTCAAAAGAAGTCATTCACAACCCAAAAATTAAATACTCCTAACATAATATGGATCTTTACATCCAATTATCCTTATTTCAGCGATAAAATACTTCAAATCCCAATTTTTCAAACGGTTCTTTATATTTCCTCCCTATCGGCACACATTAAAATGTTTGCCACCCTGCAGCCGGGAGGACAGTATAATTAGAACCAAGCGGCATTCGCTTGAAAGCCATTTCCAACTAGACTCCAAGTGTTTGCCACGTGGTTGTCATTGCCAATTGAATAAATTCAATGAATTTCAATGTGTGCCGATCGGGCCTATTAAGCGAGAACAAACAAACTCGGCATTTTTGCCTTTTAAGAAATAAATAAGCCGTTTATGTTTGAAATAGGAAGAATTTTTTGTTTTCTTTCCTTTATCATTTTATTAAAAACCTTTAGCGTAAGAAGGTATCAGAAAATAAAAATTTGACTATAAATAGGAAGTTTGATTTTTGCTTTGATGTCTCTCGAGTGAAGTAATGCAGAATGAAAATTTCATCGCTTTTCATTTCATTCTTGAAAGCCTTTTTCTTCTCATAAGCGAGTGAATTATTTAATAAAATTCTTTACATTTTCACAAGAAAGTTGATGTGGAATTACGAAATGGTTTTAAGATTTATTATTTTTGTCATTTTATTCAAAAAAATTCTTCAAATTAAAAAAATGCTTATTTTATCTATGCGTGTAAAGCTGTCATAATTTAGGTCATATACACAATAATATTATTAATTAGTTATGATTTCGTGTCATCGCTTTTTAAGAAAATCACAGAAATAACTCATGCAATGAAATTCAACCTTTTTCAGTCGTAAAAGGGATTCCATTCAAAAAAGGTCTCAAGTGGATTTCAAAAGGAAAAAAAAATGAAATACATCATCGCTTCGCTTTTCTTTATCTTTTTAAATTTTCACCTTTCTGATTGTAAGTTTTTCAATTCCTGCTTATAAAAATAAAATAATTCAACATCCAATAACGCTTTTATTTTGCAGCTCTTTCCTGCTACACGTGTACAAATGTTGATCAAATACAATGCCTGAATGGTAAAAATTTGCCATTGCAAGTAAAGAGAATGGAATTTTTAATTATTGTTTGAAAATAAAATGAAATGATTAATATTTTATCCTTTTTTTCAGAATTGCACATCACAGTCATACGAGAGGCTTGTCAATATAAAACCAGTTTGCATTAAAATTATGAAAATAAGTGAGTGAAAATATTTAAATGTAAAGAATTAAGAGCTTTGAAAAGCTTTTGAGTATCGTTTACAAAAAAGAGTGATATGATTGTCCTCTTGTATAATTTAATCCAATTTCATCCTTTGTAAAATGAACATACGACAAAAAGCTCATGATTAATTTTCGGAATTTATGGTGGCAATTTGGATAAAAATTAAACGATTCAAAAGGATTGTGCACTAGCTACGATACGCAAAAGTTCTTCGTCACATTTTTATTTATAAAAAAACCTTAACTTTATTTCCTTTTTACAATGTTACAAATTTATCTTATAAAATATTTGAAGTGTTCAAGCGGCAGCTTATCTTATCTTAAATGTTGAATTGTTGACTATAATTATTGATTTTTGATGCACTGTTCATCGAAATGATATGATTTTTGTCTTTACAGACATATTGTTTTTTGTAAGTTCGCATAGCTGCACGACCCAAGGTATATCAATGCAATTTACATACCTAGCTCAAGTTTGCGCGTGGCGAATCACACAAACCAAATCACTATGACTAGAACAACGGAAAAGAAACTAAATCTGACTAGACATTTCCTGGGATAAAACCAGGGTTGACTTAGGGTTGGTTGGCAAATGCTTTAACCACTAAGCCCATGCTGCTTTATAGTTTTGAAAACAATTTTAAATTTTAATTTTTTAAATTTTTGTCATTCTTTTAAATTAATTTACACATTTGCCCAAGATTCTGATTAAAGCTTTTATTTTAAAAAGCTTCTATTTAAGCAACTTTTGACATATCTTTCAAGTGTTGCAGGTAATTCGTACCTAGAAATGCCTCTTACTTTCTGATTCATTTTCGAGAAATGCTAGATGTATTTTTTTTTGTGAAACGACGTAAATCAAAAGATGAAATAATAAATTTGACATTGCCACCTGGGTAACCTTATCAAAAGGATTCGTGATGTATTAAAAATATAAATGCTGAAGAGCAATCTCGACAGAAGGATATAAACATACTTCCTTTAAAAAAATGAAATCAAGAAATCAAAAAATCTTGGAGCAAAGAATTTTTATCAAGAGACAATAAAATGTTTTGAAGAAATCTCGAAAGTTTCAGCAATAGCTTTGCAATTTTATGCTTCATGTTATGAAATCCATCTATTTTTATGAATTTCCAATTTCAGAAACCAATAATAGCACAATGTATCATCGATCATGCGAGAAATCAGGTCCTCTGAATAATTATTGCACAAAGCAGAAGAAAACGTTCAAGAGCAATGTCAAGTGTCAATTATGCTATGATGAATTATGTAATAGCGGAAAAGGAGATGAATTGAGAGATGGAAGTGCTTCTGTAAATTTCCCTAGCTTATTATTGACTACAGTCTGGTGGATTTTGTTAATTAAATTATGCTCATAAAATTTTGACAAATTGGAAAGATTATTTTAGGTTTAATTGGCGTAAATGTTTTAATTTTAATGTTTTATTTTCGTTTATTTCTTAAAATATCTCGTTGATTTAATTTGAATTTTAGTAAAATAAAGAACAATGCTAGATACTAACTGGAAAAAGACAGCACATTTATTAAATGAAGTATGAAATAGTACGTAAATGCGGGCTTTTTGATAAATTCATTCAAAAGAAAACTGAATACATTGAGAAATGTTTAATAAAATGCTCTGAATACATAATTAATATCTAATAACATGAATGGATTTTTTTTTTCGTTTAACACTATCAGGTGTGATTGATTAATTGATTTTCTTTTTCTAGAACGTAGTATCATGTCAAAAATATTAACATTACATTATTCACCTAGTTTCATATCGACTAAACCTATAATTAAGTAAATATCTACAACATTAAGTATGTTTATAAACAAATATTTTATCAAACTAGTCAAAAAAAACTATAGAACAAATGCTCGGATTGATACAGATGACAATCTGTATATTGTGACACTAATATTTGAGTTCATTAGAATCTGTTTACAAATGCAAGTAATTTACAAATTAATCGGATAACATGTAGCACTTAAAAGTTTCTTATAAATTAAAAATTAAAAGTTAAAGCTTTAAATCCCCTTTCAGGCTTCAAAAGTTTATTATAATGTAACTTTTATCAAAAGTTTATGAAAAACTGGAAAAACTTAATTTTTATCAAAAGTTTTTTACATGGTTTGATGGATTTAAGGTGGATTATAAAAGCTGTTAAAAAGAACATTTTATGATAGTTCAACTAGAAACAAGCTCTATTCGTTGAAACCTTAATGAATGATTTTTATGATGGTTTAGCATAATTACTGAAGTAATAAATTGCCGTCGAGAGTGGAATCAATGTTTACCAGTTTTGTTAAGGGTCGTTCACTTACATATGACGTCCATCAAAAAACCTGATTTTTAGACCCCCCTCCCCCCTTCTCTGTCACAAAAATTCTATAGAAAAAAATTTCCATTGTTTGAACTGTTACAAAATCCCTAAATGTCGGACGTCATAAGTGAACGGCCCCTTAGAAGAGCGAGGAGTTAAAAATCATAAAATGCCAACTTTTAAGCATGCATTTCTGATTATGCCGCTGGTGTTTTATTATTCATTATAATTAAAAATTACTTCCAGGTTTTGTTGATTATTAAAATTAAAATTATAAAATTTTTCTAATTCTTAATTTTGTAGATTTAAATACAAAAACAAATATACAAGCTATTCTCAATAATTTGACAGAAAATGTGAAACCCAAAAATATGTAGGTAACCTTTTCATACCTTATACTACACGTTCTTTAAAAGGAGTAAACACATATGCTCTATTTACATGTGAAATGATTTTCCAATTTGCTTTCTTCCATTTCAGATTTATGAAAGAAAATATGGAAATTTTATTGGATCCTGTTTGATGTCATTTCTATTTTTTACCTCTTTAAATATTTATTTTGTTCTGCCTGGCTTATTTTTCTCCTTTTACCAGAAGTTTAACCTTTTAAGCATAATAAAATTTAAAAATCAAAGTGAAAAATTTATTACTTCTTGTAAACATTGTCATTGGAAACGCGACAGATATTCGTTTTGTCAAAAAAGTATTAAATTTTTTGTTATTTAACAATTTGAAGGTATACATTCAAAGAACAAGGATAAACCTTATTTTAAAAGTTTTGCATATGTTGACAAAAAATAATCTGACCGACATCAAAAAGTTTACTTCTTTCGTACGTTTGATATGATATGAATGACCAATAATCATAATCAGCCTGTCATGTAACCCTTTCTTGGGAGATGAGCCGTTCAAAACAAAATCATCTGCTATGTCAAATACCTACAAGAGAGAAAAATTAATAAGAAAGCAACAAGCATCATTGATCTGCAACAATACTTATTAGTATGAGAAATTTTAAGGAAGAATTTTAAATCTGAAATTAATGAAGTAAATCTGCAATGCTTAAAAGAAATCTCATATTTTTATGTAATCTCAAGCTTACAAAGTTTATGTAAAATCAATCAATTAAAATTTTATATGCTGAGAAGTATTATCATAAAAATAAGGTTTTTCAGTCTGATTGATATAAATGGTTCAAGAGCGTATGTAGGTGGAACAATAAAAAATGCATGATGTTATCTTTCTATACAAAAGTTCTTTGCAATTTTTAAACTACCCTTTCGTATTCATCGTATTACATATTTTCTACCTACACCAAGTTGAAGGGATTTCAAGAATATTTTATCAACACATTCGTATTTCTTAAACGTCAGAGTCTGTTTTGCTATAACTTTTATCTTGGCTTGATTTGCATAATTATCGAAACCTTCAATATTATCAAGTTCTAAAAGGTTCTAAGAATTATTTTAGTAACCTTTAAGGACACATTTCATGATTTTCTTAAAAAATTTTGAGATAAAAATAATTCTAATTTTATCTTCAAAAATATGCTGATAATATGCAGGATTCTAAGTAAGTGGGTAGTTTGAATGAAATATATTTTCAGGTAGCACCCACTTTTAAAAGGTTCTATTTTCAAATGTTTTTGTTCTCATTGAGTTCTAAACTAAGAATAAGCTTTTAATCAGAAATTATTCTGAAAAAGTAAATATATTGAATCCAAATCATAAAAAGTATCAATATTTCATAAGTTCCAATTCTTTACATCAACAATTGACTTTTCTATTCATGCAGCAATGATCCATTTACAAATCAATTCCAAACACTCAGCTGACTCATAATCAACTCACTTATTCATCTTTTATTTCATTATTAGGACAATATTTCATTCTTTTTAATATAATTCTATTACCAAAAAATCTACTAAGATTGACAATTTTGATTGATGTGTTCTGTAATGTGCTTCTAATTCACCTGTGCCATTTTTGATTCCGTTTTGTTATTATTACTTTGCATTATTTTTATTATATGGATTTATTTTTATGTAATCTTAATCAAATGCAGCATAACATACAGATTATTATTTCATTTACATGATATTTACTCTCGGTTTTGTTTTTAACATATTTTTAAAGGAAATATGCGTAGGAGAAATAATAAAGGTTGTAAAATTAAAACAACAAAAAAAGTTCAAAAGTTCAAAATAAACAGGTCCCTAATATCGTACGGGGGATTTTGTTTTCAAACTTTTTAAATGGAAAGCTTAACTAACATTTAGGAATTATTTCATTGAAATGTTTTTGTTGGCCGATTAGGGTGTTTTTTTCTGTAAATAATTTATGATATAGTTATTTTTACTTTAAAGATATTAGCCACATTGTGTATTGGTGGTTTGATACATAACTTTCTGTTCCAAACATTGGCTTTACTTAAAAGTAAAGAAAGTCTGTAAATGTCATAAGACAATTGACACAAATTTTTTTAAATTTTCTAACACATGTGATGTGTAAAGCACCACAAATGACATACCATTTTTCATAATGCTCTGAAATCAGGATAAAAAATGATATCTGAAACTTTTTGTGACATCGTAATGGTGTGGAGCAGTGTTTCACAAACGTTTTTATCCACGGTCCATTTTTAAATTTAAAATAATTTGCGACAAACCTTAATAGTCTCGTCGCACAATCTTTTTGAAGGGACAAAACATAAAAACAAATGATTTTTTTATTTTTAAGTTTTTTAAAAGCATAAAAATAGGGAAATATTGGTTTAAGGGCTCTAAACCAGTGTTGTCCAAACTGTGTACCGCGGCACAATATTGTATCGCAAAATTTTTTGAAAATGAAACGAGCCGTATGCTGTGTGTTACTTTGGTCATAGCTTCCCCCTCATGGGTGCCATGGCTCAAAAAAGGTTGGACAGCACTGCTCTAAACAATATCCTATCAAATTTAGAATGTCACGAATAACAAAAAATAGCAAAATTCTGTCCCATGATTTTAGATTTTTAATAAATATTCATACAATTTTCAAGAACATATTTAATTCAATTTGAAATATAATTTACGAATATTTCATTAATTTGAATCTTCAAAAAAATGTTCACTGCTTAAATTTAAAGTCTAATATTTCAAAAACACTTTATTGGGCAACAAATTTTGTACAGAGTTTAATTTTTAATAGCCTTGAGGAACCAAATTCACACAATACTATTTTTTTTTTCAACTTTAGCATTTAAATGAAATTCCTTTAATAATTTCATTAGTGACAGTAATGAGTGTCCTTTTTTAATTAGCAACTCATCGAATTATTTCAGGCTCGTCAAAACATGTGCCTCAAAGCATTATTCATCCGATAAAATTTCACAAGCAATCTAAAATAAATTTCTTCCTACAATAGAAAATTTAAAACTTAATATACCCTTATCTGCCACGATTATCTTTTTCTCCATGCTTTCAACATGTGAAGATAAGAACCGTAAAAGTTTGCAGAGATAAAATTTTGCAGATTCACATTTCAACAATAAAACCATTAAAGAAAATGATAAAAAGCAATTTGAAAATGACAAAGACAAGAAAGATAAAATGACTAATATCATACAAGATGATAAAAGTCATAAAAGTACTTGTCATGCACGAACATGATGGTTCGGTGTGAACTTTTTTAAAAACTTACGTATGACGTAGACGTACACTAATACAATTAAGTATTCGATTTGTTGTATTGCCTTCTCTTTCTAAACAAACTGATTTTATGATTGTATTAGTAAGTCTCACACATACATGCACAAACAATCCGACTGACTGAACACATTGCTTCGTCTATAAAAGAGAAAATAAATAGTAAACAAAAAATATTCACAGCTGAGTGAGAATGTAAGTGTATTTTGTTGTGTATATATCTCTTCCTCTACTGCTCATAATATTCAGCCACAGATCTCTTTATTTGCTTCAGAAACGTCATTAAGATTGGTTCGTAAAGGAGTGAACTTGTAAAAAATTCTAACAAAGAAGTGTTTTTTTTTGCAGAAATTTGTGTTAAAGCAACTGCAATTTAAATTTAAAAACATACTAAAATTTGAGTTTCATGAAAAAAGTGAAAGTGAAATTTTAGCATAAAAAACTTACACAAAAAAAAATAAAAAAAAAATTGTGTCAATGAGAATCTGAAAAACAAGTTTTAGAACAATTTTGTGTGTATTGAAAGTTAAAGACATGGAGTGAATCAATAGTTAAATAAAATTATAAATTCTGTTGACGACGAAAAAAAAAATTGAAGAGTTTTTTTTAAAAATATAAAAATATTCACCAACTGCGCAGATTTCGGGAGAGGAAAAGTAAGAGAAATTATTATTTTTTTATCCTATCTGTTGTGCTGTGTTTTTTCAAGTACGACGTTCGTCTCAAGCAGGCATGGCAGTCAACGACTGCTATGAATAAAGAAAACAGCTGATAAATAAATAAATATGAGCATTGAGGTTTTCTTTTGTTTATCAACAAAATATTTGTACTCGCATTTATGATATCCATTATTTATTGCAATATGATTAATCTAGTATTGCAAATGATGTTAGATTTTTTAATTTAAACTACTTTAATGTGATGGATTAAATTTATATCAATTTTAATTCAGTCTACAAAAGACCTAGTTTTGGTGCTTTTCTTCTTCATGACAAAGTAAAATCAAGTTTTTGTCTATAAGTTTATACAAATTTAGAAACTAGCGGTAATTTTTGTATTGCACAAGGTTCTTCCGTTCAATCACACCGAATCTTCTGGATTACTTTAATATTTACTTATTGAGTTTGAACATTTAATTTTTTAAATTTTAAACAATTTTTGAAATTTTTAAAAATATTTTAAGGTAGTTTTTAAATTGAAGAAGATAGTCGAAAATAAAATGTGTCAACTTGAAAATTACAATTTGAACGAAAAGCATGCGCCTTTTTAAAATTAAACTTGAAACTCTTTCAAACTTAAATTTTACTTCATGTCCTCTTCATCAAAGAGTTACGAATATAAAGTGTACAAAAATTATAGTCATCGCTTCGGTAATAAAGGTTGTATTTTACCTTTTAAATAATCGACCACTACTGTGCAAAAAAACATTTTGCTGTTGTGAATTTCTGAATATTTGATTATTAGAAATGTAAAACCATAAAGGCTTAGTTAAATTAAAATTACAAATAAGCATGTGTTTAATGTAAAATTAGTTTGTAGCGATGAAATATACACACAGTGATAGAAAAAGTCAAATGTTTCACGTTTTTGTGAAATATGGTTTCCTACTTTTAAGCTCTTATTGTGATTTCCTTGTCCTTATTTACAGTTAATTACTATAAATTAGGGCAAGAATGTAGCTATTCATTATTATGAGAGAAATAAAAGATAAATTGAGAATTAATTGAAATTACAATGAGAATAATTTGTTGAAAAATCACAACTTAAATAAAACAGAAAAGATAAAAACAAGTGCATTAATTAACACTTGATGTGACTGCCAATTAGAAGTTTACACTTAGTGACTTCCAAAATTTATCTAATTAGTAATTATCATATAGTTGTGTCACCAGGATGCTTTGAAATAAATATTTTAAATTTCTCATATTAGCTGTGATTTAATGATTTAATAGAGTGGATCCTCTAATGGATTTAACCCGATTTAACTTTTTTTTAAAAAAAAATAGATAATGCTCCGAACATTTTTGTGTAAATGATTAAAAGTTCTGAGTCATTTTAAATTCCATTCTCTTTGTCATTTTGGAATTACTGAATTGGGAACTTCATGGGTCATTGATACCAAATATACCGGTAATGGATTTATCATAGACCTGTTCTAGATTTCAACTCTTTTTCAACATTTTTGTATTCAAATAAAAAGTTGAAATATTTTTGAACAATTTGATTGAATTCGGAAATTAAAACAATAATAAATTTTCCAATATCACCTGACTCTCTACAATATCAAACAACTAAAACTTAACCTAGACCGTTAAAATTATTAAAATTGCTGTATTTGTAAAAATATTAAATCTAGTGAAATCAAATCCTTTAAAAGTTTAATGACAGAGAAAATAAAGTATGATATTGCACTTATTATTAGCTAAATGTGCCTTCCTCATCAAATATTTAAAATATTATTTTATTTAAGTGTATAGATTTGACAGTGAAAAAATAAATCATTTTCGTTGATTAAATTTAAAGACAGAAAAACTTTTGATTAGAGATTAAAGATTTTCAACCAAACTCCCTTCAACTCGACTAGATTTGAATATGTCTAAACATTGTAGAAATCAGATGATACTTTCATTTTCTTACGAAAACATTGTCTGCGATTAAAAATAGAACTATTCCAATTTGGAAATTGAATAGCTTTAAAGCTTACTTCCATCGACCTGATTTTTCAGTTCATTTTCGTTTACTTCTTCTTACCGACTTCTTGAATTATGCAATAGATGCAATTAGAAATCAAACTAAAGTACTAACATAGCATCGAATGATATACAAAGTAAGATAGTCAATATTATCTTATTATCACTTTAGTTTGATCTGATTTATTATCATAATGCGCTGAGTGAATTGTTTGTTGAGTTTTCTGACTCAGAATTTTAATTTTTTATCTATAAAAGTCATTTATGTAAATCAGAAAGTTGCTATTTCCGTGTTGATTCAAGTTGAGAAAGGTTGGGCTGAGAGCTTCCGATAATTATCATTCAATTAGCTATTTGTTACAAAGTAATATTGTTGTTTAATTTGCAATTCAATTTGAACAACTTTATAATAAATTTCAATCATGAACTGCTATATGACTAATTATATATCGGATTGGATGAATATTCAAGTAAATATTGTAAAGTTCGACAGGATTAAACAAAAATATAAGAAGTTTAATCAAATTTACAAATCTTAAAATAAAATATGATTTAAGGAATTTCAACACTTTCTTGACATATTCGAAGTTTGGGGCAATCCTAATCTACAGCTGTTTGCCAGACCTATAGATTATTTTAAAAGTAAATTATACAAAAAATATTTAAATCTCAATCCAGTTCAATATTTCGTATCAAATTGTCACATACAAAACGCCTACCAAACGAACTTGACTGATTGTTATCAACAAGCTACAATGTTTTTCTAACATGTAATTTTCATTTCCATTTGCAGTTTGCTTATGATAACAATAATTATTTTCTGTAATAACAAGCAGTCATTATCTTTACATCTAATATAAGTTGGGTGTGTTGTGCAGAAATTTTCTTCCGACGAGAATCATGAAATGTTTACAGAAAATAATAAGTATTCTTTTGCTGATTAAAGTAAAGTTTTTTATTTGAATTACTAAGCATTTGTTGAAGTTGTGTCTGTGGAATAATAAAGTTTATACACAAACTTGATGAACAAGTTGTCATATGGCTTTAAAATGAAATAATTGCTGGATTCTAAAAGAGGAGTCTTCAGCTTCAAAGTTTGCTCTTGATTGCTGCACTAAAAAAGAGCCTGTTTTGTACGTGCAATTTGAAATATCCCAAAAAAAATTTAATTTCAATTAAGTTTCCATCCCATGAAACTTATTTCCATTCAAATGTTTTCTACAATCATAAAAAATACTTTTGTGTATGCGTGTGCTACAAATTCAATTTCAAGGTCATCCAAGCCAACATTGCAATAACATAGCTCACAGAAGTAGACATGAAAATACAAATTGCAAAAAAGATATGAAGAAAATCGACAAACATAAAGAAACGGTTTGCTGAAACAAATCTATAGAAAAATCAAGCATTCAAAGGTCGCTGGACTTAAATTAGTCATTAATAACACAAGTCAATTACGATTATTCAGTTACGTCGTGATCATTAGCATGCGGTCGTCTTTTTTTTCATTAACTGTGTTAGTTTCTTTGTTTTGATTCTTTCTTCTTTTACTCAATTAAGCTGTTTTTGCGATTATGAACACACACACATTGCCATGTACTTATTATGAAATCATTAAAAGAGCGTCATCATGACCCAGTAAATATCGTATATCATATGCTCTGCCTTGATATATAAAAAGACTGGAGTCTGCATTACAAGAGTCTCATTTATTCATTGCGTAGGAGCTACAAGTTGGTTCTCGTTGTTGTTATTTGTGTTTTTATATTGTGATAAACTTTTTGCTGTATAAACTGTTTAAAGACTTCAATTTGATTTTTTTTACAATATTTTTTGGTTGATGAATTTTTAATGGGATTTATTTCAACGAAAGACGTGCAAAAGAAGTGCAAAATATATTTTTAATAAATATTCTCAACAAATTGTTCATTTAAAATCTGAGATAATTCATGCAAAAACACTAGACGAAATTCTTCAGGTTTATTTATTCAAGAACCATTGAATCGACTTCAACATCATGAATACTTGAGTTTCTCCCGATGACATTGACATTATATTCTAATTTTATTATATCCCTCATTGCAATAGCCGAAAACCATTTTTATAATCATCAAATGACTCATAGCGGATATTATGTGTCTGTTGATGAAAAAATGAGCATAGAATTTTCTTTCATAATTTTAATGAGACTACAATAAAGGAAATAAAATATTTAATTTGTTCTTATCGTGGTCAGATAATGAAACATTTTTATGTAAATTTTTTTTTACATTCTATTTGCTCAACTTTTATTCTTTTATGTCTATTTGAAAATATTTTGTGCTAAAATTTATTTAGTCACAGAAATAAACACACATGTGAATGATATGATGTGTTATTAAAGTAATTATAAACTGAAAGTCATTTATTCTGGATGACAATCAAACAAAAAAGACTGAATTTTTAAGTAATTAATAATGATTATATTAAATTGACATTCTATTCTGAACTTTATCTTTAACTTTGATTCACACTTTGAAAATTTCAATAATTTTATTTTATAATCTTTGTATGAAGATTTTAATCTTAAAAAACGAAAAAATTATAATTTTCATACAAAGAATGTAATATTGAAGATTACAATCTTTGTATTGGATTTTTTAAAGATTATAATATGCGAGAGCCTTACTTTGAATAGCATAAGTTGGTTAATCGATCATAAATCCGGCACCAAGCCAGTGTGACTCTATCATGGTCCAGGATTTAAATTGAATTCAGCATCATTTCAACATCACACTGGCTTGGTGCCGGATTTATAATCGATTAACCGACTTGTGGTTTTGAAACAATTTCAAAATGTTTTTAAAAGCTCAAGCAACATTAAAAAGACTAACAGACTTTTCTTAGACATTGAATATTGCCTTAAACCTGTTCACCATTTAAATGAAAAGCAAAGACTTTAACAAAATTTGAATTTGCATCAATAATAAAAATAAATAGATCAAATCTAAATTATACAATTCTCTGGTTTAAAACTGAAAAGTTGGTATGAAATTTCTGAAATGTATGCAGTTCCAAACAAAAAAAAAACGAAAGCCTGAATTCGGTTATTGAAATATTGGATATTTGTTTATTGAAAGCTATTTTATGAGATGCAGACATCATTCACAATGGAAGAAAATCAAATGAATCATCAACTTTTAATTTGATTTTTTGTTCAATTTCTTTAATTTAATAAAACTTAAATAAAAAATTGAAACAAACCAGTTTGGACGAATCATGAATGCAGTTTTTAAAATTTATTAAATTTTTGCATAAAGTCTATAAAAATGAACGTCTTGATACAAGTTTTCTAATGGTTTTAAAATTTACTTTATTTGCAGAATTTTGCATCACATCATCATCATCATCACCGTCTCCTTTTGCGTTTCCATCTGCTTCTTCAATTTATTTCCTTTCTTTCCTCGTTCAATAAATTAAATCTTCTTATTCACAATAATGACTGAAGAGCAACAGCACATGAATTCATCAACAGTTGAGAATGGCGAGAGGAAAGAGAAAAAGCCGATTATTCTTGAAACAGACGAGGAAAAGAGGAATCGAATGTGGTCATTACGCATCATTTACTTTACAATGTTCTTGATAAGCTTGGGCTTTTCAATTGTATTGACTGGAATATGGCCATACCTTGATAAGGTTTGTTACTTGATTTTATATTTTTTTTTGTGATTTTTGATAACGACATCCTGAAATACTTTATATTTGACCAAATACTGTAAAACAGAATTTTGAGTTTTAATCATTAAAGAATAAAAATGTAAAGTTTCCAAAAATTCAGCTTAATTTGATCCGTGCTTTCATACCTTCTGTCAAGAACACATCAACAACTTAATTGTGCGTTTGAAACAAAGAAAAAAAGAGAAACAAATAATTGCTGTTTGATAAGTTGATAATAAAATGGGTTTGTTGACTTTTCTGACTGTATTTTTTCGACATGACAGCATGTGTAGCTTGTAAAATAATTTTAACCAAAAATATAAATATGAAGAGAATTTTTTTAACGAATTTTTTCACTCTTCTCAGTGAAGGAACAAGAAGAAAATGCCTTAAACACATTTTAATGAAAAAGTATTTGTTTTCATACATGCGAAAAAATTGTTAAGTAAGGTCAAGAAAATGAGTATGAAAAAATATTTCACATCTGTTTTATTGCTTCTGTATTGAATCTTGTTTTGTATAATATAATATAAGACAATTTTGTCTACACTTGAAAATCACAGCATAAATCTTAAAAGAGTCTACTGACCTGAAAAAAGTCTTTAAAATTTATTTTGTTATCAATATGTCGAATAAAAAAGATAAGGATGAGTCAAACTGTTTGCTCAGCAACAAACTGCAAAAGATTAGTTTCAATTATTAAACTATGAGCAGGGGGGGGGGGGGAGGGTGTCTTTCGTATTTTTTTCGAATTTTGGTTTTCAAATTTTCTTGATTTTTTTTTCTTTCTAAATTCTTTGCGCTTTCGTTGGCTTCTAGTCCTCAGAACGTTGCACATGTGCTTCAGTTTTGCATACTTTTGATGAAAATGAAGAATTACAATAATTTATGACTTTCTGTCAGCAATCAATATCATGATGTCTTCACGATTATTCTCAAAATTAAAATTTGATGGCAGAAATGAATTTGTCATGTTTTGAACAAGTTTTTCATACCCGCGGCAAATGTTATCAAAAGCAGCAATCAAACTTCATAAATAAAATTGATTTTCATTCATAAAAATTACTTTAAAAACCCGTTTCTTTGTAACTTGTCAATAATTCATTCTTGTTTCCTTTTTTACAGCTCGATCCTCACGCCGGAAAAGAATTCATGGGTCTTGTTGTTGCAGCCAATCCTCTCGGTCAAATGATATTCAGTCCACTTTTTGGATGGTGGTCCAATAAAATGAAGTCAATAAGACTTCCACTTATGGCATCAATGGCAATTTTCTGCATTTCAAGTGGTGTTTATTCAACTTTGGACATGTTCGAAAACAATGTCAAATATTGGATGTTTATCGCTCGATTCTTTGTTGGTGTATCATCAGCAAATATTGCAGTCTGTCGTTCATACTTATCTGCTGCAACGACAGTTAAAGAAAGAACTGATGCAGTCTCAATGATGAGTTTGGCTCAGGTGCTTGGATTTGTATTTGGTCCTGCACTTCAGGCTGCAGTAACTCCTCTTGGAACTGATGGCTTTATTTTCATGGGATTTACTATTAATATGGTAATTAGTTGAATTTTGATTAAAAAAAACTATTTAACTTTAATCTGTGAAATTTCACATTTGTAGTATACAGCAGCTGGATGGGCCAATGTCTTTTTAGGTGTCATCAACTTTGTTCTCTTCCTTCCATATTACTTCAGGGATTGTAGAATTGCCGCCAAAGAACAAATGTTAATACAAGGAAAGGAAACTGAAAAAGAGACCTGGAAGTCAGTTAAAATTGACTACACAACAGCATGGACGTTGATTTTTTCATTCTTCGTCATATCCTTTAATTTTGTATTACTCGGTAAGCTATGAGAAAGTTTAATATCAAGATAAAAGTTAACTTGTAATCTTCTCTAGAAACTCTTGGAACCTCATTAGCTATGGATCAATTTGCATGGACAAAGTCAGAGGCACTTTATTATATGGGTAAGGTCCAACTTCTAGAATTTACGATCATGATTAAATTTGTTATTAATTTTAGGAGCACTTCTCTCAATCGGAGCATTCGTGGCTTGTGCTGCATTTTTGCTCATTCCACCACTTTGCCGTCGTTACTCTGAATCTGATCTTCTCATTTGGGGTGGATTCTTTATTATGGTTCTTGGACGTTTTATATTCATTCCTTATAGAGGAGATATTCCAAAAATATCTCTTGATCGTGAATTTGTTATGGAAAATGGCACAATGGGACTATATGATGAAGATGATCCGATGGTTCTTGGATGTCCTGCACAAACGCAGCCATGGTGTGCAACAACTTTACAGCTACAATTTCCTGAATTTTTGACTGGCTATATGATTAGTGCTGTTGGATATCCCATTGGAGTCACATTAATTCAAACAATATTCTCAAAAATTCTTGGGGCAAGACCACAAGGAACTTGGTATGGAACTTCTATAGTTTATTTTTGAATAGAAATTTTCAATTTATTTTTTTCTTATTTTAGGATGGGACTATTTACAGGCGCTGGCTGTGTGTCGAGAATTTTTGGACCTCTTGCTGTTGGATCTTTCTACACACGTTATGGAACTACGTGGATATTTTCAGTTACATGCGCTATGATGGTCTTTCCAATGATTTGGCTCTATTTCCTTAAAAATCGACTTTACATTGAGGACGTTGATGTGAAATCAGTGGAAATGAAGAATCTCAACAGCAATGGAACTATACCGAAGATACAAAATGGCACAAATGGCTACATCAAAGATAAATCTGTGATTAATAATGAAAATGAAACAAATGACGAGCAAGCAAAGTTTCTTGCTAATGGAAGTAGTTAAAGTCTCATTTTTTAATAACTTAGAATTCATTTAAACTCAATAGACTTATTCATTATTAATATTAAAATAAATCTTAAAAGAATATAATTTTATGGTCAAACATAAAATAAGCTTTCAATTTGTTGGAGAAATTTAAAATTTGATCATAAACTTCAAAATTTTAAATTCACAGCCATTAATTCGTCAAATTGAAAGCTTTATTAGTTAATCATAAGCATGAGCATATATTTTTACATAATTAGATGTTTATGTATATTGTATATTGAGAAGGAATTATGAAGAATGACTGATTTTATTTTTTAACGAATAGAATTTTTTATGAATTATTAAAAATTTGTAAAATGCAGAGAGTTAGATAAGAAAAAAGTAGAAAAATATTTTTAAAGATATTTTAGAAAAAGCCAAGCAGTTATGATATAAGATTTGTATCCCCAAATATACAATTAATATTATAGTTTTAAAGATAACATCATTGACTCTAACATCTTAATTGACATTGAGCTTTGAAATATTTTGATAATTCATATTTTAAGCTTGATTCCAAAATATTCAATAAATGTTGCTCAATATAATTAGGTGTTGGCTATGATAAGAGATAAAAAATCACACATTTAATATTGATAATGTGTTCAATTTTAATATCTTGGAAACTATACATAAATCTTAACATTTTTGATAAGTTGTTGGTGTTGAAAATTCAAAAATTTAAAAAGAGATAAAAACTTTAAAGATGTTATAAAAATCTATTTTAATACTTTTTGATTGAAATGTGATTATTAAGAAATAAAAATTTCCTTAAATTTTAGAAATTTTTATAATAAAATGAGAAAAAAATCTGAAATAAATTAATCAAAAAAAATAAAAATGGGTTGTGTTTTAATAAGTTTTAATTTATTAATACTGATAATATGGTTTATATGATCACATTCATTCCAGTGGCGTAGCCAGGTTTTTTAATTCCTGATTTACACACATTTACGTTGTGATTTTATATTAAAATAGTTTTTTAATTTAAATTATTTTTTAATCTGTGAGGTAAATATATTATATTTTTAAAACAATTATCTTCATAAGCTTCCAGATTAAAGTCATGAAACTGACATAAACATTTTAACAGAGATTAAAAGAAAAAACAATTATTTAAAGTGATAATAAAATTTATATATTTTGCGATAGTCGTTTAATTTGTGAAGTTCAAAATTATTTCTTTGCAGCACATTAATAATTATAATTTAAAGAAAAATTAAAAAGAAGAAAAGATGAATTTAATAATGTAAGTAAATTTACGATTTGTAAAATTTTTAAAATGACTGAATTTTTGTTCTACAGATCTATCATCTTTGCGATTTCACTATCTCATGCTACAAACATTGATTGTGACTACAAACGAAGCTTAGAAGTTTGGGATATGACAAATATTTATTATTGCTATCTAGACAGTGACCCTAAAATTGAAAGTTTATATTTATCATATATAAACTCATCAATTGGATATCATAAGTATGAAAAGACAAATAATGACGTCATTGGATTCGAGTCTTATAAAAGAACAATCAAGTACTTCCCGCATGGATTACAGAAAATATTTGCTAATTTAAAATTAATCATCATTTGGTATGGAAGAATTATTGGAATCTCAAAATCTAACTTAAAGTCATTTCCAGAATTAGTTTATCTAAGTTTATACGAAAATGACATTAAAGTTCTTGAAAGTGGACTCTTTGATTATAATCCTAAATTAGAAGTGATTTCACTTTCGAATAATAAAATTTATAATATTGGTGAATATGTTTTTAATAATTTAGCTAATTTGACTTACTTGGGACTTGAATGGAATACATGCATTAATTACGAGAACAGATATACAGATCTAGATATTAAATATGTGATCAAACATACAAAAGACTATTGTAATTATAATAATACATCAAAATCAGGAAATATAGGCAGGGTTGTTAAGGACAGAATTTGATGAATTTGGTCAGTTTTGATCAAGGCGTGTAAACTATCCCAAATATCATATTTATCCCAAAAACATTCAAAAAACTTCCTGAGCATGTATGCACGATAATAAAGATATCCCAACGTATCCTTAGTGTATTGGACGTGTAATTTCAGGATATGATGGGATATCTCAATTCTAATGCATACAGGCTCAGGGACTATTTTGAATATTTTTGGAATATATGGGATAAATGGGATATTTGGGATAGTTTCCACGCCTTGGTTTTGATGTGGCTGAAAATATTTTATAATATAAATTTATCCTATAAGAGTTAAATAAAGATTAAATTTGATATCAAACCACAAATCGTTTTATTTCTGATGACAAATTTTGTTTGAATAATTTTCAGGGATGTATTTAGTTTAATAAACTGATAACTGGTGTGAAGAAGATATAATTTAAACTAAAGCAAAAATTACTCATCAGCACTATTCATCAGCATGAAATTATATTCTGATCACTGTACTTTGGAAAAATATTCAAAAGCGATTGTTTTTAGTCCCATAAAAGCAATTTTTTTAATTATTAAGATCATTTTACAATTCTTGTTTCTGAACTAGACAAAAAAGTTAAAAATGATGCAATTAGGATTCAAAAAGTGAGTAAAATCCTCTGCTGTAAATTAATTTAATCATAATATTGAAATTGTTAATAAAAATTAGATTCATCATCTTTGGGATTCTCACATTTGTTTTACAAACGACATCAAGTGAAGCTCTTGTTAATGGAACATCACTTAAAAATGAAACAACAAAAGATTACGAAGTCTACAAAATTGACCTAAAGCCACTAAGTGAAGTTTTCTTAATCGTTGTTGGAATGGGACTTATCTTTGCGATCTTAATGACATTTATGATTTTTGTTTTAATGTGTGCTTGCTTCGTTTGCATGAACAAATGTTGTGGTTCAAAGAAATGTGAACACAATTATCCACCTCCGAGAATCAACCGGGAAAGAATTAGGGATGTAAGAAATCCAAGAGATGGAACAGAAGTCATGACAAGTTTAATGTCTAGTGCGTAAAACATAAAGCTGATTCAGATCAAGTGTGATAATTTTTGATAATTTTTTTTGATACTTTTTGAAAATTGTATTAGTTTTGCACCCTTTATTCAGATTTATTTTTAATTTATTTTAATCACCAGTATTATGATATCATTGCGGTATTACTGGATATTACATATATATCATTTCTAAAATGAACTAGTCTTTTTAATAAATAAACTACTAAGTTTTCAATATATTCTAATTTTTTTAATTGCATTTAAACCAATTTATTAAATTTTGTAATTGCCTTTTTCGAATAAATTTTAAGCTTCATATTTCATCATTTGATAAATTAAGTAGTTCTTCTTTAATTTTGGAGTGTTGTGACACAAAACTATATATTAAAGATTGAAAGATCTGTCTATGGTAAGAATCAAGCCAAGTTCACACAAAAGAGACATACAGCAATCTGGTCTGTTATCCTTCCACTCGGTCATAGAAGCCTTATTCTCGTACGGACAGATTCGAATATATATAACTCGATACAACAGATTGCACTCTGCTCAGATGCCACTAATATGATTTATAACATTAAATAGATATAAAACTTAATCTTTGCAAAAGATATTAAGAACACAAAGATTTGGAATGCATTATTTCTGTTATCTTTAAAACTTACTGTAAAAGTCTAAACTTGAAATATTTTTTATCAATCGATATCATTATTTTCACCAAAATAATCTTAATCACAAATAGATAATTGTTAAGTAAGTAAGGAAAAAAAAAACAACAAAGCTGCACATGAAGGAACTGATAAAAAATATATTATCACACAATTTTTATAAAAAATATTTCTCATTCAGTCTATTTAAAGCTAGTGAACTGAAATGTCTAACAGTCCTCATATAATTATTATTGGTGCTGGTGCTAGTGGAATAATTGCTGCATGTAATTTGATATCCAAAGGATTCACAAATGTCACAATTCTTGAAGCTGAAGATCGAATTGGGGGAAGAATTGACTCAAGAAGATTTAACGATGGATTCATAGATTTTGGTGCGCAATGGTGTAGTGGACAGGAAGGCAATTCTGTGTATGAATTGTGTCACAATGATTTTGAATTTGGATGTACTGGATTTTACGATACAAATGGATTTGTAGGATTAATTTCGAATGGGTCAAGAGTTGATAAACAAATATTTGGAAAATTGTCTGCAGTAAGGTCTAAAATTGAAGACATGATTGATGAAATGCGAGAATTCAAAGGATCAATTGGAGAATTTTTTGATCAAAAATATAACCAAGAACTTGAATCATCAGAATATGACGATGCAGATGAAGAAATGCGTGAAATGGTTCGAAAATTATGGGAAACCGAGGTCAACGCTAATTATGCATCCACTAGTTGGTATAAAATTTCAGCCAATCGTTATTCTCAAGTTGTAGTTTGTGAAGGAAGTCAGGATCAGACATGGAGAACTTCTGGCTATAAAACACTTTTTGATATTATTCAAAAGAAATTCAAAGTTGAAGAAGTATTAAAAGACAAGATTCAATTGAACAAAAAAGTCGATCATATAAACTGGGATACAGACAAAATAGTAATAAGGACATTAGATCGACATGTCTATCAAGCTGATCATTTGATTGTAACAATTCCTTTAGGTGCATTACAGGCTCATCATAAACTTCTATTTACTCCAATGTTACCTGAAAAGAAAATTAAAGCAATCGAGAACATCCAGTTTGGAACTTTAGGAAAGGTTTTCTTGGAATTTGAGGAGCCGTTTTGGAAGAAATTAAATAACAATTTTAAAGTGTGTGCCTTTTTATGGACACCAGAGGATTTAGATGATATCAGGGGAACTGATAAGGAATGGTGAGTATTTATAACGTAACTTGACGATGAAGTTTTACATCAAATCATTCTTAACTTAAAGCGTAATTTCATGAGATTCTTGATAGAAAAGTTTAAAGGCTTTCTAACTTTACTGTGGATGTGGTTGGACTGTTCTAATGATTTTCATGAGATTTCAAAATTTTGGTTTCATTCTTTTAAATTTAAATCATATTTTGATGGGTTTGTACTTTTGAATTAGCACTCGACATTCATTGCTTGAATCAAAAGAATTTTCAAAAATAGTGACTCAAAAGAGAGTCTAATGATTTAACATCAAATCATCCCTACAATCAGATTAAGGACATACAAATAATTTTCACTTAATATTCAAATTAGGTTGACAAACATGTATGGCTTCCTGCACCTTGATGGATTTCCTTACGTCTTAGAAACTCTTTTAGGTGGAAATAAAATGAAGGAATTTGAAACTTACAGTGATGAAAAAATTGAAAATGATTGCATTTGGTTATTGGAAAAATTCATGAAAGTAAAAATTTCTCGACCAATCGCAATGAGAAGGACAAGATGGTTAACAAGAGAAAACTTTTTAGGATCTTATTCGTATTGCTCGATGAATACTGCTGAAAAAGATGTTTATCCAGAAGATTTGAAAGAAACTGTATTTAATGATAATGGAAAACCAATGTTGTTGTTTGCTGGAGAAGCAACAAGTTCTAAATTTCAAGGTTATGTTCATGGTGCTATTGATACTGGCAGGGAAGCTGCAGAGAAGCTGATTGCATATTTTGAAGGTTTAAAAGAACAATAGGAGAAACTTAATGTGAATTTTTTAAATCTTTAATAAATTTTAACGCAAAAATGAACTAAAGTAAGATTATTATTATTCAGAACTGCTAATTTAATCTCATTCTCTCTCAAAACTAAATGCAACTGGAATTATTATCAATGTTCACATTCAAATTCTCAGATTCTCTCAAAATAATTTCAAAACAAAAATGTGTATAATATTTCACATTCTTTATTTGGCAGTCAAATAATGGAGATTTGAATTTCGTTCTTTACAAAATATTTTGGTTTATCTTTTCAAATTTAGACTTAATATTTTAACCATGAAAACTTTATTGTAAGTATTTAAAATATTTTAAAAGCTTGTATAATTTCTGATAATTAAAACATTTTTATTAATAGTCAAATCGTTTGCTTCATATCACTTATCTACACATTAGCATCGACAAATATCGACTGTGGTTTCAACTTCAACAACAATTACTGGGTTTTGGGTAGAATTTATTGTTGTCATGTTAAAAATGATCCAAATATCGATTCTCTTCAATCATCAAACGTAAATTCATCATCTGGCATGCATTTTCCTGGAAAGTCTAACTTCAATGTAAACGGAATTGATTCTTATCAGAAAACAATTCAATATTTTCCAATTGGATTAGACAAAGTTTTTGACAACTTAAAGCTTATAAGCATTTGGCATGGAAGAATCAAAGAAATTCATCAATCTGATTTAAAGCCATTTCAAAAATTAGTTTATCTCAGTTTGCATAAGAACAACATTGAAATCATTGAAGATGGACTTTTTGATTTCAATCCGAATCTTGAAGTAATTACTTTATCGAATAATCGGATTTCACATATTGATCAATTTGTTTTTGATAATTTAGTCAAACTTGCTTATTTAGGATTTGATGCAAATCCTTGCATCAACATGGAAGCTCGAGCAAGTCAAGCTATGGTCAGAGACATAGTGAGAATTGTTAAAAGTAAATGTAACAATCCTAACATTTTACGAAGTCGTCAAGACACAAATGCAATTGGAAGATCAAGAAATTTGGAATTTACTGAATTAAATGATGACAGTTCTGAAGATCACGAAAAAATGAGTCAAATGATTATAATATTGAGTGAAAAAGTTGCAAAGCTTGAGGAGAAATTGAAGAATATGACTGATTCAGAAACTGTTAAGAGGACTTAAGAACATTTAATAAATAATGTTGGGACAAATTTGAATTCTTCTTAATTTTCACTTTTTTTAATTAATAATTCATTAAATACACAAGGAAAGCTTCTGGTTTAATGATTCAGGAATATTTTGAGGTTTTATGCTTAGTTTGAATTACATGTAAAAAGGAGAAAAATTCCAATAAGAAATCAAAAACCTTGCAAATGTTTTAAATTTAAATTTTGTAAGGTTTTAATACATCTTAAATTTGAATTTGTAAAAGTTGCTTTAACTTGTAAGTGAAAAGAAATATTAAACTAAAATTAATTAGCTTTAAATCCTACTCTTTATTTAAATATATACTCAGAAAACTTCTAAATTCTATTAAATATATTGATTTTAGAGTTTTCTTTCCATTTTTTCATCAATTACAATTTCATCCCTTAGCACTTCCATCCCTCATTCTGTCATCAACCCTAATACTAACCCCTCTTTCTCATGTCGAAATTCCTCGCTTCTGATTGGCTCTAACAACTGACTCATTGCTCCTGATGTACATTTTTTAAGATTTTTATGTTGCTTTCAAAACAGGCGACACAAAAAGAATACAAAAAAGGAAAAAAGTTCTCTCATGTCAAAAAAATAGGAGGAAGAAGAAGAAGAGAAAAAAACATAACTAATAATGATGTTAAAAAAATTTCTTACGGCAGTCTTAATCATAAGCTTGGCGTGAGAGGATCAATATTTTTTTAAGATACAAAAAATAAAAATTTAAAAAATTT
The DNA here is from genome assembly GCA_917627325.4 of Chironomus riparius. Lineage (NCBI taxonomy): Eukaryota > Metazoa > Arthropoda > Insecta > Diptera > Chironomidae > Chironomus > Chironomus riparius. The sequence continues at coordinate 30,711,126 of OU895879.1, forward strand.
TAAACGAGATAAAAAATTAAAGTAAATAAAAAGTTTAAGAAATTAAAGAAAAGTGAAAAGTGGAAGTGACCTTTAAAAATTTTGCAAATTTTTATTCAAAAGACACTAAAGTGGAATAATAGGTGATAAATGTTAGTATTTTATTAAAAAATATTTTAGAAATTATTTTTTTTTTGAATTTTAAAATGTTTTTGTTTGAAATTTTTTTTTTTAAATTACAAAACCGAAAAGTTAAAGTTATTAAGGATTGATTACAAAAAATAAAAAATCGTCACCACAAAAAAAATCATTCAAACCTAAAAAAACTTCCATTTTTTATTTTCCTCGCGCTTGCTCCCTTAAAAAGTTTTTCGTGACTTTATACAGCCATCATCAACAAAAATAGCAGCCTCTGCAGTAGCGACAACTTTAATTCACATTAATAATTTTTTATCATGGTCACAATAAATGAAATTTATGTATACATGGCTCATACGTTTATCATTGTTCAATCTCTTCTTCATAAACCATCATGAAAATAAATCTCATTCCAAAATATAATCCTACTCGTGTATATGAAGCGATATTAAAGTAGAATGAGCCGAAAAAAAATATAGAGGATGAAAATGGAAAAAAGAAGAATAAAATTTATTTATTTATTCCGACTCCCTTACATTATAAGAGCATTTAGTTGATGGTGGATAGAAAAAATAATTTTTTTTTGGGAAAATTGTCATTGGTTGTTGTGGGAATAGAGCGCATTTTAGTAAAACTTATATTGCTATAGATTGTATGTTCATTAGAAGCTATTTTGGATAACTACAAGCTCTTATATTTTTATGGAGATTTAAACTTTTACTGAGCTTTAGGTTTTCTTAAAGTATTCCGGTATTCAATAAAATTGTCAAAACAATACTTTGATTAGCTTGATATTAACACATGGCAATGGTAGTCTTTAAAGTTCACAAAGCTACCAATTCTAAACTTAGATCACTGTTTATGGTTTCGAACCATTTCGGCAATTATGTTTCTGCCTATACTCCTTAAAAGAAGACTCTTAGCCTTATTCTAGTTCCTATAATCCTAAAAAGAAAAACTTTTTAAGAAGAGTCTCGAACTGATGATTATTGTCGCGATGTTCTAATTATTAGGTCCATAAATACTAAAACATTCAACCACCGAGCTACTTCAGCTTACCTTTTAAATACACGTATGAATCTTTTAAGGCAACCTGAATATAACTGATTTAAATTTAAATTTTATCTCAATAATGATATCTTAGTTTTCAAAAATCAACTGCTATCCCAAATAGCATAAGTCGTTTAATTGATTAGAAATCTGAAACTCAGCGTGTATGACTCTGGCATGGAGCTAGATTTAAATCGAAGCCAGCATCGTACCAGAGTCATGCCGTATTAGCACCGGATTTCTATTCAATTAACTGATTTATGCTATTCGGGTAAAGACAATCAGACAAAATTACCATCATTAAAACCCCTTCAATTAGCTTCCCAAAATAATTGCTCATAGCAAAAAAAAATTGTAATAGAAAAAATAGAACCCTCGCACATTCACAATATTTTTATGACATAAAAAGAAGGAGAGAAAATACAACAGCATTTATATAGAAAAAAAATCACATGAGTAAAATTTTTTTAGTCCATAGAACAGATGAAAAAACTTCCATCCACTTCGTCCCGCACTGACTTTTATTTTTAATATAAAGCATTACGTACAAAAAAATCCATACACGAACATTTAATGCGTGCGTATATTGTATTTTATTGTGAGATGAAAAAAATAATACTTGAGGGGTTGGGAAGGCAGGCATTTTTATCGATCTTGATGTACAATTTTTTGTGCGTACATTGACGATTTTTTATTGGCTTGTGTCGAGCATTTTTTATATCTAGTGACGCAATAAAAAAATGGCTAACAATTTTTTTTATTACCACTAGATGTTCCAACATTGGGAATCATCAAATGCAAGTGCAGGAAGTGAAATCGGATCAACAGCAATCATGGCAAATATTTTCGAGCAACAACAGCAATCATGGTACAATTCAGCACAATCGACAGTTCAAATAAAAAGTGAACCATTAGAATTGAATTCACAGCAACATCATCAACAGATGAGTCCTATTATGCCACAAAGTCCTGTTGATATGCTAGATCCTTTTCGTCAATTGGGTGCTTTCAATCCATTGACACCACCTGGTTATTCAGGTTTACTTTTCCAATCATCATTTTTGAATGGAAATAAACAGCAACAAACTCAACGTAAGAATCAATTGACACCATCAAAACCTCAAGATTTAAGTAAGAACAGTATGAAGATTGATAATAACAATTCAATGACTCCACCGATAGATGTGACACCACCAAAATCACCACCAACAATTTCAGAACAAACACCAGAAAAGGAAGAAAGTTTAAATTTCAATAGCCTTGAAACACAGTCAGAAAGTCTCGATTCATATGACGAGGATAGTGATGATTTTGGTGATGATGAGGATGGAATCATGATTAATGGTGATAAGTCAAAGAAGCGTAAAGGAAGCAACAAACCACGACAGTACAAATGTAAACAATGTAAACTAATTTTTCACTCAAAACAAGAATTTTGGGATCATACGAGGTCCCATATAAAGCCTGAAAAGATGCTACAATGTCCAAAGTGCCCATTCGTAACAGAGTACAAACATCACTTGGAATATCATTTAAGGAATCATTCACGATCAAAACCATTTCAATGTCCTCATTGCAGTTATAGTTGTGTGAATAAGTCAATGTTAAATTCACATTTAAAGTCACATTCGACAGTGCTGCAGTATCGATGTGTTGACTGTAATTATGCTACCAAATATTGCCATTCATTAAAACTTCATTTGAGAAAGTATGACCATAAACCTGATATTGTTTTAAATCTTGATGGAACTCCAAATCCTCTTCCAATAATTGATGTCTATGGCACACGACGTGGCCCAAAAAGCAAAGCAACAACAGCAAAACTATTAGCAGAAATTGAGAAGAATCATCAACAACAGGCAGTAGTTAAAGCACAAACTCAGCAACTCTCACCTCCACTCACTCCATCAACTAGCTCATTAGCGACATCGACAACAAATTCAATCACCAAAACACCGCCGTCAAGTCTTATACCGAATGCTGCAATGATGGTTAATATGCTTCAAAATGTCGGCAACAAAATGTCATTGTTTCCTTACTTCCACTTGAATCTGCAAATGTTTGCTGCCCAACAACAACAACAGCAGCAACAGCAGCAGATGCAACAACAAAATAATATTGAAAACGAAAGTGATGATAAGTGTGATTTGATGGATGATGAACAGCAGTCAGAGGAAGTTGACTCAAATTTTATTGAATTAACAAAATCAACACCGACTGAGAAAAAGACAAAACGTAAAGGCAAAGCATTTAAATTTGATGAAAAGATGGACATACAGTCAGATGACGGTGAAATTTTATTAGAACAGCAACAAAATTGTGAAAGTTTATCCAACGAGAAAGTGACGTCATCATCAGTGCAGCAAGCTTGTTGTGAGAGCACCGAAAGGACGACTGAGAATGAGTGTAAATTTTGTGGAATTATATTTAAGGATAATGTACTGTTTTCGCTACATATCGGATATCATTCACTTGGTGATGATCCATTTAAATGTAACATGTGTGGAATGAAGACTGAGGATAAAATTCAGTTCTTCCTACACATTGCCAAATTTCCACATTCATAATGATGATTTTAATGATGATGATTAGTGTTGACGCTCAAATAATGGATGTGTGCGCATGCTCTCTACTTCATTCATTAAAGTCTTTCCATTACTTGTGCTTACTTTTATCTGTTTTGGTGAAAAAATGGCGATGCAAAGTAAATGGAAATAGTTTGTAAATTTTATAATATAAACTTGCGGAATTGAGAAGAACCTAGTCAAGGTTGTTGAATTAAAAACTAAATTTTCATGATTTTTGTTCTTAAATTGTATTTTTTGTGAACATAAAGATGGAAAAAGGATAAGTTTTAAGGACACTGAGAGAAAAAATGCTGCTTGATTAAAATTCAGCGGAAAGCTAACACATTGAAATTAAGTAAATACATATTGTGATGAAATTAAGTCAGGTTTGAAGAAGTTAAAAATCAGATAAATAATTTTCAAATAATTTATAAATTTCGTACCTGAAACATTTCAATTTTATTAAACTTGTAACTTCTTATTTATTACCTGTTACTATTAATTTCATCTTCAATAGCTTCTTTTATTTTTTCAAAATTACCAAATTGTCTAAAATATTTTTCTCTCAGTAAAATAGTTTTAAAAAATAAATAATTTCGCATAGAAATCGATACCAAAAATATTGTCATTTCCTTTGATTTACAATGTAACTTATTATTATAATTATTAGTATTTAATTTATTAACTTAGTTCATACTTAAGCCAAATATTTTGTAAACTTATCAAAGACTGAGATAAGATCTAAGAAACACTACTTTCAATTTACTTTTAGATTAACTAGAGTTGGAAATTTCTGATCAGATGGATCATCAGTAACTGAATATTAGTAAGACAACTTCTTATTACAGTTATGGATTCCTGATACTAATATCTCAATAGACTTTTGAGGTCAGGACATTCTGATTCTGGTTTATAATTTGATATCGGATATCCATAGTAAGACTTTATTTTATTAATTCATAAAAAAAGTCTGAGATCATGTAAACATTTTGAATGATGAAAAGGTTCAAGCTTTTAGGTCACAGTTTGACTTTAACTTCATTTAAAAACTAAAAGATAACTTAAGAATAATATGATTAATAAGTTCACAAATTTCCAACTCTTGAAGAATTATTCTTACTTTAATGTGTGTGAAAATCTAGTTTATTTATTTAATGCTGAGCAAAAAAATCAAAATTATGTAGAATAGTAAACTTTTAAGTCATTGAATCCAATTAAAAAAATTGTTAATAAAATTTGAATAAACTTATGTCATAAATTAATTGAAAACTTAATTTAAATTTAAACAAAAATTTGTTAATACTGATTTTTTAAATTAAGAACTGATTTATTTTTAATCAAACTATTTAAAAGTCTCAGAAAGTACCAAAGTATGTATTTAAATACTATTTATTTTTAATATTAAATTCATGAATTTTATTTAATTGAATTGATCTCAAATAAAAATTGTAAAAACCAGTAAAAACTATGTAAATCTATTCAATAAGCTGCAACAAAAAAAAGATCAAACATTTATGAAAATAAATAAAAATATTTTGAATAAAATTTTTGGTTTCATTATTCCTTCCTCATCAATCCATTCATCTATTCAAAAGATCTCCGTCTTTTATTGAAAAGACATTTCTTACATTAAAAACTTAAATATTTTTAAACAATCAATGACATTTGACATTTTTTCGGGGTGTTTCGATTTCAAAAATACTTCCTTGTTCAGCCACATACGATAAATACAGCACAACAAATTTTAAAGACCCTCTACTGTCGTCGACCAAATGAAAACGCGTGCCAAGAATTTTTTTTCCATTGAAATTTCTAAGAAATATTTTTTTTTCGACCCTCAAAAACAAATCTTTATGATCTTTTTCTTCTTTGTGCTTCTTATTCCTTTATATCCCCATAAAGTCGTTTCCTCAAAAAAAAATTTTAAAAAAGAGGGAAATTTTCATCTCATCAAGAAGTGCTGCGTCTCGACACGTGGTTAAATTATTATATTTAAATTATGTATTTATTTGACGATTGCAAGGGCTTCATACATATTATTATAATGTGTCATGAAACATGCAGCAGCAGAGACCTTTTTTTTTACTTTAATATGCATATTCATTTCTTTCCTTATTTATGGGTCAAATGTTCAAGAGATGTTGCACATCTTGAAATTTGAGAATTGGATATTCAGGAAGACGATGTGAAATGTGCAGGGTTAAAGGCATCCTTTCCCAATTAATGGATTTTTCTGTATTTATTTTTGTTGTTTTTACAAATTTTTATTTCTCTTTGAATGTCAAGATTTATTTATTTATTAAGGGATTTGTGTTGTCTTTGTATGGTTGAACCTTTTTTTGGTTCTATTTTTGTAAGTTCTTAATTAGGTTAAATGATGAGATTAAGTTATGGATTGTTAACTCTTTTCTGTCAAATCATTTAGAGTGGTTTTATTAAGAATTATTTAAAAGTTTAGCATTCAGACCTTAAGATCCATAGCTGCTCGTTATATTTACAAGGTTAATGAAAGTTAAACCTGTAAACATGTAAACGAGAGAGGGTTCGCCAGACCTCTCAATTTATAGTGGGACCGTACCACTCCTTTAATGACATTTATGCCTGTAGCCTACAAAGGAAGGCTGTGAACCTCATTTCCAGGACATATGATTTTATAAATATCTATTTTATTTTCAAGCAACATTTATTTAACATCTATTATAAAAATCTACAATTAATAAATTAAAATGATTTAAGTTATTGACCAAGGATGAGTCCTGATTACGTCATCTTTTGCCAGTCTAATGCTTTGATTCTAGTTGTTGGTGAAGTCTTTAAAAATAATGATCTGATGCTAGCTTAAAATAACCTACTAAGTTGCATTTAAATTCATTAGAATCAATTAGAATCAACACACAATTTTAATATTTATACACTTAAGCACTCACCAAAGGTTCATTAAATATTCATAAGTACACATAATAATGCATAATCTTTGCCTGCGTAAAATACTCAAAATATTCTTCCATTCAATCTATAATCCACGCGCTATAAAATCATTCAATTCATTCATTCATTCAAAAAATTAAGTACCGAGATTATCTTCAATAATCGTGTTAATGAGAACGATCAAAAAATTTCATTTTCCATTCTCATTTCTGCACAGTTAATTATGCTGTCTAAATTTCTGATTATCGCATTTTTACTGATCGGTAGAAATTTAGCATACCGTAAAATTTTCCATGTCAACGAAGTGTCAACAGAGATCACAGCTTAAGATCATTGAAAGTTCGACAATATGTGTGTAATAGACGGGTATGAAAAGGTCGTTAGAGATCATGCATGCTCCTTTGAGCATTGACAAAAAAGACAAAATAAAAGAAGTTGCATAAGGACTTCTCGATGTCCCTCTCTTTTTTCAATTCCTCTTTTCTTCTTCTTATGCCAATGGTAATAATAATTATCCATTCCGATGGATGAAATACAGTATATCTTTTGAGGAAAATGCACATCTGACTTCTATCTGTCTAATGAAACCCAATTGTCCCATAAAATTTCTATTTATTTTGCATGTCTTGAGACATTTGAAGAAGTTTTAAAATTATTAAAGAATTTTTGAAATAGACGCAGTTTTTAATAAGTTGCAAGTCAATTTGGGATTGTTCAAGATAAAGAGTCATTTCTGAAGTTTATTGAATTATTTTTTGAAGTTACTTAACAGTCAAGAGGTTTGCTAGAAAAAAATATGGTCAGCATTTAATATGTTAAGCTAATGTGTCCAACAAACATTTTAATCAATTAAAATCGTAGAAAATATATGCCAGCAATTTTTCTCCAATAACAAAAAAGCAATCAATACAAAAGATGCAACAAAAAACGTCACAAATTCTTTAAATGGACACACAAAAATGGACATAACGAATTTAGAATTGTAACAAAAAACACTGTCGATTTTACGCTAAAAATGTGTTAACGAGTGACTGAATTGGAAGCTGAAAAAAAATTCTATGAAAAAATCGAAAAAAATATATAAATAAAAGAAATATCCAATGTTTTGTGGCCTTTTAACTCTCAGCTTAGTTCAGGATGGACAGATGTTTCTATTTCCATACGCATATTCACTGGTCCTTTTTATGTTATTGCCGTTTGTGTCGTATGTACGTATTGGGGGTAGTCAATGCACATCGATATAATTTTTATATTCTCGAGAGCTGTAAAACCCTAAGCCTCATGCCAACCTTCTATTTCATTTTTATTTTAATAATATTTTTTGTTCCTACACATATTTTTTTTGTACGTGGCAGATTTTTTTTCAGTTTGTGTGCCAGTTTTTGTTGAAAATTTTTATGAATGTCCTTTGACAAAAAAAAAGAAGAGAAAAGAAAAGAATTGAAAAGATTTTTTTGGAACCACCGGTCACTTTAAAAATTGATATATATGATACTTTTAATGTGCTGCTGCTGCTGATGTTATAAGAACACTTAAACGTATGGTTTATTAAGAACATTGATGAAATGACAAAACATGTAAAAATTGAAAGAAACGGACATAAAAAAGTAAGGATTTGCGTTTTGTATATGAGCATTTAAATCTGTTTCATCTTATTATGAGTTTTGAGAGATTTTCATTCACAAATATTTAAAGAATGATTTATTTTTATTAAAATGTAAATCAACTAGTAAAATAGTAAAAGATGAAAGTTGAGGAGATAAAAATTTATTAAGATTGCGTTACATATGAATTTTAAATATATTGCCAAACTTTAAGACTTTCTGTATACTTTTAAAACTGTTTAATTGAATTATTAAATGTTTTCAAACGCTAAATTCGCAAATTTTAATTTTTGTAAGTTCAACATTTTTTAAATTCAAACTTTACACAATTTTCATTTACTTTTACATCCAAAAATTTTTAAAATTGCATACCAAATCTAAAAAACACAAAACAAAACATCTATAAGGGTCTCTTAAATACAATTTAAAAAGTGTGGGCGATTAAAATCAGCAAAAACAATATTTTAAAATTTTTACGAGACTCATAAAGCTGATGGTCATTAACTTTCTGGATATGTTTTGATGATTTGTTGCTTGTTGAGAAATTTTTCATGGTTTATTATCAATTTTGAAACTATTTTTATCATTTTCACGATCCTTCTTCATCCTAACGCTCAATTTCATTAACGCAAATAATGATCAAACAGATGCATGATTTTCTTTTTCGGCTATAAATATACTGCATACTGCACATTTATTTTGTGCGTAGGAACGGTTTGTTATGGGAATTTAGTATGAAATAATTTGAGGATGCTTGTCATTAGACGCATTTTTTAAAGACGCTATTTAAAGAGACAGTTTTGGTTAGACTGAGTACATTTTCATTAGGATAATGGACTGTATTTACAGCCGCTTTGTTAGATAGACATAACTGCACTTATCTGACTTCATTAGTGATCTAAGTTTCTATCTTCCTAATCAAATCTTTAATGTTTTTAAATAATTCAAAGCTTCGGTAAGTTTTTAAAGCTATTTAAATTACGTACTTTTACTACAAAATAAACTCAATGAATTAAAGAATCGGACAAACAGTCATACCATATAAGATTCCCTTAATTCTATCTAAATAGCTCTATAAAATAAGGCACACACTGCAAATATGAATGATGATGATTCTTCTATTTTTTTTTTGAAAAAATATTTATGTCCTTCAATGTCTATTTGTTATTTTTTTAGCATCTTTGTCCGCTGTATCTTTTTATTCTACACAATACATAGACATTCCATTTACTCCGACTCCCTTTGACTCCCATACATGATGATTATTTATTAATTTTTAATAGATCGGAAAAAATGTGCAATCTGTTGTGTCTGTTCATTGATCAATGGCAATTCTGTTTCTTTTTTTTGGCATCAAGCTGATACGAATTGAGAATAATGGTAACCATAAGTAACCATAAGAAGATTGAATGACTGTGCGATTAATACAATAAAATTTTCAAAATTTTATCCTTAAAAAATTTATACGCCACTTTTTATATGAAGAATATTAGATGACTTAAATGGATTACAAACTATCTTTTTATTTTCTTGAGTGTCATTAAGGAGCATTTGAGTGACACAAATTAGACTCATAGTATATTAATGAATGTTTTAATTCCGTCTTCGGCACGATGACTGGAATGTTAATTGAATTTTCTTCACATTTTTTTAAAAATGAAGTTCTGATTTACGATGTTGAAAAGAAAGAAGAAATTTCGTTAAAAAGTTATTAAAAAATCATTTTTTTATTTTTTGAATAACTTGACGTCATTGGAATTTTTGACTAGGTTGTTTAATTTTTAAATGTATTTTTAAATTTTTTTTTGTTTTTCCAGCTTTTCTCGTTTTCTTAAAAAATGTTCAAAATTTAAATTATAAAATAATTGTATAATATGCACTGGAGCAATGAGAGATTGGTATGCAACTATATAGTTATTGGTTTTCAATGTCATTTAAGGGAGAATAGATTCAAAGTTCATCTTATGAAAGATTCACGAGTAATCGTTTTCTGGTGGATCAAATATCTACAAAACAATTCCTTCCACATTCTCAAAATGAAAATAAAGCAAACCGGATGAGATCATCAAAAATAATCTATCCAAATGTCCTGTAAAATCTCCCATTCTCATTCCACTTTCTTTTTTCCAAGTAATCCTTTTCAATATATTCATTACAAATCAACAATTATTGTCATCATATTGATCACATTGCAGCATCAAATGTCTCATCTGATACATTGGACACGCAGGCGTATTTTTTACATGCAAAGAAAATTTCAGAAGGTAGTCAGGTAAGTCCCCTAAAAAAAGAAGAATCGACCAAAAAATCAAACCATAAAAACTGCAAAAAACAGATGATTTTATTTTCTGAAAAAATAAAAAATCTCACCTGTCATTTGACATTTCTAGTCTATCCAGATATTTTTTATACCTGTATTACATTTCAATATCTGTGTGTTTAAAAAATGCATTTAAAGAGATTAAATGAATAGATGAGAGGAAGTGAAGGCAAAATTGTTGCATCTAAAAAAATAATCGAGGGTTGATTTTTTTTATTCACCGCACTGCTCGTTTTTTATGTTTTTATATTTTTTCTTCACACATTATGTGATTATTATACAATTTAGACAGCCTATTATTAGAGTCAAGTGGGGTTAAACAGCGATTGTATTAAATTACATCACTGCTCATGTTTTTTATTCGAGGGTAATTGATATGATTGGAGGGAAGGTACTTTTATTATTGAGAGTAGGATATTCCTTCTTTTTTTAATAAAAATTAAGTGGTAAAAAATGGAGGGATGTGACAAATGAGATCGTTGCTTTGCAAATTGATTAGCACTTGATTTTTGATTTTTTTAATGATTAATATTTTTTTTTTTGGTTTAAGAGAAAAATAATGTTTTAAAAAAATTCATAGCAAAATGAACCTTAAAATAACAAAGAATTACTTTTAACTGTTTGGCTCATAAAATTGTTACCGTTAACAAAACAGCACGGAATTCCTCTAATCTCCGAAAGAAAAATCCTTGTCAAAACTCAAACAAAAACCAACACTTTCTCTACCTTTTCATCTGAAAAACAAAGAAATACCAACAAACCGTTAAATGTACAGTAACAAAAAATATTTTATGACCCCCAATAACTGAAAAAAGGGTAAAAAATGCTCCTAATTATCCTTTCAGGCTGCTGTAGACAAAGATACTTAAGTAATAAATATTATGATGAAATTATGAAGTAAATTACTGCAATTCTAAGAAGTCACTTTCTTTTTATCTGTCGGTACTCACAAAAAATGCCTGCAATTTAAGTTTTTTGCCATTTTTATGACACATTTTTACGTGCTTAGTTCTGTTATTTTCTTTTATTTTGAGATAAAGTCTTAGGTAAATTTGAAGTAAAGAGGTAATGAAGAATTTGGGAAAAACAACAGAGTTGTTGCTAATGTTTATAGAATCTTGTCCTTACTTACTTAAAGAGATGTCAAGCATAAAATGTAAGAAATTCTAAACCGTTAGCTAAAAATAGCTTTCGTTCATAAATTCGTCTATTGGAGCGAAAAGGAGTCAAATCAGCATCTGCTGTCAATACTAATGCATGTCCTGAAAATCTGTTAAAAATACTTTTTACTTCAAAAAAAAAAAAAATTAAAGCTGGAAAAAATCACATTTTGTGTAAATTGATTGCGATTATTGTTACTCTTGCACATTATTATGACCATTTGATCTGAATTCGATATGTGAGTTATATTAATTTATTTAAGTGAGAAAAAAAAGAATCCTTGTGACAAATTAAATGTCCAGTAAAATGGAATCACATCGAGGCAGACCATGATGAAAGGAAACAATAAAAATATTCAAGGAAGTGAGAAAATTCTTAGTTTCAATAGGGGTCAAATCTATTATTACACAAAAAAAATATATTTTTATATCCCGTTGATCTCTCACATTTTGCCAAAAAAAAAAATGTTTTTAAAATTCATTAAAAATATTATTGGTTCAGAGTGAGAATTTCATTAGTTAAGGGTCACAGTTGAGACAATAAAAAAGATTTTCTCTGTTCTGACCAATGTCACAAAAAAAGGGGAAATAAGAAGTGAGACGTAAATAGACCATAGAGAAGGGTCGATGACTATCAACGACGATTTATTGTCACATTTAAAATTGGAACAATTTTTCACAATAAAATTTAATTTTTTCTTCTTTAAAGCTTTTGTGATGCAATGAGTTGCTGAAGAGAGGTTGGATGTATTTTGCAGTTTGTCTGGGATGCAATTGATATGCTCAGAGTCTAGGTTGCAAATAGTATTGCATTTAAAGAATTAGATCTTATCTTCCTATCAACTGTAGGCCTACGTTTGAGTGCAGTAGTGCTGCGAACCTTCCAGCATTCAGAAGAACCATGAAAATATTCAACCAATTTTAAATTTCATATATGCCATATGCGCTCAGTTTCATTATTAACTTACATATTTGCGACCTTTCATTCCCTTCTTGCGCCAACAGAAGAATGAAAGAGAAAAATATTTTTGTAACAAAAACAACAAAAGGTCACCAACAATAAAAGGCTGAATTGGATAATTTACAGAGAAATGAGTGATTTATTGAATTTACGCAACGGATTTTAACTCAAAAAAAGAGACTAGAAACTATTTTTCATTGTATGTACACCGATTATTTATTTTCCGCCAATTTTTGCAGCTATTGACCATATTCATATGCTGAGCGATGGTCTCTTTCGATCTGCTTTGCTATTTTTCCCAAAAATATTTCCCAATGCCTGAAAAGAAGAAGAAAACGAAACAATAAATTAAAACTTTACTTCTGTTTTTGTCACATCCAAATTCATACTTTTGAGACGCTATTGACCCCAAGTTTTCTCCGTATTGGCAAATTTCGATGCAATTGTGACGATCGAGTTTCTTTTAATAATGAATGGAATGCCAATTGAACGCCTGAATATGATTCCGCTGCTGACACCTCAAGAAATTGACAATTATAATTTAATGAGACCTCTTGGGCTTCTGATACTGAGACGGTTCTATATATGCAAAATAAATAAGAGTAAGAAAGAGAGAAAAATTGCATGTGCATGTTAATTACATTATGTGGAAGTTGATTGCACCATATGAGGTAATTTAAAATTGTCAGTTAACACGAGTCATTGACAGTCGTTTTTGGCTTCCAATGAAAGTGTTTATGGAAATTGACTGCGCAACTTTTTACCTTTTAATTAATTTAAATTTGTTAAATGAATGGCACTTAAGAGAAGGAATGTTTTTTCAACAGCTTCAAGATAGAATCATTCACTGAACTAATTTATAAAGATTCCGATTCGACAATGATTCCTTTATCGACCAAATATTTTTAAATAACAAGTTCTGCTTTCATGCCAATTTTAAATTTATCAATTTTAATTTCCTGTCACTATCCACATAAAAATTAAAAGCTATAGAAATTTCTCCTCTAAACATGCGACTCTGTAGGATAAAAAAAATTCCCCATAATCTCACCAACCTTGAATGCTCCAAATCATTTTTATTACCCAACATAAGTGCGGTATAATAAGACGGAAGTTTAAGCTTTGATATTTTCTTTAACAACTTCTCAGCTTCATGGAATGAGTCTCGATCAACAATCGAGTAAATGACAAGGAATGAATCTGCCCATCGGATAACGTCATCGTATGAGCAGCCGTTCTGTAGAAAAGAGAAAAAAAAGACAGAGAGATAAATAAAATGCAGTACAGATTGCAAAGATTTTGACATGTCGAAAGAGAAAGTTTTGCAAGAAATCAATTTAATAAAAAAATAATAATAATAAAAAAATATATTACGCTGCATGTGTCCAAAATTTCAATCTCGACAGGAACATGATTTTCTTCGAAATTTACACTATGCTTGTACAGGAAATCTGCGAGAAACGACACAGACGAGAGAGAATTCAAAGGTGTTGAATTGATGAATTTTTAAACATTTTCTTTTTTCTTCTTACCGTGTGCTGAACTATATTCTCCAATAAACCTTTTCGTCAGATAACGAACGGTTATGGCTATGGACGGATGATTTAAATTCCATTAAGCATTAAGTGAGAAAGAAAGAAAAATTGTTTAATAAACCGGAAAATGATAACATTTTTATGCAGAAAGCAAATTCTTAGACATTAATTGATCGTGTCGTGCTGGCTGTCAAGTTTTATTCAGTTTTTTAAGCAACATCTAACATAACAACTTAATAACATCAAACTATGGATTTAAACTAATGAACTAAGATCAACCAACAATTAAACTTTTATATGAAGAATACAAAATGTTCAGGATTAAGAAGAACTTAAACTTTCGATTTCATTAGAGATTTAATCCTGGTAAAATTTCATGTCTTTTTATTTCAAACCTCCTAAAATACAATTAAGTAATAATTCAACTCTAATATAACAACCTTAATACTTTGATTATAATCTTCAAAACAAAAACCACAACAGCACCATTCATAAGGCTAGACATAAAAATCACCTCATTTACAGCCAAAATAAAGTTTTTTTTATGTAAGAGTCTCAATGAATCAGCAATTAATCATGTGAAGAAAGAGGAAAGAAAACAAATTCGGTCAATGAACCAATGGCCAATGATGCTATTGCTGTTAGTAACACATATATTTAAATTTCATTTGAGTTGCCAAACTTGTTGGATATTGCTGGTTTCATTTTTTTTTTTGACATAATAAGACATGAACTTGTTTATGATTATTTAATCTTTTGTTGCATTGCTTTGAGATATTTGTGTGTCTTGTATGATGTGTTTATGGATTGAAATTGATGTGATAAATTCATGATTAAAGATAAAAAAAACTAGTCAATATTTTAAGATAATCTGCAGTAAGTGCAAATTAAGTTGCACTATGTACGAAAACTTTGAAAAATCTAAAACATTCGTGCACATTCTGCATTAAGTAATTCAACTCATTAGAAAATTAAGCAACAATTTTGATATTATTCAATTAAAGTTGCGACTTCCTCTGCATTTATCGCCTTTTTCATGTTTACACTTCAAACTTTGCTCGTGCATTATTGCTTATTTGGAATTAATAACATTTTTTTATGCTGTTGCTGCTAAAATTGGAATTGTTAGCATAACAAGTAACAATGAATATTGACTGCATACGTAAATTGAAATTGTTTAGGGAAACAAGAAATTATTTAAATTATGTAACTTCTAAATTCTGAGGCAATAAATATTTTTTGGAAATGATGGGATTTGTGGTGGATATTTAGAAAAAGTTTGACTCTTAAAACTTGAATATTTATTGCGAATTCAATTATTTTAGACTGTCAACATCTGCACATGTTTTTCTATTTATATGAGTCAAGCCATTTCCTGAACAGCAAAAATTTCCTTTTACTAAATTCCCCCAAGCCCTAATCGACACATGACAGCTACTTGTAAGCTCGATAACAGCATTAGTACACTATATAAATTACAATTTACCAGCAAAGTTAAAAGAAATCAGGAAACACAATACCTGTGGACATATAGCACAATAATGGTTTAATACTTAAGCGGAAGTCACTTGAATATTACTTGACAGTCTTTTTAATTTGCATCCATCACTACGTATGTCAAGCACTAACATTAATTGAATTTTGGTTTAAAAAGTTAATCCTACATCAATTCCGACAGCATTAAACGATCATAATTGTCATTGGATCATATGAAGAGATTGAAGATGAGAAATGTAGACATATCCAATTAAAAGTCATGCCACTCACCTGATTTACCAACTTGATGTCTCCCAAGTATTGCAATTTTTATTTTGTTGCTGAAATTTGTCATTTTCAAGTCTTTTATTTTTAATTCCTTCACTTTTTCGAGAAATTAAATTCTTTTCAATATTTTTTTATTTTTCGCTTCTTGTCACTTGTGTCTGATTTCACATTATATTGAAAATTATTGTTGCTATTATTTTTTATTATTAATTTATTGCAACGTCAGTTTTGTTAACATCTATCAACTCTTTTGACATGCGCTAAGCATTATTATTTCTTTTTTTTATATAATATTTATGATTGTACACTTATTGGACTTGGTTGGGTTGTTGACATGATTTGTGGACTATGTTCTGATGTGATGAAATAATAAGTTTTTTAAGGATACTGCTGGATTTTTAAATATCAATAGCTTAGAAGATGCGAAAAGCATATTTTAGGTACAGTTAAAATTGCCATCCCGATAGTAATTGATATTTAAGAGCAAGCTGAAGGAATTAAATCAACTTGATAATGCTTAATTCGTTCATCAAAAAAATTATAAAACTTTTTAAAAAAATTCAATCTTTAATAACAATCAGTTGCGTCACTAATAACTTTTAATACAAAATTCATTTTAGAAATCACATTAAATCCTTTTAGCTAATGATCACCTAACAACTCAATCTAAAAACCATAAAACTAGTCATTAAAAAATCGTCCATAAAGCAACTCAACATCCCACGGTACTGCAATCCATAAATTTGCAATATTCACAATTATTATTGTCATTCAAGTTTCATTCTCCATTAATAATCCACGAAAACTATAAATAGCACAAGCCAAGACTCGAGAGCGATACTCGAGAGACAACTTAAGAATTGCAAAAAAAGTAATAAAAATAAAATTGAGAGTTTGTTTTCACTTTCACAAGAATTATAAATGGCGTTAAAGTCTCTGAGGTTATTAGTGTGTCAAAAATGATTTATTTGCAGTTTTTAAGGCATTCGAATGGCTTTTGATGAATTAGATCGTTTTCTGTTGCTTCTATTATGCCTTTTTTATTGTGATTGCAAAGCTCATTTTAATCAAGATATTAAATTTTACAAAAATAAGCTAAAATAAACTTTTTTTGCTGTCGATGGACGCGTTTGTTTGGATATTAAAATGGCAATAAAAAAGAGAGACTTTCGAACAATGCACATGAAAGAGTTAAAGATTCTTCATTGAAACAAGCAAAAACGAAGGCAGATTTAATATTTCTTTTTTCTCTTTTTTGATTGCAAACTTGTTTTCTTTATGAGCATTACAAATTTTTTTTTGTGGAAAATAATAAAGCTGATTGAGTTATATATAGCGAGATTAAAATTTAGGATGCTGGACAGCGCATTTGAGAGGAAATTCTTATAAGAATTGAATAAATGGATTTTTAACATTGATTTTATTCAAGGGGAAATTCTCATTAGAATCACATTAGAACTATTTTGAACATCAATTGAGTTTTTTAAAAGCTTTAACAAACTTTCCGATAGAAAACCTAGGAGAACAAATAAAAAGTATCCAAGGTCAGTTATCAGAATTGTGAATCAGAAATAAAATAAACGACTTTTCCAACCACGAAAGCTAAACCGCTTATTTTAATCCTCAAAACCCAAAGTGAACAAATTCATCGGCACTCCATTCATCATTAATGCCGTGCTCAATAAAAAAACGAAAAATCGATTGAAATTCTTTCATTTCTTATACCTTAATGCCTGAATTGAATTGCATATAAGGTCTCAAAAATTATTGCAGACTTTTTTTTTAATTTCTTATTCTTGCTTTTATTGTTGATATTTAAGTTTTTTGCAGTAAGCAGTTAAGGTAAGCATAAATGGCACATGAAAGAGAACAATTGAGTGAGAGAAATGAACAGAAAAATAAGCAAAAATAACAAAATTATGAGAAGCAGTTGAAAAAGAAATGGAAACAAAAAACAAAAAAAAAATTGTCGAGCTGAGTATGCAAAACAAACTTCATGAAATGTATGTGAACAGCCAGCCGAGCTAAGTACAGACACAAAAAAACTCGTTATACAATTTTTTTTTTCTTTTTAATATTTTTTACGTAAGATACTTCAGACAGTGCACATAGACTCGCCGCTTTTTTCCTTTATTTTCATTTCTGTTGCTACTGCTGTATTGCTTTACTTCTTTTCCTTAAAGTTGTACTAAAATGTGGGGTCACGATCGAAAAAGGTGGCATATTTTTGCATGTTTTTATTGAAGGATACATTTTATGTAGAACAATGATTAATAAGGTCAGTCTAGACCTTTTTTTGGTTAAGCTGAATTTAAAAAAAAAATGTTTGTTTATTCAAATCAAATGTGACCCACAGGTGCACTATAGAGTTTCGGAGCTAATGAGAGTTTGACGAGAGAGGGTTCGCCAAACCTCCCGCTCAAACCTAGACCTACAGTTTATAGTGAGATCTGAACCACTCCTCTGATGACATTTCTGCCTGTAGCCTACAAAGAAAGGCTGTGAGCCTCATTTTCAGTACTTTATGATTCGAAAAAGGGCAAGTGAAAATTTTCCCATGCCGAGTCTCGAGCCCATAATCGTTGTCTCGGTATTGCAGTAATTAGATACCGAAGGACAAAACCATTCCGCCACCGAGCCACTTCAGCTCACTAAGTTGTGTTATTATACTTTCATAAAACCACAAATTGTGAGGTTCATTCAAACACCATTTGTGACATAATTTTTAAACTCCTTCTATGAAGCACTGAGCACTGAGCACTGTGAATCAATCATGTGTTCGAGACTGGGAGAAGGAAAATTTTCACTTGTCCTTTTTCGAATCATATGTACTGGAAATTAGACTCACAGCCTTCCTTTGTAGGCTACAGACAGAAATGTCATCAAAGGAATGGTTCGGAACCCTGTTCGGAACCCACTATAAATTGTAGGTTTAAGTTTAAGTGCAGTGGTTTTGCACATCTTCACTCGTTAAACTCTCATTAGCTGCAAAACGGTTTAGCGCACCTTTGGATCACATATGATCTGAATAGATATAAGTTTTTTTTTGTAGAACCTCAAGATAGCATATGAATGATAACAAATTTCGACCATGAAAAGTACAAAAATCCACCACATCAAGTATGAAAAAAAAAATAATAAATTAAAATAGATTTGTTGTTTACTTCTCGTTCGTCATAGTGCATGTGCATATCAAGATAGTTTTAAAAATAGCCATCCTACAGTGCAGCGTTTAAAGCGATATGATATTTACATATGCATAAAACGTACGCAGCAAATAAATCTCCCAAACGACTGATTAAGTAACACAGAAACAAAAGAAAAGAAGTTGAAATATAGGTACATGCAAATCGTGCTGCCTTAAGACGATTATGACAACGCAACAACACCTTTCATGTGTTTATTTAGAAATCTGCAAAGACGCATATAATTCAAAAATAATTCTTTTTAATAAACATAAATAAATCTTCGAGTTGGATATAAAATTTTTTAGGGTCACAAGCTGGAGAAGCTGATGATGATGATGATGTAATACATATTTTATTCATGTATACACATACTTGGAAAGGCGCTTGAAGCACTGTGTGATTTTTCAAATTACTTTCACCGTCTCTCTCTCTTATTGCTTATTATTTTATTATTGTTGTATTTTCGATTTCTGGATACATTTTTACTCTTTAATGCACATTAAATAAAATTATTATTGCTCGTTGCTCTCTGCTGTCTTCCTTCGATGCAATTAACAATTCGACTCAATTCCAACTCAATTGAATTGAGAAAGAGAAAGAAAAATGCAATAAAAATAAATCGATTAAATTGTAAAATGATGTTTTTAATGCACTGAGAGAATTTGTGCATGCTTGACAGAAACAAAATATTGGGCGCAATTTTATTTTGATTTTTTATGAAAAGTTTGGTTTTGTTTTTGTATTGCTGAGTTTTCGTTTTCAATTTGGGCTTATTGTGCTTTATTATTAGCATTTTTTAAAGGGGGATCTAGACTTCCTCGAAAATTGACCCTTTGGTAGTTCAATGCTAGAACTCAAAATAAAAAAAGCTCAAAAACATTAAGAAAAGTAATTTAATGAAAAATAATATTTTTGCAACCAAACAAATTAAACTGAAATTTCACAGGATAACGATTTAAATCTAATATCAATTAGCTAAGCATTAAAATTGCTAAGCTTTTAAACCTGCATGCAAAATGTATGTCAACTACTTTTTAATTTGTTGTATAATTCCGAAATATTTCAAATGTTACCAAAGATCTTAAAATATTAAAATTCACGCGACTACATCATAAATTGCCTGTATAGTAATTTGTCATTTCCTCACTAGTAACATGCTTTAAAGCCGTAAAATCTTGGACTTAACAATAATGACCAATTTTTATGAGCTGATAATAGGATTATTATTTTCGCTTACTTTTATTAAGAAATAATCAAGGTTTTGTGACAATTCAACTTGTAAATTCCAAAAATCAATAAATGCATGGTTTTATGTGAAACTATTTAAAGCATTTAACTGCCGATGAAGTTAAATAAAACACGTGAGAAGGTGAAAATCTTGGGATGCATGAAAAGTTCAATGTTTTTGCTTCATTAATTAAAATTGAAAATAAACTTAAGTTTTGCTCTTTTATTTTTTATTTTTAAGAGACAATATTCATGGATTTTTAATTTTGTTGAATTTTTTAAATTGTTTGTCAGAGACATTGTAAGAATATTGAAATGAGAAGATGTGCAACCTAGCATTCAGTTCTTTCGTGTTTATAGCTAGAGTACCACAGCATGAATATTAAAATCAGTCTGGAATGTTGCCTGGAAAAATTTAATTTTTGATGGAACTTATAGAATCTGTTAAATATTGCTCAGGTAAGTGAAGATTATTTTTGATAGATTTCTATTGTTCTGTTCAAGTTTTTTCTATAATAAAAGTTATGAAAATGCAAGTGACTGGAAAATCCCCTTAAAAATCTCTATAAATCATTAGTAGTCGGCATTTTAAACGAATATCAAAAGCATCAACCACAAACGTTCGGAAGTATATTCACATAAGTATCTAACAAGACAAACTATGAGGTTATCACCTTCATCATTACATTGTGTTAATCACATTATATAACAACATTGATGATAATCATCAATGAATTATTACCAATTACAATATTTAAAGCCCATAAAAACATTCATTAAAGACTTTCTATTAAACAAAATATATAAATTAATTGCTGACATTATAATAGCATTAATGGATGTTGTTATTATGATTATGATGCATACAATAGATGAGGAAGATGTTAAAGGGGTCGAAAGGGCGTGAACGAGGTGAAAAATTATCAACACTTGGCGCCAAACTGTGAAATTATGCAATGCTTGTTAAAGACATGCAAAACTTTTTAACTTGTTGCATAATTTTTTGGTGCGATTAATGTCCTTTTGTATTTAAAATTGCATTAGAAAATTCAGGGTAAATTCAGAAGTTGCTTAGGATCAAATTGTAGTTTTGAGGTTTTCGGCACATAACATGTCTCCTTTGCTGGGTAAACTAGAATCTGGATGATTTCATTAAAGCATGTTAAAATCGCAGTGCCTTCAGCTCAAAAGGCTTGATCCTCTCCATGCTTTACCTTTTAAGGATCAAATTAGTGAAGGTTAATTAAACCAGCAATGAAAGTTTATCAACTGTCTTTTTGTAGCTTTTAAAATCTGATCTCAATTTTAAATGTTTCAGCAAACTCGATTAAATCACCATCAATTTTTCTTATTCTTATTTCAGCTCTCAACAAACATTGCAAAATTTTCAAATGTTTGTTTCATTTCGTGTTTAAAACAAAATTATTAATTGTTCAGATTAATCAAATTGTGCTTGAATTTCTTTCCACAATTTCACAAATTAAGTTTAATGCTCAAATTTTTCATTTTGTTCATGCTTTGCTTTTAATTTTAATTAATTTTTATTTCTTTCTTAATTAATTGTTTTGTTATGCATTAATTTGAATCATTAAGAAGTTTTGTTTTATTTGTTGATTTTCACGTGCACAGTAGGAATAAAGTGAGGGTAAGTGGATTTATTTGATATATATTATAAGGAGAAAGTATAAGCAAATAAGGATTTGGTTTTGGTTTGGTTTTGGTCTTGGTTTTGAAAAAATAAAAATCTTAATTTTAAATTAAAAATCTAAAGAATTTCTACAGCATCAGTAGATTCTAATCATTTTGAAGGGTTCCAAGCGGGTATTTAGCCCGAGCTCCTCTTAAAAACTCTAAACGACCTCCCTTACACCTGAATAATTTTCAGTTCTGTCAAGCAAAATTCTTTGATTGCCAAAAAGCTTTAATTAAGAAGCTCTGGCAACTATTTTATAGAAAATCAATAAAGATTTATTAAAAGTTCAGTTTTTAACGTCTGGTGTACAGCATAAATCTTACAAAATCAAATGTTTACAATCTACGAACCGATCAAATGCTTCACGTTGATGAAAGTAAGTTGATAAACTTTTTCAACTATTGATTGCTGTTTTTTGTGCTTTTCATTGAAATAAATCACTATTATATAATTTTGATATAACGCAGCCATAAAATTTTTATATTTGTTTATAAGTTTGACTTACACTTCATTCAATTTATTGCTAATAAAGCGTTTTGTGGAAGTTTATAAAGATTTTTTAAACTTTTTGCACAAGTTAATTGATTTTATAAAACTTCAAATATTCTTTTGAATAGACTTTGAATAAAAAATTGATCTACAATGTGAATATTCTGATGCCTTGTCAATAAGGTTGCTGTATAAGTTGTATTCTGTGGTTGTTATCGATATTAAAAATGAAATCAAATCTATCATGCAACTATCCTCTTGAAAAGTTCTAATTAAAGCTTTTGTAGAACAAAAGATTTCAATGATAAATTAAGATCTTAATTTTATAAAAACTTGAATTTTAATTAATAAAATTTGTGAATCAAAAGCTTAAATAATTGTGAATGAATTGTAAAACAAACTAAATTGAGGGTCAATGGTTTTTTGTTGCTATAGATTTAAATGCTCATATTATCACGTTCACGTGCTGTTAAATGTTACAACAAATGGAATTTAAAAATGTAAATTAACATTTTTGCTTTTTTAATGAATTGGAGTAGGTGACAAAATTCACGAATTAGCCTTATGTAAGTACTTTATAAAAGAATTCAATTTTTCAAAAAACTTAATTTTAATTATTGATAAAATTTTAGATTTAAAATTTTATGTTTTGAATAATTAAAAATTAACTACTCTATACTTATTGAATATCAAATTATGTGGTTTGAGTCATGATGTTATTCACGTGCGTCTATGTTCAAGATGATGTTTATGAACAAGTTCATTTTAAGTTTAATAAAATATTGAAGTTTAATTTAACTTTTCAAATTCACACAAAATTTTCAATTTGTGTGAATATATTTAATCTTTAATATTAAGAACTTAGAAATTTTTGAGGACAAGCGAAGAATTTTTTAAAACAGTTATTTTTAGAATATTATCAACAATAATTGTACATGTCTAACAACTTCTTCATAATAGTTTCTTTATTTTCTCGAAGAAATTAAGCAAATTTAATTATTTTAAACCGCAATAATTACCACTAACTTCTCACTTCATTAAAAGTCTTTCCTTTTCGATTACAAAAATTCAACTAAACTCATTTATTTATTTTATTGTCGCAGTCCGGTAAATTTCCACACCAGTCTTATCAGTTATTGCACTTTTTCTGTCGCCAAATAATTTCCTGACACACTTATTAAACTATGCTTCTAAGCATTCATGTTACCAGACCGAAAAGACATATAAAGTTTAAAAAAAATTTTTTTCACGATTTAAAAAACTATCCACAATTTATTTTTATGATCAATATTTTAATTGAATATATATATTTTTTTCAATTCACGTTTCACCTGATGGCACCACGACTTGACGTTTCGAGTAACCGCAACAGACTACTTTTTACAATCGCATTGACTTTAACTTTTTTCTTCGTTTTCTCTCTCACTCTCTGGTGATGTAAAGAAATTGTAAAGTTTTGCAACTGAAGAAAGAGTTGCATGGCACAGCGACAATAAATGTGGATGGATTTATTGGCAGTAGTGAGACGGAGAGAGAGAGTGAGAATTTTATTTTTAATTTTGTTAAATTAACCGCGCTTGACTCGCTCACGAGAAAAAAAATTATAGGAAAAAAAGCACTGGAAAATGAGTAAACTTGAAGGTAGAAGGTTGAAGCTTGTTGGAAATAATTCTCAACGTCATAATTCAATTTATTGGTTTTAAATTGCAATTTTGTGGTTAATTAACCTTCAATACTTTATTTATTGTCAACAACTTTGCTTCAAGCTTCTCTTTTGTGTTTGTTTTGTGTTGTTTTTTGATAATTAATTGATGCTGATCAAGTTCAACGGTAAAACAACTTGAAAATCTCATTAAACTTTTCTCTGTCTTTGCTCTCCTGTTTGCAGTATTTTTGGATTTTAAAATTTGAAACTGTTTGTATCTTTTTACAGTTTTTGTACTTTATTTTCTTTCGTTCGATTAATAAGGAAATGTCTCGAATTAATCATGAAAGGGTTAACAACTTTTGCTGGGTCCAGACTGGATATTTAGGATAAAGGAAAGAAAATATAGGGTTGCACATGCTTACTTGATGCTTTACTTGATTACTTTGTTTACTTAAATAAAGCTTTTGACAGAGCTATAAGGTTTATGTTTTAGTTCAAGTGTCTCTGATTGAAAATCTGATGACCAAGAAAAATTGATTAAAAACTTTAAAAGACAAATCTATTTAAAATTGCCTTACAAAATTTTAGGAGTGTCATTTTATTTCAACAAATAGCAATGTTATTAAGATCATCAGGCTTAATAGCCTCTATCGTTTAACCCATAAATCATCAACCATATTGACTTTCATAACAGCATTTCTGCATGAGCTCTAAATAATAAAAGACTTAACGATCACATAAAATTCTCTCCTAATTAACAAGTTCCCAATCCCGTATGTCCAATGTTTACAATTTTTTGTAAAATACAGTAAATTGATTGCATGCAAAAGAACTCTTTGTGCAACATAACTGAATATATCATATCATGACAATATTATGTTTCAAATTTTATTTTTATTCTCTGCTTTTTTTTCTTAAATTTTCTTTGTATCTTTTTGCATTTCTCTGCTTCTTTCTTAATTCACATTACAAACATGAAATTGAGATTTATTTTTCCTTCATTGCACAATTTTAAAGCTTTTATTTTTCGTATTTGTGATTTCAATAATAATGAAATGTAATAATTTTTTGCTAACCATTGTGAGGGTTTTGCCAGATTTTTGATAAAATTTAATTTTTCACATTTTCATAAAAATGTTACTTTAATTTTTTTATGCTTTATATTTTCACAATTCAAAATTGTTGACTTTTTTCACTAGTTTTCAAAATTTTAAGCTTACAAGTTTTAAAATTTTAATAATAATTGATCTGAATCTAATCAAAATCTACCCAAGATCATGAGTCACCTTTTATAATGTTTTGAAATGAAATCACAACTCTTTCAATTTAGTTTTTATGAACATATGTGATATTGCAAGATATTTCGTGAAACTTTTCATTATTTTGTTGATTTTATCTTTTTTCTATTGTGTTAAAAAGGCAATTATAAATAAATAAATGAAAATATCTGTGATTCATTTTTTTAAGTTTCTTAATAAACTGTTACATTTAATTGTAAGTGATATTAATTTAATGATTGAACATTTTGAATCTTTATAAACATTTTCAACTTTTTTGTTGCGAATTAACTTGAAAATTGTTTTTTTTTTTAAATTTAGGTTTGAACTTTTTCTGAAATTGAATTAAAAGTGTTATGTATGAAAGAAGTGACTTCATGACCTAAAATAAAATAAGCTATATTAGAATTCTTTTATTTTTAAAAATTGTCTTCAAAATATTTACGTTAATGATGTAAATTTTGGTAATTTTCTTATTCCCCGGACCAATTATGTTTATAGGTTGAAAAATAATTTGATTGTAAAGAGACTTTGCTGCGTCTTGACATTCTTTGCAATTGAGAATTTTATCATCTATCTCATTGAGCTTTGTTATGATTTTTGTCATCTAAAATTTAAAATAAGTGCTTTTAAAATATAATAATTTTGAATAATTATTCTAGTTTACCATGATTTCAATATTTTGGCAGCAAATTGCTAGGAAAATGACAAACAAAGATCCAATAGTCAAAGGTATAGTTGCAACTAGGTTTAAGTTAAATATTAAAACTATGACAATTATAATTCGAAAATATACTCACAAATTAACCTATAAGCTTCGGTTCTAAGCATATAATTTCGAAAAAGCTCATACAAGTCCATTAGAATCCACATCAAGTTATTCACAACGAATGATGAAATTGTCAGAGACATGAAATTATTTAATTCATCAGTCATTTCAATAATGTAAATATAAATTCTCTTCATTTGATAAATGTTTCTTGGTAGAATTTTGTTATTGACACTAAAGACTGTAAAGTCATCCAAAATTTCTAAAAAGCTTTGTAAACTTATTAATATTATATCAATGAAGTAGCAAATTTTGTAAATAATTAAGTAATTGGTTGCAAAATCTATCATGACTTTTGAAAATAATGTTATTATTTGCCAAATGGTTCTTTTTGCACTAAATACTACTACAAATATTGGTAACGTTGTAAATATTAAAATTAATCGTCGCATTAAAACTTTTTTAAATTGTTGGAAATTAAATTCATTGCCAAAATCAAATTTCAAAGAAAAACTAAGTTTATTAAAAATTACAAAAAATCTCTGATTACTTTTAGTCTTGAAAAAAGATTCAGAAAATGCTAATAAATATTTTATAACTGATAAAATAATCACAATAAATTTAAAAATATATCCAAGAATATTTTCATTAAATGATTTATTCTGGAAACTAGAATAATTAAAGCGCCAGGAGAGCCAATCAGTCAACATAAAAGTAATTATGCGAAACAAAAAATATATTGTAAAATTTCTAGAAGCATATTTTGGCTTTAAATTTATGTTTAATGAAGATAGCGAAAAATATTGAAGACCGAAAATTTCAAGAGGCTTTAAAAATGAACTAAGTTCTTTTATATTCGTCATTTTACTGGATTAAGTTGAACAATTATAAACGTGTTGGAGTGTTTTAAACATATTAAATTATGAAAATTCAGCTTTGATGATAGTCGATTATCTCGTTCTTAGAACCTTGCATTCGTGGATAGTAAATTGTTGGAATATATCTTGATTGTGTAGATTCATTCTTAAGAATTTGGGTTTTTATTTAGTTGATTTTAAAGTTAATACTTTAAAATATCTTTTAATTATTTTTGAAAACTTTATGACATATTTTAGTCATTATATTATTAGAATTTGAAAATGTGAAAACAGCTAGTCTTCCTGAAAATACCCTTGTCGTGGAAAAAAAAATCAATTACATAATTGTACATAAGCATCAATCTAAATTGCAATATTTATAGAATAATAAATGAACACATTTCAATCATCGTGAGCATTTAACAGAACAAAACTACTTTTATAATTGTTGAAATTAAGTAAAGAGAAAAGGATACGACAAAAGCGAAGTCACTCTACACATGAGTATTTTCTGAATAAAACAATGAAATATTTTGTCTAACGCAGTCTGTGATGCTTTAAAGGCAGGGTGGGGAGATCTTTTGCGATTTAAATCAAAATCGCAGAATTTATTTTTGATTTTGATTTAAATCTCAATGAAAAATGATTTTAAAAAGGGATTTTGATTTAAATCATTTTTGCAAAGGGATTTTTTTGGGGGATTTTGATTTGAATCTTTTGTTTGAAAGATTTTTTTTTGGGATTTTAAAATCCATCCATATAAAATTTTTGTTTGTAATATCTTAAATTATTTTTCAAATCAACAGTTTTCAGTTGCAGTTCCTCATAAGTAAGAATGCAGTTGATCTTTTTTCGGACAGAATCTTGCAACTGGATCTTTTAGATCTTCAATTTAAATCAAAATCCCCTTTAAAAATCATTGCAAAAAGATTTTGATTTTGATTTTTGATTTAAATCACCTACCCTGTTTAAAGGTTTGAATACAATTTTTAAAAAATATGAAAACTACTGAATTGTGGTCGGGAAAAAATTAAGAAATTTTATTGCGCATCTTAACATTTAATGTAAACTATAAAGAAATGATTAAATCATGAAATAATATTTGACTGCACACTCAATAATAGTTCAGTTGCACATCAGATATTTGATATTTAAATAGATACGTTAAAAGCTAAGCCAAGAAGCTAGAAGTTTATTATTAATTATGCGGTAAACAAAATTCTTCACTAAATCAATAAAAAAATATTTTCATCCTATTTAAAAAAATTTCCTTTTCCTGTTTTTAATGAACTGCAACTAGTTCAATAAATAACGAGTTGATCGTCTAAAGATCATTTTTATTTTTCATTATCACGACAAGGCTTTCATTAATTCAATACGAAATGATAAGCATGTCGTGGACTTTGATATTCATTAAATGATTTCTTGAATTACACAATTAATTGATTAATTAAGAATCAGTTCCTAAACTAGATAGCTTTTTTTTAAAAAAGCAAACACTTGAAGTTGCTGTGAATCTTTGAATCTTTTGCCACAGCAGATATTTGTTAATCTAATTATGGTGTGGATTGAACTTCTTTGGCTTCTGTTTTTTTATTTGATATTTTAATTTGTTTTGATTTTTCTAATCCTAATGACAGTTGATTTATTTTGTTTTGACTGGAATATGACCATTGATTGCAATTTAATTTGATATTTGAAAAATCCTAAAAATATTAAAGTTTTTGAAAATATAAAAAAACATTTTAATTTTTTCTTTTTAATTTTTTGTGTCAATTTTTTATTCTTAATTATCTTACAATCTAAAATAAATTACAAATTAAAGCAGATCTTATCAACTAAATCAGAAAGGACTTTTTTTTTCTCTTACAACTCTAAATATGAACCTGCATATTTTTAATTTTTTTTTTCTTTGTAAAAAATCTTAATCTCAATGCTTTAGCCTAACTTAATGCATATTTTCAACTCTATCTTTAAGATTGTTCAATTGTTGTTGAATTTTCTTTGGTAAATCAGCACCGACCTGGTTGTCGAAGTATGTTTGAATCTCGTCAGCTTCTTTGAGCCAAAACTCGCGTTCTATTAAAAAGAGTTCTTTCAAATTAAGCTGTGATTTGAGGTTGTCAAGTTTAAGTGATTCTGGTGTTGGAATAAGGCCGATTGGTGTTTCTTGATAGCAGTGATATCCATCAATACGTTTAAGAACCCAGTCGATAACTCTTGAATTTTCTCCATATCCTGGCCATAAGAATTTGCCATTCTTATCTTTACGGAACCAGTTAACATGGAAGATCTTTGGCATAACTCCACCGAGTTTATCACATTGCTCTTCCATCTCGAGCCAATGCTTAAGGTAGTTACCGAAATTGTAACCGAAGAATGGTCTCATTGCCATTGGATCGTGCATGATGACCTTTGCTTTGTGTTCAGCAGCAGCTGTAGATTCTGATCTCATTGCTGATCCAATAAAGACACCATGTTGCCAATTCAAAGCTTCATAAATGAGTGGAACACCTTGTGG
The DNA here is from genome assembly GCA_917627325.4 of Chironomus riparius. Classification (NCBI taxonomy): domain Eukaryota; kingdom Metazoa; phylum Arthropoda; class Insecta; order Diptera; family Chironomidae; genus Chironomus; species Chironomus riparius. Next base: position 30,740,801 of record OU895879.1, read on the forward strand.
TCTACGTCCTCCGAAAAGGATAGCTGAGATTGGAACTCCCTCGGGATCTTCCCACTTTTCATCAATGATTGGACAGTTGCCAGCTGGAGCACAGAAACGTGAATTTGGATGTGCAGCTGGTGTTTTGCTAACACCAAGTTCCCATGGATTTCCTAACCAATCGGTGATTGTGACACCTGGTTCGATTGTGTCCTCAAGACCTTCCCAGAAGACTCCACCATCTGATGTGTAAGCGACATTTGTGAAAATTGTATTTTTGGTACAAGCTGCCATAGCATTTGGATTCGTTTCAGCTGATGTACCTGGAGCAACACCAAAGAATCCATTTTCTGGATTAATAGCACGAAGTTGACCATTTGCATCAAATTTCATCCATGCAATGTCATCACCAACACATTCGAGTGTATAGCCGGGTAAAGTTGGTGTCATCATAGCGAGATTCGTTTTGCCACAAGCTGATGGGAATGCAGCAGCAATATATTTTTTAGTTCCATTTGGACAAGTAACACCGAGAATCAACATGTGTTCAGCCAACCATCCTTCACGTTGTGCAATGGTACTTCCAATTCTCAATGCAAAGCATTTCTTTCCCAAAATTGCATTACCACCATAAGCACTTCCGTATGAGACGATTTCATTATTGTCTGGCTTGTGGAGGATGATAACACGATCTGGATCACATGGCCATGATTCCATAGCCAATTTTCCACTTTCTGGTGTACCAACTGAGTGAAGGCAACGAACGAAATCAGCACTTTTGTTGATAATTTCATCCATAACAAGTGCGCCCATTCTTGTCATGATTCTCATTGAGCAAACAACATATTGTGAATCAGTGATTTCAATTCCAACTTTGCTGAGTGGTGAGCCAATTGGACCCATTGAGAATGGAACAACATACATTGTACGACCCTTCATGCATCCAGGGAATCTCTTCATGATTGCATCATCATAATCTTTTGGACTAATCCAGTTACCCAAAGCTCCTTGAACTCCAGCACGTGGAGTACAGACAGCTTGCTCACGAAGTTCAGTACAGATGAAAGTCTTGCTTTCAACACGAGCAACATCAGCTGGATTGGTGCGAGCCAAGTAGCAATTTTCGTATTTAGGCAATGGAATGATAGTCTTTGCTTCCAACAATGACTTGATGAGGATTTCATTTTCAATTTCACTTCCGTCACAGATATGGACACGATCTGGTTGACACAAGACGACAGATTCTTCAATGAAGGTTTTGACTTTCAATGGGAGCTTGCTGATGTCACCATTAACGACATTATAACCACGAATGTTATTAAATTTGCTTGGAGTTGTTGTTGTAGCTGTTGATGATAAATAGTGACCAACAACTGGCTTTTGGAATCTATAATGATAGTAAAAATAAGAGATTTTGTTAGAATTTCATTTATTTTTGATTTGATGGCTTGATTTTTAAGGCTTTTATTATTTAAATAAAAAGCAATTTACAAAACAGACGAGCCCCTATTTGCTGGCATTATCACAACACAAATTAAACTTCTGAGTTATTTTTAAATCTGATACAAACAAAACAAGTCCGTTCTTACCGTCTATTTAAAGACGATTAAAAATTCTAACCCAAATTACTCCTGTGCAAACAGCAAAAGATGATGAAATGTGGCGGATTAAATTTTGAATATAATTGCATCATCTTTTCTCTCTCGTTCGCATGTCTACTTTCTAGCTCGGCTCTCGGGTATGTTTCGTATATTTTTTGTTGTTGTATGTTTTATGACGAAATTTTTGAGTCAACGGAACGGTTGTGTGTATGAAGTATGAGGTGATATACTTTTAAACACATTTAGGTTTTTGGAGGTTTGTGAGCAACTTTGAATGATTTTAAGCAAGTGTATTATAAATCACAAACTTTGACTATAAAATAATTATTTGCCCATCTGATTCAATAAATTTCACATGAAAATGTAATCAGCTGTTTGAAATATAATTTGTCTGACTCAATATTCATGCAAGATTGGCATGAACAAGTTAATATCAAGCTTTATAGATTTTTAAATAAAATCGAGATTTAAACCCCAATTTTAAAATCCATAGCAATTTACCACCTAATTAAATATAATTCTTAAAAAATTGACACTTACGGTGTGTAGGCTTTTTCAATTAATTGAGGCATCTTTAATTGATTTTTGTATTCTTTCTTGTAATTTTCAAATAAATTTTGATTTAAACTTTTTCTTAAATTTCACACGAAATTTTCTTTAATATTTTTTTTTCAAATTAACTTTTCTTTTTCAGTGACTTTCACTTTTTTGTTAAAGTTCTATGTTCATTTTATAACTAGAATTCTCAGACTTGTTACGAGTAATTCTCTTATAAGATTTTAGCTTTATGAGTTGAGTTTTTTTAATGAATAGTCTGTTGAATGGATCGCCTTTTATATACAAAATATCGTCGTTATCAGCATTTGACGACGAATGTGGAATAACATAGAAGCGAATCGAACACGAAGTTGAACAACAAACCGAGTTTCGTCAACCGAACGCAGGCGAGCCTCCAATTTTTATTTTATTTTCGTTAGAAGTTCTTGATTATCAGTAAATGTGTTTGTGTTTTTCAACTGTTCTGTTTTGTTTCTTATGTCAGGTTCTACGTTGAATGAACTTTCTCTCTAGCAACTTCGTGGATCATCTCGGATAATTTTCTCTTTTGCCTTTCGCTTTATGCATTTCTTCGGATAATTTTTTTTATATCCAACATCTACAATATTCCAACCTATAATTCCTAGTTTCTTATGAAATTAAAACAGAAAATATCACCAGACTTTTCAAAGACGTCACACACTCGAACATACTAGCATTAAAACAGTAGTTGTAAACAACAACAGACAACAGAACATCCTCGGTACAGAATATATTTTTACTTATTATCAGAGATCGAAGCCGATTTTTTCGGCTTAACTCAATTTTTGATTTTTTTGATAGAAAAAAGCTATTTAACACACATTTCAAGTATTTAAATTGAACTTTACATGCTTTACTATGATTCTGTGTAATATTTTGTCAGCATGTAGCTAAAGTAAGCTCAGAATTTCAAGTTAAAGAATGTTAAGCCGAAATTTAAGCCGATCGGCTTAAAATCGGCTAAATTGAAATTCTGAGCTCACTATAGCTACATGCTGACAAAATATTACACAGAATCATAGTAAAGCATGTAAAGTTCAATTTAAATACTTGAAATGGGTGTCAAATGGCTTTTTTCTATCAAAAAAATCAAAAATTGAGTTAAGCCGAAAAAATCGGCTTCGATCTCTGCTTATTATCAATGCTAAAGATGACGATGTCTATAAACGCGGTTCCACGTTTAATAGGACGTAATGTGGGCATGATACAGTACGCAATTCTCGGGGGTAAATATATTTTTTATATAATTAGCATGTGTAGGCAATAATTCTCAATAAATTTAATTTGTTGTAGGAAGCTATAATCTTGCTGAATTTGAAGGCGCATGTAAACAAAGTAGTAAAATTTCAGGAATTGGTAATTGATTATTAAAAGTTGTATAAGACTAGTAACTTGATATGAAAAGTTTGAAAATTCAAGAAAAATTATTTACTATAAATTGAAAGTTTTATTTCAAAAAGAATAAAAATAAACTTATTAAGTTTTTCTTATCATTAATTGGGAAATTATTAACTTTAGGTCTAATATTGTGTGAATCTATGAATTGTGCTGGGAAAACTTAGTAATTACAAAATAGAACTCTAGCTATTTATAGATTGCACAAATATTATTCAGGCATTTAATGGCTTCAATGATCTCGTGGTTATCTGAAAACACGAGTTAGTAGTTTGTTTATTGTAAAGGATTCAAAGCATGCCACATTATAAGGTTTCTTGATGCAATTTTCTTGAATTTTATGTCCTTTTTAACTGTTTAAGCTTATAAACAACAAGGGTTGAAAGAAATAATTGTTTTATGACAGATATTTACTAAAATCATCAAATTAAGTACCATGGGAAAGTAAATACCTAAGGGATCGTTCATTTATGACGTCTGGTATTAACGGGCATTTTTCAAAAATTAACAATCGATTTCCAGGAATATTTATTGTTTTTTTTACTAACCCCCTCCCCTAGACGTCATAAGTGAACGGTCTTTAAAACAAATTGAATCCTTATTTTTTCACGTTTATCTAAATTATTCTTCAATAAAATTTATCATAAATATACAAAACAATCAATTATGTTGGAACAAGAAGAAATCGATGACAAACTTTGGATTACACTTTTAATTTAATTGATATTACTCGACTGATAACATGACATACTTACTAAACAAACTTATAATTTTCCCTCTATATTCCTCTTCTTCATTTTGAGGTCATGACATTACTATGAAAGATGTTGATTGCAGAAATAACGACAGAAAATTATTTATTTAAAAAAAAGTTGTTACGTTTTAGCTATAAAAAGATTGTGAGATGATAACAATAGAATTGACGTCGATGACGCAAGTGAAATTTAAGGAAAACAAACTTTAAAATATAAATGTTATTAAAAAAAATGTTTGCCTCCAAAGGAGATGCTACTGATACAATTGACGACGTGTTGACATAGGAATGAACGTAATCATTCTCATTTGATGATATTTAAGAACAAATCATTTCAAATATTAAGTAATGAATATTTACTTACGCACAAGTAAAATGTTTACCAACATGGAAGAACTTTATTAACAATCAAAATTTCAGCACGTTTCGGCTATCGTCTTTGTTTATAGAAATTGTAAATATTTTGCTATTCATTTGTCAATTTGTTTACTGTAATTTTGGGACATAATTTTGTTGATTAATTGGCTTTGGAAAGATATTTGAACGACTTATATGACATTATCAGAAGGTTGAAGTGCCGATAGATAAATTTTGTATAAATGAAATTTGTTTTAGGTTCAAAAGTATTCGAATTAATTCGAATTATACGAATCAACAATGTATTGTACTCTTAAAAGCTTTATTTTGTAAGAATTTGTTGAATTTCAGTCATAAATTATTTCTTTGATTTAAGTCATTTTTAAATCATTTTCGATAAACTCTTTTTAATACAGAAATTTGTTTGTAAATTTGCTAAAATAAAAATTGGATACCTCATTAGAAATTGTAAGTAATTGATGAATTTAACGACAAAAACTAGTCATCTTTCATATCCTGTTGACAAAACATATCAAGAATCATGAACTATGTTACTATTTACTATCGTAATCGCCCTATTAAAATTTTTATTTCAATTGATGCAAGCGAGAACTTTTCACTTGAATAATCATCAACTTAATTCGTGTTAATTCTGGTTATCTCCAATTTAAAGAAATATGATTTTTTAAGTATCTCTTCGACTTTGTAATATCATGAGCATTTTGCAAATCCTTGTCAATATCGATAAAACTTCTTTTAATGATTAATGATCGGTCTCTTGTAGGAATCAAACCAGTGTTGCAAATGTAGATGTCTACACTAGATGAAGAATGTAGATTCTTCAATAGTTTTTGTCTAGCTAAGAAACTTTCTTCATAAAGATCGATTCTATATGAAGATAGAAAATCTAATCTACACAAAGATTATTTCTACATAAAGATTCTGTCTACATAAAGATTCGATGTAGATGTCTACAATTCTACATTTTTTCCAGGTCTACATCAGAGAAGAATGTAGAATTGTAGACATCAACATCGAATCTTTATGTAGACAGAATCTTTATGTAGAAATAATCTTTGTGTAGATTAGATTTTCTATCTTCATATAGAATCGATCTTTATGAAGAAATTTCTGTCTCAGAATTTATCTGATCCAGACAAATGGCCAGAATGCAACACTGAATCAAACCCACATTTTCAAAAAAGTTGCAACTATTAGTAATATTATTCGCCCTGGAACATTAGCTCGACTTTCTGCCAATATAATTGCTGGACATCTATTATTAACATTACTTGGAAATACAGGAAATTCAATATTTACTGTCTTTATGGCTCGATACCAAAGATTTCATTATGCTCCGTTTCTTTATGCTATAAATGTTTATGAAATCAAAATTTGATGCTAGATGCGTATTTGAGCTATTAACTGCATGCGATTGAAAAAAAATTATGCAACTTAATCTAAGATAAACAAATTTAGTAACCGAAGGTTCTAATCTCCTTAATCCTGCATTTTTTGTTTAAGAATAATAGAGCCTTAATCCTATTTACACATTACTTTAATTTTATTTTATAAGAAAGTTGTAAAAACAAATTGAAATTAAATCATCTCACACGTGCGGTTTGTAAACTTGACACTTGTTTTGTTTTGCTTTCTTGACAAATCATCAAATGACGAAAATGTGATCGACCTTGACTTTTTTTAACCTTTATCAAAATTTAAAATTAATTGATTATCCTTTTGTTGAGTTTTTTTAAATTTAATTAAGATAATTGTAGTTTAATTTTCCGTCGGGAATTTTGATGAATTTTTCGTGTTCTTTAGATTAAAATGATGTCAGTTAATTTATAAATTCATTACCTGATTTATGAAAATCTATGATATGTTTGACACTATTTATCACTTTTGTAAGCATTCAAAGTTATTTCAAGTGAATTTCTAATTTGAATTATATTTTATTGCCTTGCAAAATAAAGATTTTTTTGTCAATTTTTAACAAAAGAATAAACATTTTATTAGCATGTATTTTCCAATAATTCTTAAACTAAGGTCAGTTCTAATCGCAAAACAGTTTCACGTGGTCTTAAAGTTTTTTTTCGCCTTGTTCTCAATATTTTAACCAAAATTTGTAAAGAGTAGTTTAGATTAAACTAAAATCCAAAGGTTGGTCAATTTGCCACAAAAATTTGTTATCTTATAGGAAAATAAAGATTTTGACTATCTTAAGCTGTTAAACAAAAATGTCTCTAGAATTTAAAACCTTAATAAAAAGCGTGTAATTATAAAGAAAACAAAATTATTGAAACCGATAAAAATATCTGACCGATAAAATTGTCTTTGATATGTTATGGAAACAGTAATTTTGTGTGGAATGTTTTATCAACTCGAGACTTGTTTTGTACGATTTTGGACTTTGGACTTTATTAACTGCATTCTATTCAAATTGCAAAATATTTCTACTTTTATAATACAAACACACGTGCGAGATTAAATCTAATTAGAAGTATTTTGTTTTTGTGAAATAACTTGATCAGATTTGATCGAAAAAAATTAATAACAATCCAAAAAAAAATTAAACGAAGTTCTTCAAAAAAATATTATAAAAAAAGATTTTCAAATTTTTGTTTAAATAAAATACTTTTTCAATAAAATCTTTTATAATCAATCATTGATAATAAAAACAAATGCATTTAATAAGTACCCCTAAGCGAGCTTGTGAGAATACGAGGTCGGCAGGTTAAATATACATGCATAATACTTTAAACAAAGAGTTTTGAATAATAAAAAATTAAAAACTTTTTTTCCTAAATGTGTTGAAAAATAATTTGAGAAAATCAGTTGTTTCTTGAGAATATCAATAGAGACCTAACACATTAAATTAGCAAGTCATTCATTTGTGCTACAAAAAATATCAACACTTAATTATAAATTTTTTTACAGCAAATAAGTTAATCAATATTTAAGCATCCTTTATTTGCATTTTAAATATTTATTTATAGAAGAGACTCTTGCTATCTGGCTATGGAAACAAAACGAGTCATTTCAATTTCTTTTAAAAATAGCAGTGAGAATAACACAAAAACACAAAGTACAGAAGTCAAGCCTCCACATTTTCTTTTTCTCCACATTAACTTTTTTTTTTATTATCAACGAACAACTTTTTAAGTCTGATCAGCTGAAAAATGGATGAAACTAGCATTGAGAGCAAGCTTGAATAAATAATATAAAATGTTGATATTTAATAACTTTATGCACGTGGCATAAAGTCCACTATGTGATTAGAGTAGACTTTACACTCACCGTCAATAACAAACATTTTTTTAGTTTAAACTAGTGTGATCATCGGAGCAGTATAATTATGTCGATGTCATATCGAAGTGTGTTTCTTAATATATGTCAGAGTTGTTGACCTGTGTTACTATCAATAAAGTTGAAAATCATGTTTAAGTATTTGTGTCTATGGAATTAATTATTGATCAAATTGGTAACAGACTTGAAATTTACTTTTGTTGTCAAGAGAAAGTTATCAAAAGTGAGAATTATTCCTTAAGTTTTTAATTCTCTTGTTGTTTAAGGATTTGATGGAATTTTCCTTCATAAAATTAGACACTCTAAGTTTGGACATTGAAATATTTGTAAATCAAATCATGTCTGTAACCTAAATGTTTGTGATCAACCCTGAAATTCATGCTAGTTAAAACTTGAAATTGATAAGGAAATCATAGAGTGTCAAAACGATTTATTGTTGATATATAGAATTATAGAACAAGAATCCATGAATCCAAAGTCTTTTGTACTAGACTATTGGACTGATTGCTCTTTGGTCTCATGAATAAATTGACGCTTTCTGAAGGACTTAGTTTTTCGACTCGCTTTATGCTTTTTTAAATGTCTATTAAACTAGTGATTGAAGATTGAACTTAGGAGAAAATTTAAATGTTTTAAATTAAAATCTTTTGTGATTTTTGATGGTTGATTTAAAACTTTATTTTGAAACGAACAAATCATGATTGTTTAACTAGGTGACAGAACCCAGTAAAATACAGTAAATTAGCAATGTTTTATTAAAATTGAGCTGATTAGTTTCCGAAGTTGAAATTAAATTAAAAAAAAACCAGCTGAGGCTTTAAAGACAACTTTGATTCAAACTTGATATCATTACAAAATATCACGATTAAATCACTCTACCCATTAATACATTTATAATCCGTTCACGTTCTTTCAAATCTTTCTGTTTTTGTCAAAATCCATTTCTTCTTATCTTCAATAATCAAAAGAGCTTCTCAATAAATCCTGCAAAACAACAAGCGACAAAAACTCTATAAAAAATTTGCCGGCTTCAAAGTATTTTTTTCATCTGTTGTCAAGTGCTAGTCACATCGAAAAGTAAAATGAAAATTATCAAAACAAAACAAACAAATTGTAAGACTTCGCTGTCGTTCTCTTTTCGTTTCATTTCAGCTGTGTTGTTTGAGTAAAAACAGCTGATTGTTGAATGATAAAAATTTGTGTGTAAAGGAACAAAACAAAACATTTGTAGTTGAATTGATCATAAACTCGTTGAATGATTCTGATAAATTTGAGTTGTCGCGCTGCTCTAATTGAGATGATTGTGAAGTGAAATGATTCATGACTCATTGAAAATGTTACAGAGTTTTGATTTTATTTGACGATCATGTCAATTGAGTGTGTGATGTGACAGTAACTGAGGTGATAATTTGATTTTAAGAATTGTTTTGTTTTATATTTTAAGAGGTTGACGTGGCTGTGAAAAAATGAAATGTGCCTTTAAAATAGGGAGAGGTTTCTACAGGCTTTATGAAGGTTCATTTGGACTCAACTCGGTTTCTGGTTTCTCTGCTTTGGATTTTAATTTAAACAATTTTGCCTGGAGTATGTAGTAACACCAAATATCTTTAGAATTTAAGTTGAATTTAACTTTCCTAATATTTGGAGTTTTTTGATTTTGAAAACTTAATTTTAGCTTCTTAGTTTATGATGATATTTTGAACAAAAAACTGTGATTTTAGAGATCTATAATTAATTTCAAATTCTAAAGATTTCACAATAAAAATCTTCAAAAGCTTACAGAATAAAAAAAATCCCGTTTTTCTTGATTTTTGCAACAAAAAACCTTTCCAATATCACCATTTGAAAAAATATACAAAATTTCATCAGACAGAAAATAATCAGCAAAAAAATTTCATTTATACAAAATAAATAAATAATAAATGTTTATAGCACTTGCCATACTTGATAATTCTCTTAATTTGTCAACAAAAAACTTATGTCTGTCTTGAAATTAATAGCCGATTGTTGTCATGCGTCAAGATGTTGAAAAGATCAAAAGACGCAAAAGCAGGATCAACAATGATCAAGAAGTTTTGAGAAGGTTTTAGTTGATTCTTGTATGTTGGTGCTTATAAACCTTAGCAATACTCAGGATCGATTTTAGATAAATAGGTTTCAATTAAATATTTTAAGTGCTTGATAAACATTATTAAAGTCTAAATGTTGTGACACATGTTATCTGCAGTTTCAAGGACAAATCCATACAAAAAATGTTTATTAGACACTTCCTGGTCCAGAGAACAGTTAGCTAACCCTGAATTGAATTGCTTATCTTTTGATAATTTTAAGTTTTGCTTTTTTAAGAACTAACGTTAATTTTGAGGAAGTTATCCACATGATACATTCAAGAAGCAAAATAAAACATATCAGATTCATCCAACTGTATTGAATGTAATGTAAAAACGTACAGGAACAGTCTCGAGAACAAGAAATATGTAATAACCTTGTACTGATTTCAAAACAATTTTAATTCATGATGTCAAGGATTTAAATTTTAATTTTCTTGACTCTGTCCTTTTAAACTAACCTGCTATACAAAATTTTCACAGGTTTTTGAATGTCAAAAATGGTCGTTAAATAATAATTTATTCAAATCATCAAAATTTGAAAAACTTGTTCTAAATATAACCGAGGTCATTATTGTTTTTATTATGATTTTTTTTCGGTTATTCTTGAGAACCATTAAAAAAGAATTTATTTAAACATTCGGGATGAATTTATTTGCATATTCAAGGAGGCTTAAAACTTGTTTGAATAAAATATTTACATTATATATTAGATAGTTTTGATCAGGTGATTTTAAATGATTTGGGAATTCTTGACGTGTGCTAGTTTTCTGGCGCCATGAATTCAGAAACTTTTTTTAAGCTAGGTTCTTGATTAGTGTTTAATATCATTATTCTTAATGATATATTTGAAACCAAGACCGAATCAAAAATGGACAATTAGACAAATATCACAAAAATGTATTAAACGTCCACGACAAGTATGTCACTAATTTTAATCAGCAAAAATAATCAGCGAACAAATTGTTTCTCCTTTCAATAATCTCCAAACAAGTTTTAATTATACACAATCAAAAACTTGTTGAATTTATAAATTTTAAAAATGAGACGAGCCCTCGTTTTTATCTGTTCCGTTTCAGTCTGTTTAAAGAAAAATAATAATAATAATCAAATTTTAATCTCATCTTGCCTTATTTTTCATTCGAAATATTAAAAGATCACCTCATTTTGACTTTTGATAATTACATTAAAAATCTCGAGACAATGAAAGTGTTTATCAGGACATTGTCCTTTTAGTACCAAAATTAAGTGACTCTTTAATTGCCGTCTTAAATTTAATTTCACTTCACACCTATTTCTTAGCTTTTTCGAATCACTAACCGAATATACCAATGGAATTTTCCTATCCCGCAAGCAGGAATAAGCATCAAAAATAAAAACATTTTTTGTGATTATCTCTTCCAAATCTCTTTGCTCGACGATTGTCATATTTTTAAGTTTGCGTGGATCATTAATTTTGAAGTTCATTGGTTGCCATACGACAGCAAGTTCTCAATCAAGGATGAGTAAACAATAAATTTCATATTGATAGGACCGAATGTTGACCATAAGTTCATCATAAGCCAATTCATTATCAGTGTCTCATGATCTTCTTTATTTTGAAAGAAGAAAGAAGCTCTCAATAGCTTGGTGCTGATAAAATAAATAAAGACAGGCTAATAGGCCATGAGTTTTAAAACGTTTGAATGATCATGTGGACAAAAGTTAAAAAGGCATGAGAATAATGAGGTTTGTTAGCAGGATAGAATGTTTTTTTGTTATTTTTTGGAAAAGACATAAGCATTTCCCTTTAATAAAAGAGATTTGGAAGGAAAAACATCAATTTTATTAATTAGCTTATAATTTTTTCCTTATAAAGTTTTTTTTTACATTAATAAAGAAGTATGAATTGTAATCCTACTATCAAGGATCTAAAAAGGGATAACAGTGTTATTTTTAATTAAAGATTGGCTGATTATCTGTGACTTTAGGAACTGCAATATATATATATATATATATTCGATTTGGAAACTTTTTAAAGGATTCTCATTTTAACTGAGATTCCATCAAGACATTATCACACTTGGGTTTTATCCCGCCTTAAACAGAAATTTAAATTAGATTAAATAATTCAGGATTTTCCACATAAAACTCAATGATCAAGTTGTAATTTCCAGCAAAAATATTACATAAATTCTAAAGAATCAAGATTCAGTTCTATAGTTTAATAATCACAAAATGATTAATGCCCTTGGATTTTCTATGAATCATGTTCTTAATTAATGGCATAGAAATAAGTAAAGTGAACTGTATTTTTTCAACAATTATCAGGAAAGTAAGCAAGCAGGCATTTTTGAAGTTTTAAACTCGAATTTCACATATCAGCTGAAACAGTATCTATAAATAAGTTAGAGACAATCAAACGAAATGGTGAAAATGCTTCTCTTATATATGTATATGAACACATAGCATCACGCCACTCTTTTAAAACTTGCCTTTTGTTTTGATTGTGTATTCATTTCTACGATATCAGTTTTGCTTGTTGCTAACTGACGATATTTTTATATAAATATACAGCGAACTCATGACTGTCGTTGTTGTTGTTTCAGGCTTATAGTTCTTCTTTTCTCTGTCGTTAACGCCTTGTATTTCATATAGAATCGCGGTTAAAAACATTTTTACAAGCAAATACTCAAAAACTCATCAACATTAAAGACGATGATAAGATAACGAAACAGAACCTAAAGCATTTTGGAGTTTCTTTTCGTCATACACACAAAATTGTTTTGTTTTCGTTTATGCCTCGAAAGAAGAAAATTATCAGTTCTCAGTTCATTCGTTCTGTTTTTATTTAACGAGTCTTTTTGAGGCTCGTTCATTTTGTGTCGATGTTTCGAATTCGGAACTTTCTTGTTTTTAATAGATTACTTCACCTCGTTGATCAATCGAGCGCAAATGAAAAATCTTTGTCTTATCTTTTGCAGACGGCGTTGCTTGGTTAACTATAGTGATCTCAATTATTTAATTTGAGCATTGTTGTCAAAATCAAATAAATTGTCAACATAATGATAAGATCAAATGATGATTAATAAGGGCAGCGTGTGTTAGCTTTTATTAAATCAAAGTTTTGACATCCATTAAGCTTTTACATTAGAAGAAACAGCTCTTACATATTTTATTGATTTATCGCGACTGCGAAGTAATTAAATAATAAAAAGTATACCAAATCAATAATTAAAGTGTAATATCGTAAATAAAAATCGAAGACAGCGACCAAAATCTCTTAAAAGATTAATTAAAGACTCGAGAATTAAAAAGCACGAAAAAAAAATCACCACAAAAGAATTATCATTTGATATCTTAATTAAAAAAAGCATTATTAAACATCGAACGCAAAGGAACAAATTAATCACTTATCATTCATTGAACAACGTTAATGAAGGAAACTTATTTTATTAATTAGACAGAGGAAATTGAATTATTTGGAGAACAAAGAATCCAGTTGAAGTAAATATCACGACACGCGTAAGGTGAAATTAGCCTTAAATTGGTGAAATCAATCGAACAAGTTGGATTTTTTTTTTCCTTTCAAAACTTAACGGTTTTGGTAAATTTGTTGAATTCCGAATCAATTTATAAAAACTCAACACATATCACATTGCTCGCCTCCTAATTATTTTTCATATTGAAAAAATATATATACAACCGAGTCATTTGACTTTGTACAAGCAGTTCATATTGAACTAATTTTCACTTTTTCATATCGAAAAAAAAATAATAAGTCATTTGACTTTACATCACCAAGTTCATATTGAACTTTAACTCATCCAATTTAAAGTTGTGTTTATCCGATATGGCTTCAACATCTAACAGCTTACAAAGATCAGGAACTGTTCCGTCTGATGTCGTCAACCTATATAATAGTAAGAAGTTGGTCCAAAAATCCAAGCACTATAATGCGCCTGAAAATAGAAAACAAAAAAAGATAGAATCATTTTTCAGTAGATCTAACGATACACGCACAAGTAGATTCAACTCTAATCGCACCAACAATGAAACGAATCCATCTCAATCAGCCGATAATATTGACATTGAATCAACAGAACTAAATGAGGTTCTATCGCAAGCAAATGTACTTTCAACCGAATTTAACTCACTGCTACAAAATGATGAGATAAATTACATGGATATGTTCAAAATGATGGGCAAAATGAATAAGATTATGCTAGATTTAGTACTTCAACTCAAAAGTGCCATGGATCATAAAAATAAGGTAATAATTGGCTCATTTACAAACAAACTTAAAGATTGCACATCCTTCATCAGCAACGAAATAAATTATGTCAAGAAGGAGATTGAAAAAGTCAAAAAGAACGATGAAGTTGAATGCCTAAAAACTACTCAAGCATGTTCCCGTGATTTACGAAGAATTTGGATAAGATTTATATATGAGAATGACGCAGAGGAAGCACGTAACCAGAACAGTCATGCAGCTATCAAAAAAATTCTAACGCACCTAAGCATTTCATTGAATACGTCACAATACCCGCTTGAATCTTTTTACTTCCAATCGCGCAAGTTCTCTGCTGATCAGCTCATCCCTGAAATATCTTTATGTTGTATATTTGTGAACTCAACATTGGCCACAATTGTAAAAAATGGAATTATAAAATTCAACAAGATGCTTGAAGAGAATAAACAGCAGCATCTAATAAGGTATAAAGTCAGCAATGATTGGTCTTATAATATTCGACAAATCTTGAAGCCATGCAATGAGATGCGTAGATTTGAAATAATTGATCGAGTTTTTATCACAAATGACGGAATTAAAGTATATCACAGAGAAATAGACAGTTATAATCAGCCGGATAAAAAAACATCAATGACTCTGGTTAATTCAATAAGGAAACTTGACATGTTGCGTAAAAAACTGAATGATTTCAATTGTACGGTTACAGCAAGTGAAACATACAACGGTGATTATTTTAAAATGAGTTTCAATGATAGACAATTGATACGTACCAAATATAAAGAAGCTCCAGTAAATTTCGATGAGGAGGAAGTTATGCCGTCAGATGATGAATTTATGGATGCATCGGTAGTAGAAATTAACCAATGAAGTGTGGCCCTAAACTTATTATCTTCAAAAGCACCAGAAGAATCAAAACACTTCAAAAAGGAAGTTATTCTGGATGTTAATTCACTTGTTCCAAACACCACAACTTTATTCAGCCTAGAAGAAATTAAAGATAATATTAATAAAAAAGATATTCTTACCAATCATATTTTTGACTCTCCTTTTACAATGATGCTATGGAATATCAACACAATAAATGATCGGAAGCTGAAAAAATTAAGTGAAATAATCAATTTAATAGAAGATAACGAGTTTATAGGGGCAGATATGTTTACAAAATCGCAAATATCTAATAAAATCGACGTTGTGATAATTATAGAAATGGGGAAAAAATACAACAAGTTTAATCCATACAATTTAAGAGGATTTAAGCTATTCAGTCTCTTAAGACCAAACAGAAAAGGAGGTGGAATTGGAATATATGCTAGAAATAATTTGAATGTACATATTGTTTATTCGGAATTAACTGATGATTTTGAAATACTCCACCTTGAAATAGTAAAAGATAACGATAAACCAAGAAATATTATAGGAATATATCGTCCACCATCAGGAAAATTCGAACCATTTATGCTTGCTTTAGAGTCATTACTTATGAGAATTGATGAGAATGCGGTCATGCTAGGTGACTTTAATTTAAATACAAATATTAATTCGGGACCACTCAGCACCCACTCTAATGAATACATTAATTTACTGGACAATTTTAATTATCGTATTTACAACCAAGCAGTCACAAGATTTAATAAAATTACAAAAAGACACTCAACTATCGATCACGTTATCACACAAAAAAGTCGTAATGATTTTCTGACTCTTACATCAAACAAAATAATTACTGAAGGATTCTCGGACCATCAATTAATTATTGCTACAGAGTATGGAAAAAATCAGGCAAGCATTAGTTCAAAAATGCCTACAACAATTGAAAAAGTCAACAAAAGAAGGGTAATAGAGGAGCTAAAACAGAATTTTCACACAATACCTATTAATATTCATCCATCAAAATTATGCGAAGATATTTTAGGATTTATAAAAAATGCAACTATAAATAATACGTCAAAAATCACATTAAAATTTATGGACAATAATCTGGCTGTACCCGAATGGATTGATATGAATTACATTAATTTATGCAATAGAATTCACAACATGACTGAATTAATTCATAAATTAAAATTATCACACAAACCAGTTACTCATTTAAAATCTAAATTAAAACTCATTACTGAAGAAAAAGACAACTATGCAGCTGTTAGAATGAAATCATATTACTCGGATAAAACATTCATGAACAGCAAAGAAGCCTGGAAAATACTGAATCAATTGAGTGGTAGAAATGAAGTCAAAAACAACATTATTCTTGAAGAAAATGGTGTAAGATTTAACGACAGCAGCTCAATTGCAAACACATTTCAGGAACATTTTCTCTCAATTGTTGGTAATTCAACTAAATGTCATGAAATAAAAATTATAGATGAGAGGAACGTGAATGAATTCAAATTTCACGAGATTACTCCAGATGATGTGAAAGAAGTTATAAGTTACTTACATATTGGTAAAGCCTCTGGAATTGATGATATTTCGCCATTTTTGTGGACTCAAATTAACAACGAATGTTGTATTCATATTTCAATATTAATCAATCAGATGTTTTCAATGTCCATATATCCGGAAAGACTTAAAGAAACCTTAGTTGTTCCAATTCACAAGAAAGACTCCAAGCTGAGCAAAGTCAATTATAGACCTGTTTCCATCACGAACTCACTAGACAAAATAGTAGAAAAAATTATGCAGCATCAGTTAATGGAATTTCTTGTAAATGAGAAAATTCTAGACAATTTTCAATACGGATTCAAAAAAGGCAGATCATGTGAAGATATAATAGCGAAAGTCTTGTCGGAATCATCGAAAATAGTGGACAAAAAGAGATCAGTTATATTAATATCATTAGATTTATCGAAAGCTTTTGATTCAATAAGTCATGAAATTCTGCTCGCAAAATTAGATCATTATGGCATAAGAGGACCAGCTAATAAATTAATGGAGAGTTTTTTGACTAATAGAATTCAGTATGTAAAAATCGCGGATACAGTAAGTAAACCTGGAGAGATAAAGGAAGGAGTCCCACAAGGTACACAGAAAGGTCCACCTCTCTTCTCAATATATATCAATGACATGAAAAGCTTATCCACGCATTCGAAAATTTACAAATTTGCTGATGATACAGTCCTAGTTTTTGAAATCAATGAACAAAGTGCCAATGAGATAAATGAAGATCTGAATGTAATTTCCGAATATTATAGAAATAATCTACTTCAGTTGAACTTAAACAAAAGTTGTGCGTTGATAATTGGAAGTGAGGTAGATGATTTAGTCATGAATGTGCTGAATGTTCGTGGTATAAAGGTCGAAATGTCAATGAAGTATTTGGGAATTGATATTGACAACGAATTAAAATTTAATGGATTTATTGAATCCATAAAGACGAAACTCAATCAAGCCATTGGTGTAATTGCAGTATTAAGACATAAACTTACCAAACAGCCACTGATGAACTTTTACTTTGCACATTTTAATTCTCATCTACTATATGGAACATTTGTATTAATAAGAAGCAGCAATAAGGATATCCAAAGTCTTCAAATACTACAAAATAGAATAATAAAGTTAATACACAAACTGCCAGCGACAACATCAACCAACTTACTTTACACCAAGCATGTCACAAATGTTCTTCCTGTTATGGGAATGATTTTTATGTCCACATGCAGTCAAGTGAAGAAGTCACTCTTGGAAAATGATGAAGCACTGATACAATTCCAAAGATTAAGATCCAACCACACGAAACACCTGAAAATAAATGAAAGTAAGTCAAGCATCAGAAGTAATGACATAGAAATAATTGGAGCATCAATTTACAACTCCTTACCTGAAGAAATTAGAAATATTGAATATTTAAAATCGTTTAAATCAAAATTGAAGAAGTTCCTGCTGTCGAAAGTTGCATCACTAGTATCTCCAATGCAGTTATGCACGAGAAATAGAATTCTTTAATTAAATTTATGAAAATTCACCACTAAACACAAACATAAACAATTACTGAAATTAAATTTGAAACTGAGCAATAACGGTTTTAACTTAGCAACTGATCATTTCTATATGTTATAAATTTTTAATAGACGTTATAATTTGAATTTTAAAATACCGTTTACTGTGAAACCGTAGATATCATGAATTAAGTCTGAAATTAGTAATTATTATCCATTTGAGTGACGTATATGTCTGGTATATAATGTTCAATCAATGACATTCGTTGTAAACTTATAATTTATCATATTGAATTTTGAATATTTTATCAATAAAAGTTCTTAGGCTTTTAAATGAAAAAAAAAAAAAAAAAAAAAAAAAAAGAAATTAATTTTTTGAAGATGAATGTTTTCAAGGCTTCTTGATAAGTTTATTTTTCTTTAAAAATTTATGTCAACAGATTTGACCTCTTACTGGAATAAACTGGTAATTTTCTGTGCATTTTAAAAAATTTTTGAAGAAATTTTTCAATTTAAAACTGTGACTTTAAACATTTTAAAAACACCCCCTTAATGCCTAATTTGGAAAATATTTATTAAACAATAAAAGATATCAGTAAGTCCTTTAAGAGGTTATTAATTAAGTACTTATCTAAAGACCACGTACTATTCAATTGATGATCTTAATAAATTGTTTCTTATCATGACGATTCTCAAGAGTTCCGTGTTCCGTCTTATAAGTAGTGAATAATGTTCATTTGGTATCATATTAGCAACAGTTTTATTTACTCTTAATACAATCTATTGAAATTTCATGTAAAACCTTTGTTGAGTTCTTCAGCTGATTTACTAAAGTTGACCAAAAAATTAAAAAAATTAAATTTGTAAATCACTTTGAAGATTAAAACAAAATTATGAATTTTAATCAATTTTGGCTTGTGTTGTTTATTTGCTTTTGTGGTTTATTCTCGTGTGCTGCTTGAATTATTTGGTGATAAAAAAGCTACAAAGAGACATTAAGGCGTCATTCTTGTTAAAACTATTTTTTTTTATAAAAGCTTGGCACTTCTTGGAAAAAGGTGCGATTCTTGAGATGAGTCAAACAAATTGCAACGTGATTATAGACAACGAAACAATAATTAAGTTTCTAAAACCGTTAGATTTTAATTTAAATATTTGCATGTCTTTTTAAAAAGAAACTTTTATAACTTTAAAAAAATATAAAAGCAGTCTAATATTTTACTGCATGGCAACAACATTTCATTTTATTTTGATGTCAATCAACTGATGTTTAGTCATTCTTCATGTGAATCAATGATTTGATTTTCAATGTGTAAATATGATTCATACTTATTATGGTTAGTAATAAATCGTTCATTTTTATTTTTAGAGATAAGATTCGGTTCAAGTGACAAAATGATTTACTTTCAAATTTTAGAAAAGTTAAATTTTATTTTAAACAAAAGTACTTGTAAAGTGTTGATTTAAATTAATCATCCGCGCTTTGTAAAATCCAAACTGAAGAAAGAGATCCAAAGAAGTGTTGAAGAGTTGACTTTTAACCAAGACTCCCGCAGATTATAATCTTTTTGTATGGAAGATTAAAAATCTTTGTATGAAGTCAATTATGGTCCGCGAGAGCCTTGACTTTAACATTAAATTACAATTGAGTTAATATCGCTAACCACAAACATAAACGTAAAGATATGTGATACACATATGCTTGAGATACTACAGTTAAAAATGATATCTTAGCGTCGTTTTCAGTAGCTACGATTGAAAAAGCTTAAAAGTTTTCTGCAGGTTTTAGAACCCAAGAACCCTTCATTAGTAAGCAAAAATTAAATACTGTCAAATTCTAAACAGTATTGAGGCAGCTTACACTGAATAATAAATCGAACGATGTTCAATATAAAATTTTGATTACTGATAATATTAAATTCTGCAATAAACATCAAATCACTCCAAATAAATAAGAGCTTTTTATTTCTTTCAATACATCATTTGAGCTTAAAAAGCTCTTCTTTTTTTCAAAAATATTTCTCCTTGAAAATATGCAGCACAAATAACAAATATTCACTAATATTATCATAGCAAAATGTAAATACGAAACTTCTTCTTCTTACCTTCGAATAATAGAAGCAAAACGCAGTATCTTTACACTCATGTCGAATTTTTCAACTAAAACCGTGTGTCTTGTTTAATTTCTAAATTTATGGATTGCACATCTTCTGTATCACAAGAAAGAAAGTCAACTGAAATGATAAACAAAAAGATTCAATTTGAATCTCTAATTAATTTTTTATTTCGTAGGGTTTCGTTTGAAGCGTGGCTTAGTTTAATTACAGAAATAGATAAAAAAAAATCATCGCAAAAGTTCAATGAATTTTTCACAGATGATATTGATTCTAAGGCTAAGATGCACTAGGTCAGTTTGGTAGAATATTTTTTGATTAAAATCTTGTATTTAAAGTAGGTTTTTATGATTTTCTAGTTATTTTATTGAAAAAGGATATTTTGTGATTTAAAACATTGATTTTTAAAATTTTATGAATTTTCATGTTTTTGATAGTCAGATCCAGAAATGCCAGTAAACAATATTTTATAGAATTAAACAAAATCTTCCAAAAATTCTAAAAGATATTTTAAACAATTATTAATTATATTAAAATTAATAATATGCCATTTTATTCCTTGATAAATGTTTCACTTACAATGTTATCTTACACTTAATGTTTCATATTTCATACAAATTAATTTCACAATAAATTCACAATATTCTTAGAATTAATATCTCAAATTAAAATTCGAAAAATGTTTAAAAAATTATCATTATTAAGTACATCCAATAAGAATTGATAATTTGTTGGAACATTTAAGAACAGCACATAAATTGATTACTTTTACAATTCGCAATCGATATTTGAATTTTCTTACAATTCCACATGCGTGCTGTATCCTCACACTTACACTTTGCTGATGTAAATTTGTTGCGCAATTTATAAGGTTTTAGTGGAAATTTTTTACTTATATTAATCTCATTCAATGTTTTCTCGGGCTTACTTGAATGCACTGGTTGTATGCGAATTATTTCTTTATTTCCACTGTTGTCTTTTGTGCATTTACATTGTACACATTTTTATGTTATTCGCATTGATGAAGTTATATCGAAGAGGATAAATTGAAGGAGAAAAGAACTGAAATTAATGATAAAAACTTTAATTTGTATGTATACCTGATGCTTTGTGAATTGACTTTGACTTTGACTTTGGATGATCAGATACATCATTGTTGCCAGTCGTTAGCATTATTGCATCTTGTATTTTGCCCGTACGAACATTTATGATATGTAATTTCATCAATTTAGCATCTGTTGTTTCTCTCGGTGTCAGCACTTTGAAATCTGATGTCATTGGTATGTCAATTCTGCGCTTTATAACTTTATCGATTCTACGGTTTGATCGCTCGCTTGGTAAAACTTGAATTACCGTAACATTACTGTCTTTCGACAGCTTTCCCTTTTCATGCAACGCTGATGCTGTACGATGGTGATGATGATGATGATGTTGTTGTTGTTGTTGCTGTTGATCATGCGATGCTAGTGACCGCAACGATTCCATTTTAACTACTTTAAATTGTGCAAAAATCACATCGATACTACTCATCATGATGAGAATTATTAGACTGAGATTTTTTTTTGCACGCAGCAATTCAAGTTTTAATGAATGATAAATTTTGCAGCCGCATCAGCATCAGCACCGGATTAATAAATATGAAATAGAAGAGAAAAATTGTTCTTATGATTGCAATGATGAAAAATATCTTAATGGTAATTAATGGAAATGGGTTCGATGAACATTTCTCCCGTTTTTTTATTATTCTTTCCTATCTCTATCGTTATGGCAACATCTAGAATATCTTATTTGGTATATGCTCTGTTATGCGAATTTTTAATGGCTGGAAATTTTAACAATCTTGGAATTTTAAAAATGACCATTAAATCAACAAGTGCGAAAGTAATTAACATTTTTTTCTAAACGGTTCATAAATTTTTAAAGCTTCTTGCTTACATTCATGGTTAAAACATGAATTAATGAATTACTTTAGACGATTTTTGTTTAAATTATCTCAATTTGGTTTAGCATAAGCTTAACCTTTTATGTATTTATTTTTTTAAACACTTTTAAAAGTCAATAAACAGCCGAAGGTTCAATAGACGTAGCAAAAACTCGGAAAAGTGGTTGCAACTACCAGTATTAGTGAGGAGGCTTCTCTCTGGCTTCACCAATGGTAGATCCAACAAACCTGCATTCTTAACCACATTGAACACAAAACCAGAGCTATACGACCATCTTAATAAATCATATTTTCTATTCAACTTATTAGTAATTGTTTATAAATTTATTTCTGAACTTTCTGATTAATTTTTGCAGCCTTTCTTCAATTTTTTTTTCTCAGCATTTTTTTTGCATAAATAAATATTTTCATCATTTTAATTTTCAGAGCTTAGATGCCAGAACAAAACTATGAAGAGAAACAGCTTAAACAAGTAATTTTAGCTTCAAGACTTTAATGCGTTCTGTCCATAAAACATCCTCCGAACTTAAGACTCATCTTCAATCAATGATAATTGCATCCGATATATATAAGCAAAATGTTTGTGCCTTAGTGTCCGCGTGGATATTGAAAGAACATATTAAAAGCAAAAGTGCTTCATCATCGCAATTATGAAAAAAAAAGTAAGAAAATGTTTAAAATTTTCTGCGCATATTTTAAGAATAAATTATGAATTTACTTTTAATATTTGCGAGGCATAAGAAATGACTTTAACTAATTAGATTTAACTAAGTTTCCATTAAACGTAAGCAGTAAATTTATTGCAAAAATACTTTTTAAATGAACAGTTCCATACCTTTCTTTTCTAATTGCACAACATTTAAATGACTTTCTTCTTTAAGAACCGTTAAGAACACAATGTTGATTTAAAGGATAGATGCTAAGATGTCGAAATTAAGGTCAGATTTAATGATTATAATAAAGTAGGAAGGATTATTCAAATACTAGATGCGTTAAGTATAGAATGTGAAACCTTAAGTTTTTGGTTCCATTACAAATATTCCGAACGGATTTGATCGAGTCTTGCTCAATGTCAGCATTACGCCAAAGAACAAACTTTAGAAATTGGGAACAGTCAGTCTTGTGCACCTGTTATTGATGGTAATTTTACAAGAAACTATTTAATGTTGCTTCCGAATCACCTTAATTCAGACATTTAGACAATTCATCGTCAGTTATATCATTTTTCATTCTATTCAATCAAAAATCACTAAAGCATTAAAATTGCTACTCAAAAAAATGTTCTATCATAAATATTGATTATATTTTATGCAAAATGAAATGGAAGCATAAGCACAAGCACAAGAAATATAAAGACGATGATCAAGAAAAAAAAACAACAACTAAGAACAAAAGTAAAGAAATTATGATGCAGCAAACACAATTGGAGGCTGTAGCTAATAAACGATGATGGTAAAACAAAGGATAATTGCAAATTATTAGTGCACATTTCACTATTCTTACTCATTTTCTATCTCACTCTCCTAGTTTTACCGCGTTATTGACCTAGACAAAAGGAACAAGTCAATGACGATCGTCTAACTAAGAATGGAACTATGTATTAAAGCTATTACGAAGCATGCAACATAAAAAAAAGTTTAATAGATAAATCGTCTGTATTGTGGAATTCTTGAGAATTTTTTAGTGAGAACGAAAAGCGAACAAAAAGAAAAGAAAATGAAATTTTTCGAATGAAATTAAAAGTTTTTTTTTCGTGTGCTGAATCGCAAAATATGTTGAGAATTTATAAGAGAATCTGGAAGAGTCGGAAGAAAAAAATGAAAAGGGAATGAAGAAATTGAAGAGTTTTTTTTGCTGAATTTTTAATTTTCCAAGAATATCTTTTTCTTTTTATGTTGTTAATTATAGTTTTAGATATAAAATACTTTGGGAATTTTAAAAAAAATGTTTGGAAGGATTTTTGTAGTTAAAATTCAGACAGATTTGATTTTTTAAAGGTTTTCTTTTTAAAAAATTCTTAAAAAATTAAATAAAACCTTTTAAATTAATTTTAACTGCCAAATAACAACATGGAGTTGAAAATCTATCAAACTAAGTGATTAGGACTAAGCTGTAAATCATATTGTAGACTGAGTTTGATTTATTATATTTTAACATAATGTGTCCAAAACATTTGAGCTTTGAATTTCAATCAGTATCAGTAGAGCAGAAATTACAAGTTCAAAACGAGTCACGACAAAATTCCTGGCCACATCACTGATTCTAATATTAAAGAAATTATTCTGCACTTAATCGTAGCTCATCAAAAAATAAAAAAAAAATCAGGATTAAAAAGTAAATTCCCATGAGAACAACCGGTTGCATGCAACAGCACCACCGATTGCAATCAGCAGATGCTAGAATCTAATGTTCATGACTAATCGTCAAACCAGCTTAATTGCCTTAAGTACCGCTTATTAATAATCATAGCAACAACATTAATTATCCATTACATTCAAGTAAGAGATGGCTATATTGCATTTGATAATAAAATAATCTTGGAGATCGTAAAAAATGAAATTAGCCATAAATAAATCCGTAAATTATGTTGCAAGTTATGAGATGATGAGAATAGGATTTTAAAATATTGTTAGAATTGATTGATTGATTGATTGATTGATTGAGTTTTATTAGCCCTCTCGGAATAAATTTAAAGAATAAAATTAAATCTAAAAGAAATCAAGAAAATAGCCTTAAGGATTCTTGTCTTACATGTTTCTTGCATGCTACATTATGCAAAGAATTCTATCATTAAACACTTTTACATCACATAACAGAGTACAAAACATACCATTAAACTGCATTTAGTATGTTCAGCAAGAAAACTTCATTTAATGATAGAGTTTGTGTTGTTACAAACAATTTAACACCCACCGAGATTCCTTGACAGCATTATAAAAATATTTACAAAAAGAAGGATAAAAGAAATGATAAAAGGTATTGGATGTCTTACGATAAATATGTAAATCTCATGCTGATTGCCTTTTCACACTTTTTGCGCCACACACTTGACGGGTTTTTCTATTTTATTATCTAATTGATAAACTTGTAATTTAATTCAACTAAATGTACTGTACTTCTCGTTTTCCTGACACTCGACACTCTTACAAGGTTAACAAAACAAATTCGAAACTAGAAGATAAGCACTGCTTATTCGGGAGCGATGTACACAGCACGAGATCAAAATAGTAAATAAATTTCCATCGAGAACTCGCGCTGATTCTTATATACACATCACGTATATTACGGTTGCTCTGGCTTTCTAACCAGAACTTTTTACGGTGAGATGAATTTCAGCTTCTCTCGGTTAGTTCTTCTTCTTTGACATCGTCGAGCAAGATTTTAGAAATGTTGGCTTGATGTCTGTATTTTGCAATGCTTTGTCTCGATTAGATGGAATAAAGTTTGACAGGTGCTTCATTGCATGTCGCAGAGGCATTAGGATTCAACATCTTCATATTAAGGCAGTTAAGGCCAACTTATGTCCTGCGACTACTTAGCGTGCCACAAAATACATACAATAAATTTTGGTCATCACTGTATTAAGATACAGCAAATCGTACAATTGCATACAAGTAGTAATATAAGCGAGGAAGGGTTATGTGGGTTATGCTATGTCATCTATTCTATCATCGATCAGGATCGCAGTGCCTTCAGCTCGTCGCAACGTCTAGTAACACACCGCTTGGCTGGAACCCTCTCATATTATTATTATTATTATTAAGAGCTATGTGCAATAAAAAAATCGATATAATATTAAGAAATGCGCTGCATAAATATGCATCATGCTACAGTATTTCTGGACTTGTTCTTAACGGGCTTATTGTGAAGATCAAATGAAAATTTGCAGAACAACTTAAACTCTTTGCCATGCGCACATTTCTCTTCTTATGCTCTCTCAATTCTTTCTTTCTTTTTATTTTGCAAATTCTTCCATTCCACGTCATTCACAACATAACACAACTACAATTTAACAGCACTTGCGGATTGAATGATTGTTGTTATCATTTTTTTTTATTTCATTTCTTATTTAGCCTAAGGAATGAAGAAGAGACGTAAGGGAATTTATGATCTTTATTTTTATTTCGCATGCATGAAAATGACAAGAATTTTATATATGAACATATATGTCGCATATTATTCACACAGGAAGTTATTAATGCGACAATTACAGCATCTTTTTGATTTTTCTTTGATTTCTTGTACATTGGTGTTTAAGTTATTGTTACTTTAAAAGACCTAATCATATTTTCAGTGGAAATAATAAATAATGAATTTATTGTTTAAGACTTTCAATGGACTTTATAAAGTTTACTTATCACTTGAATCAAATAGGGGTGAGGTTGAAGTTTCGACATAAGTGATTTAAGCATATGATAATATCTTTTTACTTAGGATATTATGTCATCTTCATCCGCAGGTTCATCATTTCTTGTATCAATGCTCATATGTTGCGTGTCATCACGATCGTTCCAATCAATATCATAATTTTGTATGTTAAACATAATCAAAGAGATTAGTATTCAGTACAATGTGTATATTACAATCTCATTAAGAGTAATGAAAAAGCAATTTATGGAGAAAGGCTTTCATGTATAAACGCCATTCTTGACATTTCAGTTATGATTATGATTTTATAGCTTTTATTGCTGAATGAGTATTAAAGAAAAATAAATGTTGAGGAAGTTCTCGAATATGTTTCCTGTAAATATTTTTATTAACTTCCACGCAAACAGTGTAAGTTATTGACTTTCACGCAAAGTGCGTATATTATTGAAATTGATTTGACCAGAGCTCGAAGACAACTCCGAGAAAAGTTGAGTCGACTCGAAAAAACCCGTTTGTCTTTGTTTTTTTTTCAACAAAATGTAAGGACTCTAAGTGTCCAAAAAAAAATTGGGCAGGACGGTGGGGCATATTCTTCTTTATTATTTATAGAAATGCTTTTAGACGAGTCTAAAAGTTTAAAAATAGATTAAGGCGGGAGTAAATTATTTCTGGAAACTGCCCCTAACAGACAAAGAGCATGATCTGAGCATGATTTTTAAAAATTAATTTTTTAATTTGATGACGCTAAATTAGCGTACTCTCCAATACAAATGGAGATCGCAGCAGGGTACCACAGAAATCACGCTCTCAAGAGTACGCTTTTTACTTGCAAATTTCACATGCAAGCTAAACTTGAGAACATGATCAAGAACATGTTCTGCTAATCATGCTTTAATTTTACTATTTAAAAAATTTTATGATCTTGTGATTGTGCTCTTGATCATGTTTTTGAGAAATTGATATAATTATTATTTTTTGGTGATTGCCGTGATTCGAACCCGAGTACGCCGTGTTGTAGTTTGTCCTGATAACTGTTCATCTTGTCTAATGCCTTCTGAAATTGAATAACTTTCAAATGGCGATAAGACATATTTAAACTATAGAAAGTCCAAAATAATTACTTATAATAGTGATTTCTGCTTAATCTTGTGAAGTATATAGGAGTTATACTAGTGATTTCTGCTAGCGCTTGTGAAGTATATAGCAAGAAAAATTTTAGCATAATCTCATGAGGATGTGAATGATCATGATTTTTATAAACTCTTCTGATCAAGCTCTTGTGAGTATATAAAAGATTATGAAATAAAAACTTGCATGCAAGTTATTTATAATTAGCAGAGATCGAAGCTGATTTTTTCGGCTTAACTCAATTTTTGATTTTTTTGATAGAAGAAAGCCATTTAACACCTATTTCAAGTATTTAAATTGAACTTTATGTGCTTTACTATGATTCTGTGTAACATTTTGTCAGCATGTAGCTATAGGAAGTTCAGAATTTCAAGTTAAAGAATGTTAAGCCGAAATTTAAGCCGATCGGCTTAAAATCGGCTAACTTGAAATTCTCAGCTTCCTATAGCTACATGCTGACAAAATATTACACAGAATCATAGTAAAGCATATAAAGTTCAATTTAAATACTTAAAATGGGTGTTAAATGGCTTTTTTCTATCATAAAAATCAAAAATTGAGTTAAGCCGAAAAAATCGGCTTCGATCTCTGATAATTAGAGGATGCTGTTGAACATGCTCTTTACTGGGATCTTGAGAGGACGTTAAAAAACCGCAATCTCAACAAATTGATGATTAGTATTACTCTTAGAACAAGAACTTTTCACTCCTTACGTTGATTGCTAGCAATTGACTTTGAGCATTTGCACAATTTTTTCATTACATAGCTCAAAGAGATAATATGTGTTTTATTGTTGATTGCTTGTGGCTCCATGCTGATGATTCTAAAAACTGAGATTATAAATTATAAAGTTTAACTGACCTTTGTGTTAAATCGTCGTCAAAGCAAGTGGATGAAAGTTTACGTTTTGGATTTTTCGAACAAAGCAAAAAATTACCACACATATTAGCCCCAAAAATGATTTGATCTCTTCCCAAAGACTGCTTGAGTCTGATTCCTCGTTCTCCTTTTTCAATTCGTTGTAAAATATTCCAGCTTCTTGTTGATTGTTGTTAAAACCTTGTAAACATGGCAATGCAGAACTTGTAACTGGCAATGATTTTTCCTTAATATTTATATCAGCTGCTTCTATTTGCTCACTTCAGTTTAGATGTGCTTGAATGTTATGTGATGATTTTTTGTTAAGGTTTGGAGCAAATCCGAGCAAATATGACTCAATCAATACCTTATTTTCAGTTGTTCATTTTGTTCAAGTCATGGCGGAATTTTTCCAGATTGAATATCTAACACCATATTTGTCATCATTTATAATTCTCTCAATTTAGCAAGATTATCATTTGCATGCCTTAATTAATTATTTTGATCTTATAGAATTATTCGGTGAAGCTCCATTGTATTCATCTTTTGTAGAAATAAGTTTCTCTCATCATTCAGATCCTTGATTTTCTGATTAATAGCTAATATTTGCATCCATTTCAATTGAATTAAACAATTAATATATCACGTTTTAGCTTTTTTGAACAAAGAGATAAAAGGTTTTAAAATATCTATTGATTTAAAGGCCGAAAAAAATTTGGGCAGGACGGTGGGGCGTTTTCTCCATTTGTAGACACAAAAATAAAAATAAGAGGGTTTAAAAAAAATTAGCCACACTTCCTAAAAAAAGTCGGTTTTAAAATTCTCTGTTGACAAGGCGATGCAGAACTTGAAACTGTAGATGCTTCTTCCTTAATAATGGTATCAGTTGCTTCTAATTTCTCACTTTCAAAAAATTTCTCTTCCTTCTATTACTATTACTGCGACTTTCAACAATTGTTTAAATATTCTGACATTCCGTCGAATTTATATATCTTATGCATCAATATTATGCCGTTAATTGTCAGATCCACTCGCACTTAAAAGCTAGCAAAATCAGATAACGAAAATTCGATGTCCAGTTTACATTCCTAGAAATTAAATCAAAATTCAAGCATTAATCTTTACAGTTCTATATCTCCCGTTCGGTACACATTAAAATCTATTGATCACAATTGATCTGAACGGCCAGCGAAGTAAGTGAGTAATTGAAATGGAACATCCTTTTGATTTCATCGGTTGTTCTTATTAGCTTGTTGTCCACTTCGTTTATTTAATTTCTTCTTTTTTTTCATTTTATTTTTTTGGCAAATTCAACTTCTTACAATTCATGCAGGTTTAAATCGGTGCTGAATTTTAGTAGCAACGATCTCGTCACATAATTGATGAATACTTTGTTTTTTGTGAATATTTAAATTGCTATCCCTAGCGAGATAACTAGCAAATTGCTAGTCTTTCTATTCTACTACTTGCAATTTACTAGTTATTATTAAAACAACTTACTGTAAGTAAATTACACTTGCTATTTAATAGCAAATTACCATTTGAAATGTTTGATCAAATCTGATTAAGTTTGAATCTTACGAAAAATCATCAAAAAAAGAATTTTTTGCGTCAAAGAAAGAATTTTTTGCGTCATAAAAAGAATTTTTTGCGTCAAAAAAAGAATTTTTTGCGTCATAAAAAGAATTTTTTGCGTCATAAAAAGAATTTTTTGCGTCATAAAAAGAGTTTTTTGCGTCATAAAAAGAATTTTTTGCATCTTAAAAAGAATTTGTTGCGTCATAAAAAAATTTTGTTTTAAATTTGGCATTTGCCATATACTTCACAAGAGCGCCGAGAAATCACTTTTATAAGCTCGATCCAAATTTGTATGTGACTTTCAATTAATTATTTATCTTCCTCAGGTTTGCGTGCGAGTCATAAGCGTTCAATTGAATTGACTAGTCAATTTGATCCTGATAGGGATAATTATATTACGATGCTGAAAATTATTAATTCAACACATCAGAACTGTCTTAGGACTAATTATGAACCACTCCTCGAACTTTAATGCAGTATTACTACGTTTCCTGACTTCTATTCCTGGATTTTTGCTTAAATAAATTCAAAATGAATCTTACTTGATACAATTGTATAGCTCCTGAGTATAAATCTATGTCCTTTCTGTCTATGATGAGCATTTAAGCTACTTGTAGTTATCAGCTTCATTATTTATAGCTTCTCCACTACTTATTTTTCACATTCTTGAGTGTTTAATCCAGAATCTTTTTTGGATCCGAGATTTACATCACCTGCTTTATAATGGATTAAGAATAAGATTGGTTTACAAAAAGTTGTCTTATAGATAGTGATTTGTTCGATAGATGAATGTCACTCACTATTAGAATCAGCATTTGACAAGAATCGCTTTTCTCAGCTTTAACATCTTTAGTGAAGTTTATTTCTTAATTAGAAGTACAAGCATGATGTCAACTTGGGATATTGAATCAATTTGTTCTGGTTTCATTTGATTCAACAAACATTTGTTTTCTTGAATTTCTCTTAATTTATAATCATCTTCTGTAATTCAATCTATGCCTTATGTATAGTATTTAACAGTTCTTCTTGAATTTTATAAACTTCTTCGTTCATTTTCAATTTCAAAGAAAGAAAATTTCAGCTAAAGTATACATTAATCCTTTCATGATTGCCAAGAAAATGTCAGTCTTTGTCAGTCTTTCTGAAGAATTTCCTTAATTTTGATTTGATTTGAAAAAATTGATTTCAATAAATGACTTGATTGCTATGACCAAAAAAAAAAGTTTTATCAAATTTGCAGAAATGATTGAAATAATATTTGTAATGGATGCTTTTTTTTTATAATTCCTGAAAGATAAAGCTTATGTCAATCGTAGGGGTTAGCTATACACCATTTGGATTCTCATTAGAGGCTGCATCTTTCAATCAAATAATGTTGTTGATAAGACAAGAATACATTTCAATGCTATCAACTGAATCGCTTAAAGTTATCGTGCAGAACAACTCGTAATGGGTTTTGCTGAAAAGAGTCATTTACAAGTATGAATTAGGAAAAAGCAATTGAGTAATGAAAAAAATCAAAATGAGATGTAGAAGTTCATGCAATTTATTAGCGCAACATTATCACCTTTTTTTCATTCTAATTGCACTCTATTGCATTTATTGACGATATACTGTCCGGTAATAATTCACATTTTACACTTTTGTATTTGTATACATATGAACTAGTATTATGTAGGATCAAACTTTTAATCTTCAAATCTAGGTTTCAAATAAACTAAGGCTCTCGTTTCGATCTTCTGTAGGCGTGACGTGATATTTTTCAGGTCCGTTCTAACAATATTCCATTGGTGGGTAATCTTGTAGCTCTCGTTCCTATTTCTCCCGCTACACTATAAGTTCCTGACCCGTTCCTTAATCCAACGTTGCCCAAATGCCCAATTATGGCTTGATCTCGTACATTAAGCAGTCGAAGTATCTAAACTTCCGAAAAAGAATAAATTTGGAGATGGCTGGATTCGAACCGACGACCTTCGAGTTATCATCCCAAATTTGAGCCAAGCGCCTTACCTATTCGACTAGCAAGGCACTTAACTGCTTACCTGCATATAAGATAATAATGATTTTGTTCATTTATGTATTAAATCTTGTCGTTTTGCTTGATTTATTCTCTTTATGAGTCTTCTTGATTTTAATGATTAAAAAACTGATAACAATTTGAATCTACTTAGCATATATAAATCATTCACTTCTTGACACGGTGAGATTTTTTTTTAAAAAATTGTGTATTTTTTAAATGTAGTTTGAAGTGACAAGACGATTCCTTGAATTTTAGTTTCCTTAAAATTTGCATAATTCAAGTGTATTATTTTTCTCTTTATTTATGGAAAAGATTAATATGAATATTCCATTGGCTGATTTTTAAATAATGATAATGTCGAAATGATGATTTTGCATCAAGATGTCTAAGCTGAATATAAAGTTTTTAAAATTTCCTGTCTAAATGGTCACTTTACATTCAAATTTCAAAATAAATCAAAATCATTTTTTTATCATTTGTAAAACATCATATCAATTTAAATTTTAATCTAGATATGCAGTCTCATCTCCAGGAGCAAACATTTTTGAAACCATAGCGACATCTTTGAGTCAATACAGATTTAAACAATTTATTTTTTAAAAATCGGTTGCGAAAAAAAGGAAAAATTAAAAACTTAATTTGAAATTTGGGAACGTTTCTTTATTACGTTCGCTTTTTAAGGGTTAAGAGGGGTCTATGATTTTTCAACAGCTCAAACAAAGAAATTTAAAAGCATTTAAAAAGTCGTTATTTTTCCGTAACGTGAGTCAAAAGCTTTATTAATATTTTTCTTCGACAATTTCTAACAAAGCTTATTAACAATTATTCAATCCATCTTAATTTTATGATCTTCTTTAATCTATAAATATACAATATCAATTCATGCTTACTTTTCTAGTCATTTCTGCATGCACAATCAATTTATTTCCATCGCAATATTTACATTATTTTTATCACATACAACATGCAAATATGAATAAATTAAACTGATGCATGATTTGACAACAAACACAAAAAATATATGTGAAAAGTATGGAATTGATAGAGAGTTATAAAAAAATATATCATGCTTCCATGTATTTACATGTAGGTGTTGTTGTAAACGTGGTTGATGCATGCTTTTATTTAAAAAAAATTCAGTTTCCTTCACACTCGTGTTGGTTGTGTCATATTTGCAAAATTTATTTGGTTAGACTTTATGCAAAGTAAATGTCATGTGAGTGGTGTTGAAATATGCAGATGAAAAAATGTACGAAATTAAGGTTGTTTCGATGACATTTGTAGCTCTGTTTTTGATTTCAAATAGCTGTTCACAGAAAAATATACAGGACCAAGCAATGATTAGGGTGACCATCTAATTTTTATGAAAATACAGAACATTTGACAAATTTCCTAAAAAATACAGGACTCAAAGGAAAATTTGAAAATCAACGGAAATTTTCGTGAAAAAGATACAGGACCTGGAACAAAATTTTCAAATTTATACAGGACAGGGTTTTGAAATACAGGACTGTCCGTTGTAAAACTACGCAGATGGTCACCCTACCAATGATCCTTTTTAATATCACCATTCAAACCCACATTCCTTCTACATGAAAGCTTCATGTATGGATGTCAGTATTACAAAAGATTGAAGTACATTTTCTTTTATTAAGCATATAAGCCAAAGTTGTTAAATTTTTTTTCATGTTTATTTCATTAATTCAATAAAAAAAATATGTTTGAGATCTTTTATTTTCACTGCTCATAATTATTATTATGTTCATTTTTTAATGCACTCCATTACATATACGATCGGCCCAATGAGTCGATAAAAATGTGAAATCATTTCTGTAAATCTCAATTTAGGAATGACTAATGGATATCATAACGACAATATGTTTCTAAATGGACGGGCAGTGACAGGAAAAAAAGGACAACGAACCAAAAGAAAAATGTTTAGACATTTTTTTGGAGACAATAAAATATTATTCTTTGTTTTTTGTTAGTTGACTGACTGACTGTGTGAGTATGCCTACAATTTGTATTTTGAAACATGTGATGTCTGAAATAAGTAATGGAGTAATATTAAGCTTTGTATAGTGACACAGCAGAGAGGAGAAGGGGTGACTTTAGGTGCTTAAAAAAATTT
This sequence comes from Chironomus riparius, assembly GCA_917627325.4. Taxonomy (NCBI): domain Eukaryota; kingdom Metazoa; phylum Arthropoda; class Insecta; order Diptera; family Chironomidae; genus Chironomus; species Chironomus riparius. Next base: position 30,775,188 of record OU895879.1, read on the forward strand.
GATTGAGCCCAGTGCATACGAACACGCATACAACGACTGTGGAACTGACTCTTCAAAAATGTCTATATAATTGCTTCATTACTAAAACCACATCATTTTTTCTTAGCGTCCGTCCAAATTTGTAGCTTTTCTACTATTTATAATTTGATGAATAGATAACATGAATGCACAGCTGATTTCCTTTCCGCTCTTCTCGGAGAGCAGCACATGAGAAAAGAAAATATTTTGAGAGGAAAATTCTCTCACGTTGCACATTTTCTATCGACAAAAAGCACATTGTAGCCTTACCGTGCTGTGTTTTTCCCGACAAGAAAAATATACTCTTCTACAAGCATGTGTCGTCAGTTTGATTTCAGAGTTCAGCGCTTTCAGACGTGTTTTTTGATTTTTATCTTCAATTAGATTCAAAATAGTGGAAAAAGAAAAACAGAAAGGAAAAATTATTTTAATTGTATGCTGTAAATTGTAGATAATTGCTTTTGTTGTATATACAAAATGGAAGTAAATTAAATAATAAGAAAAAAAGTGATTTTTTTTCTCATATGAAGTGAAAAGTAAATTAACAATTATTGTTTAAATTTCAAGACGGTATATGAGCTATCAGCTTTTAAAAACATTAAATTATTTCATTGTAAACAAGTTTAGAGTAAAAACCTTGTTATCAAAGGCAGTTATCCAGCATTGAAGTGAAACATAATCATGAATTAAAAGTTCTTATGAAATTTGAGGTCCAATAAAATAAAATTAAAATGAAGAACAGTTGAAGCTTTTATGAATAATTATTAAAGAAACATTTTCGGGTAGATTATTAAGCTGTCAGATTACCAGAGGCAATGAGACTTGAAATTATCAGCTGGTGTAATTAAAAACGTATTAATTGTGTGAGTTTATGTTACAAAAAAATCAGTGAGAATGAAAAATGAGATAAGAATTTGGATTTTTGAAGAATATTATTGAGTGAAAATGTGAATCATCTGTGGAAGTTAATAAATTAAAAGAAAGTTTTAAGGATGTTTATTCAAAGTGAAGAGTTTCAAAAAATTTATGGTTTATATTTCAAAATTAAAATAAATTTTGAAAAATAAGAAATAATGAAAAATGTTACAAACTATTAACAATAATTAGCATTCCATAAATCCAGGAAAAATAATCAAGTGCTAATGGATATTGTTTATTGACTTTGAATTTGATTTATGTTTGTTTCACATTCTAAGTTTATTGTGCACGTTGAAATTGTTTTATTAATAACAAAGCTTAATATAAATTGTGAATACTCTGAGTGACACTAATCACATTATTTCCAAATAATACAAGTTAATAGCATTTGAGCTCCCTTGACACTGAAATATGATAGCAAAAAATCAATAAAGAATTGATCTGATAAAAAGAATTTGGAAATTTGGTTTTTGGCAACAAAAATGTGAACAAATTTAATTCAAAGGACTAGTTTTAAGCGAGTAAAGGATTGATCCTCAATAGAAAGACTAAAAAGTAAATTTAAAAATATTTACAAATTAAAATGGTAATCACAGATCATTTTAAATAAACAAAACTGTAGGAATATATTTTCAAATAAAACAAGTTCATTAAAATACCAATAAAAGTATTAAAAATCAGCACGGAAAAAATCCATATCTAATAAAAATATTTTAAAAGAAAGTAAAATTCTACAAAACAGATATCAATAGAAATATTTCAAGCACATTCATTTTTAAGGAATTTAAGCTTAGATGTGTAATAAACCCAAATAAATGTGAAACTTATAGCAAATCAGCACCACAAAGTAATACAAATCTTTAACATAAATATTTTCTTTGCGCACAAGAAAAGAGTTTTGCTTCGATCTCCTTTTTGTGTAATTTAACCGCAGTGTGGAACAATAATCATAAATAATCGACTGGCTGTACTTCTGTAAAACACAATTTTATGACTAGCTAATTGATCTGAATGGAGAAGCCATTAAAATTGTCTAAACAAAGCATTGACTTAACATCAATTTTTCAAATGTATTGTGCTGATAAAACAAAATAAAATTTATGTCCATTTTAAACAAGGGAAAAAAAATCCAAACTTAATGAGTCAGCCAATGAAGAAGAAAATGGAATTTTTTGTGGCAAAGACTGCTCTTGCTGTTTTAAAGCCTTCTCGAGCTCATTGAAACGTGAATATTGTAAAAAAAAATTGTGCTGTGCATAGAAGAATATTGGTACAACGAGGAAGTAGATAGTATAAAAAAGATATTTTTTGTTGTGAAACTTTAATGAAGAATGATAATGGAAGTCAGTCAGTGAAAAATATCTGGACAGTCATTTTTAATTGGATTAGTTCAATACTAAATTTGTTTTGAGGTGAGTAAAAGTTACTTTACCAACTTTATATACGTAACAATAGTTAAAATCAGGTAAAAAATAGCGGAAACTTTGAGCTTTAGTTTAAGCAAAAGTATTTCAACGAAAAAAAGAACCCCTTCCAAAAAGCTAGTAAATATGCAATGTCATTCAACAATACCTTAAATCTAGCCATGACATAACACAGCAAATCTACCCGTAAAAGTGGACAGGAAAACAAAAGACGTATTTTATTAAAAAATTATCCTACAAAGATACAGCTATCGTCCTGCCTGTCAATCATTAATAAATCATACCTAAAACCGTCAGCATTGTACTTTCCTGCTCATTGTTCCATTCAATTTTGCTTGTACTTAGCGAGGTGACAAAATTTATTTAATTTTTTTTTTATTTTAACGGGTTTTCTTCCCTTCTTTACGTCTTCAATTACTGTCTCAGTCTTGTTGTATTTACTTCTTCATCGCATAATACACTTTCAATGTAAGAGATGATCGATATTGATGTAATGAATTTTTAATTGGGACTTTTTTTCACTTACATTCTACATTATCATTAATAATGTTAAGCATTATTGTTTTTTCTTCATTTATATTTATTTTCTTATGTACGACGACTCTCGTGTATAGAAATTAGGTTTGAATACGATAATGATTATATTTTGCTGATGTGAAGAAATGAGAATATTTTGTTATTAAATTTTCATTTATGTTTTTGATCAGAATTTTCCAGCAAAAGATAGAAATTTGGTTTTGAAAATTTTTAAATTCATTTTTTTAAACCTACAAAATTTTAAAACCTTAATTCTGAGAATACTAAAATGTCTACAAACTTCTTCATTTTATTGCTTTGAATACCGCTGACCAATTTACATCCTTTCTGTGACATTTAAAAAGCATAAATGGATTTGGGAAAATTAAATATTTTATTGGATTCGGATTGAGGATTGAAATATTCACTGGTTTTATAGCCGCAGTAAATTTTATTGGAAGCAATATTAGTTTATTTTTGGAATAGAAAAACCATTTTGTCAAATTGTTGGATTATTCTGATTTAGGAATTTTTGTGATAATTTAATGTATTGAATGTTTGTGCTGAAGCTTATAATATGCTTGCTTTTGAGGTCATTATTCGTCATTATGTAAACAATTTGAGACTACAATTACCACAAAATATTCCATGAATCACAAAAAAAAAATCAAAATTATTTTAATTCTAATAAAATTCATTCTTCATTATCCAAGTAAAACTTGGTTCAAAAAAAATTAAAAGATTATAAAAGAAATTTAATTTTTATTTAATTTAACATAAATTGATGAATCATGTAAAACTTAAATTGATACAAAATTTCTTTCTTTTCAAAAATCTCACAAATTCAATCTTACAGAACTTCCTTAAAACACGTTTCATTTCATTTTCCTATAATTTTTCCATTCGTCCTTTATTATTACTTTTTATCCAGTTTCCTTTTCCCCATTCCACATTAGTTTTCATCATGATGCATGTAAAGGTCGATGAAAAGGAGAACACATGTTCATAATTGACGACATGATGGAACATTTTCTCATAAGGAATAAAAGTAAATATTTTATGAATGTATGAGCTTTAAAGACTGAATGTGCTTGTTTTTGGTAGACCATGATACATGAATGGATTTTCCAGCGTTTTAATTTTTCATTGGTTTGTTCTCCATTTATTTTATGAGAAGAAATGTAAAAATATTAAATGGAATTTTTCAAATTAAAAAGTTAAGAGCTTTTCGTATTTTTTTGCACAAGTTAAAAATATATTTTAATTAACACCTGAATCAACCAGTTGAAAATATTTCTCTTATCTTATAATCAAGTTTCCATTGATCGATTTTTTTCTATCATTATTTCACATTTTTCATTAAAACATTTCCAACTCTATAAATCATAAAAATATGAAAATACTCAAAAATTTCTTATTAAAATTAATATATGGAGGAGCTCTAGACAGCTTCAAATATTCATCCTACACATCCAATACCATAGACAATATCAGAATATTCGTACTTTGATGATGATGATATTGAACTGTGTACGTAAGTTTAAATAAATTTAATTTATCATCTGTCGACAGCAATATCGTACACTATCTCTTTACTTTCCATTCCATAGTAATTCTATTAATAGTAATAAAGCAGAAGAAAAACAGAAGCAGAAGTAGAATATCAAAGTGAGTGTAAGAGATTTGTTTCACTCACATGTGAGCTCTTTGTACATGTACTGATATTCCAATAATGATAATAAAGTGCAGGTTCAATGTAATGGAACAAACATGATAACTGTGATATAAAAGCTGTTGGGTACTCAACAAATTGCATTAAAGCCACCTACAAACTGATCCATAATGTTCCTTTTCCATTTATATTATCATATTCCACCCAATGCAACATTTCAGCCTTAACCAACACAGTATCAATAATGCATACGATAAATATTTAATGATTTGTATTTAAGACTGATAATCGTACCCTATCATCACTTACATGACTGTCTTAACATCATAAAGCTACACTTAAATCATCTTGTCAGAAAAACTCTGTAGATTTAAAGACCGAACAGTTCAGAGTTCAATATGACTTGAATAAATTATTGTTGTTTTCCTTACTTTTGACAATATTAATAATCTAAGAATTCTATTAAGAATTCAAATTCTAATGAAGAAGTCAATACGGTATCTTATTTTCTTTGATGTATTAAGCACCTTGTGTTTTGTATGTTACAAAAAGACAGTTGATAATACACAAACAAGATAAAACAATTTTCTTGACCTTTGTGACCACGTGTGAAATTATTGACTTTAATTTTTAAGGAAATCTCGGTTTAACCTAGAAACGTACCCAAGTTCATTAAAAGCTAATGTTTGAAATCATCCCTAATCTCACAATTTGGTAAATTGATCAGAAATCTGGCACTTAGCTGGTGTGACTCTGACTGGATTTAAATTCAGCACCATGCCAGAGTCATCCCGGCTTGGTGCTAGATTTCTATTCGATTAACCGACTTGTGCCATTCGGGCAGCCTTTAAATGCTCTTCCTAGCTACAACAAATCAATTGTTTTAAATTATTTACGAAAAGATCAAAAAGAAAGAAATTTGGTAGTAGCTTAAATATAAAAACGAAAATAATTAGAGAAAGAAAATATTGAGTACTTAAATCACTGACACCTAAAGTAAAGAAAATGAACGAGTTAAGAGATTTGATTCGATGAATAGTAAACATTGCTGATGATATCAAATCCCAGCCAAAAGAAAAATCGCATCTTGAAAATTTTCTCTTTTTATTCAGTATAAAAAAAAATCACTCAAATTGAGTTTCCGAAATTGACTTCGCTTGATCAAAGGCAGACTGTTGATTGTTATTGAAGAGAAATTCAATAAATATCACTTTATTGCTTCCATCTATTTTCTGTTGCTACTGCTATATGAACTTTGATACTTTCGATAGTAACTGGATGTTTTTTTTTCGCTTGTTTCACACACAACGATTGCTTTTAACGTGCTTTTTTAATTTGAATGTATGAAACTAAAATTGTTAAGTAAGTTCTGCTTCACATTTACAATTTTTAATTATGTTTTGAAAAATCAATTATATTGCTATATATATATATATATATATATATATATATATATATATATATATATATATATATATATATATATATATTGTTTAGAGCAACAAATTTGAAATTTTCTCAGAGTTGAAGAACATTAAAGATTAAAATTGCTTGGTTCGTGGAGAGGGATGTAGGAAAGGCTGGGCTTTTGATGAAGCACCTCTTTGATACACAACTACTAAACTGTAGTTGAATAGTTGTTTTATTCCAAAAAATTTCTACTCAAATCGAATCTCGAATCTCGAATCGAGGCAAAGAATCCATACAAGATTACATGTTTTGTTCCAGAGTCCAAAAAAAGTATCAAAACAATGAAAATTTTGATAATTATTTTGCAAATTTTCGTATGTGTTTTAGATAACTTAATTTATTTCAACGCATGTTCATATGGTTTTTTAACAGAAATAAGTTTTTACTTTAGTTTTCTAACTTTAGTATTGATTTTTCTGTCAATATGTTGACAAGATCATGCTTATTGCAGTAATATTTATGTTTTAAAAATATTTTCTGAAATGTTTTAATCAAAAACATTTGTTTTGTAAATAATTCAAATCGAAGAAAACAGGAAGAAATCTACTCAAATCGAATATTTTGGTTGGTGAAAAATTTTCTGTTCAAATCGAATCTACTCGAATAGAATCTACTCAAATCGAGGACCCCCAGTAATTGTTTTTTATTGAAAGAACTTTTCTCATGTAAAAATGTCTCTTAATAAATGACAAGAAAGTTGTAACAAAGAAAAATCACTTAAACTTGCCGTCTATTCCTGGCATAGAAAACTTGAATATCTTTTACCGCTTGCAGGGAAAATTAATGAAGATAAAATTCTTGCTTTATTTCTCACTTTTGTTCCATCCCATTCTTTATTCATTGTTCTGCATTTTGTTTACTTATCATCACAGCTTTTTCCTGTTATTCACTGCCGCATTACTTGTTATCATCTAGATATTTCCTCATTTACATTCTACATTATCCTGTATAGAGAGGATATAATGGCAAAAGAGATCTACAGTTGATTTATAACAATTTGCGTTGAACTAAAAAAGCGAGAAAATGAAGTGTGGGAAGTTTTAGTTTATTGCTGTGGCTTAAAGCTGTTTTGTAATTACTACAAGTCATTTAAATGTACTGAGGTAATGTTTTTGAATTAAAATTTATTTGCATGCATAAATTGCACGTTAAGAAGGAACTGAATTTATTTTGCTCTTGTACTGAGACTGATATGTTAAGCTCCTTGTGATTGCGAAGAATTATTTTCAAACATCTCACGCACATTTCAATTTTTCCCTGCAGGGTCTACCTTAAAAATAATCACAAAGTCAACATTTGTTTCCATAATTCTTTGTAGGAGTCATGGAATTTCCAGTTGCTTCTACTCAGCACGAATCCAACAAACTTTATTCAAATGTTAATTTTGTTTATTATCCTTGTACATGCATTTTTATTTTCCCTTAAAAATAAAAAGCTTAATTGTGCTTACTTTTCAAATACCCACACAAAAAACAAAAGCTTTAAATCTGAGGAACAAATTTTTTTGTGGATTAATTTGTAACATTTTTTTCATTTCCTTTCAATTTTATAGAAAAAAAAGTTTATAAAATTTTAAAACAATTTTTTTTTCCTGAGATTGATGGCTGTTGTAGTTTTTTGTCTGTTGGTATTGCGATGTTGGAAATAAATTTATTTATTACTGGAAATATAAATAAAATATTATGAAAATTTAAAACATTTATGAAATTTAAATGGTTAAAAGATAATGTTAAATAGTAGAAAAATTTTATGATTTGCGTATTGAACTGAAATTCTTACAACCTACAAGTTTTATTTCTACACGATAAAATCTAAATTTAGCTACAATTTAAAAAGTCACATTCTGTATAATACAAAAGCTTTTATATTTATCACATTTTACATCATTAGCAATTACCATAAATTTCGTATGCTCAAATACTAAAAATTTCTTCTTTATCATTGTTTAACTTTTGTTGTTGTTGTTTTATGTTTCACTCGCTAATTAAGTAATAAAATTTGTAGAAAATATTTTACAACTTCTACGCTTCTGTGGCAATATTTCAATCAGATTATCTAAATTATGTTCAATAAATCAATTCGAATATCTTAAATCTTTTTATTTTTTGGCAGGTTTAATTTTTGTGTTGTGATTTTCGGAAAAGTCATGACTTTATGGCGAATAAAGATTGGAATGAAAAATTGTGTCAGCTTTTCTCAGACTGTGATCCGTGACACTCTGTTGTGATGTTTAAAAAAAATAAAAAAAACGGGACAAGAGGAATTAAAAATAAATAAATCGAAATCGAAATGCTGAACAATGTTTTAGTGTGTGATATTCTAAGTTTAAGCACCACTGATTTATTCAAAAGCATTAAGTCAAATGAGCTTTTGAAGATTATTTTTTGGAATCGTAACTTACAATTGTGTTACTTACTTACTTCCTAGGGTGCACGTGGGCCAATTGCCACGCAAAGAAAATGCCTAAATTCAGCTCTATCCTTTAAATCCAGTTCGGGATATTTAAGAGTCAATTGAGTTTATCTAAAATGTTGAATTTCAAAGTTCTGATTGTATTCACTTAAAAACAAAAAGGAAAATATTTTAGATCTCACAATTTGTATTGTACAATCTAATTTCATTCAATTTTAATATAAAACAGCAGATATTCAAAATCACAAAGGCAAGAAACGAAAAACAATTCCTTTAGGTGAGAAAAAAAGATTTTTCCAGGTATTTCATGCTGATAAAACAATACTACAGTAAAACGGATAATATCGTTGACAACAAAGATGATGCTGATGACACCAGAATATGAAATGTGAAAGAAAGCGGAAAATAAAGAAAATTATTCCTTTGAATAAAAAAATTCTTCATTGTTTGAGTGACACGAGACATAAAGTACAGGAAAGCTCATTGAATACGGTAGATGAGTGAAGACTTAAAACGGGCTTATCACTTTTCACAGGATCTGATTTTTCATTGTTTCATTATGTGAAGCAACAATAAAAGTCATTTAATTAAATTGTTGCTGTTAAAAATTAAGATTTTAAATTAAAGCACATTGTGGTGTTTGAGCGGAGTTTGATTTGAGGTATCGAGCCATATGCAGGTGAATCTGCAAGTGTCAGGGTAAGGCTTCCGTAGCCGAGTGGTTAGGCTACAGACTTAATATCTGTAACCCTATTCTATGAGGACGTGAGTTTGATTCCCAAGACTAATTTCTCGATCATTAGAAACAGTGTTGTTCAATATTAATGACTTCTGTGTGCTTGAAAACAATTTTAAAATCCAACGAAAAACAAAGCTAATAACATCCGAATTTTATAGAAGAAAGCAAAGCACAAATAAATAAACTGCAAACCTAAGGCCTATGAAAATTTCATTAACAAAGTGCTGAATGCGATTAAAAAATGATTATGATGGTAATTAAATTCCTAATTGCTTACATAAGGATAAGAAAGGAAAAGCTTATCATCATTACACGCTCAATCCTAATGAGTGCGACGATGAATATAGAAGAAAAAAATTTTAAACATGAATATTTAAGAACTTGATACATACAAAGTCACTATCAATATTCCTTCCGCATCCTCAATAAAGATTTCCTTTAAAGACAATAGACATTTTATACAAGTGCTTCACTCTCTTTTGCTGTAAGAAAATTGGTTTGATGTCGCCTAACAAGCGTGACATGAATTTGATTTATACTTTTTCATCTTCTTCAAGCTTTTTTTTTCTTCTTTGTGGGAAAATAAACGAAACAAAAAGTTTCAACATTGAATCAAAGTTTCATAGCTAATGATTCAACAAGCAAAACTTGAATAAAATAATAAAAAGATAAGTTGAGTCTATTTTTTGGAGACTTCTTAATAATTGGCTTCTGAACCAGCTTTAATTTGATTTTTATAAAATTAATAAGTCGATTAAAATAATTTAAAAATTATATTTGTCCCGAAAAATCCAAAAAAATAAACTTCAAAAGAAATAACCAAAAATTAAATTATTATAAAAAAATATCTTCTTAATTACTGTAATTTAATATTGAAAATTAATTATGTCAGTTTGTTTAAGTCCTTAAAGTTCTTTGAAATTGTTTAAAAATACGATTTTAAAAAATCTATCATAAAAATTATATGTCAAATTATTCATTGAAAAAGAAATTTGATTCAAGTCAAAAGTAGACGAATTAAAAAAATTGGCATAAAATCTTCAAAAACTCACTTCCAGTTTTCAATATATTTTCAATCATTTAATATATTTTTTAATCAATGCCTTAAAAGTATACCCACAATCTTCCGTAGGAGTATCTTTTTTCAACAGCAAAGTAAAAATCAGTAAAAGCAAAATCGTGTAACAAGCAAAGATTAAAAGTTTATCTGTTTTAAAGCACCACGACATTGAATTCCTTTTCCATCTAGTGACGAATAAGTTGTTTTTCATGCTGCCGTCGTCCCACCTTTCAAATTTTCATTTTAATTGCACTTTATTGCATTTATTGACGACATACTGTCCGGAAATAATTCACATTTTACACTTTTGTATTTGTATACATATGAATTAGTATTATGTAGGATCAAACTTCTAATCTTCATATCTAGGTTTCAAATAAACTAAGGCTCTCGTTTCGATCTTCTGTAGGCGTTACGTGATACTTTTCAGGTCCGTTCTATCAATATTCCATTCGTGGGTAATCTTGTAGCTCTCGTTCCTATTTCTCCCGCTACACTTCAAGTTCCTGACCCGTTCCTTAATCCAACGTTGCCCAAATGCCCAATTATGGCTTGATCTCGTACATTAAGCAGTCGAAGTATCTAAACTTCCGAAAAAGAACAAATTTGGAAATGGCTGGATTCGAACCGACGACCTTCGAGTTACCATCCCAAATTTGAGCCAAGCGCCTTACCTATTCGACCAGCAAGGCACTTAACTGCTATGCTAATGATATTTTCCACTCAAATAAATTGATTCTCAAATTTTCCAAGAAAAATGACTCGAGATAAATTCTTGTAAATTCTATCTAAGGTAAAATAAGCGAATGTAAGGTTTAGGTTGGAAGTATTCTGTCTCAATTATGGACAAAATAAATTAAGCGATGATGAAGCCATTAAAATGAATTTTTTTAATTAAATCACATTGTGATCATATTTGTCATTATTCTTAATTTTATGGATTCAGAGATGAACGAAAATTTGAGATTGAAATAAAGGATGTTGGATATGCAGTGTCGGAAATCCCACTTTAATTAAGAACTTTTCTTACTTTCTTTTTTGCCTTTTTCTGAATTTTTCGATGGGAAAACTTTTGTTTTGCAGAGAAATGTTAAAAATGGACTCTGTTTGTCTTATTGTCAAGGCTAGGATTTAATTTGTTAAAAAAATCTTGTCTTTGTTTATTAAAAAAGCTTTTTTTGGTTTAAGTTTTGTGTCAAATATAAATGCGTCTCGACTTATGAAAACTCGCAAATTTATTCCTTACTAATTTCATTATACTGTCTGCCGTACTACGTTATGAAATCACAGCTGAATAATGAAGATGATGATGATGCTGAAAATTGAATTTTTAAACTATGACGTCATGTCTATTCAACACAATATCTACTACAATTTTTCTGCCTCGACTAACAATGAAAGAACGACGTTTGGGAAGAGGATAGAAACAAAAGGCGAAATGGAAAAAAAGGAAAGAAAAATATCGATCAACAATGTTTCCGCCAACACCAATGTGGTGGTTTTATTTTTGTTTTTAGTCCTTTTTTTGATATTTCATTACTTTAATGCTACTTGTTTTCTGTAAATTTGTACACTGATTTTTGATGGTCCTTATAAGTATTTTATCAGTTTTTCATATAAACTTAAATCCGAGGAGGGATTTAAAGATGCAAATTCAACTTTCTGGCATTCAAATGAACTGAAAAATTAAAATCTGACAAATTATTTACAAGACTTTATATACCCACCTTCAAAGATTTTTTTAGCTTCATTTAATATTCTCCATTTAGGTTTTTCTTCTGTGGCAAATCACGACAACACGCAATGATTTTTGTTATTTCGCTTGAAATAAAAAAATCGCTCAAAATTCTTTTTTTCCTCTTCATGTTTTTGCACGAGCTTAACAAGCTTGAATGTCAACATAAAATGATATTTAATAAACGTTTGTTGCTTTTTCCTCTCGAATTTGTGTGAGCTTCTTAACTTCTTTTTATTTTTTGCGTTTATTTATTAACAATTTTCGTCATCTTGTTTTGGAACCTTTCACTTGTTATGTGACGTTTTTTTTTTGCTGGAAGAGGTCTTAGATTTTGTGACAGGTAGGAAACAAAAACAAAGGAAATATTTCTATCGAATATTTGTGACAAAGGGGGGGGGGGGGAGGGGAGGGGTGAGCCAAGGGTACAATAGTAAGTATAACAGCCTTAACAGACAATTGAGTATACTCGAAAGTAGTACAATAGTGTCTTGATAATTATAGCTTTGCTATCAAAATATAATGCCGAATAAAGTAGTTTTTAGTGTAGAAAGTTAAGCGTTTTTATTTTTTACTTGATGTTTAAGTATTTCTACAGTTTTCAACGGACTTAAAATACTTTTAAATCTTGCACTAGAATTAATCTCATCAACTTTTCACAAAAATGCACTCGATTTAAGAACTACGGAAATTTCTATCCGAAGCTGTTTTTTGGAACACCGTTTAATGCTTTGACATTGGAGGTGAAGATTAAGTCAAGTAATTAATTTTGTGTGCTATTTAATGACTTATTAAATTAATCCTGTAATGATGTATTTATAGCAAATGAATTGACATTTTGTTGACTTGTGGAAATCAATCTCATTTCCTAGAATTGTTTTGATAAGTAATGAGAACAAAATGATTGTTACCAAGGTTTTTTGCTATATTTGGGCGTATAACTTTACTTTTAATTGAGGTTTACTCTCGAAACGTTTGATTATTTTGAAAAACTGATATTAGAGCTTTTTTAATTTATAAACAAAAAACATTTATTTAGGGGATAAATACTTTAACCTTCCTTTTTTTAAATACTTTAACCTTTCAATGTTTTTTTTATCTTTACGTTTTATTTTACAATGGAACATATTCAATACGTTTTTGTTGAAAAGTTGTAAAGTAATGTAAAATTTTTATTCATTTATATAAAAGAAGTTCTTTCATTTTTAGTGCTTCATTTTTAATTGTTGAAATATTAACAACCTTTAAAGTTATATACACTGCAACAAAAAATTCATTCATAAAATTTTATTTATAATTATAAGCGTTAGCTCATGAAAATTTAAATGCCAACCCAGTTTCCTTTTCGGAATTCATAAAAAATTATTTTTACTCTTGTATAAAATTCTTTTGAAGCTATTTTGGGGGTGTCAATGTGGAAATGTATAGAATTACCATTGGAAATTTTAAAAGAACTATGTAAAATTCCTTTAAAAGCAACAACAAGCGTAAGGATCAAATTAATGAGTTTGCATTTATTTAAACTGTTACCATGAGACTCAACAAAACTGTCTAGAATTTCGCTCGTAATGGATTCATCATACTTCTTTTTTTTGCAGTAAAATAAATTGAGGCATTTAATGAAACATGATATTGATACAAAAACATTTTAATCAAGAAAAACAGCTTTGACTACGTGACAATTTTTATAATCGCTTGAGCTTTTGCGAAATTCTGTCAGAAATGATTGAAAATTTAAATTATTAATTATTTAACTTCCACGCATAGCGTGTATTTGTTAATGAAAAAGATTAGTCAACTTATTTGAAAAATGTTTGTTTGCCCAAATCTTGTAAAATGAATAAGAAGCGCCAAAAATGACGATTGAAAATAAATTGCTTGAAAATGCCAAATCAATTAAAGCCTTTTAATGAAAATGTTTAAGTGAATAAAATTAAATGCGAAAAATGGAATTAAACATAATTATTTTCTAACAATAGGTAATGATGTAAAGACTTAGTATTAAATAGAAAAAAGATTAGAAAAATGACGGAAAAATCTTGAAGATTTTTATAAGTTTCAATAAAAATTTAAACACAAAAAGAAAATTTCGAGAAAAAACTTGTGAATTAAAATTCTGATTAAAATTCTAGAATCGAAATGAAAGAATCGAAATTGCATTGAAAAAATTCTACAACTCAATCAGAATTTTAATTCACTAGAAAAAATTAGATCGCCCAGCAAAATTTTAAAAATTGTTTGAAAATAAACATTTTGAAATTATTTCAATTATTCAAAAATTATTTCTTACAATGTTTTGTTCTGTCTTTCTGTAAGATATTCAATTAATGTGCTTTTTTTATCTAAAACATAAAATAACCTTTTATATGAAGCAAACTTGACTTTTTTAAAACATTTTACTTCAATGATCACTTGCCACGTTTCTAGTTTGTTTTATGAAACGTTTACCCTTCTTTGTACTCACATGTAATTATTTTTTCTTCTTCTAAAAGCTTCTATTAGAGTTTGCAGGGGTGGTTTTATTTTTATAATTTGAAAAAAAAGAACTCTTTTAAATCGTTCATTTTAGTTTATAAATAGTTTTAAAACTTTAACATCGCTACGTCAGTCTATAAGTGAAAAGATGTAACATTTAAAGCTAAACACAAACTTGGATATTAATTTAAGCAAGCAAAATATAAAATAATCTTATAAATAATTAACTCCTGTCATTCACTTTAAAGTGTTGCAGTTATTAACTCCAACTACAACAAATGAGAGCACGTCATTCGTGAAAGTGTTTAAAAACGAGCACATACATTTTTACTACTCGTAGCATAAAGAAGAAAGAAAAAGCTCGAAACGAAAAGTCATTTGATCAAAAATTTATGAAGATTTTCGTTAATTACTTGAGAATGAGTTTGAAGAAGACTGTCCAAAGTTTTTCGTCTTTATTTTGCATAAATTCTTCAGATAATTGAAAATCAATAAATTTAACTGCAATCAATCAATTATTCATGTACATATATTTTCGGCTCCGTCATTCATTTGTGATTCCGCGCCTATAATTATCATAATCTTATCACCAACAAATATTTTAGGTATATTAAATATTCATGAGCTATGCGTTGAGTGTTTGTGAAAATAATTAAAGAATTTTTTTCCATCTCACAGAGTAAGAGTCGATATTTTATGAAGGCAGTGCGAATAATTTAAATTTCAAATTTCGGAGGCATTCATGTGAATTGAATTGTGGAAATGAAAATAATGAAAAATGACAAGGAATATTTTTCGTTGGAAATCGGTGAGTGTAAAAGGATCTCAAATCAAATTTATGGTTTAAATTTTTTCCTGGCAAAATTTCAAAAAATTAATTTTAATAATTTTATTTTTGAAAATTTTCAAATTTTTAAATCTAAAGTTAAATTTCTCTAACTGCCTTTAGTTAAAGTTAATTACAATTCAGAAACTCATACAACTCTCAAGTATCGATTGCTTAGCAAACAAACCAAAAAGGACTTCTATGTTTAAATTTTTTTTGGTATGAAACCTTTTTTATCCCTTCTCATATTGTCAATATAATCCACACATAACACAACAAAACATTTGACCTTTTTTTCGCCGCTTACCAAATGGTACATCGTTTACCATCACCATTCATTCGGCTCTTAATTGAACAATTGAAATCTCTTGAAAATTCAAAGGCATTTACAAGCGGTCCAATCACACGAAATCTATCAAAAGAATGAACTTCATGTGACTCGAGCCGAGATCTTTTCACTTCATCTCTTTGTACAGAACAAAAGAATTGCGCGTATGATATCCAGAAGAGTTGTTGTGGTGTATACTTAAGTGCAATCAATTGACTTTGTGGACATTTCAATGTCTTCATCCATTTCACATAAGCTCGATATGCCAACTTAATTCCACCATTGTCAGCTGTGTCTTCCGTAATAGTGACAGTGCCATTGAGATTTTCATTAATATCAGGATCTCTAAAAGAACTGTATTGTTTTGCTATGCACTTCAGACGTGACACATATTTCTCAATTGATGACTCAGACCATTCATTAATCTTCTCTGTAAATCTGTCAAAGCTGTGCTGTAAGGAAGAAAGATTTAAAAATAAATTTCTAATTTATCATAATACACTGTGGAATGTCTTACAGTCAACTCATGTGCTATAATGGAACCAATCTGTTTGGAATAAAGACAAATAATTTTTTGTTTATTTTTTGTGTCATTTTGTAGATCATTAATCAGACTAATGTTAATTATTTATTAACTAATGACACTTACAGCACCAAAATTCATACTCATTGGCCTGTTCAGGTCAAAGTTTGGTGGTTGAAGAAATGCGGCCGCAAAATCTGGTTTTGTTTTTGTAGAAAAAAAAAATTAAATTAATAAAGTTGTCAGGAATTAATGATAAAGAGAGTAGGGAGAGGAATACTGTGTAGAATAAACTAAAACAAAAAATCTAAAAGCTAAAATTGAATCTGTCTAATTTAACTCAAGTGAATAATTCTCGAAGAAAAAGATTTATTAAAAATGTTTCGATACACCTGCCAAATCCATACTCCAAGTTTAGTACGACTTATTTTATTCAAGTGAAAGTTTTTCTCATTTGTCACACGGTTGTCAAATAAAAATGTTTTCAACTAATGATTTATCATATTGGTTTTATGGTTTTCTGCTTGACAACTTTTCAAAAATATTGTGATTTGTGATTTTTACTTCAAAATACTTTGCCGTACTGTTTTTTTTATTTTACTTAATTGCTTTAGTTGGAAGCATGTAAGAAATATCGAAAACAATTTTTTTGACAGCTTTCAAAAAGGTTTCAATTTTATTTCATTTTTTTCCCCCGAAGTATATTAAATATTTATAGATGTAAACTCTTTGAAGTATTTTCAAATTTGTCACAACCCATTTCCCAAAGAAAAATAGAAGGAAAATCATAGCAAATACCGAAAATAAGAAAGAGTTCTATTTACTTAAGAAATTGAAAGGAAGTCCCTCGAAATGATATAAACAAAGTACAACAAAATAACAAACGACATCCAAAAATAAACACGACAAAAAATTTTGAGGAATAAAAAATGACATTTAAAGTGACTGAACGGGAAACGTATTGTAAATTACAGAATCGAGTAACATACTTTATGAGCATGAGCTTTGACAGAAAGCAATTTATTGCCTACATCGTGATCCTCGTCATTTCATAAGTGCTTTGAGCTCACGTTCATTCTCAATTTGGGAATAACAAACAGTCTGGATGTTAATGGAATGGAGAATAATGGGATGAAAATGATTAAGAAATGACAAAGGAGCTTGAAAAGGTTATTAAAGCTTTGATATACTTTTGTTAAGTTATCAGGTATCTTATTATTAATAATTTTCGGCCGTAAGTTTTCGGGGATCTTTCATCTAAACGTATTATCACCGAAAACTTTCGGTCGAAATTAGGGATGGAAAAATTTGGGACAACTTCACAGAAGTCTTTGATATTATGTTAAAGCTCATTGAAGAGTCATCTATCTACGACATCCATCAGTTGGGGTGGGGGGGGGGGATAGATTTTGTGACAGTTTAGTATTTAATAAAGATTTATGTGTGACTTATTTGAGCAAGCATATTTTGACAGACGTCAATAGTGAACGTCCCTTAATTTAAAATCATATATTCTAATACAAAAATCTTAAAGATCTACTCACAAATGCTATTGTCCTTCCGATTGTAACTCGCCTTGCTTGTTGTCGGTTTAGCATACACAGTCCAATCGCTTACATTCCTGAATTTATTCTTGAAAATTTTATCAGTTTGTTGAATGTTTAATTGCATTGCAAGATAGAGAAACTCGGATGTAAAGTTCTTTTCCATTCCATAATAATATTTTTTAACTTCTTGCACATTCAGCAATCGTTCATCGTATCCAATAAAAACTTTAAGATTATTTACGGTATTTAGAGCACCAGTCTTAGTTTTCTCATCCATCCACTTGGATGTTCTTATCGTATCACGAAATTCATCGATAATATTTTGCACCATTACCACAGCAACATCACGAGATTCTTTTGGGAAATAATCATTTATGTACATTGAACCTGATGCTAATTCAGCATATTTTCTTGTTATACGTGTACACAGCTTCCATCGTTGCTCACGATCAATCACACCGTATGTTGACTTAAACAGCCTTAAAGTACTCTCGAGTGCATCATCATCAAGGAATTGTGTCGTAAAATCAATGATACGCCAAATAATGTAATTTGCGAACGTTCGTTTAGAAAACTTTGTCTTTAAATCTTTAAGATTATCGTAAACACTTTTTGTATAGTCAACGAGCGTACTTCCAACAGACTTTAATTTAAATCTATCAAAAATTTCAATCCATCTCAAAAAATCCAACTCAATTTTGAGTTCTTTTTGTTCAGCAGCTCTTATTTGACTTCTTGGCTTGAAATTTCGTCCATTGAGTAATTGATTCAATGCTTTACCGAGTTCAAGTGCCTCATTGAGCTCACTTTGTACGGATGTTGTATTTAGTGCACCCAAAGCTGTTGCAATTTGATACATAAAAATTGGATATTCGTGCTCAAGTGCTGTTTGCTCATCATTCTCAATATTTTTTGTTATGGCTTGAACATCATCATCATCAATGTTCCCGTTGTCAAGTCCATCAAAAATTTCGTCACGAAAAATATTCTTACCATTGCCGATTCCAACGAAACGTCTTAAAGTTAATAAAAATTTCTCCCATGTCCAATTCTGCTCGTGCCAATTAGACATAAGAATCGGCCATCCTCCTAAGGCATCAAGAAGGTTGTGAACTTTTTGATATTTTGTTGATCTTATGCTGTCTGGTGTAAAGGATATTAGAAATAACTTGATAACTCATGGTAAAATTGGATGTGAGCTTTAAATGTATTTGCTAGTTTAATCTCTCGTCGTGCATGACTTGAAAGTTCAAATTGATTGAAAAATAATTTTATATTGTGTCTTTACCCCGAATGGCACAAGTCGGATAATCCATCCAAAATCTGGAAGCAAGCCAGTTTAAATCTGGATTTAAATCGAAGCCAGCACCATGCTAGAGTCATGCTGGCTTAGCGTCGGATTCTTATTCGGTTAACCGACTTGTGCTATTCGGCTACCCTTAACACAAGTTTTCACCTAATTAGCTTAAAAGTAGAGGAAACATTTGGCTGCATCTCTGTTCCTCACTGTTACAGTTTATTATATTGTTGGAAATTATTTCACAAAACTGCAAATGTGTCATGAAAAGGAAGTGTTAATTAAAAGTTTATAATTTCCATAATAATTGGATGTGACATATTCTCCTGAGCAAAACATTAAATATTCATTATTATTCTCAAACTAAGGCTATTCAAAATTTCTAAATAAGTAAGTTAAGTCATCCTTTGTTTATGAAGATATATGAATTATGAATTATTGTAACTCCCTGTTTTGTTTCTTGTAATGAAGTTTTTCATGCATTGTTTACTAGAGGTGAAGAATTCACTCCACCAACCATCCCCAACCCCACCTGAAGTTCAGGCTTTAAGAACCTAAAGAGTTCTACATTATTTTTAGAAACAAAACCAAAACTTCATAGAAATGTTTTTACAATAAACAATTCATTTATCTAAACATGAATTCACATTTAAGAACCCCCAGCAGATCAAATCTCTAATGAACAATCAACACCTCACCTAGATCCATACAGTTTTTATAAAGTTGTTTCGCAAGTTTATGCGGCCACAGCTCAGAGCTATCAATTGGTTTGCTCAAAATTCGAAGCAAATTCTCATCAAGTTGATCTATCAACAACGACTCTGTATTTACAATCGATTTTTCATCGGGCGTGTAGGTTGTCTGTATAAATTTATTGCATGCGAAACTATAAAAGTCATCACACCTGCAACAGAAAATTTAAGTTTTTTAAATGTCAGTGAACTTAATTTGCACATGAAATTGAATTTTGATATGTTTGTAGACTGAACGAGATATCATGGGAAAAGAAAATGTATATAATTGATGTTCCGTTGCTCCTCGTCAATGACTGTGTTAACCTTTATGTGAAATTCTAAGTATAGCATGGTTCTATGACATTCATGTTGTCTAGTCATTAACATTTTGTATGTTAATAAAAGTTTGAAAAACCCAAAGTTGTCATTTTACTAAGGCAGACAATTGATGTTAACTTGCAAAAACATAATTTTTCATTCAAAGCTTTCCTAAAATTCAAAACTCAATTACAACGCTCAAAGCATTTAAAACTTTTCTAAGCAGACTTAAAATTTAATTTATATTTCACAAAGCTAATTCACATTCACCAACACAAGCATGTGTACGCTTTAGTCTCACACAATAATTAATTAATTTCATTTAATTCCCCTTACGGATTTATTTTTGGGTTAATTCTTGATAATAGTGTGGCTGAAGCATGAACACATCCGATACTTGCACACTCCTTATATTGCTTATGACAAGTTGTAAGTTTTGAACTTTCAAGCAGCAAAATTAATGTCAAAAGTGTAAAAGTTTTCATTTTATAAAGATATTTCAGCTTTGAATAACTTTGATTGCTGATGATGATAAAGATAGAGAAAAGAAATCGATTTCGAGTCACACGTTGTGAATGTTTACACGATACTGATGGATATGTTTTTTTTCTTCGAATGTTTCGCTGCTTCATAGACATTTTGAGTTGAAAAAAATATTGAGAAGGTTGAGAAAGAGAATTGGAGTGCGATGAAATTCCAAAAAGCTAATTAAGGAGGATATTAGTAGCAGAAATTAAAATCAACTTGTAATGCGCAGTTTAAATTTTCTATACTACTTGCTTGCTTCCTTGGCTGGGCGCACGTGGGCCCATTGCCGCGTTCAGAGATCGTCTAAAGACAGCTCTATCCTTCGACTTCTTCTGCCAGTTCGGCATATTAATTTTCTATGGAGTGACAAAACCTCAGTTTCTCCCCTCAAAATAAAAATTACATTATAGGCGAATGACTCCTAATAGGTTCTACATTTTAATTGCATGTCAATTATTATTTTTGTTCGTCCCAAAATGTTCATAACGCGTGTTCATAATCTGCGGTTCTTTCAGCGTATTCATTTTTACTTTATTCATAATTGATGTCCAACTTTTGATGAGGAGTCTGTGGTACAATTCCTTACTCAAAAAACTTTTATTTAAAAATTGCATAACACTTTTGTAGCTTAAAAATTCAATTTTATTCATTTTCGTCATTTATGAATGACTTCATACATCTAGTTTGACTGGTTTTCTTCCAAAAACACTTAATTAAGGTTTCATAGATTTAACTTCATTAATCTTTACAATTAATTACCACATCAACCAGCTAAAGTAGCTATAACAGCAGCACTTAAATCATAATCATCATCGAAATTTTCCTGTGAATATTCTGTAGTGAAATCATCAGTATCTGACGTTGGTGTTGATGTTGGCGTAAATCCAATTGAATTTGTCTTATAATTGTTATTGTTTGAATGGAGATAATTAGTTGGCAGTGCTATAAACAAGAAATTAATTTGGTTAATTGATTTCTTCGCCGTGTGGTCGAACGACATTGTTGTCAAGGTGATTAACATAAAAGTTTACGTACCACTTATTTGAGTGCTTAAATGAATGAGAATGACGATTAATAAGTATACGAAAGTCTTCATTATTGCTTCGCTTTATTGCTATGCTTCCTTTACTGTCCGTATAGAACTGAATGCTGTAAGATACTAACATTCTCAATGGATTGTTAAACAAAAAATTAAGAGTTGTTTCTGCTGTTCCTCACTGCTGTTTTGAATGGAATAGAAGTGAGAATATTTTTAAAACAATTTTTATGAGCTTTAAAGCTACCACAAACAATTCAATTATTTCTTCTCTTGTTTTTGATGCTTTGTTAAGTGATAAATCGTGTCCTGGAAGTACGCGGGCAGGATATGTCCAATTGACTTGAAACTCTGCATGAATATCTTCCTAATATAGGTTATTTTAGGTCATCAATCAAAACGTTTTGGTCATGCTTAGTTCCCGAGATACAACATGTGCCATTTTGTACAGCCACAAAATTGGAAGTACGCGGGAGACTTTTCATAAAAACATGAAATTATTAAGGTTATGTATCAAAAAACATCTACGATTTATGTCCGATCTATATTAGGACAATATTCAGGCAGAGTTTAAAGTCGATTGGACATATCCTACCCGCGTACTTCCAAGACACGATAAATCGACTTTTACGTGTCGCAAGAAGTGGTTTTGATTCTGATTTTGTTAAAAAATTTGAAGATGAAGTTTTGAAACGTTTTAAAATTTAATAAATCTCGTCAAAAAAAAGAGTTAAAAATTTCATTCGCTCATTATGATAGGGGAGGGGATAAGCAAAATAATTTTCAACAAAACCTTTTTTTTTTGAAGCCCAAAGTCATTCACGTCTGTATTAAATCTCCAAAGCATAGCGATTTACCACAAACATTTTTCGTGTAGCTCAATTTAATTAGATCAACAAGCAAAATGAAAAAAAAAATTGTTCTGCATTTTTGTGCTCATGACAACTTGTGCCGTCTGTGTACATCAAGTATAATTTATTTCTCCACCGAACCACTAATTTATTGCTAATTGCATAAATTATAAATCCACATAGAATTATTCTTGCTTTTATTCAACATATGGGAACATGAGACTTAACAAGGAATGTACAATTAGAATTGTCATGACAATGAGAATGAAATTGAAATTTTTTTCATGATAAATAAATCAAACAACAGAAGGAAATGGATATGAGCAGGAGCTTTTGAGTCATAAATATTTTTTTATTGTGAATAAATTTAAATTTTTTGTTGCTGTTGCTCTATCTTATACCATAAATTTGTTGTCATTCTCAATAGGATTGTTTACTTATTACGTCCATCAAAAATGCGATTTACAGATTTAAGAAAAAGGGGCTTTTTACAAAGTTTCAATATATAATTTTTTTTGGAAATGTTTCAAGTTATTAAATATCGAAAGTCCTTCATGATGTACATCATATTTGAATGAACCCTAAAATTTTCATATCATTATTATTTTGATTATTATTTTATTGACAGAAAATTGCTAGAAAATAATATTTATGGAAATTGTCATCCAACTAGTAACTTTTATCATGCAACTTTGTATGCTGTAGACACGTTGTACAATACAATGAAAGATGATGTTATAATGCAATTGGATTTGAATAATAACATAGGGTTTCTATTGGATTTTAATAGGGGCTGTTCACTTATTGCGTAACCCCGAATGGCACAAGTCGGTTAATCGATAAGAAATCCGGAACTAAACTGGTGTGACTCTGGCATGGCGCTGGATTTAAATGCCAGAGTCATGCCGGTTGGGCACTGGATTTTTTTTTTGATTAACCGACTTGTGCCATTCGGGAACGCTTTAAGATTTGAAAATATTTGAGAGTTCAAACAAAGAAATTTTTTTTCATAGAAAATTTTGTAACAAGTGGTGGGAGGAGGTCAAAAAATCCTGTTTTTTTGCGTTACGTCATAACTGAATGGACATAAAATATCATTTCAATTTTATGAATTTTCCTTTAGGGGCTGTTGACTTATTACGTAACGCGAAAAAATGACTTTTTAGACCCCCCCCCCCCCCCCCCGTAACAAAATTTGTATGAAAAAAAAATTTCCTAGTTTGAACCGTAACAAAATCTTAGACCCCCCTCCCCCCTAAAAGCGTTACGTAATAAGTGAATGGCCCCTTTGAAGTTTTGAAGTGTTTTTTGCTTAAGAAAGCTTTTCTTTCAACCTCAAGAACTTCTCGACTCTTTGTGACTTTCATGTTCTTTTGAAATCTTACAATAAGATTTAAAGCAATATGCATTTGTCAGCATTCATTTTATCCTGGTTTTCTGTTTCCTATACACACTCTTCCCTTGACGTGTCAAATAAAATAATTTTAAGAGTAAAAACATGTGAAAAATACTTTTAAATGTTTCACGGGGGACACTTCAGCAACACATATTTTTACATTTTATTTTCCATTTGATGACTCTATGCGGAGTAATTTTCGCTGGCTTTTTAACAGCAAACATGAGTTTAATATTGATCTAAATTTACAGCTTAAACTGTCGTGTGATATTTGTTGTGCGGGATTTTGTTTCGTGCTGCTTTTTAGTACAAACATGATTTTAATTTTGTGTCTGGTTGACAATTAGATAAAAATTTGTCTCAAAAAAGGAACTCGAAATGAATTATCTAGATTTTATTGATGCTTTTCTTTATGGTTGAGTCCAAAAAATTTAATAACTGCTTTTTTATTAAATACACATTCTAAAGGTATTTGATGTAAATAGCCATGCTCTGGATCTTCATGACTTCCAATTGAAATATTTAGAGACGATAACAAATTTATAATTTTCAATTTTTGTTGCTGTTTTGCATAAAACATGATCGACTGATTATTTCTATTACAAAAGTGTCTCAAATGAGGATGTTGTGTTATTTCTGTCGTTAAATTTTCTATGTCATCAATTTGTGCATAACTATGAACTTTCTCACACATATCTATAAACTTTTTCACTTCCTCTGATGCTTTTTCATATTTAAAAGCGACATGTGGTCCTGGAAGCCTTGAGTTTTTATTAAGCAAGCTCAAAATGATTTTATTACTTCGACGTCTTTGATCTTCTGTATCACTTCCTACTGTGTAATTCTGCCATGCTATGTCGATTGCAGAGAATTGTATATTTTTCATATGACATCCTACAATCACTAATGTGTTGTTAAGTGCATACATTCCGCTTATACTTTCATTAAGGTCAAAATTGTACGGAAGCAATTTATCAACAATATCGTCACGACTTTGTTCTGCTGCCATTACAAGAAAATTGTGGCCCATTCCGCTGTAAAGATCAAATCCACTGGGAATCAATTTTTTAATTAGATTCTCAGATGTACCCTTAGGAGCCATTAGAAGGAAATGATGTCCAATTATTCTATGAAAATCTCGAATATCAAGTTCTGACTTAGATTCAAATGATGATAAAAGTCCTTAAAATAAGAGATTAAAATTAGAAAATGACTAAAATGAGCCTTAATTATTGAAAGAATTTATTCTTACCATTTCTGTTATTTTTCACTTCATGCACAATGAAGTTTTGAAAAAAATCAGACAAAATTTTATCTGAAAGTTCAAACGATAAAAATTTATTATCTCCAGCGACTTTCCAGTAAAACTTTTTCCTTTTTCCAACTGTCGAACTGAATATGACAAGAAATGATTTTTCATTAAAAATGTCTGGATCAAAATGGAAGTCCTTAGTGTTTTCAGGCAGCTCTTTATTAATTTTGAATTCAATATTGAAAATTTTGTTACTGCTTATAATTTTGTGACGAAACCATGGCGTTTTTAACAGATCGTATGCTTGTGATAATGATGGTGTCTCGTGAATTACGAGCTTTTCAAAATCTTTATGCTTACATCTTTTGCGATACTTATTCCTGTCTAGAGGATAATTAACATCTACGGGTGAAATGCTGAGTGTTAATTTGGAAGGCCTGAAATGTTTTGATAATTATTTTTCAATTTATTCTTTTTTTATTATTTAAGAAATGAGCTTTATGTGGTAATCGAACTTTCATCGACGCAAGAGATGCAACATGTCTTACTATTGCACTATCAAATTTGTCAACTGTTAAGAGACTTTTATTGTTAATATTAAATACCTTTTGAATTGCTTTTCTCTAATCCAAAAGTATAAGCAACTCATTTTAGAAAGCTTTTTAAATTTTGATCAAATTTTGAAACTTTTGAAATAAAAAAACACGAGAAACTCTCTTAGTAACTAATATAAGTACGTCTTTGCGACTTGAAGATCTACTTACTAGTGACTTAAGAAAATAAAAAATAATTTTTCCTAAATGTTTGAGCAAATAAGCACCAGTGTTGATCACAATGACGTAGATAGAAAATGTAATATTATTTTAGATGTATCATACACCAATTTTATTCTTAATTCTGTTTATCAATGTTATATTTGTCGTATTTACTTTTCAACCAAATCTAATTTTAACTTAGGGTGACCATGTGGATTTTGTGAAAAACAGAATATTGCTTAAACTTTGTTCTAAATTGAGATTTTTTTAATTGCACTTCATTGCATTTATTGACGATATACTGTCCGACTCGGACCATACAAAAGCGATGAAAATCGCGATTTCGAACTCTAAAAATTACTGAGATAAAACATTTTTCAGCGCATTTTTGAAACTTGTTTCTTAATAAAGCTTAATAATACACTTTGTTCGGCTGTTCGGGCGAAGAAAAACTTTTTAACCAGACATCGAAGAAAGCTCGGGTTTGTTTTATTTGCTCAGTTCTATCGAGCTATTGGTCGATCGAACAGTTTAAAGTTTTAAAACAGTGTTTTTATACTTCAATCAATGATTTTTTTATTTCATATGAAAAACACGTAATAAATGCGTTCTGAAATTTGAATTATTTTCTACCGTTGTAAAAATTGTGATCAGGGTGCGCTCAGAAATTTGATTTTTTTAAACTTAAAACCGATTTAAATAGTCATCCTAACCATAACATTTACAAGCAGTAGAATAGAATGTAATGTAGGGTTTTGCTCAGAGCAAAAACGGCACTGCGATCGATGATCTGTTGTACCATCCCAAGCCATCTATGATAAAATTCCTATGTCCTTGATGAAGCCAATAATGTCCTGATAGTGCTGCCTACTAGTATCCTCATCATTTATGTAATCCTTATCAAAGTGCTTGACACGTTGTACTCGTAATGCTCTGCATTTACAAAGAATATGAATGATTGTTTCCTCATTTACTTTACAAAACCTGCAAATTTTACTGTTAGACAAATTCAATTTAAAAAGAAAACTATTGATACTCATGTGTCCTGTCAAAGCACCAATTAAGATGCTAAGATCTTTCCTTGGTAGTCTGAGAGCATCAGATATTTTGTTCTTATTTTTAGGACCAAGAAGTCTTTTGGCTGTCATGGCTCCTTCCTCTAAATTCCAGATACGAAAATGCTGTCTCTCCATCCATTCTCGTATGTTTGACTTCAACAAGCCAAACCCATAGTACGTCGACTTGTCATAAGCTTCATTGTGTACTGCTTCTTTAGCTAATTGATCAGCTATTTCATTACCTTCAATACCACTGTGTCCAGGTATCCATTTTATGATGACTTCATTTTCTTGCCCCAATGCTGTTAAACAAGAAATACAATCAAGAACTGTTAAAGACTTCACAACACAATTGTTTAAAGCCGTCAAAGCTGATCGACAATCTGAAAGAAAGCAAATTCTACAGCCTTTCAAATCCATATCCAAACAGTAATTAGCACCCTCACAAATAGCTTGAACTTCTGCCTGAAAGACAGAAGCATGATCTTGCAGTTTGTAGGATGAATTCAAACTCAGCTCATTGCTGAACAGACCGATGCCAACACCACTTTCTGACTTTGATGCATCAGTGTATACAGACATACAATTACTATCCACCAAATCACAAGATTCAGCAGCATTATCTTCTGATTCAACTACCTTAAAAGGTTTGTCAAAAACGTATTTTGACACTAAATGATCCGATTCAAAGGTGAATAAACTTACACTTCTTAGAAACCGATTTAATTCCATGTGACCTGTTGAGATCCAGTCATTAACCCACAATTTATTAACCTTCAATTTGGATGCGCCTGTTTGAGCTGCAGCTTCGATTCTGACTCGAAGTGGGGGAAGCTCAGGGAATCTATCCAAAGCCAGTTTCGGAGTAGTTTTCCAAGCACCGCAAATTGTCAATTCTGCTATTCTTTGCAGTTTCTCAATTTTTTGAGAGGCATTAACTTGTTTCATTTTATGCCACCAAACAACACAACCATACATAATTCTTGGTAGAATGACTTGCTCATACAGCCAATACATCATATTGGGTTTTAATCCCCAGTTTTTACCAACAATTGATCTACAAGCCCAGAAGGACTTAATCACCTTACTTACAACGAAATCTACATGCAAATTCCAGTTTAATTTGCTGTCTAAGTAGACACCAAGATACTTTGCTTCATAACTGAAGTCTATCCTTTGACCGTACATAACTGGACGACGTAGTTCTCCTAATTTGTACTTTGTAGTGAAAGGAATTACAATTGTTTTTGCTGGATTTACTGATAAACCAACCTTTTCACAAAAACCTTCCACAATGTTTAAAGACCTCTGAAAAACATCTAATACTGTATTAGTGAATTTGCCCTTTACTAAAATGAAAATATCATCAGCATAACCTTGGGCAAAGATGCCCCCTGAACCATTTAGATCTACCAATAAGTCATCAATAACTAATGACCACAAAAGACAAGACAAGTTGCCTCCCTGTGGTGTACCACGTTTCACTATGATGAATACGATTTCCCCGTTCAATGATGTTTGAACGATTCGCGATCTTAGCATATTGCTGATCCACTGTACTATACTTTGTGGAACTCCTCTTCGGTAAGCAGTAACACTGCTGTGTAACATTCGAAGAAGAGAAAATATTTATTTAAAATTCGTGACATAAGTATTTGATATTTTAACATGTGCTAATCACTATAAATTGATATGTTTACAATCTTCAGTACCAAATAAAAATGTGATTTCAAAGAGCAATTGCAGTTTTTAATATTCATTGATGAGGGTTCAAGAATTTTGTGATAGTTTGAACAAAATATTTTTTTATTGAAATATTTCTTAACAAAGACAGAGGCAGGTCAAACTCGAACATTAAACATTTCACATTTTTCGAAATAATTCAAAATCTTTTATAAAACTTTCAACAAAGTGAATTTATAAAAGCAATATAAACTTTTCAAAAGCACTTCCAAAATTTATGTTGTTTCAATCTTTATAAATCCATTGTTTAAAGAAAAGTCAAACTCTTTAAAGGTTAAGGATGAGAACAAGTTGTCATGGTTACTGACCTTTTCCAAATTCTTGATCTTTTTTAAATCTTGCTCGTTAGGTAGGAATTTTATTGAATATTTTTGTGGGCATAAGTATTTGCCGATTGAGTTATCATTGATGGTGGTTTGAAGATGGAAATGAATTATTGAGTTTAAAATAATTATTAAGTTTTTAAAACCAAATCTAAAATGTTTTATTTTTGCAAAAATTAGAAAACAAATATAATATAATATAATATATTATACTCAAAAAATTCCAAAAAGTCTCTAACTCAGCATGGTAACCTAAAATACACGTGCGTTACCTTTACAAACTCATATCAAACTCACAGTTCCTTTCCTTATCATCATTTTTTATGTTCATGATGTATAACACATTTACATGTTTCTTGCTTAATGATGTAGACATAAAAATAAATTGTTGAAGCTTTTCTCTTTACTTCTTGATTTTGTAGACTTATGTTCAATAAGACAATAAAGTAAGCGATGAATGAAGATTTAAAAATGATGAAAGCAAAGAATAAAGTTCAAACTTTTAGTATGTACAGGCTGATAGGTTGTGTGACAGAGATAGAAACATATAATCAACATTCCTATAGTGCATATATTGTGGAAGGTTCGGATAAAAAACAGGATTATTATGATGATAGAGATGCTTTTGCGGTTGAGAAAAGAATATGAGAGTAGAAAATTGAATAAATCTGTCATGCGGAATTTGTTGAGGTTGAGAACGAAGCACTCAAGTCATATTCACGTCCTTAGTCATGAATAAAAGTAAATTGAGATACTTTTTTGAATGGTTAAATTAAAAATGAAAAGTTTGAGGTAATATTTTTGTGTGTGTGAAGCTGGCGGGAACAGGTTCTCAGATCAAGTTGAAACTTTGTCAGAATTACGTCCATATTACGTCCATTTACGTCCCGTAATTAAATATTTTCGTCCTACTTCCTATGACTGGATATACCACTTTCAATATTTGGGTATCTTTCCCGCCAACTTCACTTTTTCAGCGGGAACCAATTACGAAATTAATTTTAATTATACATATTATATATCAAAACTGATCTCCTAATTACGTCCAATTTCGTCCTGCAAAAATTTTTGGAATCGGATATAACCAGCAAGAGTTATGGACTGTCAAAGTTTTGAACAGTACTACTTGTGGACCAATATTTTTTCCTATTAAATACTTATCATGTAGTATATCAAAACACGTCTCCTTTTTGTAAGGAGCTTAAATCTGATGGAACTATTTAATTCCAATCTGTCATTTTGGACTTGTTGCAGTTCCAGTTCCATCTCGTACCTGAACATCATCAAAGTTTCAAAAATTTACTAGGACCATAATGTATGTCAAAATATATTCATTTTTTCTCAGTATTGCTAATCGGAAGGAATTTTTTAGATTATTTCGCCATTTTAAATTTTTGGCAGTTCCTGTGCATTCTAGCCTTGTACCTGAGCATGTCCAAAAATTTTAAAAAAAAAATAAAAAAAAAATAAACATTTTTTTAATTTTCAATATAAAGATTAGGTTATCGAATCTCAAAATTTTTAAAAACTTTTAGAGTATTCAGGTATGTAGGTCATTAATACAATTATTTTTTAACGAGGAAAAAAATTTTAATTTTCAATAATAATTGCCAATCAAATTATTTTGGATGTCAACGCAAACTGTAATAAATCCAAATCTACCATCAGGATTAAAAAATTTCCTCAGAATTTGAATTAATGAGAAAAAATCCTTATGATTTGATGCATAACATGTCCTTTTTTTATTTTTCGAATTTTTGGACATACTCAGGTACGAGGCTAGAATGCACAGGAACTGCCAAACATTTAAAATGGCGAAATAATCTAAAAAATTCCTTCCGATTAGGAATACTGAGAAAAAATGAATATATTTTGACATACATTATGGTCCTAGTAAATTTTTGAAACTTTGATGATGTTCAGGTACAAGATGGAACTGGAACTGCAACAAGTCCAAAATGACAGATTGGAATTAAATAGTTCCATCAGATTTAAGCTCCTGACAAAAAGGAGACGTGTTTTGATATACTACATGATAAGTATTTAATAGGAAAAAATATTGGTCCACAAGTAGTACTGTTCAAAACTTTGACAGTCCATAACTCTTGCTGGTTATATCCGATTCCAAAAATTTTTGCAGGACGAAATTGGACGTAATTAGGAGATCAGTTTTGATATATAATATGTATAATTAAAATTAATTTCGTAATTGGTTCCCGCTGAAAATGTGAAGTTGGCGGGAAAGATACCCAAATATTGAAAGTGGTATATCCAGTCATAGGAAGGAGGACGAAAATATTTAATTACGGGACGTAAATGGACGTAATATGGACGTAATTCTGACAAAGTTTCAACTTGATCTGAGAACCTGTTCCCGCCAGCTTCACACACACATATTTTTTTATTTAAAGCAGAGGAAACCTTTCAGGAAAAGTTAGTAATTAAATCAGGATAAATTAAATTTATAAAATGCTGACTGCTAATTAGAAAAGTGAAAAATGTTGCAGACTATATTGCAGTGACAAAGGCGAATGTAGGCTATTTTTTGTCACTAGACATTGATTAAATTTTAATTTATTGAAAATTTAAGACAAACTTCTCCTTTTGCGGTCTTTTTTAAATCTTTAAGCTAGTCTCAGTATTAGAAAATTCAAGTTTAAAAATATATATCCTTACTATGACGCAACAAAAAGCTATACTTATGTGGAAGTTAAAATTACCACAAACATCATTCTTCATTACTTATCTTTTGTATTAAGTCTTATTTTTCATCTCACATAATTCTTAGAAGTTCTACCTAAAACTCAAATTTGATAATCTTAAAATAAATATTTCAAAATTGATAAAAAAGCCTCAAAGGTAATCAAGAGATCAATAAGTGCTTTGTCATCATCACAACATGAAAATTCAATTTTCAGTAAGTAAAGAAAATTTGCTGTTAAAAAAACGTGCAAAATCATTTAACAGTATTTAATCATCGTGAATTGATTTTTGATCAGGACTATTAAAATTTTGATCATAAAAAAATTCAAAAATTTCTTTCACAAATTCATATTTTTTATTAAAATTAAAGAATCATCAAAAATGTAATCTCCCAAAGGAAGAAACATTTCAATTCCTTCACATTTCATTTGACAAAAACATTTTTAACTGTCTATCAAATAACATCGCATCCCAGTTGATTTAAACAATAATGTTCGCATCAATCCATCTTGTGTAAGAAGATACACGTGCATAAAAGTCAGGAGCACCTCTAGCACAACCTTTTAAAAATAAAATAAATGAATATATTCAAAAAATTTGAAACATTTAATGCTTTGATAAATTACTTAATCCAGACACAACAACGCCCAAGACTTCACCGTTTCGTCTGTTAACTAATGGTGATCCACTATCATGGAAGGAAAGTAATTGTAAAATTTATTGATTTGCTGAATATTTAACAAAAAAATACTATAAAAAAAAACTTTTTTAAAAAAGCACGCTTTTATTTCCCATTACAGTGCACTAAAAAGGAGAAAATAATTTTTTTCTGAGAACTCAAATTTGATACAAAATTTTATGACTAAAAATAAAAGCGTGGGGCGTTTAATTTAAACCAGTTCTAGATTTTCTATAATATATTCACAAACCTAATGCTTTTGTAAACATGTATGGATGATTTTTAATTGTCACATTTCAAGATTTAGTGATGCATGCAAGAATGCCCCACGCTTTTATTTTTAGTCATAAAATTTTGTATCAAATTTGAGTTCTCAGAAAAAAATTATTTTCTCCTTTTTAGTGCACTGTAATGGGAAATAAAAGCGTGCTTTTTTAAAAAAGTTTTTTTTTATAGTATTTTATTTTCTACTTTTTAGTTTTATCAAATCTATAAATCGATTCAACTTCCAAAATTTGGAGTTTTTGTTTTATTACAACACTGACTTTATCAAACTTAATAAGAAGGTTACAGTTTTTAGATTACAGGAAGTTTTAGACTCCACTTCGTTTCACTCCGTTTCGTTCAACTGTTTATAAATTACCAGTTTTTAATAGGCAATTAGTAAAGACTGTCAAAATTTTTCATTCGTTTTAAATTATTTAATTCATACCTGAAAATACATGAAACTCCTTTAAAAATGTCCTAACTTCAAATAAAGATTTTGCGTTTATCCGTCCCATTCCTACTACATAACATGTAGATTCTTAACATAAAGATGCAAATCACATGTATACGTAAAGTATTTATAACGGATTTTTTCAAATTTAAATTTAATGAATGTCATTTATATGATATGCAAAAATATGTCAAGCCGTTAATAAATAGAATAATTAACATAATTAAATTGGTGAAGTGTTATAAATATTGTAAAAAAATTAAAACAGCATAAATGTATGCTCTAAATATGTGTGCTAAATGCACATCGCATATTGATAGTTATTTTGCAATAATTCGTAACGGACTTTTGCTTAACAGTTTTTTTGGAAATTCAAATTTTCACTTACGAATATTTATGAAAAAATTACTTGTCAAATTTTTTGTCTTGCCAAAATATCTTTAGCTGCTCAAATTTATAGTAAAATTAATAATTAGTAATATTACTTAAACTTTAATGAATCATATAAATGACTTTTGAGCATTTCAAGTATAATATTTTAAACAAATCAAAATTTCATATCATTGACAATGAATTTTTTCCCATATAAAAAAGTTTCACTTAAATTGTACTATAATTAAGCATTTTTGTGGTTCCAAAGTGTTACAATATTGTATTGTCACCGGGAATACGTCTGTATTCAAAATTTGAGCTCGATTGGAGCAATAGAAGTGGTCGAAAAATCGATTGCAAGATTTGACGCTCCATAACAGAGTGAGTTAAATAAAAGCGTGTAATAAAATAACAATAACCAACCTGTCGCCATAGCATCCACCAACACCAACACTGAAAATTATTTAAAATTGTTATTTGTCGATTCATGTGGAATTAAAAAGGGTCACAAATAGATGGGCTGTAGATTGAAATGCGTATTGTTCTGCTTAGGGAATTAAAGGATATCAGGATGGGCTTGAGAAAGGCAAGATTTTTTTAAATATGGAATAATGATTAGATTACATTTATTAAGGAAGAGTTTCATAAAACTGACCGAGGTATATTTTATTTAAAAAATTATACAAAACTTACCTAGCAAAAGCACAGATGTGTGCGATATGAATGCTTGGATTATAAGATGGATCAATTAATCGTGCCAAAAAACTTCTTGTTATACATTCAGAATTTGACATTGTCCTTGAATGCAAATATTGAAGGTGTGGATGAACTTCCCATGGTGGTTGTTGTGTAAAAGCTCCATGTCCTGCAAGCACAGTCGGTGTATTCATAAGGACACGGCGACGATTCAATGGTACTGGTCGTATAAGATTTGTAAAAACTATGTCTCGTTCGACTTTGTAGAGACCGATGCTGAGTTAAAAATCAAAAATGGATGTAAAGCAGATTTATGATTAGATATAACAATACATACTCATTCCACAAGCGTATCGGGTCAAAATCAGGATGTGGAATAGATTGAATTATTGTAAAGCGCACACCAGGATCCACTAAAAGTATTGCACCAGCAACAGCCATTCTCTCTTGTCCATTTAAACAATGTGCTGCCTGTGAGGGATAAAATGTGAAATATACAATTTATGATTGTAATTTGGGTAGTATTTTTAAGAATGAGTAAAGTGCATTAGGAGGATATACAATGCCGTGGTAGATGCCAAAATAAATATGAACTTTCTACTATGATTTAAAAAGTGTGCTAGTGAAAAAGCCTCAAAACCTTATGTAATTCAGACACTGCTGTAATTTCACATAATCAAAAATTTTAAGTCACACGCACAAAGCCTAATCTCCACAAACATACAAATCTCCACCAAAAACTGCATTTGTATAGCTTACAGTGATTGCAAATCGTGTATTTATAATTCCGCTTCCACATCCATGCCTTAAAGTATCTCCATAACGGATTGACATAAAATACGGAAACTGTCCCAAGGCCTACAAATGAAAAATTAATATTTCAATAGTATTGTTTGAATTTTTGACTTTATTTTATTTTTACAGCATCGTTTCCTCCAACAATTCTCGGTGCTATGCCAATTTTACAATCTGCAAATGATATTGCAGCTAGAATTAAAATGAACTTCCACATTTTGCGAGTGTGGAATTGGAAATGAAAATTTTAGTTTCGCTTCTGATTTTAAGGCAATGATGAAACTTTTCGTTCATGTTATCGTTAATTTTTTGTTCCTGATAAGACAAGTTAATGAAATTTTGATTGGGCATGGTAACAGATATCTTAATCCATAATCTAAACTTTTCTTTATCTAATTTCACTTTTTAAAAACATTTTAATCTTTTAGATTAATCCGAAATATGAATCAGCTAAAGGAAGACGATGAAAATAGATAAAAAGTTGTTGTCTTCGTCATTCAAAAAATGTTTTGTCTCGTTATAGGTTTTATTGATTTTTAACGCATTTTTGAAACTTGTTTCTAAAAGGTAGCTTAATAATACGCTTTGTTCGGCTGCTCGGATGAAGAAAAACTTTTTAACCAGACATCGTAGAGAGCTCGCGTTTGTTTTATTATCTCCGTTACTATCGATTTATTGGCCCATCGAATGCTTAAAAGTCTTTAGATCATGTATTTATACTATAATTAATGTTTATGTAGTGCAACTTTTAGCGGAAAATTTCAAATTTTTTCTAGCCGTTGTAAAATTTGAATTCCAAAAAAACGTTAAATAATTAACCCTTTCTGTATGTAAATTCATTGCAATAAATTGTTAAGTATACTTCAATTAATGATTTTTTAGTGCATTAAATCGTGGTAAATAATAAAGCTTTTCTATAAAAGCATTTATTGAACGCAAAATAATAAGATAATCAAATACTGATCGCTGACA
Source organism: Chironomus riparius (assembly GCA_917627325.4). Taxonomy (NCBI): domain Eukaryota; kingdom Metazoa; phylum Arthropoda; class Insecta; order Diptera; family Chironomidae; genus Chironomus; species Chironomus riparius. The sequence continues at coordinate 30,811,077 of OU895879.1, forward strand.
AAAAAATACGTTTAATTCCCTCGATCAATAACACGAGGACTTCTGTAATTTTTTTTGTAAGAATGTCGTAGAAAATAATTTGTTTTGTTTTTAGCAGAGCTCAATGTCGATTCGAGTTGACTCAGAGTCAACTTCTTCATGCAAAAAAAAAATACCGAGAAAAGTTGAATCGACTCGATTTTAAGTCGAGTCGAGTAAACTCGAGTCAGCTCAAACCCCATCGACTTCTAGCTCTAGTTTTTAGTAATTTTTTTGTGGTGAAATGTTTATTTCTGTTTAAGCCAGGTTTTTATGAGTTTTTTTTTTCCTTAAATTTTGCAAAACTTCGGAAAGTTTCTTTAATATTTGAATGGGTTGATGTGTGAGAATAACGATTGAAGCAAACTGCCTTTAGTAAACTTAGACAGTTTGGTGTGTAAATGAACATTTAAAATTTAGATATTTCAACTTTCTTGAAGTCGCAAGATTGAAATGAAATCGAAAAAATTGATTAGGTTTCATTTTGTAGAAGATTACTTTTGACATTTTTCCATCACCACAAAATTATTTACTCAGAAGGAAAAAAAATGCAAACGTAAGAAAATAATAATCTTATGAAAAATTCTAAAATTAAATCCAATGCTTTTCATTTCGAGAAGCTTATCATCAGTTGCTGACTCATTTAAAAAAAATTTTTTTCATGCCATTTAAATCCATTCAGCTCAAAAGTTTATATGTGTCTAATTTTTCTCCCTAGCACAAAGCCCAATGCTAGCAAACAGAAATTTTTGAGTTCTTATTATTCGAACTTCGAATTTTTAAGGTTCTTATTTGTCGAAAATCGAATCTTCGAAGTTCTTATTTTTAAAAAAATTCGTTGTGAATTATTATTTTTCGAGTAATTTGTAATTTTAGTGAACATTCCTACTAGTTTTTATGATTATGATAATCACTGTGAGGAAATTGCATTCCTTTAATGTTCATGCTTTAAAAAACAGCTAGTTTAAAAATAAATTAAAAAATAACGGACTTTCTTATTTTGAAATTTTAAAAAAATACTGCGCGAAAATTTTGAAATTTTTTTGTTTGTAACGGACTCTGTTCTCTTTGCTAACATTGGCACAAAGCAATCAATAATGATTGAATTTTTCTCAATCGAGATAGGAAAAGTTAATCCATTGGGGTTAAAACTCATCGAGAACAATTTTAGTTCTTGACATTTCCATTCGTTTTGTTTCGTCTGTGATAGTAATTTTCATTAATGGGAGAATAAACCAACAAACATGGGTTTAGGATTTTTTAATAAATAGATTAAAAATAAAAAAACTTTTAAATGTCTAAAAAGCTTTTGTCTTGTTTATGTAAGAATACAAAATAAAATCGCTTTAAAATCATTCAACTGAGTTTTCTTATGAACTTCAATGTTGAAACCAATCGATTTTGGTATTCTCTTTTGCAGCAACATTAAGATTTAAGTTTTGCAACTCAATTTAATCTTAATGTTATTAATTTATTCAATTAAATTAGATGTTCTGCAATCAGCTTATATGCCCACAGATAATCTTTTAATCCATCGTGAATATTTTTGTTTTTATTATTTTTTTGACCACAATTTTATCAACTCATTCATTATTAATTCATTCTGGATTTTAACTGACCACCTCAACGTGACATTCAAGATCGTTTGCAACAGATTAACCTCAACATATATTATATGTATCTCCAATCACTTAATCTTTTGACGTTAAACAGAAAAATAATAAATTTTGATCGTAACCACTTGCTGGATTAAATTTATTGGCAGAAGCAGCATCATTGCTTTTTTATTTTGTTGACATTTATTTTAAGTGGATGTTGATTTATATTCAATTGAGTGTTTTACGGTAGATTGATGATGAATAAGGATGTGCGAATTTTCATGGTCAGAATAAGAGGATTGGGATTACCTTAATGGAAATATTTTGTAAGAAAATTGTAAATTGAAATTTGATGAGTCTTGCATCAGGACTTAATATAATAATTTCCTAGATTTGAATGCCAAATCGCTAAAAGATACACGTGTTACGCATGCTGTGTGCCTTTTTTTCAAGGTGAAAACATTCAACTTTAACCTAATCTTTTATCAATAAAAATTCAAATCAGCAAAGCCTCAAAAAGTGCTGTTCACTGTAATGACCATAATAAAAGAATCGTTAACTGAGAATATGAATGGAAAACGCACAACTTCTTTTTGTTAATCTTCTATATCTCTAGATGGAATCCATTTTTGAAAATAATTGCGATAAATAATATTGATTTTGGAAGTTTTGTAGTGAATTAGAACCATTTTTAAGATGGTAGCTTCAAACGTTTATTGTACCATCGAATTACTGTTTGCTTTTTAGTGCTAAATTTTCTTACTGTTACACTTTTTTTAAATTATGGAGCAAATATGGTAGTAAAGTGAAAAATAATGCGATCTATTAAAAGTAACCAAAATACTTTTTAAACTATAATTTAAATATATTAATTTTAATTAAGGAATCATGTGTTCAAACATATTCAATTTCTCTGGACTCGACCTTACGTCCTTAACAAAGAAAATTACAGATTTCGGGTCTGTTATAAAACTATTCAGCTACAAAGTCTTTAATCTCGCACTGGCAAACTTGCCTCCATATAACTCGATACTTCAGATTCCACTCTACTATGATACAACATTATTTCAAATTGCTTTTAACAAAAATTGTAAAAATCAATTTCGAAATCTGGCTTGACATGCTGTATCTCATTGTTATTTCAATCCTTTCTCTCAATCCTCCCAATATTAGCTCTACTGATAAACTTTCGAATTTCTTACATATCAAACATGCATGAATGTAAATGTCTAGTTAATTTCAATCGAATGAATAAAATATAAACGTAAATTGAAATGTCAGGTAAATTTATTTTTTTAAAATCTTTTGCAACTTTTGACAATTTTTTATAATAAAAAATTTGTTTATTTTTCGGGTAGCTTACTTTGAAAAAGCTTTTTAAAAATTATCCAATAACTATAATAACTACTATTTGAGTCTTAATGCGTTTCTCTGTATCTATTTATGTAATAATTTATAATCTTTTTCTAAGCTATTTGAGTTCTTGAAATTCTTATGTATGTCATGATGTTTATTTTTAGATTTATTTTATGCCTTCGTAAGGTGTACGTGAAGATTGAAACATATTTTGTGATACATTTTTGATGTTTTATTTGCTTCCCTTGTAAAGTTATTGTATTATTTTAGTAGATTATATCAAAACTGTCAAAATATTTATTGGCAAAAAAAAAACAAGTTAATTATTGCGAAAATAATAAAATAACTTAAAAATGTTATTCTCATGAATTTAAGTCATCAAAAATCCTACAGAAGCAAATTTCATTTTTTTGTTGTTCTTCAAAATTTAAGAATAATTTTTCACTGCCTAATTTATTTCCAATAAAACTTCAACACACATACACATCATTTCAAAGTGTTCCTTTTAAACAGAATCGGAATTGCCAGTGAAATTTTTTCCATGCTCTTTAAATATTGATATTTTTTTTCTTATTTATTATTTCGAGACTTTTTTTCCCTCTTAAAGTTTTCCTCCCAATTGAATTCAAAATATTTTCTGTTTGTTGTTTCTTCTTGCACGAAACAGATGTTGATGCTCATGCGAAGCTTTTCATAAACAACTTTTTTCATTCAATTTTCAAAAGAAGTTTTCTTTTTCTTGATGTAAAAATTTACTGCGGGAGATTTGTTTGTAGGGGAATAAAAAGTTTTTTTTCAGGTTGAGCTTTTCAATCAGCTTTTTGTAATTTTTATATTACTTTTATGGGTGTGGATACATTTAGATTAAGATCATTATTGAGATGATTATTATAATATTTTACTCTGAAAATAATTTTATTATTCCGATGGGAATTAAAATTGTGAAGGCTCAGAACAAAGACATGCAGTGACACCCATGCAACGTTTAACATATCTGAAAATACTTTGACATTTAGAATCATAAGAAAAATTTTTCACGCTTTTGTTATGCGACTTTTGGCATTTATGGATGAAAAACAACATTTTCTTAAATTTTTCATGCAATTTAATACCTTTTGGGTAGATAAACAATTTTAAGAAGATGAATAAAGTTGGATAGAATAAAAGAAGTAATTAAATTTCTGGGAAATTGTAATGAAATAAAGAAAATTTTTGATTAAAACTAGATCATGATTTTGTAAGAAAATTTTGCAGAAATTTAAGATTTAGCTGGTTCGACCATGGTTAAAGGAATGATCAATAAATTATTTAAAACTTAATCCAATCGCAAATCGAATAACAATTGTACTTCGTAACATTCTAAAAACTACACGTGCGTTTAATTTCCAAGAAATATTACTATTTTAACCCAACTCGACATAATGAATATCTTCTAGGAAAATCAAAATAATCTTCTTTGTATTTATTTTTGGAAACGACGAGTACAATATGAACCAATCTAATAGAGCAGAAAATTCCTATTAGAGAAAAGGTCGATAGCTTACAAATGTAATTATTGCTCTTATTAACTCTGACATGAACTAAATAATTAATCAGCATCAGCATCACCATAGGAAAGTGTTCATTTAAGATGTTTTCATTTCCTTTTACAAATGATAGCTCAATATGTGCTGTTGCATGCATAATAAATTGATTCGATTATACTGATACAAATACAATCAGAATTTCCATTCATTTCGTTGCATGATAATGGATATGACAGAGCTTCTCGTTATCATAATTTTTCAATCTTTCGATATTGATTGATAAGCTTTGCGAAATGGTTATTGTGACAATAGAAAATTATGGGAGATATTGATAAGCGATAATAATGGTTATGTTGATAAATAGATAATGCAGTAGACTGTTGAATGTTATTGAATGAATGGATTTAATGGAAATTATGTTACTAAGTCAATTTGGTTTCCTTTTCGTTAATCTTTACCAAGGCGTGGAAACTATCCCAAATATCCTATTTATCCCATATATCCCAAAAATATTCAAAATAATCCCTGAGCCTGTATGCATTAGAATTGAGATATCCCATCATATCCTGAAATTACACGTCCAATACACTAAGGAGGAAAGACCATACAGACATCGCGAGACAAGCAATTTTCTGGAATGTCCAAGGAAATAGGACTAGGGGCCGACGAAGAATTACTTGGCGTACAACTGTTGAACGGGAGGCGGTACAACAGAACAAGAAGCTGCAGGAAATAGCAGCTTTGGCCCAGAATCGAGTGCGATTCAAATGCTTTGTGGACGCCCTATGCTTCATAGTGGAGCAATAGGAACCCATCATCATCAATACACTAAGAATACGTTGGGATATCTTTATTATCGTGCATACATGCTCAGGAATGTTTTGAATATTTTTGGGATATGTGGGATAAATTTGATATTTGGGATAGTTTCCACACCTTGATCTTTACATTATCAATTTAACAAGTTTTTTCCAACCCAATTTCTTGTCCATCCCTAATGACATTGCAAAATTTTTTATTTTCACTTCTCATTTCCTAAATTCCAAACAACATTCACAAAATGTTGTCCAACTTATTGAATTAAATACGAAATAACTTTATCAATTTATATTAAATTTGATCTTTTTCAATCATCTCTATAACTTGTGGTTCGACAATCAATACCCATGAATATTTCAGCATCAATAAATAACTTTTTGTAATATCCGATATGAGCCTTTCCACGCGAAAATGAGACTCGGTATTTTTTTGGTTTTGGCTTAATAAAACCATAAATAATGGTCCATACTATAATATGTTATATATTTTTGGAAAGCTCTCGAGTTAAGCTTTCAATGTGGGTAAAGAAAAATTAATTATATTATCAAGGGTTGGAAACTTTCAGGTTTGAAACTGTCGATCAACATACATTTTTGCGCGACACGCTGTGCTTTACTCTTTAAAGCAAACAGGATTATTTTAATTGAATTAGATTAAGTAAATAAGGTATTAATGCAAAAAGGAAAGTTTTTCAAATTATTTTGCTTGGTTTTATTTTTATGAGCTATCAAACCTTGGGAATTTTTCTAATCTTTTTTTATAAAAATGCTTATATCTTGTCCAAACATTCGAATTAATCGATGATTTAAACGCTGTTTATCTTAGTTTTTTCATACTTTAAATTTAAGCTCAAAACTACTTCCAAGGGGTGGAAACTTTTGTAAAAAAAGTTATCAACCCTTGATTTTTTTTCTTTTTTTTCTATTTAAACTATTAATTAAAATTGTTAATAAATATCAATAACCTAGAATAACATAGTTTTTATTAAAACTAATAGAAAAACATAAAAACTTAAAAAAAATTAATGTATAAATGATTTTTCATGGTTTTTCTTGGAATCTGTATCAAAATCGTCTTTTTATATCTCAGTATCTCATTGTCATTAATTATTAATGAATCAGAAACGGAATCAGAGTATAAAAAGACGATTTTGATACAGATCCCAAGAAAAACCATGAAAAATCATTTATGCATTAATTTTTTTTAAGTTTTTATGTTTTTCTATTAGTTTTACTAAAAACTATGTTATTCTAGGTTCATAATATTTAATAACAATTTTAATTAATAGTTTAAAAAGAAAAACAAGAAAAAAATCAAGGGTTGATAACTTTTTTTTACAAAAGTTTCCACCCCTTGGAAGTAGTTTTGAGCTTAAATTTAAAGTATGAAAAAACTAAGATAAACAGCGTTTAAATCATCGATTAATTCGAATGTTTGGACAAGATATGAGCATTTTTATAAAAAAAGAACAGAAAAATTCCCAAGGTTTGATAGCTCATAAAAATAAAACCAAGCAAAATAATTTGAAAAACTTTCCTTTTTGCATTAATGCCTTATTTACTTAATCTAATTCAATTAAAATAATCCTGTTTGCTTTAAAGAGTAAAGCACAGCGTGTCGCGCAAAAATGTATGTTGATCGACAGTTTCAAACCTGAAAGTTTCCAACCCTTGATAATATAATTAATTTTTCTTCACCCACATTGAAAGCTTAACTCGAGAGCTTTCCAAAAATATATAACATATTATAGTATGGACCATTATTTATGGTTTTATTAAGCCAAAACCAAAAAAATACCGAGTCTCATTTTCGCGTGGAAAGGCTCATATCAAATCAACTGACATTTTAGAGTCCCATAATGAGAATCAAATATTTATGTTATTTTCTTTTTATTCTCTTTTCAGGTTTTTGTGTGAATGAAGTTGAAGCTTTTTGTCAATTTGTACTGTTTAAAAAATATCAACATAAAGTTCCGGCTGTAGTCAAGAGTGTAATCTCTACCCACAAAGTGGCTGAATAATTTAGAGAGAAAAATTTACTGATACAAGGAGAAAGGTAAGGAAACAAATAATAAATCATAAGACTCAATCCCTTGTCAAAATTTATTTTGAAATCATACAACATCATGTTAAGCACTAGCTTTTGCATAGCAAGGGCAAGATTACCGAAAAAGAGTGTGAAGCCTCGTATTAAAGCTTATTGAATTTTTATAAATGGACACAAAATGTTATTTAAATTTTCAAACCAAAGAAAGGGAAAGAAAGCACTTTTAATCAAGTGAAGGACAACTGAAAATAAAAATTCTATTCCTTCAAAAAATTTATTTTTGAGACCACAAACTTATCTATTTCATCTCTGTTAACTTTTTTAGTCAGCTTATTATTTATTCATGAAATTTCAATTGAAAAAAAATAAGGAAAAGTCAGCTAGCCATAAAATTTAAATGATTACACATCTATGGTATGATTTGTCTTTCCACTTTTGTGAATATAATATATGCTTGTGTAGGTTTTATGAAATATCAGAACATAGGGATAATAAGAAGCCAAAATGTCATTCATTCAATTTACTTCCTTCAACTTTTATCATTTTTATCTTTTTCTCTTGAATGAAGATAATTTGAAAAAAACGAAATAAAGTCAAGAAAATTCCCATACGTGTGTGTACGAGTGCGTCAAATTTGTCACTTCTATTAAGATAAAAGTTTTTTTTGTTTCACTTTCTCTTTTGCTATAAAAGCTCGAAACTTTTGTCTTACAAAATTTTTTGTAGCCATTTTTATGACTTTTCTGAGACGATTTATAATCGTTATATAAGTTATTATGGTTGTATTTTTGTTAAGTGGGGTTTGACCATCCATGATAATTGAAAAAAGATTCTTAGAAATTGGGATAAATGATATTTTTAAAAAATAATTTTTTTGGGGGTTTCAAGTAAGTCATGGAATTTCACTTTTTTTTTAATTCGACTCACATAAATCTTTCATCCGTTTTCACAGTACTCAGCGTTCAATGGACAAAGGTAATAAGTTCTAATCTTGATAAAATATTTAACGTTCATTGAGCGAAGGAAATCTGTTCTAATCTAGATAAAGTATTTAATGTTGATTGAACGAAGGAAATAAGTTCTAATCTAGATAAAGTATTCAACGTTCATTGAACGAAGGAAATAAGTTCTAATCTAGATAAAGTATTTAATGTTCATTGAACGAAGGAAATAAGTTCTAATCTAGAAAAAGTATTCATCGTTCATTGAACGGAGGAAATAAGTTCTAATCTAGAAAAAGTATTAATCGTACATTGAACGAAGGAAATAAGTTCTAATCTAGATAAAGTATTCAACGTTCATTGAACGAAGGAAATAAGTTCTAATCTAGAAAAAGTATTCAACGTTCATTGAACGAAGGAAATAAGTTCTAATCTAGAAAAAGTATTTAACGTTCATTGAACCAAGGAAATAAGTTCTAATCTAGATAAAGTATTCAACGTTCATTGAACGAAGGAAATAAGTTCTAATCTAGAAAAAGTATTCATCGTTCATTGAACGGAGGAAATAAGTTCTAATCTAGAAAAAGTATTAATCGTACATTGAACGAAGGAAATAAGTTCTAATCTAGAAAAAGTATTCATCGTTCATTGAACGAAGCAAATAAGTTCTAATCTAGAAAAAGTATTAATCGTACATTGAACGAAGAAAATAAGTTCTAATCTAGATAAAGTATTTAACGTTCATTGAACGAAGGAAATTAATTCTAATCTAAAATTTTTATCCCGATGAAATCGTGTCCATGCCTTTGTACAACTCTTTAAATTTTTATTAAGATTTTACAAAAACTAATCCACAATTTTGTGGTTTCCTTAAATTCATTCTTTACAACCCAACAGGGAGTAGATATAAGCATTCATGTTCATCTGCAAAACATTTTCAATTCATAAAATTTTAATCAGCTTTCCTAATAAACAATTTTGATGATATAAGTAAAAGATCTCTAACCTGCGAGCTCTGCTACAATTTCTCAATGAAATTGCTCAATTCATTCCCATATGTCTCATAAATTCTTGCATAAAATAGCAACATAATATGGGAATAAATTTAAATTTTAAAGTTGGCTATAATTAATCGAAATCTGCATTCAAAAATTACTTGGCAATCTTGTGAAGATGTAGCCAAATGCATCAAATTATAATTACAGCACAAAGAATCTTCAGCATCGAAAAAAATCGATAAAAGTAATGCTAATATTTACTTCATTATTCAAAGACAACCGTAAAATAAACACACAATTTGCTGCTATATTTCTCTCTTTGGTCGTATTTCCTCTCTGGTCTAGTACATACTCATTAATTTTTCATGATCCTTAGACCTTCTTGCTTGTCATTTACTTGAAGCTTTTCCTGACGTGGTGTTTTCATTTTGAATAAGATATAAGAAGAATTTTATAGGATTCTTGAAAGATTGGTAAACAAATGCAAAGAGGCATCCGTAATAGACGATTCAGTGAGAATCCAACCTTAAACTGGAATTTTAAATTTTTCTTATATTTTATAATTTATTGCAGTAAAATTTTCAAATCGTTATTTTTGTATTAATAATTAATCACATTGAGTTACAGTTTTTATCACACCCTTAATACCAATAAACATTTTAATCAACCTTTTGAGTGCTTAATTAACCTCTTACAGTCATAAAAGTCAACACAGTGTCAAATGAATTCTTAAGTTTTAAAAATAGGAAAATATACTGTCTACTTTCTCTCATTGGCTAGCTGGTAGATGCCAATGCTATCGGCATCATAAAATAAAAAGACTCATTCATGACGTAATGTTTGGTCTTTGACGTCATTGCTGATGTCATGCTTGTATGCTTTTTGATAGACTTTTATTGTATAAGCGATGCTGGAAATTTTAAACAAATTTCGAAGTTTTTTTGGTGTATTTTTAAAGAGAATAGGTTTATCGTTTGATATGCAATTTCTGAATCCAAAACTATTTGTAGAACTTTTCTTAATAAACCTTAAAATTAATCAAATAAGTAAGTTCAAACAAAAACCATTAAAATTCATCCACTAAAGCAATCACGAAAACATGGAACTTTATAATAATTACCAATCAAAAATTTTCGACATAATTTTTTTTCCTGTAGGAATTAAGGTTTATAGCATTTGTTGTTTATTCATTGGGTAATGATGAAACTTTACTGTTTTTGTTTGTTCGAAAAGGAGAAAGAAAAAAGTTTGGAGGTTGTAAATGACACGTGTTGTGTAAGGTTTGCTTTTGTTGCTGTGCATGCAATCGTGGTTTTTTTTACCTTTGTGTGCAAGTGTTATTGAGGAAAATTCACGAAAATTTGTTGACTATAGTATTGACCGTTGCGGCTGTAAACATTTATTGATTAATATTGAAAAAATTAATATTTTCAAAAATAATTCTTACCAACTTAAACTTAGTTTTTAGAAACACATTTTAAAATAAAAGAATAAATTTGAGTAAACTTCCTTAATAAAAGCTACCAAAATTATCTGACAATCACTGACACTTTTACTAACTCAACGATCTGCAATAAAAAGCGTTGAAATGAGACATTTTCACACAACAGGGTGCCATCACATGCCTTTACACGTATACAAAAAAACTACCATTGATGTATAATTTAATGATAATAGCACGGAATGAGTTGAATAAAAAAAAGCAGAAACGAGTTTTTCAAGCACAACATATAAAGGAAAAATTCAATTCGATCCAATTGCGTGATATTATCTTTATTTCATTTCCTTTCAAACGCAAAACATTTTCTTCATTTTTATTCCACTTCCCCTCTTTTCACGTCCTCTTTTTAATTAAATTCAGGGTCGTTATTCTTACACTTGTGGTTTTCCTATATATTTGTACATATCAACACTATTACTTTATCATATTATTTATTTTATGTACATATAATTTCATATAGACTTTCGACATTACGATGATAATATTGATAGTAATGAACAAAAAATTCATATATTTACTCAACATTTCGTCACGCAAAAAGCATATGTGTGGGGTAGCTTCATACTTGAATGGTTGTCTCTGTGCTTTCTCATGACCTATTATTTCCTTATATTTTTTTATTTTATGAAAATGTCTGTTATGAACTTAGTTCTATTTTTACAGCACGTATAAATACATTGTTTGGAGGAGTTTATGATAATTATGTGTCTAGCGGTTTATAGCGGAAATTTCAAAAATGGGTTTTTTGCGTTTTTTGTAATAAAAGAGTTGTAATTGAGGTTAATAATACAGAGCTTTTTAGTTTTGATAGTTGCTGGCACGTAGCCAGTGGGAATTTATTAATTTATTCTCTACTTAACAGCAAGGACGTAGCAAAGGGGTTCATTAGGGTTTGGTCCTACTCAAATTTAAAACTTTACGTTATGAATTATTTCTCAAAGCTCTAATTTTTAGCTAAATCATTCACGTACCACCAGATCTGATGAACAGTACAAATTTAAGAGTTTAGTTTAGTTCCAATTCGACACGATTCTATTAAGAATATCTAATAATTTATTAAAATATTTTTGAAATCAACAACTTGTTCTCGAATGGTACAATTTGGTTAATCGATCAGAAATCTGACACCAAAACCCGTGTGGCTCTGGCATGGTGCTGGATTTAAATCGAAGCCAGCACCATTCTAGCATCATGCCGGATTTCTAATCGATTAACCGACTTTATTATTTTATTATTTTATTACTTGTGCTATTCGGGGTTCAATAAATTCAATTTATAAGGATAACTTGATTTAATCTTAAATACGTCAAAACTCAGGAAATATCCTAAACATTTACCATAATCCCTTCGTACATTTCAAAGAAGTGGTCGGAAATAACTTTTTTTATACCGGAAGACAAAAAGTTTTCTTTTCTAACACATACTTATGCATACACGAAAAGTTCTAAAGAACAGGAAAAGGCAACAAAGTTAAAAAAATTTGCTTTACAGAAAAGTTTGTTAAACTCAATAAAGCATCCGAAAAAAGAAAACAAAAAGCGATGAAAATAAATGTGACAGAAAAAGTATAAAATTACTTGACAAATGTAATGATACTTAACTAAAGTAATTTTATACTTAGCTGTAGAAAATGAATGAATCGTCGTCGAAATTAATGAGATGATTATTCTATTGATTACTTCACATTATCATTGCTTTTATTGTCTTAAATTCATCTCCAAATGGTTTTTGTATTCATGCGGATTAAATGAAGAAACAAATGTTGTCTTATTTATCAGCGATGTATCTAAGCGCTGAAGCTTTTGTTGCTTTGTAGAAATCTATATAAATTTTAGACGGCTTTAGCTTTCTACAGTCTCTTTTATTTCATTTTGTCAATCAAGTGCCAACTTGAGTTTTTAACTTAGAGCTTGTCGTGCTTAATTGAGAGGAAACAATTAACCTCCTGGCAACTAAATTGTGTCTTTGTTCCGTAAAAAACTTTTATTTACTTCCAAAACTTCTCCTTCTTTTTTATTTTAAAAATTCAAGGACATTTGTACTTTTTGATTTTTATTGATAAATATTTTTAACCTCAATTATTTATGCATTAGCTTTTCTTTTTATTGAATAAGAAACTTTATTTTATTTCAGTCACAGAGCCGCTGAGAAATGGAATTGAAGTTAATTCAATGATTTTATTTTATATTTTCAGTTTGAATAATTTATTAATTTTTTTGGGTCTTTCTCGATTAGAAGAGCATCTAGCGGATTTGTACATGTATTTTTTGTCAAGAACCATACTTAAGCATTTTGTAAAAACATATTTTTCTGAGGCCCATCAAACCCCTCCTGTTCCAATGCTCTTAATTCTGGCTTTAAGACCTTTTTTTAAATTCAAAATAAGCAATTCCAAGAGAATATTGAAATACTTTAACAAAATTAAATAAATATTTCTCGAAATCTTCTTTCATTTTGATTACTTTAGGAATCTATCTTTCTATTGAATTGAAATTTTGAAGCTTGAATAAATTTTCTAGGGATTTTTTTAAAACGTAAATTGAATAAAAGCACAAAATAAATGTCTACAGTGATGATTCTGTAGTATATTTGTGATATTACTGTAATATAAAAGACTTGCGGCTCAATGGAATTGAAGCCTTTGAGGTGGTAAAGTCGCTTAATATATCATATTATTTAAATTGAATCTCTATGGCTACCAAAGTCAATTTTTACTAGCTTCCGCGTGGAACACGGAAGGTGTTTCTTTATGTCGATCTATTTATATATTTTAAAGTAACTCTAAGGATTGAATTTTAATATTAAAATGCAAGTGATTTGCAGCTATAGCAAGCATTCATTTGGGAATCATAAGATATGAAAATTAAAAATTCACATCATTAATTATTTCTATACAAAATGTAATGACAAAGAAAAGCTGAGAAACTTGGGAATAATTTCCATCTGATATCGCAATATAGATTGCAAATGTAGCAGAAAAATCGAGCTTACATTCTTTTTTTTCCATGTCATATATTCATTATTAATGCATCATTAATAAAAGCACCGAAATATTTTTCATATTCCTACACACACTGTACGTGTATATTTTTGTATCATAATTTCAGAAGAGCATGTAGCCTCGAAATATATTTCAGGATAAAAATAATTTATAAATAAATGATGTTATGAATAGAACTCATCTGTTCATGGAAAATCAACTCAAGCATAGGTCATGAAAATATTTCAGCATGCCAAACATGAAGCGAAAATTTTGATCTAAAAGTACATTAAGATTTAATATTCCTTAAGGCAAACCTTTTGGGAAGTTGAGATTTGTTCCTTTAATTGGTTTGAAACTTTGCGAATTTCTGTTCATCTTGAAAATAAAATCAATATTTATGTGCAACGCAATTTATTATTTAATAAATCAAGCAAACCTTATAAGTCAATATAAAATGTTTGTAGATACATATTATGAATAAGCGTGTTTAATGAATTTGCAAAAAAAAAAGTTTAACCTTTAACAGGATTCTCATTCAACTCTACAGTGGAAAATCGATAGACTTTGCTGTAAGGAGTCGTTCACTTATTACGTAACCTATTTAAAAAATTCTATCAAAAAATTTCCTTTGTTTAAACTGTCACAAAATCTTCAATCGTAATTACGTTACGTAACAAGTAAACGGCCCCTAAAAACTATTCTCAAATGTCTTTCCTATAATTACAAAGTAGAGCTATTACTGCTATATAATTAAAATAGAATGAAAATCAATTAAGCGACAAATTACAGTAGGTAGAAATAATTAATAGTCTTTATAATCAGTCCCAATTAACCTACAGTATAATATTGGAATGTATTGTTGCTATTGAATTTTTATCATGATTTGTTTATTTTTCTTTTCCACAACAAATAATGCTTTAAATGGAAAAATTAATGAGAAATTGTAAACGTATAGTAGAATTGATGTTTTTCAAGAATTTCCACTAGCAATTTGTAAGTTATCAAATATTTATTGGGAAAATAACATTTTAAGTTATTTCTTAATGTGCTTTGACTTAAAACATTTTCCTATTCTGCAGCTCGGGTTATTAAGGAACTTAAAAAATTATAAAAAAATCATGTTCAATACTTACTTTATAAATCTTTAATCTTCACACTTTAACTTTAATTTTTCCAAAGAAAAGCTTTCAACAATTGTTTATTCAACACGTTAGCGAAATGCACTCAACGGTGCTTTCATTTGAGTCTAATCAATATTGATTTTCTTCATGCAAACATGCGGCTGTTCACGTAAATAGAATTGTACATTTGAATAATCGATATTTTTTATGTATTCAAGTCTTTCCATTCCTTAAATGTATTTGTGATTTACTTTTTTTTGGAATTTACAAAACATTTTCTTTTGCTTAAAAGGTTCGATGGGAAGTTAAAACTTTTGTTTACCTCGGCCTTCTTTATATCTGTTTTAGTTCAATAACAGTTTAATATTAATCACTATACTGGGATATATTCGGAAGCGAAAATATTTGAATAATATAGTATCGACATAAAAAGTTCTAAGCTTTACTTCCTCTAATACGTCAATTGCGTGCACGAATCCATTGTTTTATAATGATACCTTTCTGATATTTTTATCTAGGTCGATTTGACATTAAATTTAGTTTTAGGAAGAGGAATAAGGTTTATATAAGGTATGAATATTGAATAAATTTTGTGCTGTTTCAACAAAAAAATGTTTTATATAAATTGAAAAATTTTGAAATTTTTGCAAATCATATTTAAAAATACAATTCGACTTATTTGGATTGAGCTTTATTGCAATGTCGTGAGCATTGTTGCGAATCTTTGTCAAATTGACAACACTCTGTTAAATGATTGAGGATCAGTCTTTGGAAATCAAACCCATGTCCTCTGTCTGATATCTCTGTCTGTTGCTTAACAATCGCACCACAGAGGCATAACCCCACACTGACAGATAAGCCTACACCACAAAATAAAGTTATTTTTATGCCTTACTCCTACACTCATAAAAAAAAATTAACATTTTTCATTGTTAAAATTATTTTTACAATCAATTAACGATAAGATTGTAACGTAACGATGGTGATTGTTAATTTTACAATGGTCATCGTTAATATTAAATTTTAAATAATTTAACTTTACTTAAGTTTTGAATAATCTTAATTGAATAAAAATTCAGTATGAAAAGTGAGTTTTATTCCTGTGTACTTAAGAACTATAAAAATTTATAAAAAATTGATTTTTTATTAAAAAATGTTGTATTTGAAATAATTTTCGTTAATTAATTTATTTTTCAATACTTTCTATTGATGTTTGACAAAAAGTATAATTAAAATCTTTTTCATTTTCACTATTTATAAAATTTACCTTTTTATTTAAATAATTATTTTGTCACTTCCAAATCAGATAAAAAATTAAGAAATATGATTACGATTAAACAGACGACATTGGAAGTTAAGCAACAAAATTTTATCTTCTTTTTGGATGGGTGACCATTTTTTTCTTCGAAATTTTTTTTTAACAATATGATTGTTAAATTTTACAATTTCATTGTTGACAATTTTTTTTACAATAGTCATTGTTAAAATTAACAATTTCATGGTCAACGCTATTTTAATCATGACATTGTTAAAATTTTCATACAAAGTAACAATGCATTGTTAATTTTTTTTTATCAGTGTAGTATCAGACATTATTCAATGTGATTTCAGATTCATGAAGGCGATCTAAATAAAGCATGAACTTGGACTTCAGTACTCCTCTGCTATAAATGCAAATAAAATTAATTTTGGAACTGCAAACAAAGCATCCAAAAACAAAAACGTTTAGCCACACCATTTCCTGTTCCCCACCCAGCAAGTCTATTTTGCTTTCAAAATATTTATTTATATAAATGAGGATATTTATCTCTATTGTGTCGAATAAACGAGGTATAAATTTATCTAATGCTCAACTTTACTTTCATAACAATGAAATAAACGTGCAACATGTTTTGTGATGAAAACAAAAGAGTGAGAGGAACTACGAAAGAATAGAAAATAGACAAAAGCAAATTTTTTTGAGTTTATTCAACATAATTAAAAGTCAACAGAGATCCAAGTTTATTTCTATTTTATTGTTGAGCTTTGTTTTGCTTGAATTGAATAAGGAATGATCTTGGGAATGAGAAGCTTTCTTAAAATATTTGAGCTTTAAATTTATATTTAGAAGAAATGGAAATCTACTCAACTGAAAGGTACGGCTGTGTTATATCTGGATAAGTAGGAAAAAGAAAAGGTTTTACTTCCTCATTCAATCACTTCTTAAGTCCCTTAAGTGATTCTACAAAGTTGTCAAAAACTTTTTTATTCTTGTCTTCCTTTTTCATCATTCATAGATTTTATTTTTATTTTCAGAGCACTTCATACATAAAATTATTTTTTTAAAAAACATAAAAATTACTTTTTATTAAAAATAACATCTTGCTTCCATTAAACCAAAATAAAAAGATAGCAAACCATAAAAGTTAATCAAAACATTATTAACATTCTTAAAAAAGAAAACTTAATTTAAAATCAGAAGAAATAAATTCAATTGTATAAATTCAGAGTCTAAAGCTGCGATTTTTTTAAATCTCTTGAAAATCAATTAAAATTGTTCTTAAAATCATCGAAATAACTTATTAGGATTTTTTGAAATAACAACTTTAAGTTCATCTTATGAAGTTATTTCAATTCCTACGTATGCTCAACAACTTAAAAGAAATATTTCTAAACTCAATTCCAAAATCTCAACATCCATTCAACGTCAATTCGAGTGATTGAATCAAATCCATTCTTTTGTTGAGATTTTGACAATATAAAATCCACATGTTCAAGTTTATAGACATGAAATGTACACTTGATGTCGAATATTCATCCATATAATACCGTCTATATGCCTTTGTGATTTTCGAATTGAATTTTGTGTTGAATTTTTAATAAAATTTTATGAATGGGATTTTTGATAAATTACCTATTGCAACTTGTTTGATTTGCACTAAATACACAATCATTTTAAATATTGTTACTCTAATTAATATTAAAATTGAATCGTTGAACAAATTAATTAATAATTTATTGAACAAAATATTCTTTGTCGCCACAAATCAATAATATTGAGCCAGACATATTAAATATTAGTGAATTAAATTAAAATTTGAGAGGTTTTAATACATTAAGCTGATTTATTGATAGGATTGATTTATTCTTTTGTGGTGTCAAAACGTTATTATTTTCCAAGGCGTGGAAACTCAGGATTAATCCTGAAAAATCCCATCTGAAGTTATTCCTTAAATACATCAAGGATTTAAAAGGGATTTCACATTTCCACGCCTTGTTATTTTCCGATACATTGAGTTGTAATATATGTTAAAGCCATATCCGTACTTGAAACGAGACAGTAAGATTTGATAAAAAAAAATGTTAAATATTCAGGACAATAAAGATTTGGCAAAACCTAATAACCCCAGTTTTGTAAATTTAATATTGTTATGAAGAAAAGATGGAGTGCACATGAAGAAGACAGAAAACTTATAACTTAATCAATGCCTTCTTTTGTCTGCTAAAGGACATCTCAAAACAAAACCTTAAAGCTTTTGCACATTGAATTCTTTAAAAATATATTAAGTCGCTAGATTTTCTTGTCTTGAGATTCAAAACACAATAAAAAATCATACTTCAAAGAAATTATGAGAATAAAAAAAATAAATTACTCATAAATTATTCAAAGACATGTTCAAATGGAATTTAAATTCCAATTTCGAATTGAATGTCTTTTGAAGCGCTTTTAACAAAGTTTAATTTAAAATAAAGTGAAATTAAGCTTTAAAGATTTGTCATTTTAGAAATTTTAAATAAGGAAATCCGAAGAGCTTTTTTAACGATCCAAGAGTGTACATTTACTTAAAACGACCTAGACACAAAGAAATCACGCTTCAGTTCTCCTTACTTATGCCTTTGCGTCTCATTATTTGAATTTTTATTTTTTGCTTTCTTATATTGTTATTCAGTTGGGGGTCCTTCTTAAATGACGTCCCATAATACCGTTTATTTTTCAAAAACAAAAAATTCCAATAAATTTAATTCTACTAAAGCTTTATCTTTACCTCTTCATTGAGACGTCATTTATGAATGACCCCTTGATGTGAAAAAATAAAATTTCAATGAATGCGAGCAGATTTATCTTTTCATTCTTGTTGCTTCTTCTTTGATGAAAATGTTCTATTTATATCGAATGCAAGATAAGAACATTTCAATTTCCAAACAGTTTTAAAAATAAATGAATGTGCACAATTTTTTTTAAAACTTTTACACACAAATTGATACTAGGTCTATTGCAGGGTACATCAGGTCTTATGACGTACTTATGTCTTTACAATGTGCAGAGCTTGCAAGTGGTTCGGATTCCACTATAAATTGTAGTTCTAAAGGGTGTGGTACAATAGATTCTTTATCAATTGAATCGCAGTGTGTCCAGCTCAAAGGCTGGGTCCTTCAAACATTATAATTATATGGTGAGGACAACAAACGACTTGACTAGCCCGGTTTAAACAAGGTCAAATCATTAAAAAAACTCATTATGTCCGTTTGGATTGAGTTTCGGCTCTGCTTTTGAATTAAATTTTTCGAAAGTTTTAACTTGAAATAGTCCGGATCAATTATTGACTTTTTCCTTTTATAACGCATTAAAACTCATTAATTAATTGCAAACATAACCTGAAATTACCAACCATGAGTAGATAACCTCATTAAAACTGAAAATATCCAATTAGCACGATCATTGACATTTCAGCACAGAATGAACTCTCGCTCTATATGCACGTATAAAATAAATTTTATTCTTACTAAGCATTTCATCTTTCTCGATTCGCAAACGGAATTTCACCGCAAAGCAAATAATGATGGGAAAAGTACAATATTGTGTGATGATATTCCATGCTCTGCATACCTATCCTAAATAATGAATGATGTCATTGATATTTTCTATCAAAAGTAAAAATAAGTTCAATTTGAGTTTGTTAAACTCATCAATTTAAATTTCCAAAATCAAATTTTGCGTCGAATTGTGATGAAATAAAAGTATCAATGTTCAAGGATTTTCAGTAAAATTGTAAATGATTTATTGAATTTTTATCCTCATATGTTAGGTTTATGGATGTGATGAATTGATTGTGGGGTATAAAATATTGCAAGTTTCATTCGCGATGAATCAATTAGAATCTCGACAACAGCAAGGAGTTCTAAAATACCTTAAAAAATTCATGCATCGTGATGAGCTATAACATTATTTCTATTTTGTTCCTCCACGACTTTTATATTTAATGTAAAAGGCTGCTTATGAAATTTTATGAACCTGAAAGTTTCACATTTTTATAAGAAAATCCTTTTATTGTAAAATACATTTATGGAAGTTCTTAACAATTTTTTTCATGTGTCTCACCATGAAGTTTATTCAAGCTACATATAAAGTTGGAAAATAAATTGATGGAATCATAAAGGAGTAATAAAAGTCATTTAATTTGAATTTATAGAGAATATGTTTCTTGGTTTATTATTGTAAATTCATTCTTTTGAGCTTACTCGGAAATGACTTTTTATTGCATATTTTATAAGCTAGTAAATTTGTTATTTTTCTCGGATGCAATGCTTGAAAATCTATTTAGATGTGAATATCAAGAAAATTTTCGAAACAGCATTTCAATAAAAAATCAAAAAGTTTTACGATTTCATCCCAAATTTTTTTTTTAAAAAAAAATTATAAATCATGAAAAAAAATCATAAAAATACCAAAAATTTTAAGATTATCAATTTATAGATCGGACAGCCATAAAACTTGAGATAATTTTATTTTTAATTTCTCTTCAATTTAAAATTATCATGATCAGATTCATATTTAAACTTGTAAGCCATTTTTTAAGCTTCCGTCAGTCTCTCAGCATCGGTTTAGTTCTGTTTCTTCCTTTTTGAAAGAAATAAGACATGAAGAAGAACGTTGGATGCAATAAAAATGAAGACTTTTTCTGTTGTTGAAAGAATCCCCTTTCTTGAAAAAGTATTAATGCTGCAAAAACAACATTAATGTGCTTCTGCTATTGCAAAATAAAGCGCATTTAGTTTTTGAGCTCAAAAACGGTGTGTCAAAACAATAATTCAATAACAAGAGTAAGAGAGTAAGCTGAAGCTGCATGGCAGCTAAAAAAAACCGAACTTTTTGCAAATAAAAAAAGGGAATTCTTAAAAATTGTTTCTGTTTAGGAGCCGTTCACTTATTACGTTACGCAAAAAAACGTCTTTTTTCACCCCCCTCCCCCCTTGTTACAATATGTTACAACTCACACCACCCCCCCTCCCCCTCCCCCTGAACGTTCATAATTTATTTTATCATTTAAAAGGTGGAAAATTTAAAAAAAGACAGACGACAGTTAGAACGCTACATATTTCTTGACACCCCCCCCCCCCCCCCCTATGTTACATTTTGTTACAATTTTTAAAACCTCCCCTCCCCCCTAAAATGCGAACGTAATAAGTGAACGGCCCCTTAAATCTACGTTTTTTTAAGTGACACAAAGCACACTAGAAAAGTTAGGTGCTTCATAAATGTAAATTTCTTAATGTTGGACAAAATGCAGAAGTAACAAGCAGCCCATCATTAAATTTCACTTAAATAGTATGAAAAGCATTCGTCTTATCTCGATGTCTTATTTCATAAGGAAAAATGAATGGAACATTTTTGGAGGACTTTGAAAGTAAGCAATAAGGACAGTAAATGTTATCAATCTTGACTTATTTGGGACAGAAATTCTTCATCCTATATCTTTACGAATTTGAATTTTTGAGGACTTTATTAAGAAAATGTTGAGTAATTTAATGGGAAAAAAGTTAACCATCCTCAAATCATTTCAAAAAAGTTTGTATATTTCGTTATTTGATATAAATTATAGTCATAATCCTTGAATACAATATTTTTGTTCAGTCATGCATGCTATATTAAAGCAGAATTCGAATTATATTTGAATACAAAAATCGATATTGTTCAATTGAACATTTATGATTGTATATAAAGTCTCGTTAGCTTTAAATGGACTTTAACTGCTTCCTTACAATCAATAGACTACATGTCTACATCATGTCCATTTTCAATATATCATGTATCATGTAATTACGCGGTAAAAATAAATCCAATATTCTACCTTTTATTCTCAGACACCGTCCATAAATGTTTCGCTTATTCTCCTCCAATTCCTTTAATAGCCACTGACACCTACTGTTGGATATAAAATTGAATGATATATTGATGTGTTCAACATGGAACGATATGTGTATTTTGCCTTGTCTATTGATACATCTATCAATCCCCAATAGCATTTATAACATTCTTAAAAGCAATAAAGAAGTTTCGCTTCGTTAATAATGAGATGAGATGTTACAGGCATTGAAAAAAGAGAAAGATGTGGATGTAAACAAACTCGAATGAAAAGAAAGGAAAGAAAAGTTCATTAAAAATCAATAAAGAACAAGCTGTAAGGAAGAAAAGGTAGAGAATAAAAGGAAGAAAATGAAAAAGTCTCGACAGACACCGGAAGTCTTTAACGCATTTTTATGATAATTTAATCAAGGAATTTTCGAGAGCGTGGTAAACCTTAGGTTAAACTTTTTGATGTGATAGTTAAATTAAATTTGGACAGCTTTTTACAGCTTAATTTTTTTTAAGTCGACAAAACTGGAATTCTTACTTAGAACATTCAGTGAGAAAATTCAACTGAATTCCAAATTTATCAGAAATTTTTCATTTCCTTTGTCATCTTATTTATTGATTTATCTGATTTATCAATAAAATCAATTCGGAATTTTGAATATAATTTTTTTTCAATTTTTACATCGAAATATAGAATTGATTCTTTTTAAGCTTTCCAAGTTTAAATAGTTTTCATGATATGAGAAAAAAATTAAAGAAGTCCTCGTGTTATTAATCGAGAGACTTAAACGCATTTTTGACGCAGCGATAGGGTGACCATCTGCGTAGTTTTACAACGGACAGTCCTGTATTTCAAAACCCTGTCCTGTATAAATTTGAAAACTTTGTTCCAGGTCCTGTATTTTTTTCACGAAAATTTCCGTTAATTTTCGAATTTTACTCTATGTCCTGTATTTTTCGAAAAAATTTACCAAAAGTCCTATATTTTCTTGAAAATTAGATGGTAACCCTACGCAGCGATCAGTATTTGACAAGCATCAAAAATTGAATCGATTAAGAATAAATTTGAATTTCTGAACATACCCAAAACAATTTTTAAAGCAGTAGAAAAAAAATTCAAATTTTTAAACATGCTCATCACATGGTTTTGTTTATGAAATAAAAAATCATTAATTATAGCATAAATACATGATTTGAAGACTTTTAACCACTCGGTGGGTTGATAAATCGATAGTAAAGGAGCTAATAAAACAAATCCGAGCTTTCTACGATGTAACCAGACAAAAGTTTTCCTTCGCCCGAGCAGCCCAACAGCCGAACAAAGTGTAAAAACTTATCACAAAGTTTTGTCCTATTAAAAATATTTCGATAATTGTTGAGCCACTTTCCTAAAACCAATAATTATCGATATAAATTTATTATTAACAGAAAAGTTTTGTATGAAACACGATTAATTAATTATTTCTTATTATTAGAAAACAAAAAGGCGTATAATGTTGAATTAATAATGTTTTTGGTTGAGTTTAAGAAATTAGAACACTAATTTGTAAAAATAATTGTTTTAATTCTGATTATTAAGGCATTAATTAGAAAAACGTTTTGTTAAATATTAAAATGACAACAGATTAGGAATTAATATACATAAATGCATACTGATTAAAGTAATAAGATAATCCTGTAGATCAGAGGTTCTCAAACTTTTGCGACACATTTAATTTTTTTTTTCAAGCGTAAATTAAGTATGTCACTATATGTTTTGCTATGTTTTAAAAAAATCAGATGTGTCTCGAGGCTTAGTTTATGAAGCACTGCTATAAAACAACTCTTAATCTTGTGCTCAGTAACTAATGCAATTATAAGCTTACAAAACATATCGTGCAAGCTATCAATGACAAGCAAAAATCTATTGAATGTGGAGAAAGGATCGTTAACGTCCACAATACTAAGTGTAAACATGAAATGAGAAAAAGCACAAGACATGAAAATCAGCACATTTCTTCCCCTAGGTCAAGATCCTTTTAGCCTACAATTCTTGAGAATCATGAAAACTTTTTATGTGTGAGTTTTGTGTTACGACACGGAAATTTGCGATACACATTTTTTTTTTGTTATAAATGGATTTAGACAAAGAAGAAAAAAACGTAAATGGAATGACAGTAGAGAAGTTTTCGGGCGTAATTTTATTTATTCATAAAGTTTCATGTGCAAAAATTTTTATTTCAGAGCTTTAAAAGTGAAAATTAATGGAATCTTCAGGTGTATATCCAACTTCTGTTGGTACTTTCAGTTTATAGTATTTTTTAAAGACTTCATACTTTAGCCACACATATCTCATTTTACATGAAAATAATACTTCAATCTATTTTATCTTTTTGTGCCTCTACACCAGAAATTTGATATCTTTCTTAAAACATGTGCTATTGTTGCAGACTCTTTTATCAATTTTGTTCTAGTTTGTTATTTTATTACTTGCCTGCTGGGGAGCACACAAACATACCAAATAACATAGACAGCATGAAAAATTTATAGGGCATAATTAATAGAGTTTAGGCAATACAAATGAAACCTCTGGAATTTAATTAAATGCTGTGCAAAATAATAATCGATAAAATTTTGCTGTTGACTTTAGTAGGAATGTAGGACAATGTGCAATTGAGGAGAAGTTTTATTTTATTTGATTTGTTGAGAAAAATTGCCAATTGATTTATTTAGATACAATATTGTTTATGGAGTTTTATAAGTCTTAATATTGTTTTCAATTTCTAAGCATAGATTTTTAATTACGTACCGCAAAAAACTAATTTTTGACCCCCCTCCCCCGATTGTCACAAAATCTCAGACCTCTCTCCCCCTAAAACCATCACACAATAAGTGAACCTATATCAATATCTTTCCTTTTTTCTATTCACGAGACTGACTTTGATTAGTACTAGCCTCTTTTTTGAGGGGTGAGGGGGCAAGGATTCTAAGACACTTCAAAAAAATTGAAATTCGTTTACATAGAACTTTTGTGATAGAGGGAGAGAGTAGGTCTAAAAGTCATGTTTTTGACGGACTTCATAAGTGAACAGCTCTTAGGGGCCGTTTACTTATTACGTTACGCTTTGAGGGGGAGGGTGGGTCTAAGATTTTGTTACGGTTCAAAGAAAAGAATTTTTTTTGTACAAATTTTATTACAAGGGGTAAGGGGGGGGGGGTTTAAAAAGTCGTTTTTTCGCGTTACGTAATAAGTGAACGGCCCCTTATCTGCATTGACATTTTAAAATCTGTTTGATGTTTTCTTAGCATCATGAATGAAATTCTTAAAAACCTTCTTTGGTATTGTATACGTAATCTAACAGTTTACTTATCATTAGTTTAAGTCCTCAAGCAAGCAACAGATTCAAAAACTTGGCAAAAGCAGCATGAATATTAAAATAAAGCATAGAATGGAAAAATAAATAAATTGTAATTAATTTTTAATTACTTTGACTTATTAAAATAATTTTAATAGACATTTTTAATTATAAATGTTTCGTATTCATGTGCAATACATGACATAATTTTCATTGAACATTTCCTCAGTTTTCATTGATCAAATACAAAAGCTTGATAAACTTAAAAGCAGAAACATTTTAATTGAAAATTTTAAAAAGCTCAACATTAAGTCATGATTTAATTTTACTTTTTATAATAAAATAAATTCAGTTTACTCAGTATATTCAACAATTTCTCATTTCATTCAAACTAAGTACTATAAAATTTCTATGTAATTAGTTTCAACTTTGTTTTTCATCAGCAATTCATTCCCTAAAAAATCTTTCCTGTAAAAACATTTTCATAAAAAAGCGTATCCAAGATTCTTCTGTTCATTAATTTTCTCATCTATAAATAATTTTAAAACCATGATGTAGCGGTCTATGTGTTGCAATGAGTTGCAACTTAATTTTTTTGAATCGATCATGAAATGTAATTACTTTTGCATCAGTGCATTTGACTAAATGTGGTAAATTTTATGCATACTGTATGTTGAGGGTTATGTGTGCTTTTTAAATTCTATGTCTGACAATTTATAATTAATAAAGATGAAGATAATGAAGGACTGGATAGAAAGTGTGGTAATTCAAGTTTTGATGTGTTAAAATCAAAATTATTGAGGTAATTTGTGTGGGTTTAGTAAGTAGTGGAGAATTTAAGAGGTGCATTAAATATTTAATATATTAAAAGCAAATCTTTGGGAGACTAAAAGTTGATATATTCCAAAAGGATGTAAGCTCATAATCTGTAGTTCTTTAGAGGATAATAAAGCAAATTACATACAAAAAGTCCTTTAATTTTTAATGAGCCAACAATCTCTTCAACATTATCATTTCATTATCTGTTCCGGGAAGATCCTGATTTATATTCATAGAATTTGCATAATGCATCACGAATATGACAATGAATATTCTTTTGAGTTTGAGTCTTTTGAAAGCATTGGGAGGAGGATTTAAATATTTAAGGAATGATCTGATGAACTTATTTTTTGTAGTATCTGTAAAATTATTATTTTTTGATTTTCAATAAATTTTAGCGAACCTTAGAAATATAAAGATTTTTTATTCTAAAACATCATGCATCAATTAAATTTCAAATTCCTTAATATGCTTATGGAAAACCTTCACACAACAAAGTGCCAAAAAGAAACAAAAAAATCTTCTTCATTTGAATATTTTAAACAAAAATAAGAATCTCAGGAAAAACAAACAGTGTCGAGCGAATGAAAGTGTCTGTAAAAATGACAACGGTTCCTGTGCTTTCACTGTCATGTCATAGTGTGATTGCGGCTCTAAAAATATTTAAAATAAGAAGTGCAATTAACTTAAACAAAAATGTTGATGCAAAGTAATGAAATTTCATTTTTATGGGGTGAGGATGAGATTGCTTTAATGTTCTACTTCGATGGCTGGGTATGATGACTTTTTGAAGTTGGGAATCTTTCTATGAAAAAGAAATTTAACCGTATTTATTCATAATTTATAAATCTGAAGATATTAATTTAATTCTGAAGCATCAAAAATTAATTAAAGTTTTATCAGTAGCGAAACTAAAACTTGGTTTGGAGGAGAGATTAATTCTTTAAAACATTTAATTTAAAACTTTTTTGCATGATTTTCAACGTCACTTGGTTTTGTACAAGTAAATTTCATTGCAACTTACGCTTCACATTTTGACATCAATCAAAAGAGAGTTTCATGTTGGTTAAATATGACAAAGTACATTAAAAAAGATTTTGCAGTATATATCACAAATATAAAACTACTATAAAATGGAGATAATTTTTTTAAAAAATAGAGATGAACGAGAATAATAAAACCACTGAGTGTGTGTTTTTAAATGTTCACATTCCAGATCCTTTCCTAATCCTGTAAAGTGCATTAAAAATTCTTCAATATTTCAATTTTCATTTTATCTCGTTCGTTGCAGAATTAACAGTGACAAGGCACAAAAATGGAATCGTCAACAGAGGAAACTGAAAAAATCACAAATGCGGACAATTCTGCATCGTCAAATGAAACTTCGAAATTATTAAACGAGACAATCTCAAAAGTGCTCAACA
This sequence comes from Chironomus riparius, assembly GCA_917627325.4. Taxonomy (NCBI): domain Eukaryota; kingdom Metazoa; phylum Arthropoda; class Insecta; order Diptera; family Chironomidae; genus Chironomus; species Chironomus riparius. The sequence goes on from OU895879.1 coordinate 30,838,676, forward strand.
ATGGTCCAACGTCAAATGGACAGCAGCAACCAACTCCTAATACTAATTCCAATGAACTCACATGTACCTCCTCAACAGCCGCAACATCAACATCAAAACCAATGCTTATACGACAAGATCGAACATATCTGGCAAGTCCGCAACTTTCAGTTACTGGAGCTCATATGGGTGGCTCCGAGGAGAGTGCAGACGACTACAGAATTGATGAACAAAATCGATCAGCACCAGATATGTTACAAAATTATAGTCATCCTCTTTCACCATATCCACAAATTTCCATATCATCAGAAAATTACAACGGTGAAGATTCACAAATTCTTTCGCCTTTACCGACTACAAGATGTCGCACATGTCGGCGTTCCTCAACCTCACCTACCTCAATAATTTATTTAGATCGTTCAACATCAAAAGATAGTATTGTTCATGGACATTTAAGGCCACATTTATTGGTTCATCATCATTCGACAACAATTCCACCGGTTTATGTGACAGGAGGATCACCATCGAAATCATCAAGAATTATAAGACAAAGTTCACAGCCAGAACCTAGTATGTATGGACATTCTCTCGCACATCAAACAACTTCACTTGGGCAACTAAAGAATCCTGGGGATATGATTGCTGGAATCGCAGGAGAAGCACTGAAGGTAGAGCTTTAAAAAGAGAAATAATTTTCCATCCCTTATATTTTTTTTTCAATTTTCTCCAACAGATGTCAGGAGGCATGCGTCCATTCAAAAATGTAAGTAAAGAGCTTTTTGTGTTGTGCTGTAAAAGTAGAAGACCTCTTTTTCACATTCTGCATTACCGACTTGTCAGACTTTTATTTTTATTTTTTCTCAATATTTAACTTTATATCATTCCTTTTATCATGCATTTGTGAAAAATTTTTGTAGATAAAGACGGTTTTGTAAGCATTTAATATGTTCGTAAATGACTTTGAATTTTTTTTTGCATTGGCTAGTTTCGAAGTTAGAAAATGTTTTACATTTTTTTGTGAGTGCAAAGTTAAATCTCAACTAAGGGATCATTCACTTATTGCAGTGTTGTCCAAACTGTGTGCCGCGGCACACTAATGTGTGACGAAGAATTTAAAAAAAAATACGGTTTTAATCATTGATTAGAATCAAGGTGTGACGTGGCTCAAAGGTTTGAAAACACTGACTTATTGTGTATATTAGGCCAATAATAAGGCTGAGTTTAGAGTCGATTGGACAAGACTGACTTATTGTGTCCACGAATAGAGGTGAATATAGCACGGCAATTTTAACATAATAACAGAATTTTTGAGGGATCGTTTTCTTATTACGTAACGAACAAAATAACTTTTTGACCCCTTTCTTTCACTTTGCCCCAAATTTCTTTTGTTCAAACTGTCAAAAAACCTGAGAACTCATCTCTTAAAAATATTACGTAATAAGTGAAAGGCTCCTGACGAGGGGAGATGAGTTTAAAAATATCATATTATGAAGACATCATAAGAATATTTGAATATTTAATAAGCTAAATTAGAAGGAATTCTTTTAATAAGAACCAATTTGCCAAAAATGTTTTATTTTTATAATGAAAAATGAGCAAAGTTATTTAAATTTGATTCTTCCAAAATAATGTTGAAAAATGATGTAAGTCACAATGATGGAGCAAAAAAAATCTTGTTAATCGAATTCAAGCTTGTTTTTACGTCATCGTACGTATGAGAACACGACAAATTTAGACTTCATATTTGCGTCATTATTGTTTAATTTGCTCACATATTTTTTCTGATTTTCTACCAATTTTCTACCTTAATTTCTAATTATTAATATATGTTTTAAGCAGCATCAAATATAAAACAGAATTCAAGGTCATTTCCGTATCATTTTAATAGTTTTCAATTTTTATTATACACATTTTCATTATTCAATCACGCATAGAATTATCTTTCCTTTTAAAAATATAAATCAATTATTGAAAACCAACAGACTTTCACCTTCACATAAAGAAATCATTTTCTAATTCTACAGAAGATTTTTTCCTTTCTTTTCTTTTTCATTTCCAATCTCAACAATAAACTTTTTTGTTCTTCTACTTTTAAGTGACTGTTTATTTCACATTATTTGTTTCTTCTTCTTTTATGTATTTTTAATTGTCATTTCCTTCGAATTTAAAAGATCAAAAACAAAATTATATCTGGTTCAAGAAGGCATTTATGAGATTAATGGTCGATTTGATTAGACAAGTGAAATTTATTCGAATTTAATTGATTGATTTATAAAGCTATTAATTTCTTGTTGAGGAAGCAAGGTTAAAAATTAAATCAGTGAATAAGTTGTTACGGAATTTTACAGGTCTCTTGGCAAGGGATGAAGATCATTAATCACTCGAAAAGTTCAATGTGAATTTAATAAAGTAATTTTTGGAGGATTTTCAAATAATCGGTACTGATTGATTATTTGTAAATTAAGAATTTGGTTTTGATGCTGATATTTCATTTTCAGCATATTTAGAATTTTGCCCATTAGAAGATCCGGGAATGGATTTAGAGAAAAAATTGTCAGTAAAGATATCAATAATCTATTGCTAGGTTTGTAAAGTATTTGCCAGTAATGTACAATGTATTTAATTTAAACAAGAGCTACTAAAAATTGAGGCTAATCAATAATTGATAAGGGGCCGTTCACCTATGGCGTCCATCAAAAAACTTAGTTTTTAGACCCCATCCCTCTCTGTCACAAATGTCAACCCCCCCTTTGTGACGACCAATCCAAGACGCAAAAAAATTATAATTTCTTGATTAAAAAATTGCATGTCACAAAGTTCCTAAACCCCCCTCCTCCATCCCCTGTCAGGATGTGTCACAAATTTTTGACCCTCCTCCCTCCGTCCAACATCGTCATAATTGTAAGACTCCTGATTAATCAAAATCAAAACTCAATCAATTATTAAAAGAGGTAATAAATTGTAAAAAAAAATCAATACACAAAGTACAGTAGAAGAAGAACTGATTTGTGATTGATTCCTCAACTCCTTTCGTAAAACTACAAAGATTCAAGTTCAATAAATAATTGTCTGCACAAGGTCTACAATTACTTTTACACACTGGATCATTATCATCAGAAATCTTTGCCAATGTAAAGAAAAATTCTGATATATCAACAATAATTTACAATCTGCTCATTTGCATTCAAGAGATTTAACACAAACAATTTAGTTTAAATCTTGCAAAATGAAATTCTCATTTTCACTCACAAATTTCTTAAAGTTTTTAATTGAAATGAAGCTGAAATAATGTTTCTCATGCAATTTTTTACGCTGCTCTCGTTTTAATCTGGGGATAAAAAATTGAGAAAAAAAGCAAACAGTATCACAAAGCAGCTGCATGTTCAGGAAGGAACATAATAATTTTTCTTGCATCACATGTTCCGCTCTTTTCATTCTTCAAGCTCACAACATAGTAAATTTTGTTTTCCTTTGTTTTTTCATTTGAAATTTTATTCTTTCCACTTTTGCATACCCGTAAGGCACATACAAATTTCCTTCCAATTTTTCTCTCGACAAAAAAATATGACTTTAACTCTTGTAAAAAAAAATTTGTTTAAAAGAAAAATCTTTGTCGTTGTGCCAAGTCTCTTTGTCTCTCTATTATGATTCTCATTAGATGATATTTTTTATACGTCATCACATGAAAATGGAATGTAATAGTTGTAGCGAAATATGCTGACGGAAGAAGCAAAGTCGTTAAAGTTATTTTTAGTCTTTTTTTTCTCGACTATTTTTCTTTCTCTTTTCTTTCTCTGTCATGCTTAAATGTCTCGAGATTCTTATCATTGGAGAAGCTTCATCGTGTTAATGAAGGGATATTCTAAAGTTATTTTATTATTTTCTGTTTCCGCATATTTTATGGATTTTAATTTTAGGGGTGCAAGGGGTTGAAATTTATTTGGAATGACCCAATAGACTGAAAGTGAAATCATAAGATTCTCCTTAATTTCTTATATATTTTAGACACCCCCCCCCCCCTCATTTTGCTAAGGACACGACCCTCAAAACAAAAATTTTAAAAATAATTATTCAAAATGTTTTTTGATCCTCCGCTGACGTTAACCTATCATAGTCTAAAGTCTTACCAAATTCATTAAAAAAAGAGGTTCAATCGAATTAAAAATCACAATTTATTTAAATTCATATTTTAAAAAAAAATCTCAATAAAAAATGTGCATAAAAAAATTCCAATTTCCTCATTTTTTGTTGAGATAAAAATCAGCTCTTAAAAATCAGCGTTTAAAAAAATAACTTTAAAAAGTGAATCTTTACATGCATAAAATAAAGCCATAAAAATATAGAGTGAAAGGATTATTGACCTATTTCAATGAGAAGTATTTCTTTGCATCTTCAAACTTTTTTTTCACTCTTTTGTTATATTTTCATCGCTTTTGGAATAATTCATTTTATTCAGATAGTAAAATTTGATATCTGGGAAGTATTTTCTGCTTCCATTCATTGATTTCAAAAGGTGAATAATCTTGGTTTCTATTCATTCACATTCTATTTTTGGAGATTCACAGTTCAAAATTTCTGATAAATATGCTGAATAAAGATATGCTGTTCAGCACTTTAAGATGCTGTTTGAAAGAATAAATTGAATAGCTTGAAGGAAGTTTTTGATCAATTTATGAAATATCAGCATAAGCTTAATGGTTGAATTTGTAAGATTAAACCAAAAATACACGATTCAAAAATAAACATGGTTTAACTCAAAACACGGACAAAATCCTGGATTATTATAAAGTCGTATTTATAAATTAAATGCTTAAAAACAATTCTGATTAAACAAGAAATTGAAAATTGTAGTTCCCTCTTTTGAATCTGCAGGTTATTGACAGTTTTAACTTCCATAATACTTTTATGAGTTCAGTAGGTTTAAACTTACCACGTTTTAAGATAGTCTTTCCTAAAAATCTTAAATTATTTTTCTAAAGCCCAAACGACATCGTCGTCGAACAAAAGAAGATGATTATTCATTGAGCATTTACATGCAGTCAGCTTAGAGTTTATTGCCATTAATGCTTCTTTCATTTTTTCATTCAATTTACTTAACATAACAAATTAATTTTGTTGTCAGTCCTTTCAATATTTCCATAACTTCTTCTTGCTTTCTACTCATCGTACATTTTTTTTTTCTTCCAAAAAGAAGTAATTTCCATTATCAAATATAACATACAATGATGATCATATGCTATAAAATGATTTATTATCATGACATTTTTCTTCTATGTACATTGTAAGCTTCTTACCATATTTCGTATGTACAGCTGAAAGGAAATATTCACACACATATTTTCCTATTACAATAATTCTTCTGTATGCTCAACATATACTTTGAATAAATCGTTATTGCATACAATATTATGTATTGTATTTTAATGTTATGGAAAATGCGTGTGTAGTGTACGAAAAAAGAGAATTGATGATGAACGGCTCCAAATAAGCTAGAGAATTTTGAAATTTTCTTTTAGAGTTTTAATGGAATTCTAAAATTTCAAATTTCAATAATTCAAATTTTATTCAAACTTGACAAAATTTGTGAACTTAAGAAAAAATCACTTACTTCTTCCACAATTTTTTTTCCATCTCAAATAACGGGTTAAACGCATTAAACATTATAAATTGATAAATTTTCTATCATCAGACCTAAAGTAACTCCCTTATGCTCGTAAACTTCATTATCATCTCCTTCATCTTCTTTTGCTACAACTGACTGCTTCTTTATATCAATTTTATTATATTTTAACTTAAATGGAAGGATTTTAAAATATCGAGGGATGGAAAATTTAATGACGATAGAATAAAGGGATGGAAAATTTAATTTTGTAGTTGGAACAGCACGATTTTAAAGCTCATTGTTATGTGAAAGAATCTTCAAGCATATAGTTTTTGCAATGTTTTAAGAATACCATAAATTCTTTGATAGTTTTGAATGTCAATTGGGGATTTGACTTTAAAATGATTGTTCTTTCTTTGTTTGTTCTTATTGATACTCTAAGTTTAGTTCAAGGATACATAGCCAATTCAAAAAAGGATGAAGGACAATGTTTTCTTATTAAATACTTCTTGATCATTTTGAATGTGATTAATTTTATGTTTGCAGTGGATTGAGGGATAAGTTTTGAATTTTTTAAATTAGGATAGTGATAAAGGATAGTGGTACAATTCAGGTCTGTTCTGACAATATTACATAATAGGGCAATCTTGTGGCTCTTGTTCCTATTCCTCCCTTTACACCTTAAGTTCCTAATCCGTTCTTGATGTGCATTTTAAACATGACTTGCTTAATGGACTTATAATTCAATTAAATATCAAATAGAATAAATATAAAAATTGAATTCCTTTAAAATTTGGAATAAAAGTGAAGGCCTAAGAAAATATAATTAACCTTCAATTTCAACCTCTAGGTGCCTCATAAAGCCATCTATAAAAAATTTTATTAGCTCAGCATGAATCGCATAAACAACTTTATTAAATAAATTTGATATTTCCATCAGAAAAGTACATCAAAAATAATTAACGATGGGCACTAATTAATCAGCTCTCATTTTTCCAAACAAACCCAGCTTGATGCTACGGAAAATAACAACTTTTATAAATTGTTTATATCCATATAAAATTTTTCAATTACTCATTTTTCCTCTCTCGCCAGAATGTTAATTGCTTTCATGGACTGTATTTTATTTACATCAAATTGAATAAATTAAAAGTATCTTAAGCAAAAATAATATGATTGATGGATGATTAAAGCGCATTTTCTATTTATCTTTGCATACTTTATGATCCCTCGACTTAAAATATCTTTTCTTAAAGATTAAAAATAATTTTTTGAATGAGTAAAATACTGAATGAGGTTTACTCTGAGATGACAGATGAACTGACAGATTTGATGAGAGATTATTGAAAGATCATAAATTTTTTTAAGTTAAAGCGTCTGGGAAGAAAATGATTTTCATCTTTTTAACATTTCAATATGTTCAGTGAATTGAAATGATTTAAGTTTACATATTTTGATGATATTCAGAAGGAATTGAAAATAAATATGAGAATATTCTTGAATAATTAGTATTAATGTTTTTATTAAACTTAGAACCTGGTTCTAGCACTTAAAATTTAAAGAAGTTTGATTGGTATTTTTATGAAAATATCTCATCACAGACGTAATAAATAAAGTAATCCTAATTTGAAAATGTAAAACAACCCAGAACTTGACATCAACTGTCCAAACCATCCTCATCTATAGCACATGCTTAATATTTTCTCAAATTTTAAATTAAACTACGCCATTAATCGCAATAATTTTTTTTTCATCTTCAGAAATATTTGATGATGTTTTTCTCATTTCTCTCCGTTATGACGTCATAAAAATAAGAGTCACTGGAGATAAAATGAAAGGCATCTGCAAATAAACAAAATATTATATCCATTTATTGTAGAAAAATTCTCAAGATACGAGAACGGCAAAGAACAGCAAAATTGCAAGATGTCTGATAAGTGGCGTTTTGTTTTTATTGCAAAGATTTTTTTTTTGTTACCGCTTCAGATGCTTGAGATATTACAGTCTGATTGATTTTTTCACATCTCATAATATAATAATTGGCAGATGGCGGGCTTTGTAAGAAGAAAAATGTGCAAATGAGAGGAAGAATGTGAAAATTTATTTTGTGGCGCTCAAGTTCCACAGGCTCATGGTGTAGTTCATTAAAAAATCAGCGCGGTAGAAATTTGCAATTTTAATGTGAACGACAACGACTGGGTTGATGATGATGCTGACTTGAAAATTTATTTTTAAATTGTTTTTTTTTTTCAAAAAAATGATGAAAATTTCTTCTTATTTCCTGCTTGTTTTCATATTTTTTGTGAGCAAGGAATTTACTTAATTTTTATGTAAATTGTTTTTTGGCATGAAGAAATTCATGTTTGTAGGAAAATTTATTTCACTACACAGAAAAGAAATTAGAAACTTTTCCTTCTTGTTTTACTTATATTTTTCTGTTAATTAAAATGTCGCAATTTGTTGCCTTTTACATTTTAATTTGGATGACGAGGAAAATTTTTGTTTCATACTTTTGAAGAACTTTTCTTGAATTCCTTCTCGAGATTCTTTGATTTTCCTCTTTTTCATGTGTTCTACGACAAGCCTAGCATTAGATTTTGTTGCAATAACACTTTTATTATCAACCAACAATCAATTGTAACCATTCAATCAAATAAATGTATTTCGGCAGCTTTCAAAAATGGACCTGCATTATTGATTATATTAGTCTGGATGTCGATTTCAATCAACAATCCGTTTTCTATTTGAACCATTTTTATGCAACCTAGTAAAACTAAATTTAATTTTAGCTATTTTGACTATATTGAACTAAATGCGCGTGCCATTCTTAATTAATCCAATAGAATTCCATCAATTAAATTTTTGATTCCTAGAAATTTTTACCAGAGTAGAATTTTTTTAATTCGTTGTATTCTAATTCAGTAGCTTTATTAGGGTGTTAAGGGTCAATAAGCTTTAACTTTGCTGACCAGAGCATTGATTTTGATTTGAAACCTTCGTAGATTTTGAATTATCCATTTCAGTTTTTTTGCAAATTTCTCCAGGCATGGTCTAAAGGTCTATTTTTGACTAAGCCCCCTTTTTTGCCTTTGGCTAGGCATGCCTTTACAAAAGCGTTGCCTCGAAAAAGTCAAAAGCAATAACGTTCTGGTAAGGAACCTTTTTAAAGGTACCTATCTGACAACTCTGATGACCATTATTTAAAAAAAAACCTAAAATCATGTCAATCTATCGATCCAAATCCATCTAATGGTTCATCAAATATTCAATACATGAGAATGAAAATATTTTGAATGTCTGTGCTGGACGTGATATAGTTTGTCGATGAAAAGTTTATTAATTTTAGATGAATTTAAATTGTGGGAAATTTTTTGATGAATGAAAGGGAAAAATTTGAATTTTATGGCAATTTTTGTATACTGAGGTTTTGTGTCAAAATGTCAAACAACTGGAAATTTTGTGGACTTTATAATGGATAATAAAATGAGGAAAATTTTGATTGTGAAATAATTTAATCGGATGTTAATTATGCGGTTGCTTTTATCTTTTTGACTTGTTTTTACACAAATTTTTTTTATCATAATTCGTCAGAAGCTTTAAATTTTAATAACACTAAACGAAAAATTTCTGCCTGGGAATTATTCTGTAATTTTTTTAGAATATACGACACAATTGGTAATTTAGAAAAAAATCAAAATATTTTTTTTTTGAGTATTTAATAGACTTAAATTAATATTACATTGATTCGATCAAAATTTAAAGAATCTGACCTTCGATTCTAATTATTCACTTAAAGAAGTCACAACACAAAAATTAAAAGCACAACTAAGGTCACCAAAAATCGATATCGAAAGTCAGTAAATCTTCTATAGAATAGATTCAACCAGGATTCAACTAAAGACAATAAATTGAATGACATTATTATTCCTATTGAGCTCTATTTACAATCCCATGATAATGGTCTATTTTATAAATGTTATTTCCATCAATATTATTATCAACACCCTTGCTTCTTATTCTCTGTCCTTTTTGGTCCGCACGATTTGAGTTTTCAGCATTTAGATTTACAAAAAATATCGAAATAATTTTGGCAGTGCAACCTATATTTTGGTGTCTGAATGATTAATAGAACTAATTTTCAAAATAAAAATTTGTTTTAAAATAAAAAGCATTAGAATTTTGTGCATTTGCGATGAAGTAACATGCTGCGGTATAAACTTCTTACTTATTTTTGATGCACTTTCTTAAAAGAAGATTTAGTCCAAAGAGAAAGGAAGTGATCGTAAGGACGATAAAGTTTTGTCATAAAAAATTGACCAAATTAAAAACTACGGAAGTACAATTTTGATCTAAACTGCTCACTTGTGTTTTGATACAAAATATTGATCTTTTCGATATTAAATCTTATGAAATAAAGCATAGAAAATCATAAATCAAACAAATCAAAAAAGTTTCTAAGGAAGTCGAAATATCAATAAAGATAAATGAGCAAATAGAAACTGAAAGGATATTTGATGAAATAAAATTATTAAGAAGGGTCAAATACTGCAGAGCTTAAAGGTCAATATTGGAAGATACATGGAGACTTTAGCTTTTAGGATGTTTGTTTTTGAAGAAGAAAATTATTTTCTAGACTAAAAGAAAAGTATTGAGTTCGGGAACTACGATGCTTTTTAAGCATTGAACAAAGTAAATTTAACATTGTTTGATTGATTAAAACCTAAACTTTTTTATATTACGGACTCAGTTCAGTAACCTTCTGTTCAAAATTGTTAAGACATTTTGTGGAATTACTCAACGGTTTCTTGAAACTGGCTCTATTCTGAGGAGTTCTGGGTATGAGACATCGTATAATTATCTTTTGCTTTCCTCACAAAAACCAGAATTGGCTGTAAAATCATCCTCAAGTTCCACAAAACTTTAATCATCTGATACACAATATACCCACGTAACCAAAATCGCCGTCAATGAAAAAATCGACTTAAATGTACAATTTTTTGGATGATCCAATAGACGTCGATTTTTCATCCATTACATTCGTTTTTCTTGAGCCGCTATATACTTCACAAGTGCAATCAGAAATCACTTATATAAGGCACAGCCAAATTTTCATACAAAGTGTGATTAATTAATTAAATTAATTACAAGCGAATTATTCATCTAAATGAAGACTTCGACTCTTTTTTTCAAAGACAAAATCCTTAATTAATTTTTTTTGGATTTTGTCTACAAATTATAGTATAATTAATAAAAAATATTTTCATACAAAAAAAATTCAAAATTTTTCCGTTAATCGGTTTTTATATTGTAACGGTCAAAAAAAATTTGATTTTTGTTCAAAAAAAAATCGACGTGAAATCGACGTAAAATCGACTAAAAATCGTCCCTTTTCATATTAGCATAATGTCCAATGTACGATACATGGAATGTACATATGGAACATACATGGAAGATTTTGATGTAATACATAAAATCTTCCATTCGTCGACTTATGGTTACGTGGGTAAGCTGTTTGTAGCACATCTTAAAATGATATTAATAAAAATCTCAACAGTTTTTCTCACTAAAAGAATCCAATTAACATTATCTAGCACATCTTAAGCTATGAGATTCAATTAAAATTTTTATGTCTTCTTATTTTTTCAATTATTATTTTCTTTTAATTTAATTTTTTCCTCACTTTATTTTCTATATCTGTTCTCTTCATGTTTTTTTTATATCTTTAAACATCTATGTCTGTTCTCTATTTTATAACATGTGAATGTCTAATCAACATGCTTGCATACTTTCATGTACACAACATATAAGCTGATCCTTATCTTTATCCTCCTAACATACTAGTCACATTTTGTCACTCATGGTGGATGTTCATAATGCGAGTACAGTGTTGTATGTGTGGATGTTTATGAATGTGTCTATGTCCATGCAGACATAGAGCTGTTGCCATACAATCATAATAATAATAAGCAAGACAATAATTTTTTGTAACTAGTACAATTGATTCTAATATTTTGATATTAAGTTATGTCTGTGGTTTGTTTGAGTTTCTAATGACGAATATCCCCATCACTCGTATGCTGCTGGATTTACTTCAGTAATGCCCAAAAAAGTTATTATTGACTCCAAATTCATACCTTACTGACAATTTGACTGTGTTTTTCATTTCTAATATCAAAAATCTGATTTATGATTATTCTTTTGATTATTGAAACATGCGTTCAATTATTTCCAAGGCGTGTACACTATGGATTAATTCCAAAAATCCCAGCACTTTCTGTAATGATATTTTGAACACATTAACAATCAACCTTAGTAGGATCATGTTTTGGAATTTTGGGGATTAATCCTCAATTGTATATGTCTTGATCATTTCAAATAAAAATCATAGTTACATCAACATACTCACATTCAGTATAATTTTATTTTTATTTCATGAATATGAAGGACATCGAGTCACTCATTTATTTTTGTGTCACTTTTTTCCTCCTTTTTTTCTTTCTCTCTCCATGATGTGTGCTTTTTCTCCATAATCCCAAATATAAACCGAAAAAAACTAATATGATCTAAAAATTTGCTTACATTAACAATCAACAAACATTCATCCAACGCAACCAACAACAACAAAAAAATATTAATGCACTTCATCTAGGGATTATTGCTGTGCCCACAAACACTTGCACAAAGCAGACGAAAAAAGTTTAGACGAGCCCAAACAGAGGCAACTAGTGACACAATTGCATATGATAAAACGGTATCTGTCTCTATCTATCTTAACTATATGTTTTAGATGTTTTTTTTTGTAATTGTGGAATATCCATTGTCATGCATATTATTGTTTTTATATGTTCCCTTTTAAGTGTTCATTCTATGTGTTTATGATGTTATTTGATAAAAAGAAGCCTTGGAATATTATGTGAATGGAAATGATAGTTAATTAATTATTAATGAGGTAACTGACATTGGTTGCTGCATAATGGACAATAGCTTTGATTTAATCTAATGCAGATTTTATTTAATATTTTCTTGACATTTTCCTCGTTGAAAATTTCCTAAGACACAAATTCTTTTGTAGTTTTTTATAGTTTTTAAACCTTTCAAAAATAAAGCGTCTATAGCATTTTGACTTTGAGTTTGGAGAATGTGTGTGTGACTTTTAAAATGGCTTTTTTATCTAGTCCATTTTATTAATATCTACAGAAAATATAGTAGGAAATTTATGTAACTTTTTCATAGTTAATCGATGTTATGGTAGATATTAGCTTTGAATAAGATTACTATTTACAATTATAAATAATTATGATAAGATATATAACATGTATTAGGAATGCAGAAAAGAAATGCAAAGTCTTTTAGTTTATTTTCAAGAAACGAAACTCATTTTATGATGATTTCAGCAACATTTTAATTATTTGACCAGCCTAAAGCTTGAGATTAGAAAAAAAAATCATAAAGAAAAATTTGGCATTTTTGAAACTAGATTTTAATTAACCTTAGACTTATTTTAAAGTTTTTAATATATTTTTTGATATTATTAAATAAACTAGATTTGGAAAACAAATGAAAAAGCCTGTTTGTGTGTGCTTGTTGTGGTCGTGCATTAAACATCCGCTTTTTTTCATTTCAATTTAAAATGTCGGGCTGAAAAAAAAACATTTATTTATATTTATCCTTGTTGTGGTGTATTTATATGTTTATTTATTTATTCAGCTTCTCCTCAACTCTCTCCATTTCTGTTTGTTTGATATCATGAACAGAAATTTTTATATGCATGTCCTGTTGAGAGATAGATAGCCAAGTCTCGTTGTTGTTGAATGTTTTTGCATGCTTTATTATGAAAATGTTGAAGTTTAAATATTTATGTCGATTTTGTTGACAGTTTTTGAATGAAATTTGATCTTATTCCGTGCATGGTTATTTAATTGGTTTCATTAAATTAGGTTTCTCGATTTAATGTTTACAAATTGGAAATCACTAGTCAATACCAATTAAAACAATCATCAAATATAGTTCACGTATGCCCTTATTTTGAAAAATAAAATATTTCGGAAACAAACAAATCGAAAATAAATTGAAATCGAGTTGGAATCGACAATAAATCACGTGAATATATTTATTTATTTTTTTCCACAAATCTATTATTACTGATAGGATATAGAATATTTTTTGTGAAAAATGGGAATTTGACAACCAACACCTGCAATCTGAATCTGTTTTGAATTGTGATTTATTGGATGCAATGTGTTTTTTGTGTAAATTAAAAACAAATTTTGGTGGCTTTGAAATTTGAATAATTTTTGAAAGATAAGCAAATTTTAAAATATTTATAGAATAGATTATAACAAATTTTTATCTCTTAATCATTTAAAGTTTTCATCTACGATAAATATATTTATTATTTTGCATAAAGTGACTTGATTTGTCAGCAATTTCCGAATTAAATAATTCACAAGCCAATTTATCAAAATTAATATATTCATCAAATGAAATATAAAATACACAAAAATGAAACATCACAGATAGGCTCATTATTTAGAAGTGAAAAAAAAACTATTAAATAATCATTAAAATAACAATTTTTGTGGTAAATTTGAAGCAATTTAATATTTAAAGAGATTGAAATGTTAAAATAATTAAAAAAGAGTTTTCAATAATATAAAAATTATTCAATAATAATTTTTCACTAAATAATAATTGTTTATTTATTCAATCGTGCGATAAAAAAATATGAAATTAATTATTGTTAAACCTCGAGGGTGCTGTATATACCAATAAATTTTAGAGAGCAAAAGCAAGATATTTTGGAGAGCTTTAGGATTAATTTTTCATTTCAAATTATTTTTGGATTCGAATATAATTTTTTGGTGTACATAAAAAAGTGCTGATTTATCATAAATTGTCTTTATTTTTTTTTTGTTCCGGATCAAATATTTGAAATTTTTTAAATCTAGTTAAAAATAATTAAAAATTCAACCGAAACTCCAAGAACGAAGCATGTTTATAACTATAAATTGTAAAAAAACTTTATTGTTTAGGTTTACTCTGCGTAAATTCACACGAAACTTTTTAAGGTAAGTCAAAATTTTAATGTGAAAAAGCGACCCGATCTATTTAAAAGATTGAATTAAGATATTAAGAAGGAAATGACATACTATTATTTTTTAAACTATCGCTTCCATACTGCTAAATTACTAATTAAATAATTGATTCCATCTAAAGCCTATTAACATTGAAATTCAAAGACATTAACAAAATCAATTTGAAACGATTTTTTAAAGGTTTTTCAGTCGAACGAAAATCAATGTCGCGTTCTTATCTATAATTAACTTCCTATAAATCAATGAGCGTGAATAAATAATTAATTGATGAAGTACTTTACGAAAATAATCACATTCATGAATAATTGAAGTTGTTTTAAGGGTGTACTCTATCTATTAGTAATGTGGCATTACAGAATGTATATTATTATCTTTTTCGATTTTATTTTTCGTTGTTGGTTGTTTTAGACAATTTTTTAATTTGTTTGATTTTTAATGAGAATCAAAATCTAGCGAGTTTAACAATTGTGCTTGCGATATAACAAACTTAAAATTATTAATTTGTGGCGGTAACCCAGTCCTCAAAAAATAATTTCACGAGATCTTTCAATAGCTCCATCCATAGACAATTTATCATTCTCGACAACTTAAACAGTTACAGATGTAAACAAATGTTTTTCCTATATAAAAATGCATGTTTGATGGGTCAGAAACACTTCAACACTCAAACATGTGTCACTCGTATTCATATTTAGATGTCTTTGCGACTGATTTTTCTTCTTAAAAATAGAATCTAGTTTGCAGAAAATAAGAAAATCCAAGGCGTGGAAATTCAGGATTAATGCTGTAAAATTCGGATTTTTACTTTTCATGAATATTCACTTAGAGATTTTTGGAATTTTTAAGGATTAATTCTAATTTTCAACGCCTTGAAAAAATGTATGGAAACCGACTCTAAAACTTGAAAATGAGAGAATTTAATGAATTTTTTTTCAATTTTAAATTATTGGAAGTTTAGTGGATTTTTTTAAGTATTGATTGATTTATTGAAATTTTTTGAAAGTGATTTTTTTTGATTAAAGTAAAATTTAATTGATGAAAAAAAAACTGAAAAATTTCAAGATTATTTTAATAATTTTAAAAAGCTAGTTTATTTGAATTTTCGACAATATAATATAATTTTTGTAGATCAAGCTATAAAAATTTAAAGTATCTAAATTAATATATATCACAATCAACCTGTCACTTTAACCATCTGCATGATTTTTTCCACAATTTCAGTTTCAATTCCGTTCCGCACGCAAAAAAAAAATTCTTCCATAATAACAATTAAAAAATAGGAAAACAAAAAAGTGCATTTGTAAAATTGATAAGGAAAGCTGAGGGAAATGTAAAATTATCTGGAAACACAAATACATAAAGTTTCATACTTGAAAGAGAGCGGCAAAGCACAAGAGAGAAATTCATTCATTGAAAAATCACTGATGACAAAAAGTCATAAAGAGAAAGGAGAGAAAGTGCTTCCAATTCCATGAAATCCTCTCCAACACAATCATAATATTTCTATGTTACTGTGCCACTGGGAGAAAATATCCATTCACAACTACAGTAAATATTTTCATTTGCGAAAGAAGAGGAAGAAAAAAAAATTTTCTGTATGTGAGAAAATCTTTGCTGAGAATCTCTCAGTCTGTCTTTAGATTTCGAGTCACATTAAACGCTATCATGACGTAGCTCTCAAAAAAATTAATTCAAGAAAGAAAAAAGAAAGAAAAGTGAAAATATTAAAATAATTTATGAAGAGAATTTGAAAATAGTGAAAAGATTTTTATAGTTTCGCAATTAGTTTGCGTAAATCTCGTCTAAAATATTTCATTTGAGAGAAGTTTTGTGATTATAGTTGTTAAAAATGCAGTGAAAAAATAAAAATGAAAAAGTTTTCGTGAAAAAATAAAAGAAAAAAAGCGATAAGAAAGAAAATTTTCCCAACATTCGCATGTAAAAAAATTAATGTAAAAGGTGTGTAAAACCACTATATATATAAAATATGAAAATGGAAATAAGGAAGAAGAAAAAAAAATGAAAAATGAAGTTGAAGTTGAATGAGAGAAGCCATTAAGGTCGTGGCTATAACTATATTATTGTTATTACTCTTGTTTCTATTGTGAATTGGAATTGAAATTGATTGGAGTTTGTCGATTGTTCGACGGGTTTGTGGTGGTTTATTGTGAACTCAGGAGATGTTTGCAATTTTTTTAAACATTTACAATGAAATATTTTATTACTTAAGTTTCATTTTACTAATATTGAAATTTTATAAAATATTGTTCGCAAAAAAAAACAATTTTTGAAAAATTATATTTTTTAAATTAAAATTTTAAATTTTTGAAAGTTTTTAAATTTTTAAAAATAAGACAACAAGTGCTAAAATTTCCCTAATCATTTAGCTTTCTTTAATCGTCTAATAAACCCTCTTAACTCCACACCCCAATACAAGTAAATTCATTTATATAAAAATACTTCAACAATGGATATTGCTGCCTTTTATCTCGGCATTTCAATTGTCTGTTGTAACATAAAAATGATTCATGATGGAATGAAACAGAAATAAGCCTGGCGCCTCCATTAAGCCATCAAAAAAGCTACAAAAATATAAAGTTTTTGGAAACTTTTCAATGTTCTCTTTTTTTCATAAAAAAGAACTCTGTGCTAGTTTGTGAATTAAATATAAAATATTACTGACTAGGAAAAGTTCAAATTAAAGAGTCCAGTGCCAACTTTCATGATTCAGTTTTTAAAATAGATTTATTAAAAGCATTTTTTGAATTTATCATTAAAAAAGTATTGAGAATCGGAAGGAACGGCATGAATAAGAAGAAGATGAAGAAAAAAAACTTGGAAAGGAATATGGCACAGAAATGGAAAATGTGTGTAATGTACTCACGGATACTGCAAAGATGTAGTTGTAAGCCGATCTGCTCTCTTTCTCCTTTTCTCATTCTCTCATGCTTTGAGTACTATTTAATTGTATATTGTTGTAATTTCGATGATTTATCGGCTATATGCAATTAGTTTGGAACCAGCGCAGCAAATTGTTTGACTTCACATTAAATAGGCAACGAATCTATCAAAAATTTGTGACAGAGGGTCGAATTTTTTTTAATTACAAATTTTAAAAAAATTGTCAAAAAATGCACAAAATATCATTTCCGACAACTTACCTCCAAAATATAACAAACCTTGAACTAAGCAAAACAAAAAATAATAATTTCCATATCCATCATAATTTTCATTTAATATTTTTTCATTTGATCTCTTTCCGTTCGTAATTCTTTTATTCCTTTCATCAGAACGACGTAAATTATGATTTAATGCCGCGCGCAAAATATTTCATATTCCGTGAGCCTCATTTACACACCCACATTTTATTTTTCTCTCTCTCTTTGGTTCATCACGCATTCTTTTGTTATCATTATTATTATTTTGTTGTACAAAATTTGCCGCTGACGCTACTTTTTTTTTGAAGCTCCCGATGACGACTGAAAGTCTAATGAAAATAATTTTCGAAATTTACGCATTTATTGATTTTTTTGAAGTTTTTTTTTTGCTTCCGGTTGTGATTTTGGCTTGTAATAATAGAAACTTTCTAGTGAAATTTTGGAATCTTTATGTATGGAAAATAGAAAAATTTTTTACTTGATATTAACTGCTGAATTTTCATGTGAGTTGTATTAAATCTATTACAATTAGGTTTAAACTATTCAAATGACAGAGGAATTTAGTTCTCTTTAAAATATTTGATTTTAAGCCAAAAACCAAAAGGTCCTTTTTACGCCTCATGTCTTCTTTTTGCTAAAACTGTAATAAATGCTGCACATTTCAATAATTCATTTAATCAACCTAATCAACCTAAACATTCCAATCAACAAAGTTGTTTACGGAAAAAATGTTTTAATCATCGAACTACTTCCAAGAACTCGTCCTTGTTTATGTCTAATGCACCACAAAACCACTCAATTATTTATCAAAAGAAGACACGAAGACATCGAATAAATAAAATAATAATTAGTTCAACAAACATAAGCTATTGAAATACGAAAAAAAGGTAAAATGGAACGTCCAATTTCAATTATTGTCTTCATGAAAAATTAAAATTTTGTTGTTCTTTCTATTTACTTTTAATAAAGTGTCTCCACGTGATGGAAGCTTTTGCATAGTTGTAGACATAAATTTTCATCTAGCGACTAGATTCTAGCCTGTTACTTGAGGCGTCTTTTGCATTTTTATTTATACATGAGTTTAGTCTTTTTAATTAAGATGAATGAAAAGCCTAACGATGTTGTTGAGGATTGGATTAGGCTGAAAATTTTTTGAAAACTCTTAAAAAATCACCAGCAAAATCAAAGAAAGTGTTTATTTAAGGAACTCTTTTTCAAGGAAATTGAAGACTTAAACAGTTTTATTTCTAATGCGGAAAGTTTCCCACTAATGCACACAATGCGTGATGTTTTTTGACTTTATGAATCTAAAATGTATACGCGACATGCTGTTTAATTGAGTAAAATTACTATTTTATGTGGTTGTAAGCGCTTTTTTGACAACTTTATATTGTTTTAAGTCAAGAAAAATGGGGTTAAGTTTTGCATGAGGTCGACTAGTCGTGACCTATTTCTTTTGTTTATAAGCATCTAATATGAAAATGAACTTTACGATAACTGATTGCTTACAATAAATAGATTGTAGTGAACATAAATTTGACCCAATTCAATTTGCTAGGTGAATTTTAGGAAATATGAATGAACTGCTTAAATTAAATCATTAAAGTGTAGTTTTTAAAGGGTGGAAAATTATTTAATTTGGTAGAAAATTGTTAATAAATTGAGGATGATATAAATATCGATGTAATTAATATTGATGATTCTAATTATATGGGAAATAAGGATTGGTCAAGTGTCGATTATTTAAGGAACGAGTCTTTAATTTCTAGTAATTACTCATTTGAAGCTCAAAACTTAATTAAAGAATAAGTAGTTTTTACAGAACTTTTTTTTTTTTTCATTTTAATTGCACTTTATTGCATTTGTTGACGACATACTGTCTGGTAATAATTCACATTTTACACTTTTGTATTTGTATACATATGAATTAATATTATGTAGGATCAAACTTCTAATCTTCAAATCTAGGTTTCAAATAAACTAAAGCTCTCGTTTCGATCTTCTGTAGGCGTGACGTGAATACTTTTCAGGTCCGTTCTAACAATATTCCATTCGTGGGTAATCTTGTAGCTCTCGTTCCTATTTCTCCCGCTACATTTCAAGTTCCTGACCCGTTCCTCAATCCAACGTTGCCCAAATGCCCAATTATGGCTTGATCTTCTATATTAAGCAGTCGAAGTATCTAAACTTCCGAAAAAGAATAAATTTGGAAATGGCTGGATTCGAACCGACGACCTTCGAGTTACCATCCCAAATTTGAACCAAGTGTTTTACCTATTCGACCAGCAAGGCACTTAACTGCTTAACTTGAGCAATCAATTTAATTTTAAACATTCGATAATTTCTACTTCTACATTACTTTTTTCCACGTCCCATAAACCTTCATGATTAAGTTTCCTTATAAAACAAACTCAATAAATATTTTTCTTAGTCTCCACAAAAAGCTCATTTTTTAGCTTCTTAAAAGAAAAAAAAATCATCGAGTTATTAGCTCAGCAAATAAAAAATAAAAAGTATCGACCAATGTATAAAATATAATCTCATAATGGCTATACAATGAACACGAACCGAGTCGTGGCTGAGTAAAAAATTGAATTCAACTTCAAGAAAGTAAATTAAAAGTTCATAAGTAAAAGTTCGATTGATTTTTTTTTTCGATACTGCTTCCTTATTTCGAATTCCTTGGTATTTACTCACAACCGACAAATAAAAAGGATGAAGAAAAGAAAATTGGAAATGAAGTTTTTGAGATTTAAAGGCATACGAATAAAATAACAGTGGCGTGGTATGAAGGGAGGGGGGCAAGGGGGGGGGGGGGGTTGATCAGGAACATATCACAAAAAATATTTTAAAAATTGAACCAAATATCATGAAAGAGAGAACAAACTTAAGAGTTTCTTTAAGGCGACAAAAATCCTTGCTTCGCCACTGTTCCTACAAGGAATAATAAAATGAATAGTTTTATTTTCCAAAGAAAAATTCCACTAAATGTTTTGAAGTGTTTTTATTATTTAAACACATTTTAAGCAGATAAATTAAAAATGATTTCAAAAAATGACATTAAATAGTTAAAGAACAGACACAAAACTAAAATATTTCTCACAAAAAAACTTTTTCTCGAATTCAGAGCACGTAAAAGTTTGGTTTAATCAAACCAGACACTTAAAAATCAATCGACCGTTCATAAAAATGAAGTGCTGATTAGCCATAAAAATTTAATCAATAAGAAAAAAAGTCTTTCATTCTCATTATTGCTGTTCATTCAATAATATTCCACTGTCTATCGTGTCTGAATGTGATCTTCTGGAATATCTTCTAAATAGCTTATAACACGAAGAGCTTTAGTTTATAAAAACAAGCATAGGGGATCGTTCACTTCTGACGTCTGAAATTTACGATCATTTTTCAAAAAAGAACAATGGATTTCCAGGAATTTCTATTGTTCTTTTCTTGCCGAACCATACCCCCCCCCCCTGGACGTCATAAGTGAACGGCCCCTAGGAAAGCAGGTCGTATGTGTGTGTATCAAGTACATAGTAAAATAAAAAATAAGAACAAATAAAGTATAAACACTGCATTAGCCACACTAATAAACACACAAAGTTCTCTAGAAGAAAAGTTTTATCTTTTTATGGCAAAACAAAAGAATTTTTTCATCCGTGAAAGTTGAAGCATAATGGAGTTATGCAGTGATTTCGTTTTTTTTTGTCAATGACTTTACCTTAAGCTTTATTCGCTATAACTATATTTTTCTGTTCCATTATCATCACTTAAATAAACTGAATGCGAACACGAAAAAATATATCAAATTATTGGTTCGTCGTTATTGAATTATGAATAGGATAAAATGATATTGAATAATTTATGAAGTGGATGCAATGGTGGATAAAAAGTAAAGCGAATGAAAATAGACGAAATAATCAATTCCACGCTAGTGCCTAGTTTATTTTGATCAATATCTTATAAATTAAATATGTTGAATTGACAAAAATTGTCGTTTTGTTAGTTTGGAATGAAGGTTTACTTACTCACTTCCTTTAATGACCTTACAGATCAATTGTGATCCATGGTCTTCCTCAGATGCCTCCTAAAATTGGCTCTATCGCTGGCTACCGCTTGCCAATTTCCTATACCAAATACAATACTGTCTCTATCAACAGCAGGTTTGACTATTACAATTTATGATCAGATAAGTGATCGTTGAGCAAATATTACTGATCCAGTTGTAGTAACGGTTCTGTCAACTAGGGTCAAATCACAAAAGTAGGAGACAACCCTGCATGACAGTGTGACTAAAGTCGTACTTCAGCCAACCCGTGTTTTGATCATAGCTTACCACCAAGTGTGTCGTGCGATTAATGTTTTATGTTAAAAAAATCAATCCCCCTTTCCTGGTAAAACCAAAAAAGCTCAAAAGTGCGCCATCAAAATTTGCCTCAATAAAAACAATTCAAACTTCTCCCATTTCCGAGTATTATTTGAAACATTCTGCTCATTCAGTCATTCGTTCAGTAGCTTACTGTAAACTTTGATATAATCAATATTTCATACATAATTGGTAGTTTTTTTGTACGTTAGATAACTCATAAAAAAATCAATATATGACACAAAACTGGCTTATTTTCTTTCCATGTTTATTCAACGTTGTTATTTACAAAACGCAAGTGTCTCAATAAAGCTTCAATATACAGTAAATAATACGAAACAGCCAGGCATCGAAAAGGTGTGTTTTTTACTATTTTTTTTTACCCGAACTTTATTGTTGCTTATTCTAAAAGAAAAAGTTCTGCAACCTTTTTGATCAACGACATTAATAGTTTTTTATGGGGATACGATGAGTATAGTCATGGCAAATGGAACCACTATACAATATCAATGGCAAAAAATTATTAATGGCTTGTAATTATTTTTGAAAATAGAAGAGATTAGAAAATAGGAAAAGGGAGTTTTAAGGCGTGTTTGAACGAGAAATCACAATGTCTGCAACGAGCATTACATTGTTCTTTAGAAAGTAAAGCAGGAATAGGAATATGCTGTTACTTGTTGGCACCCAATTATAGAATAGCAAATGTCTGATTAAATATTGTGTCCCTATAAATAATCAAGGGTGTTGAAAATTTCGTATGATACTTTAATAGTTCCTTTATTATAATTCAGAATGGATTTTTCATGCTGCACTGGTGCAAAATACAAGTTTTCAATACGGAAGAAATAATTGAAATTTATTGACTTGAGACAATCCAGATGGGATTTTTTTTTTTCGTAAGATAAATTTTTGAGATCGAAAGTGATTAATAATTTATGGTTTTAAAGAACTTGAAATATTGAATTTCCATCTCCTCCCCAATTCTACTTATTTTAGAATACTAAGTGTTCATTGCTTCTATGACAAGATTTATAAAGTCAAAATGTATTTAAGATACCAAAAAATTTGACCTTTTAATGTCATTATCGTACCATAATCTCATCATTTCCTTGATATTCATTATTGTTCCTTAGAAAAAATTTATTTACCGGAAAACTAGCTTCACATTCTTGTGAATAAATAACGAGTCGTTCATTTATGATATCCATCAAATATGATCGGCATACATTGAAATGTTTGCAACCTGCAGCCGGGTTAATAGTATAATTAGATGCCAAGTGGTTGCAACTTGTTTCTAATCATACTATCAACCCGGGTTTCAAACATTTTAATGAATTTTAATGTATGCCGATCGGGAAAATATAAAATTTCCATGCAAAATCTGTAGTTTTGTGATAAAATCTTTGAGCCCTTCTAGTCGCTAAATGATGGACGTCATAAATGGAATATCCCCAAATAAAATTGCTATGCTCATTAAAATTAAAATAATAAGAGGAACTAAGAAGACAATAAATCTACGAAAAATGACAGACATGTTTATGAAGAGTGACTGCTGTAAATTAATTAATGTCTTAAATTTTTTACGTTTTGTCACTAAAATTTAATGACTTCAGAAGTAATTTTTGGCATCTTTGGTTATCTAAACAGATTGACCTAAATCTTGAATATTTAAAAACAAAAGTTAAGTGCTTAAAGCACCACAAAATCATGAAATATATGAACGATGTTGCAAATTTTCTTCCTTTTTAATAATTCAAAATTCATTTATCTTAATTACTGTTTGCAATTTCACTCGTATATGCTCATCTTCTTTTTGGCATGAAACTTGAATGATACATGACGATGTCTATGAATAAATTAATCCACTCAAATGATATTAATATTATTGCTACATTTTTTTATATGTGTGTACATATTTTCCTTTCAACTTGATGCTCTTATTTATTTTGCTAATGGGAGATGAATATAAACTGTCACATAAATTATAACACTAGTAGACTTTTCATTGCCTTTTCTTCGTTAGCGAAAATTAAAAATATTCAAGATTTTTTAAGGCAGTTTGGTTGTAATTTTGATTTTCATACAAAATTTTAATCTTTTATTTATAATCTTCAGGAGCCTTGGTTTAGAAGTTGCATGTCTATGGTTTCGAGACAGAGTCAAATCAGGGCTCGCGAGCCATTTTTTGATGAGTTTGCTAGTTAAAGAAAAGGACTCCTTAGCCAAGTAGCTAGACTGCAAACCAAAAATCTAATTTTAAGAAGAATTTAAGTTTGAATTTTTTCAGAAGTCGATCTTATTTAAAAAATTATTAAAATGCACCCTTATTATTTTTAACTTTTAAACTCGAAACATACCTCAAAAGAAAATAAGGTGTGCCAGACTTATTCAACAATTCCTCATTATTTATTTGTTTATCTTTTCATAAAAAGAAAAACAAAAGAAAAATTTTCATTTGCTTTACATTTGTTAATAATTTATTGAATGCATAACGGGTAAAATAAGGAGAAAATTATACGAAACAGGCAAAGCCACAGATGTCTGTTGAGAAAATTAATAGCAAAAGAGTCAGTTTAATTTCTTCATGAGGAAATAATAAGAAGAAGAAAATTAACATTTTATCTTCATCGTTTGCTTGTCTTGTCTATTTTTGCTTGTTCTTTTATTGATAATGCTGTTCAGACTTTTTGGCGTGGATGATTTGTTATATGGAAACAAAGTGAAGTGTTTATTTTGATTCTTAAAATTCAAACTTTGTTCCTTTAATTTATTTTGAGTGCAAATTTTGAAAATCGAATTAAAATTTTAATTCAAAAGTCGTGCACAAATCGTAATTAAGGAACAAAAAATAAAAAAAAACCCCTTTGTCGCAAGTAAATTGACGCCAATGAAAAATTGAATCAACTACAAATTTCATTAAAATCGTTTGTCACTTGAATCACAAATGCAATTTTAATAATAAATTAATGAAAAATGCAGTAAATTTTATTGCTTCACATCCCACCACATTTGATGTAAATATTATTTATATATATTTAATAAGTTTTCATCAATGCAATTTTTATAAGCGGAAATAATTGAATTAAATTGCAATTATTTTTTATGAAGCTAATGAGAATGTGGTGAGAGAGAGATGTTTTTATTATCGAGAAGGGAGCTGTTGGGGAATAATAATGGAATGAAAATTTCTTTGGTTCAAATTAAGTCTCCTTGATTTTATGTGTGTCAAAAAATGATCGATTTCTGTGAAATTTAAATTGTTTAATAACAAAATATTACAAAAATTTCATCAAAATCAAATTCAAGAATTATAATGACTTATTAACACAAAAATGACGTCGAAACATTTCAAATGTCACTTAACATATCACTAAGCCTCATACTTTTTGCAGCAACTCACAAAATACCGCTTCACATATTCACATCAATTCAATCGTGTCACATCAATTTTGACATGCATCTGATCCCACAACGCTTAATTTTTTTGTTTTTCTTTTTTCTACCGGAAACCCATGTCGCACAAATCTAATTTCCAATTTACACCTGTCTCTTTAAATTTTCGTCGCTTTTAATCCGATTTTATTTTTCACTTTTTTAGTGCCAATTTTCACAGTAAAGTTGTCACGATGAAATATGAAAAAGAAGGTATAAAAGATTAGAATTTCGATGACAAGCAGATTTTTTTCTGATGAATCATAAAATTGTGATTGAGAAATTTGAAGAGCTTTCTGATTTGATTGAGATTGTCATAGATTGTAACTGGTTTGAAGAATGATCTTTAGAGTCGTTTAATATTTTTGTGTCTTGGATTGGACGTCATAAAGGGGGGAGTCTAAAAGTCATTTTTGATGGACGTCATAAGTGAAAGGCTCTTTTTAATTTTTTGGAGACAGGGGGGTTTGATGTTAGATGACAGAATTATAGGGTTTGGTGTTGAAGTAGAGTGGAATCTGGGGTATCGAGTCATATAGAATCGGATCTGCCAGTTCAAGAGTTAAGTTTTTGTGGCAAGCGTGGTTAGGCAACAGACAAATATCAATAACCCAATTTTGTGGCTGTAGGCTGTAGGTTCGATTCCCACCATAGACCAGTCTCTCAATCGTCAAATAGAGTCAAAATTCATCCACTTTTCAAAACTGTTCATTATTGTTATGTCTCAGATCTTATAAAATTCCTAAATATTTTCAATATCCTTAGTGGATGCAAGCTTACTGCAAATAAAATCACCCTCAAAAGACTCAAAACGATGATGAAAATTTAACAAATAGAAGAGCCGTATTTTGTTAACTGTATAAAGTTCCCAACAAAAAGCTGAAAATTTTATTACACTTATTATTTTCTCGTCTAAAAATGAAGAAAGGGTATTGGAAGAACTTTGATAAGGGCACCCATTTTTTATTCCATTGAGAAGAATTGTAAAAAAAGCAAATAAAAAGAGAAAAGAAAATTGTAGAAAAAAGATTTACGACATACAGGAACTAATTAATCATAAAAGAACAGAAGAAGGCAAATTTGCTGCGAAATTGCCATTAACCATGCTGATTTCTTTTCTTCTTGCGGAGATGGAAGTGAAGAGGAAATTTTTTACAGTTCGTTGGGCACGTGCGTGATTCTTCCATGTAAATGTATTTTAAGTGTAGTCAAATTAAAAGCTTATGAATATACATGATAAGCTTACACGCTCCTTAGCGTGGTTTTTATAAATTAGTGAAATTATAGAGTGTTGATGGCCGGGTTTTGTCTGAATTTAGGTTATGATGTTGTCAAAGTGTGTCAAAGTTTTTGTAGAATTTAAAATCAAATTGTGCAAATTTTTTCAAGCAACATTTTTTTTCATATGAATGGAATAAACATTAGTTCCTCAATCATTCAATATAAAATTGAAAATTGATCGATAAAAAATTCCATTCGCAATAAAAGCAATTTCGTATCACTTTTACAATTTTTTACATCGCTTCGCAATAATCACGAGATAATGATAATGGAAAGCGATTCGGCGAGAACAAAAAAATGAGTCGGAGGAAAAAATGACAATGCGTATGCAGGAAGCAGCTTAGTCAGTTGGTGTTTATGATGACATATTTATATTATGAAACATTTTTATGGCGCTAAAACATCAATAAAAATTTATCATCGTACCTCCTTCTTTTATTCACAATTTTTTTTTGGCACAAATGTTTCATTTCTGTGTCTCACGATCCCCGACTTTAACGCCATTCCGTTTGCAAGTCATGAAAAAATAAAAAAAAATATTTTCTATGCTGTTTATTGTGTGTATTGTTTCTTATCACAGGCAATAAAGTCAAACTTTATTAAGCTTTAAATCAAGACAACTGAAATAAGGAACGATGATAATAAATAGGAAATAAGGGAAAATAAGAAATGTTTTATTTCTGTGAAAATGGATGAAAAAACTTCTTCAGATAATAAAAATGTGACTTTTGTTTGCAAAGAACTAGTTTTTTTTAAACCATACAATTTTATCTATAAACTAGTAAGCAGTACAATTAGAGGTGAAATGGTATCAGTGGCCTAAATGGTAGAGCGTTGGTATTCCGTGCCAAAGGTCCTGAGTTCAATCCCAGGCCATGTCTAATTTACGAAGCTCTTTTTCTATTTCACCGTTCTAGTTACGAAGCTCGGTTCGTGTGTTGGGTGTAGTTTTGAGGTCTTTGGCATAGAATATGCCTCCTTTACTAGGTATACAAGGATATACCAGCATCTGGATGATTTCCTTACGGCATTTTGCGCACACGAATTGTGACTAGGTATATTGCAGGATACATCAGGTCTTATGACGTACTCGTGTCTTTGCAATGTGCAGAGCTTGCAAGTGGTTCAGATTCCACTATAAACTGTAGGTATAAAGGGTATGGTACAATAGATTCTTTACAAATTGAATCGCAGTGCCTCCAGCTGAAATGCTGGGCTCTTCACACATTATTATTATTATTAAGCAGAACAATTCAAAGCTCTCCTGTTACCAGTTTATGTATAAAGTTGCACATCATTAGTAAATATGGCTTATTATCATGATGACAAGCAGGAGTATGATTCACTTGACATATGATGAAAAACTATTAAGAATGATGTATGAGGAAATCCAAAGTTACAGCTTGCGGCTTGTTTTTATTGATTATTTGATGCGTTTTCTCTTCTTTATTCCATTGTTTTATTACTCTCCTGCTCCTCGATTATGCTGATAATAAGGTCAGCACAGTGTGTATGTTAAAGAACAAAATAAAATTGTTATTATCTTTATAGCGAATGATTATGTTTTCTTCTTTGTATCATCTTTTATTGCTATCTATGCAAAAGCGCTTAAAAAAGTAATTAGATTTATGAATTATCGATTAAGTTTTGAAGCCAAATGCTCTTTTTGTTTTCGGATATTCTAAAATCATCCTTTTAAAGTTCTTCTTTCCCACCTACTTTTTTTCTGTTACTTTCCATAAAATATTCCTTTATTCCCTAAACTAATCCTTTCATCTGACCATATATTATAGCCAGTTACATCTAATACATGGAATACAGCATTGTTACAAGTTTATTTAAATTCACAAGGTGTATCCACAACAGGAATAAGCTGTATTATAAAGGGTGATATGGGATCATTTCTCACAATATGTTGGGATTAAGGAACATCCAAAAATATTTTCGTTCTTTCTTCTCAAAAAAAGATATCGCACATTAACATAGAAAAACAATTTTTTACAGAGATTTTCTTGTGAGATATTGTGAAGAATTACTGTTTTGGTGAAAAATAGTTCCAGGAAGGAAAGGAGAGAAGATTTTTTGGTTTTGTTTTTTTTTTTTATCAATTGAGGATTAAATATTATAAATACCTTTCATTTTTGCTTAAAAGTAATTTTTGAGATACTTAGTCGTCAAGTGTTTGTTTAACTTAAAATCAAAAGTAAAGCTTGTGGACCTGCATGCAGGAAAAAGTTTAAAAGAACTTACGATTTCGCGTCAATATTTAGTTGTCGAAACAGAGTGGAATCTAGGAGATCGAGTCATGTGAGGCAAATCAGCCAGTGTGAAAGCTAGGATTTTGTGGCTTGAGTAGTTTGTCAGCAGACTAGTTATCTGCAACCGTTTTTTGTAAGGATGTGGGTTCGATTTTCGCCAGAAAATGATTTCTGACAAGGATTTGTACATAATGCTCACGATATTACAAACTTAGCTTTGTTATCAGATTCCAACATCTTACCCAATTCTTAACTGATCATCATTAATTAATAGCCCTTACATATTTACTTAAACTTTAAATCTACTAATTAATAAACAACTCAAAAAATCCGTACAATAAATCATTGAGCAAATTAGATAGAAATGATACACAAGCAACAACAAAAACAGCTTTGAGGAACAGGATAATTAATTTTATTGCCACAATTTACACTTCATTCTGCTTAAACAAAACTGATTTAATTTTACCCAATTAATTATTCGAATTGAAACGACATAAAAAAGTTTTTTTGTTGAGCGAAAATAAAAACTTATCTTTGTCGTCATTTCCTTAATTTTAATCCTTTTATATCTCACACTTGAAATAAAAATAGCATGAAAAAGGGTCCATTTGTTACGAATTTTTTTATTTTTATGTACAATCAAAAAGGAAATTTAGTGGAAAATTTTTGTTGACATTTATTGGGTAAGTTGGCCATTGTTTGGTTAACCATAGACCGCATTTTACATAAGCAGTTAGGAATATTATTTTAATTAAATAGTATTTCAAAAAGGGACATGAAAAGTTTTTAATTTTATGTTGACACTATTCGTATGTTTTTGACATCAATTTTGTTACTAGAATGGCATTTTTGGATCCTTTTGTTTTGTTTTGTGGAAGGGTCTTAAAGATGATTCGGTGTTCCATAATAACCAAAACGAAAAAGAAATCAATCTTATAAATCAACATGATTTTGAACATTTTTTCATGAAAAATTCCCTGAAATTATTGATATTTTTTGTTTAACCCGTTCTTTACTAGCGTAACATATATGTTACGCCAACTTTTTCGTTAAATTCTCTGCAATAATTGATTTTTCATTGAATCTGATTCATGATTTACATTTATAGCTAGATCAAGTACCTCCCTTAACATTTAATGTTGCTTAATTATGTAAATTGGAGAAGTTAATTAAACTTTTCTTTCACATGGAAAATTTAGTCATTTTGAAACTCAAAATTTCAACATTTTCTGACACATTTTTGATCAGAACTGGACAGATTTATAAAGTAAAGCATCTATAGTTATAGTTAAAAACTCATTTATAAAGATAAAGCATAGTTAAATACATTAACTATGTGACGATAATAAATGTAACATATGTGTAACGCTAGGAAAATACGATATAAATTGCCCGTTACATATGTGTAACGCTAGTTTTTTGCAAATATTTTAGTGTTTTGGATTTAAAATATTATTTAATTAATTAAATTAATTTGGCTTTGATTTAAACCAAATCATTATGTGTACGGCTAAATCATGATAAGAATGACGTATTTTTTGTCATATATATTAAAATTTGTGCTTCATGGAGGAATTTTTTACATTAGAAAAAAAATTGATTAAAAAATTAGGAGAAAATTTGAAAGTGATTTTTTTATGATTTAGACTGATTTCGCGTGATTAATAGTTCAATGATTAATAAAATAGAGTGAAAATAATGAGTTGTTGAGGTATGAACGCTGAAAAATGTCCCATTTCAAAGATATGACATAAAATAAATGTGGAAATATTTTTGAGTTATTTTCGTTTTCCTATGTATTAGAGTGTTTAAATTTAAGTCCAATTATGTGAAATAGCATATAATTAATTAAAAAGTATTGCATTATAGACACATGTAAAGCAAAGAGGTAAAATAAAAGAATTAAAGTTTTTGGAAGAAAAAAAATTTTTGCTTGCAAACTCCTAGCGTAACATATATGTTACGGACAAAATTTGTTAATTCTATTAAATCAGTGCATTTATTTGAGCCAAACTCTTCGTTAAACTTATTTTTATACTGTAATTCATCAAATAAATGCACTCTGATGTCCCAAAAAAATTCCGTAATTAACGGGTTAATTTCAAAAATTCTCAAAAAATCTCCTTTTTAACATTTTGAAAAAATCAAAATAATTTTCCCAATTTTTCTGTTTTTAAAAAATTAATCTAATTTATAATGCTGAAGCTATGTCGAAGATAACAAAAATATGTACACGGAAGAGTAACAACAATAAAGGACATTTAAAGCAAAAAAGGAGCATAAGCTTTAAGGCTTTTCTTGTGTTGTAAAATTGAATTAAATTTTTAATTCATTCTGTCACGAACACAACATAAATTGAAATGGCATGAGACGAGTAGAATGAAGGAAAATCTTAATTGAGTATTTACATTAGATGGGAGGATTACTTGCAGTGCAAAATGGCATTTGATGTCTTTTTGAAAAAAAAAATTATCCCTTTATCTCCTAATAGCTGGAATAACTCACAATCAGCAGTTCAAATTGATGGAATGAAACACTGAAATTCAATTAAGAAGTCAAAATAGTCTTAAAAATTATTGCATTTTATAATCCTCTTATGCTGACTAATTGAGCATTAAAATTTTTCCAATTTCATGGATTTCATATTCCACATTTAAGATCCACTCAATTCACAACAATGTAATGTAATATGAGAAATGTCACAGGTGTACAGACATCCAGCAAAAAATTGATTTTAATTTACAATAAATCGCATTTTGAATAAACCTTGTGAAAGGATAAAGAATGGATTCAAGTTGAAAATCGATGATTGTAGTTCATTGTTGTCAGTAGCGACTATAAGAAGAATTTTCTGAAATTCAAAAAGGTTGAATATGAATCAAAACTCGAACGATACAAATTTTCTTTACAAAATTATTCAAATTTTTTACAATAACATCAAAATATGTTAATGTTCAGCTGTACTTACTTCAGCCATACATCATTGCATACAAAATCAGACAAACATTTTAAAATTATAAAACTGATTTCATCCTACCTCTAGAAAAGCAGCTTAAAAACGATAATAATAAATTGAATGCATATTTTTTAGTTCTCACAATGTTTAAATGAATTTCCATGTAAAATAATATTAGAAGTTTATGCAACTCCATTTTTCCTTAATGTAACAATATTATTCATCATTTTCATCACTTGCATTATGCATTGCAATCTGATATAATCAAACATTATCTTTTTACATTCTTTTACAACCAATCGAGTTTCAACAAATTGTGCTCTCTTTTTTATTTGGATGTGGTTGCCTCAAAGTGAGCTGAAGTGGCTCGGTGGCGAAATGGTTAAGTACTTCGGTACCTAATTATTGCAATACCGAAACAGCGATCATGGGTTCGAGACTGGGCATGAGAAATTTTTCACTTGTCCTTTTTCGAATCATATGTACTGGAAATGAGGCTCATAACCTTCCTTTGTAGGCTACAGGCAGGAATGTCATCATGGGGTGGTTCGGATCCGACTATAAATTGTAGGTCTAGGTTTGAGTGCAGTGATTTGGCGCATCCTCACTCGTTAAACTTTCATTAGCTACGAAACGCCCTAGCGCACCTCTGGATCACACTTGATCTGAATAAGTAAAGGTTTTTTTTGCCTAAAATTGAGGAAGGGGAAATTTGAAGATCTTGAAGAAACTATCAATATTTCTTATAATTATTGATGACTTTCTCTCCTCGTTATTTTGTCGTTCTACTGTCCACAAAGTTTATTTGTTTGCAGTACCCTTCATTAAAATTGAAAAAATAAATATTACTGAAATTCAAACTATACAAATTGAAGAGTTCGTAATCTTCTCAGTTCTCTTATCACAGAATGATCTCTTAACTTTTTCATTACATTAATGGCAAGTAATCAACTTGCAACATTATTTGCATGCTCACTTCAAGTACTTGTAGCAATGCAATGAATGCAGAATCTCATTTTGTTCAACTAGCGACTGTTGGAAAAAAATTGTAATTTGTTATGACAGAACAGAAAACATTTTCCTCTATGGTACTTGAAACCCATTATTTACACGACCTTCCGCTCTTGAGTAAGCATGTGCTGCGAAAAAAAAATTGCAACTGCGAATAAAAATATATTCGAGGAACTCTCATTGGAGAGATTGCATCAGCTATGGCAAACCTCTTCTGTTGGCACAACAAAAAAGTCTAAAAAAGTATGTATGTAGATGGTGTCCATCAAGTAGAACGGTGACCTAACGAGTTGAGTGATGTACTATATATGGGTTTTTTGTGCTATTTTGTGAAAGCAGAAAAACAACCTCTTTGAATTTTGTGAAGATTCCAGGTCCGAGATATGAGCATTTGAAAACGGAACTAGGTCCGATTTTTCACATTCTTACTTTTTCAACTTTATCTCAAGCAAGACTAAACGAAAATTGTTGAAACTTTGCCTGTTTTATGTGCAATTGACCCTTAATCAAATAAACTTAACAAAAATATTTTAGGTTTCATAGTTGTAAAGATATGGCGATTCTAAAATGCAACCTAGTGCTAAATTAGCTATTTTTTTATATTTTTTACTGTAAATCTGGTAAATCTTGATAAAGAGTGATCAAACTTGGCCAGTAATTTGTGCAAATGTTCCTCAATCAAATAAATTTAACAAAAAAATTTTATGTCATATAGTTGTATAGATATAGCCATTTTGCGTTCCAGCCTAGTGCAAAACTAGCTTTTCGTTCTTACATTTTCAACTGTAAATCCGGTAAATTTTGATTAAGAATGTTCAAACTTTGCCAGTAATTTGTGCAATTGGCCCTTAATCAAATAAACTTAACAAAAATATTTTAGGTTCCATAGCTTTAAAGATATGGCAATTTTACGATTCAACCTAAGGCAAAATTAGCTACTATTTTACATTTTTGACTGTAAATCGTATAAGTTTTGATAAAGAGTGTATAAACTTGGCCAGTAATTTGTGCAATTGACATTTAATCAAATAAACTTAACAAAAATATTTTAGGTTCCATAGCTGTAAAGATATGGCAATTTTACGATTCAACCTAAGGCAAAATTAGCTACTATTTTACATTTTTGACTGTAAATCGTATAAGTTTTGATAAAGAGTGTTTAAACTTGGCCAGTAATTTGAGCAATTGTCCCTTAATCAAATAAACTTAACAAAAATATTTTAGGTTCCATAGCTGTAAAGATATGGCAATTTTACGATTCAACCTTAGGCAAAATTAGCTACAATTTTACATTTTTGACTGTAAATCGTATAAGTTTTGATAAAGAGTATATAAACTTGACCAGTAATTTGTGCAATTGGCCCTTAATCAAATAAACTTAACAAAAATATTTTAGGTTCCATAGCTGTAAAGATATGGCAATTTTACGATTCAACCTTAGGCAAAATTAGCTACAATTTTACATTTTTGACTGTAAATCGTATAAGTTTTGATAAAGAGTGTATAAACTTGGCCAGTAATTTGTGCAATTGACTCTTAATCAAATAAACTTAACAAAAATATTTTAGGTTCGATAGCTGTAAAGATATGGCAATTTTACGATTCAACCTTAGGCAAAATTAGCTACAATTTTACATTTTTGACTGTAAATCGTATAAGTTTTGATAAAGAGTATATAAACTTGACCAGTAATTTGTGCAATTGGCCCTTAATCAAATAAACTTAACAAAAATATTTTAGGTTCCATAGCTGTAAAGATATGGCAATTTTACGATTCAACCTTAGGCAAAATTAGCTACAATTTTACATTTTTGACTGTAAATCGTATAAGTTTTGATAAAGAGTGTATAAACTTGGCCAGTAATTTGTGCAATTGACTCTTAATCAAATAAACTTAACAAAAATATTTTAGGTTCGATAGCTGTAAAGATATGGCAATTTTACGATTCAACCTTAGGCAAAATTAGCTACAATTTTACATTTTTGACTGTAAATCGTATAAGTTTTGATAAAGAGTGTATAAACTTGGCCAGTAATTTGTGCAATTGACTCTTAATCAAATAAACTTAACAAAAATATTTTAGGTTCGATAGCTGTAAAGATATGGCAATTTTATGATTCAACCTAAGGCAAAATTAGCTACTATTTTACATTTTTGACTGTAAATCGCATAAGTTTTGATAAAGAGTGTATAAACTTGGCCAGTAATTTGTGCAATTGACCCTTAATCAAAAAAACTTAACAACAATATTTTAGGTTCTATAGTTGTAAAGATATGGCGATTCTACTATGCTTGTATTAGCTAATTTTGTACTAGGTTGAATCATAAAATTGCCATATCTTTACAGCTATGGAACCTAAAATATTTTTGTTAAGTTTATTTGATTAAAGGTCAATTGCACAAATTACTGGCCAAGTTTAAACACTCTTTATCAAAACTTATACGATTTACAGTCAAAAATGTAAAATTGTAGCTTATTTTGCCTTAGGTTGAATCATAAAATTGCCATATCTTTACAGCTTTGGAACCTAAAATATTTTTGTTAAGTTTATTTGATTAAGGGCCAATTGCACAAATTACTGGCAAAGTTTAAACACTCTTTATCAAAACTTATACGATTTACAGTCAAAAATGTAAAATTGTAGCTTATTTTGCCTTAGGTTGAATCATAAAATTGCCATATCTTTACAGCTTTGGAACCTAAAATATTTTTGTTAAGTTTATTTGATTAAGGGCCAATTGCACAAATTACTGGCAAAGTTTAAACACTCTTTATCAAAACTTATACGATTTACAGTCAAAAATGTAAAATAGTAGCTAATTTTGCCTTAGGTTGAATCATAAAATTGCCATATCTTTACAGCTATCGAACCTAAAATATTTTTGTTAAGTTTATTTGATTAAGAGTCAATTGCACAAATTACTGGTCAAGTTTATATACTCTTTATCAAAACTTATACGATTTACAGTCAAAAATGTAAAATTGTAGCTAATTTTGCCTAAGGTTGAATCGTAAAATTGCCATATCTTTACAGCTATGGAACCTAAAATATTTTTGTTAAGTTTATTTGATTAAAGGACAATTGCTCAAATTACTGGCCAAGTTTAAACACTCTTTATCAAAACTTATACGATTTACAGTCAAAAATGTAAAATAGTAGCTAATTTTGCCTTAGGTTGAATCGTAAAATTGCCATATCTTTACAGCTATGGAACCTAAAATATTTTTGTTAAGTTTATTTGATTAAATGTCAATTGCACAAATTACTGGCCAAGTTTATACACTCTTTATCAAAACTTATACGATTTACAGTCAAAAATGTAAAATAGTAGCTAATTTTGCCTTAGGTTGAATCGTAAAATTGCCATATCTTTAAAGCTATGGAACCTAAAATATTTTTGTTAAGTTTATTTGATTAAGGGCCAATTGCACAAATTACTGGCAAAGTTTGAACATTCTTAATCAAAATTTACCGGATTTACAGTTGAAAATGTAAGAACGAAAAGCTAGTTTTGCACTAGGCTGGAACGCAAAATGGCTATATCTATACAACTATATGACATAAAATTTTTTTGTTAAATTTATTTGATTGAGGAACATTTGCACAAATTACTGGCCAAGTTTGATCACTTTTTATCAAGATTTACCAGATTTACAGTAAAAAATATAAAAAAATAGCTAATTTAGCACTAGGTTGCATTTTAGAATCGCCATATCTTTACAACTATGGAACCTAAAATATTTTTGTTAAGTTTATTTGATTAAGGGTAAATTGCACATAAAACAGGCAAAGTTTCAACAATTTTCGTTTAGTCTTGCTTGAGATAAAGTTGAAAAAGTAAGAATGTGAAAAATCGGACCTATTTTCGTTTTCAAATGCTCATATCTCGGACCTGGAATCTTCACAAAATTCAAAGAGGTTGTTTTTCTGCTTTCACAAAATAGCACAAAAAACCCTATATAGTACATCACTCAACTCGTTAGGTCACCGTTCTACTTGATGGACACATGTAGATGCTCAGATAAAGAATTTTATTCGCAAATGCAGAATGTAATCACAGCAATAGATGAAATCGTGGTTTGAAAAGCTTCACATGGGAATTTTTGTAATCTCTTTGAAGCTGGCTTATTGTGTACATTTGTGCTGTATTTGTTAACGTGATATTTGAAAATAATAAAAAATAACTTGAACACGGCGTAGAAAATATAAAAGAAGCAGTTTTATGTCTAAATGAGGCTAGTAAGAAGCTTGATTTCTTAAACTTGTTTAACGCTAGTCTTAAGCCAGCCTGGTGTCAACTTAATTGAAAAAAAAAACAGCTTAAAGCTTGAAAGGCTTTAGTTGATGTTGCCTTTCTCTTGCTATGTGAATGCCAAATTCTCAAAAAAGAACCACTTTGAAAGATATTTTAGCGACATTCGATATGAACAAGAAATAAAATATTAAATTTCACGCTATAAATAAATTTTCATTTTCTCATTTCTTTAATTTTCTTAATGAAATTTAAGTAATTGATGATATTTTTGCACACGATATCCTCATTAAAAATCAATAATGTGAGAAAAAAGGAAATTCAATAAAAGAAAAAGTTTTCCTTTTGTAATTTGATTTCGTGATCAAAAGAATTTGCAGTTGATTTGAGTTTTTGATGTCATCAATGTGAGAGAAAATTGGGAAATGTTCTTAAAAGTTTGAGTTGTGGATTCTTTAGATGATTGGAAACTGGACAGAGTTTTACATTGGCTACCATATTAATATATAGCATGATCCCTTCTTGTCGTACTTTTTTTTTAAAAAAAAATCAGAAAATTTTTTTTCAATGTTTGAAGCGTCACAAATCTTAGATCCCCTTCCCATAAATGCTAGACGACATAAATTAAATATCCTTTTATCTTAGAATTTTTAAAAATTTTAAAAAAATAGTCACACATTATTTAAACAACATTCTCTCTGATGAAAAGAAATATTTCATAAAATCAATATGGATCAACTTTTTTGTTGCCAGCAAAAGTTTTTATCATAAAAATCTTTCAAAAAAATTCAAATAAAAATTCAAAGTTTTTCCTCTCAAAATTGAATTTTTTCCTCAAAAGCAAAAAAAGAAAACAATAAAAATTATTTATTTATTTCACGCACGCTCATACACACATATACACACATGACATTACATGCGAGCTTACAAAAAGAAAAAAGAACTTTCTTGAGTGAATGCACTGAAGCATTTGAAGGAAAAATAAATTTTCCATTCAGCATGTAGTAAGTATTCTGGAAATAAAACATGAGAATTTTGTATTGATGATTTGTACTGTTCCACTTGGGGGGTCTTTTACGCGTCAATGTGTGACACACTTTCTTCAGACTTTTAATTGATTGACTTTGGAAATTAATGTTTCCCAGCGAGGTTTTATTTGAACAATCGATAGAAATAATCTTCAGAAAATCATAAGATCAGGACTGTACAGAAATGTTTGTCGAAGCGTGCTAGTGCATTTTAAATATTCAAGTCCCAAAAAAGTGATCATTTAAAATTTTTCATACAAATTAGTCAAAAAAAGCTTCGTTTTGTTGCAGAAGAAAATAAGTTTGAAGATAGAAATTGGGAAAGAATTTATTCCATTTTTTATATAAAAGAGTTGATAAAAGAAAAGGAGAAGTAAATAAAAATTGAGACGGAAGCATTTTGAGGAGCTTTTCAACTGGTTTCTTTATCAGTACGTTTACTTTGAAAATTATTTCAGCTTGGGTGGATGTGAAAGGATTTGAGGCAGAATATTATGTTTACTTTTTGTCCATATTATGCTGAACAGAACGTATAATTTCAGAAAGTCAAATATTTGAATTACATGTCTTTGATTTTTCTGTTGACATATAATTGTGATTAGAAAGTCAAGTACTGCCTTGAAGTCTTATTTAAAAAATTATTCTAAAAGATTGCGACAAAAAAAAATAATTTGTAAGGACCAAAAAGCTTTAAATCTATCAATTCAAGCCATGAAATTGACCTTGAAAACAATAAATTAAAAATCAGTACCTTTACCCAACTCAGGTTTCAAAACACCTTAAAGAAAGATAAACGACCCATCCGATATAATCCACATGACAAAAACATTGGCCATATCTGAAATCGATATCTTGTTTCCATTCAGAAGTCAGAGAAGCAATTTAATTTTAAGAGAATATCAAATTGCTTCATTTTCTCCTCCATTGAAAATCTCTGTTGAATTAAGAAAGGTAAGAAAGGAAGAAAGTAATGTCCGAAATTGAATTTAAGGAAAATGGAATCGATTATTAAGAAATCTGTACTATAAACTGAGAAGAATATAGTTGCTAATTTTTAAGTTCTGTCTCCTTAAGTTTGATTGTTTGAGAGAATTGAGAGCAAGAATAATCGACAAGGCATTTGTAAGGATGGACAGGAAAAATTGTTTAATTCTGTTTTTCCGAATATATTCAAATTTGTTATTTTTATTCTCTTCACATTGCTCTAAAGTTTTCCAGATATAATTGATCAATTTCCACTCAATCTGATTTCAAAGCCTTAAATCAATTTTATTCAAACATCCATTAGATTCCACGAAATAACACTATGGAGATAATATAGTAAAACCCCTACAATTATCTATCTGACAAATACTAGTGAATAAAGCAGAAAATGTAAATGAAAATTAATTTGTGGCAATGAGAAACGAAAAAAAGTTTTGTTTTTGTTTTTCATTTGAATTTTAGATTCATGTCGATAGTGAAAGGCACTCAATGAATCTCATTTACTTTTAGGGCTTCTAAAGTGTCTCTTCATATTAGATATGTAACGTGAAATAGTTGCTGTTAAGGCGCCTAAAGACAAGGTTTACGGATATAAATTAAAATCTAGACAAAGCTCAAATTTAACACAATTCAAATAAACATGAAAAAATGCTTTCAAAAAGGATTGTTTAACTGCCAAAATACTCCCGACCAAAGCCACCCCTACTCAGCTTTTAATTACAATAATTACTCATGTCTACAACTCCAGCCAATTCACTTCAATATCTTTTATAAATCCAAACCATTCATTCACATACGCATTCCATTTTATTGATTTTAGTGCGTAAACATCTCCTCGCTTTCCACCATCGCGTCTATCCATCGATATTATAATTTTATGTACGCTTTCACATTTTCATTCCTTTTTATAGTTCGTGCGACTTATCGACGGCTTTCATTTCCTTTTCTCATTGACACAAAGTTTTTTTATGTTTATTTATATGAATATAATTGACATGAAATTCTATAGAAGAGGAAAATCTTTTAAGGAGCTAGTATGGACAGAAGTTAATTTACTAAGGTTAAGCGCATCCAGAATTTTTGACAAAAAAAAATATTGTAATAGTAAATTAAACCCAAGGGTGTGGTACTGATGAAATGATCAAAAATGATCAAAAATGATCAAAATTGATCAAAAATGATCAAAAATGATCAAAATGTAATTATTCAGTTCCACACCCTTGATTAAACCTAAAAAGGTCCTTTATTTTACACAATTGGATATTTTAAAAATAAAAAAAATTGTATTTTTAACAAAATGCTTCCAGCACAGTTCGATACCATAAACAGAGAGATTTTAGTGCTCGAATTTTCAAGTATCAAGAGCTTTTTTCTTGTTATTAAGTCAGTCAGCCTCGTGCTTCCTCTTATTTCCTCCGTCATCTCCTTCTTTCTCAACAGCCAAAATCCTCTTCTTTGTTTATTAATAACAAGAAGATTTTACTGCTTCACAAAAAAAGTCTTTTGAGGAAGACACAAAATAGTAAATTAAGAAGATGAAGACAGAATTTTTTTTTCTCTCATCTTTGTTGTTGTCGCTGTTATTATAATCCGATGAAATTTGTTTCAGTACTTCGAGAATTCAATGAGAAAGTTTCAGCACTTCAAAGTTAATAAAGATTGGGATAAAATTTTATATTAAAAATTTATGATATGTGGAAATTGATATTAATATTTTTAGATATGGAGCTGAATCGTGAAACTTATTTATTATACAATACTTTAAATTTATTGATTTATTGATTGACTTTTCACAAATTTTTATGATGGCAATTTTATACACTTATAAAAATATTTTAAAAATTCAAATTTTCCCACAAATCATTTAAATTTAAAAATTCTGAAAAACAAACAGCATCATTATTTTTACAAAATTTTGGTTACGGCAAAATACAGCCTATGTAATTTTCCCCTTTACAAAATCAATAACCCAATATCCGACGTCATCCACTCTTCATCAAATCTAGAACAACAAAAACTCAACCACCCGTAAGCAAGAAAGTTCAGTTACTTTTGTTTACTGATCATTAATCAAACAGCAACTAGTCAGAAGAAGAAAGAAAAACTAATTGAAGATTCTCTACAACCTAATTAGCTGATATATTTTTTTTTTGTTGGCTGAGCACGCTTCATAGAATTAAGAAAAAAAGTTTTGATGTTACGAAAGTCATTGGCTTTTTATGTCCATGTCTCTTATCTTTAATAAAAGCCAAAAATTAGGAACACAAAAAAAGTTTGAAGTCGCAAAAAACTCTTCTTTTTGGTAGACTTTCTGTAACTATTGAAAGATGAAAGCCAGCGGAAATATAATAAAGAAACTGGAACAAGAATGAAAGATGAACGAACTATTCCTAATTTGTAAAGATGCCAAAAGTTGTTATACTTTATGATCCAGTGACATGGTTTTGAACTGAATGTTTTTTTTTTGCAGAAGCTTTTAAGCATTCTTCTTTTCCATTAAGAACTTAAAGGATGGAGCGATTTTGTCATTTAATGGCGGAAAGTCAAGATGACTTATTGAAACTTTATCAATTAATTCAGATATTTTACTCTAGTCATTACTAAAAGGATTAAAATAGCCATTTAAACTAGACATAATCGTTCAAATTGAAAACGCTTTTATAGACTTCAAAATAATAAAATT
The DNA here is from genome assembly GCA_917627325.4 of Chironomus riparius. Classification (NCBI taxonomy): domain Eukaryota; kingdom Metazoa; phylum Arthropoda; class Insecta; order Diptera; family Chironomidae; genus Chironomus; species Chironomus riparius. The sequence goes on from OU895879.1 coordinate 30,880,767, forward strand.
TGTTACTTGGGCAGTCTTTATGTCTAAGGCACAATGTGTCTGTCTAAGCTATGAGCCTAATTGAAACTAAGCTTGTTTGTTTCAAATATAAGACTTACGTTTTATTTTGGATTTTGTTGTTCCATTTGATGGCATTTGATTTTAGAGCCTGTGGCATAAACCAAAGCAAATTAAGTTACAAATACTCAAAAGAGCACTTTTATTGAAAGCTGAATACAACAGGCTTCAAAAACTAGAAACAACTACCCCTTTTACTGAATTCTATCGAACATTCGTTTCTAAAATTTGTTTATTCTCATCACGAAGATTCTAAAGAAGACTCAATAAAAAAATAAATGATGCGAGACTTAATGAGCTTGCCATAAATTTTATCAAAAAAAAAAAAAAAAATCTTCATTCTTTTCCTTGTTCGAAATAATAAAATTCACACACGAACACACTTAATTTGACATTATAATAAAAATAAACCAGATGACTGTGAAATTATGCAGACCAATAGATCACACGACAATATTTATTTTTTGAGCAAGAGATGATTCTTGGTATCTATGGACTTTTCTTTGATAGAGGTCAAAGGAATTGCTTAAAATCAAAGAGTGTAAACTAATTTGGATAGTTTTCAGATTTTAGTGATGTTTAATAAATTGACAATTTGAAATATTTGTGAAGAAAATTCCACCTTTAAAATTCAATAAATTCTTAAAATTTATCTTTATTATCCACTGTAAAAATTAAACAAAAACCAAACTTAAAGCAAAGTTTTGGGCAAGATCAAAAAAAAAGGGAAAAAACTTTATATGCTGATTTCTCTGCTTGCCAGCATCCAATTTTAATGATTTTTTCACAGGTCGATAGATAATTTCAGAAAGTTTAACTTTTTAATTTATTTTTAAAAATGGCGACTTTACAAGTCTAAAACTCAATTTGTTGAATAAATCGCTTTTTAACCGAAAATATTAACTCTAATTGACTGAAAACAATTAATAAGTAGCTAAAAAGTCATTTTCTATAGAAATTGTATCTGTAAAAGGCATTAAAATGAGTTAAATTAACTCAAAAACATTGCAATTTTAATTGAGCAACATGTTTTGCTCAATTTCGCTCAGAATTTCATAAGAATTTTGAATTTTTTAAAACCGTTACAATTTTCTTGGTTAATCTTTTTAACATTTTATGATTTTGAAGGCTTTCCATAAAGACTTTAATTTTTTTCTTTTGCAACAAGATGCATCTTATGTTTTGCTATAGTTTTACATTGAAAAATCATTAGAACAATAAAACAGCAAAAAGTTATATCTAGTTTTGTAGAATTCATTGTAACTTTGTTAATTAAAGTAGAACTTGAAATTTTTTTCAATAAGCTTAAAGAAAACCATATTTGCTACCTTTTTTGTGAACACAGCTAGTTCCTAAACTGTTTCTTTCATATGGAATTTTCAACCAAAACATTTAAAACGTTAATTAAGCTAACTTATGAAGCCGCAATTTTAAATTTTTTATTCTAAACATTTACTGCCACGAATTTTTAATTCTTTAGTGAAAAAATTTTTAAGATTGGTTTATTAGTTGCAGAGATATTGCATTTGCAACATAGTGTAAAATCGAATTTCCTTAAAATTGTTCGTGACGCTTAGCACTTTAAATTAATTTTTTAACTATAGTACAAAGTCAAAATGTCACTTATTATATACCAAAATGCAGGTCCTGGCGAGAGATTTTAGAAAAACATCAGCTGATCAGCATTATTTGCATTAAGGATTTAAAAATTGTAAATTATTGCTCAGCGTCACGAACAATTCATTTTTGATCTTGCCCTTTGTTTTCAAATAAAAGAGAAGAAGTAAAAAGAAACTTTTCCATCATGATGCATGTTGTGGGATAAAACTTTCTTTTATTGTTGGATCCATAAAATGTCAATGACAATAGAATAAGTAAGAGAAAAGAGAGATAGAGCAGATGAAAATTGCTTTACAATGGAAGTAAAATATGTTGATGCAGTGAAGAGAGCGCATATCTTTGGCTTAATGTTGAAAATTTAAAAATATTATTTTTTTGTAAAATAATAATAATTTTGGAAAATAAGAATTATTTGAAAATTTGATTGTCAAGACAAACTATCAACCCCAAAACATACAACTTTACTAAAAAAGCATGCGACAAAAGAGAAAACTTTTTTGTATGTTCTCAATTTTTTATTAAGCACTCATGATGCTGGTAGTTCATTCGTGTTTAGATCATTGACGACTTATTCAGAATAAGTCAAGCAGACAAATTAGTTGTATTTGAAAGAGACATAAGAAGGAAGTCGAAAGGTTGAGATAAAATTCATGAGTTGAATTGATTTTTTACGAAGGTCGAATTTAAAATAAGAGAAAGAACAGCTAATTCAGGAATCTCGAATAAAAGTTGCTTTTAATAGAGCTTTTAAAGAGCTATAAAACGATAAGCTACAGTTGAGGTTAAATATATCAACTATTAAACTTTTAATTGTGCTTAAAGAAAAGAAAGTCAACGAAACTTTTTGTTGAATTAGGCGATCATTAATTGGCTTGAAAAGTAATAAGTTTTATATACAGATATTGCTGGAATGTTTTATTGAAGGATCTACTCAGAGCTCGATTAAATTTTGTATGGAGTCGAGTCCACTCCGCGTCAAAAATCTCAAATCGGACCATGGAATTGATTGCAGATTTTCGTCAATATTTATGTTTAAAATATGATAATATTTATTAAATTCAAATGTTTTATTCGACAACAGCTTTATAAAAAAAAGTTCATATTTCTTGCAACAAAAAAAAAACTACCAAACCTCAAAATGAACAACACAGTGTCAATATCGTACACATATTATACGCCCCAAAACACACAAAAGCATGCGAAGGTGTATCATGCATGATAAATTAAGTGGTGGAATAATTTTGCTCACACACAAAAATAAAACAGCATATTTCGTGTACAATGTGAGCATTTTCAACTCCAAAGCCACTCGTGGGTATGATATTGATCATGTAAACAGTCCCTCGTTACACGTAGATAAATTATTTGTTATTTGTATTTTTAATGCTCAAACAACTTACTTCTACTTTATGTTTTTATAAAAGAAAATAATCCATAGACTAATGTGAATGTTTTTGTCTCATTTTTTATGTCCCTTTACAGCTCCGAAAGCCTCAGTCAACTCAGTCAATTCCATCGATGAAAAGTGGAAATCGTGACAACACCAAAGATGTTGCAGGCAATGAAGAGGCTGGTGTAGCGCTTGTCAATGTTCATTCGGAATATCCCAGGTAAATTTTCGAAAGTAAGGCTATAAAGCTTTCAATTAATAAGAAAATTCTTTTTTACACAGGTACATGGAGGAGCGAGGCTTAGGTGGCGGCGTGTACAAGAGTGTTTCGGGATCACAAGATAAATCGAACGCCAAACAGAAACCAAATGTCGGATATCGATTGGGTAGACGAAAAGCATTATTTGAAAAGAGAAAGCGCATCAGTGACTATGCCCTCGTAATGGGAATGTTTGGAATTATTGTTATGGTTATAGAAAATGAATTAAGCAGTGCTGGTGTTTATACGAAGGTAAGCTTCTTAACATATAAATTATCTTCATATTTCCACATAATGAACATGAATCGTTATGACACATTCATGAAAGAATTTATGGATTTTTTTTTCCTTCTCTCTTGTTCGTCCCCTCGTCAATTTTATGCGTCACATATTCTCAGAAATTGATGTGAGATCGTAAAATTATTATGTACGCAATTGTAGATGAAATTCTCCTCATTTATACCTCAATCATTCTCTCAATCTCTAATGAATTCAATGTCATTGAGTTTTATTACTTTCTCTGGAAATGCGAAATGACATTAAGGCGATTTGAGTGCGTTTTACTCTGTACTTTGGGAATATGTATGGAATAAGCTTTGGTGGTTTTTAATGATTGAGGGTAAAATAAAATGCTTTTAAATGTCAATAAAGCTGCTAATGATAATTGAAATAAAATATTGCAAATAATTATAGAAAGTGACATTTAGCGATGTTATTTGAGGTAGCTATGATATTGGGAACAGGAAGAACATCATAAGTAGGGTGACCATCTGCGTAGTTTTTCAACGGACAGTCCTGTATTTTTCAAGACTGTCCTGTATACATTTTTAAATTTTGTTCTTGGTCCTGTTTTTTTTTCATGAAAATTTCCGGGAATTTTCGAATTTTACTCTATGTCCTGTTTTTTTCGAAAAAAATTACCAAATGTCCTGTATTTTCATGAAAATTAGATGGTAACCCTAATCATAAGAAACCAAAAATAATATGTCGATAAGAATTAGGTACATGCACGACATAAATGTATGTATCTGACGATCTATACAAGCGATGAAAACAAGAGAGAGAAATAATAAGAAAGTAAGATAGAAATGACAGAATTTCTTCTGCCATCTTGAGACGTGACATAATCAACACACAAGCTCATTGTTCATGACTGGAATTTATCATGGGATTCTCTTCATCTGAATATTTTCTTCTTCTTATTCTTATGTTTTCATTTCACAATGCTTTATACTATTGACATCGTAGAACACTTGATATTCCCACATCAACCATGTGCGTCGTTTCTCCCGCTAAATTCACAAAACGCATAAAATATGTTTCGTCTGAGATGAAATTCAATTTTTTTTCCAAACATTCAGAATATTTTTGATAAATTGTAAAAGTTCAGAATAGAAAAATGATGAATGGAATAAATTCACAAGGCCATAGTTCTGAATAGCACAAATTGTTGTCGCTGACTATCTAACATGTTGACATCAAGTCTATTTTCGTTGTGCATGTTCATGGCTTCATGCAAGACATGAATGGAATATTGACATCAAACTACAGTAATGTGGACTAGATTGACTCTCATTGATAAAATATTTAAGGAAGCCACAATTATTTTTTTATTTGTCAAGGATAGAGAGAAATTATTATTGATTTAATGTCAGAACTAATGCTAGACGTTGAAATGTAATGGAATAAAAGGAAATATAAAAATCTGGAAGTAATGTTGATCGAATTTTTTGTTATAGAAATTAAAAAAAATGCTAAACTTTATTTTTGTTTTAAATTATTTTATAAATTTAGAAATTTGCAAATTTGAAAACATCATTAGATGTATTTTCTGCAGCAACATTAACAATATTTCTACCTAATGTGTCGTTTTCTATGAGAATTTTTAAAAACTCATTTGACTTGAAGTCATTTTGATAAAGTTTTAAAAAAACTTCAAATGTTTATTTATTACCCGAAGCAGCAATATTTAAAATATTAATATCTTGAGAATCTTTAAACAACAAGATTTCTTTAAATTGAGAGTCAGAAAAATTAATTTTGACTATTTCAAATGCAGCATAAAGGAAAGAATATGTGTATTTGTTTCTATTAACAAGCAGATGAAAATAATTCATACCGTAGTCTTTTTCCTTAATTGCAAAATTTTTCATTTCTTCGCGATTTGGAATGTTTTTGACAAAACTTCCCAAATAGTTTTAACGGATTCAATTGTATACGAATATGCAGCTTCATGAAGAATATTACTAATATAATAATGCTTTTGTTTAACAAGGTCAATAAAGGATTCTGTAGCACCATGATTTGCACAAAACTTTTCAACTTCTCGCCATATAATTTTGAAACTTTTCTCATTACAAAACAACATTGAGTTCATTAATACATTGTATTTCTTAATATTACAATTTTGCATTATTTTTAACATTTCATCGAACGATAGAAATTTTCTCGTAATTTCTAAGAATTTTCTTACTTTATGTTCAGTTATATTTTTAAAAGAGCATAAACAACAGAAAATATTGAATTCGAAATAGTCATAGATTTCCATTTTAAGTGTTTTTTGAATGAATTTCCGATCAGTTTTTACTTCTGTTATTTCAACAAATGTCTCAAACGAATCTGTTGCATAGGCCGGGCCGAATAATTCTCCAGAATTATTCTGCATAATAATTTATTGCATTTTGCAGAATTATTCTGGAGAATTATTTAAAATTCTGCAGAATTAATTCTGCTTAAGAAACATGCGAATCGCAAAAAAAAATCTGGAGAATTCTGTAACACAATTTTGCAGAATTATTCCCCAGAATTCTCCAGAATTTATTTCAAGCAATGTCACGCAACATATATGCAACATTTTTTTCAAACAGAATAATTCTCCAGATTTTTCGAAAATTCTGCTGCAACAAAAACGTCATTAGAATTAAAAAACACATTTCTGCGAAAATATATGAAATATTACTTATTTATTCTCAGTATTAATACTAGACATTTCAGAGTGATATTCTTTTACTTTATTGTTTGATAAAATTTATGTGTATTATTTCACTGTTCATTCATTTTCCTCGGGTCTTCTTTACTTAGTTGTGGATGGGACGATACAATAAAGCAGATTGGTGTGTCTCACACTGCAAATGTCGTACAAACAATGACGTCGAAGGTCATAATAATTTCATTAAATTAACAATGCGTCGAAATCCTTCTCCGTGGACCTTCATAGATAGTTTGATCGACTTAGTTTATGATTCTTTGGCAACAGTTGCAGCTAATAAGCGAATCAGCTCTCAAAATGACAGAAGTAAAATTTCACGGGTTTTACCAAAATATTTAAAAATGATCGAAGAAAATCGATTAACTGAGCTTGAGTTTTTAGAAAAATTAATTGAAATATATTGATCATAAGTAAAACTTTATAAATAATAGAATTTTTGTTGGTTTTGGTTTTCTTTTTCTTTAATAAATAATTTCATATATTTTCGCAGAAATATGTTTTTTAATTCTAATGACGTTTTTGTTGCAGCAGAATTTTTGAAAAATCTGGAGAATTATTCTGTTTGAAAAAAATGTTGCATATATGTTGCGTGACATTGCTTGAAATAAATTCTGGAGAATTCTGGGGAATAATTCTGCAAAATTGTGTTACAGAATTCTCCAGATTTTTTTTTTGCGATTCGCATGTTTCTTAAGCAGAATTAATTCTGCAGAATTTTAAATAATTCTCCAGAATAATTCTGCAGAATGCAATAAATTATTCTGCAGAATAATTCTGGAGAATTATTCGGCCCGGCCTATGCAACACACCCGTTTTTGACGTATTCACTGACAATGCTGCAATGTTATATATAATAAGGATTTTTGTCACCCTAGACGAAATTGAGCATTTTAATCCTGTAATATCGTGAGCATTCCGCCAATCCATCAAGATCTCCATTCTGTTGCCTAACCACTTGCTCCACAGATGCGATACCCTTATACAAGTGGATTCGCCTATTATAAGGATTTCATTCCCTAGATTTCACTCTGCGCCGACACCACATATTCTCTGTGGATAGAATGTAGAGCATTTTAAAATATTTCGTTGTTAATGCTGCTCTGAGTCAACGTTCTGTCAACTCTATCTTTTTCTATAGCATTGTTATACTGTTTCAAAATATCTGATCACCCCTAAGATATGAATCTTCAATATTTATGCAACAGCATCATAGATACATACCACTTTAAACAAATTTAAAAACTATAATTTAATTAATTGACTGTTGACTTTTCTATCCTTCTATTTTCATCGTCTTAATGAGAGAAGTAAGTAAAAGCATTAAAAGTGTATCTTGTTCTTAAAATGCATGAAAATGAAGAAAAGCGTAGAGAATTAAACAAACATCTAGATCTTAAAATGTTTGTCTTACTGTTGTACTCGTGTACAATTTTTATATTTATTTTGTTTGAGCTTTTTTATGCATTTATGCTCTTTAGTTCTTTGTTTCAATTTTGCTATTCACACAGTATGAAATAATAAGAGAGGTGTATAGTTTTGAGTGCTGTATATTGTGAAAAATTTATGAAAAGCTTTCAGAAAGTCACTTTATTTGTTACGTTGTTGACTAACCTTTATTGTATTGAATTAATTTATATGCACATTCTTTTCTCGTTGTCAAAGGTTTATTAGAGAATTTTTAAAGTTGTCAAAATTTTCATTTGTTATAAATTTATTAACAATTTTGAAAAAATTAAGTTTATTACGTTTTATAATAAAATGCACTTCCCAGTTCTGCACTTGAATCTTTTTCCGACTTGATTTTTTATTTCCTCTATTTTCATATTTTTTAGTTTTATAAAAGTTTTTTTCTGTTCTGTACTTTATTCTCCTAAGACTCTTTCAGTCGTCTTTTTCTTTTATATTTGAAGCTTTATATTTTGAAATGTCAAAAGAGCTTGATACAAAAATATGTAAAGCTCGCAAGGCAAAGCAGAAGAGCATCTTTTGAAGTAGAAATCTATTGAATCCAATTTTAACAAATTGAACTTTGATGATAAACATTGAATTTTTAAACAATAGTCAACAATCAAGCAAATATAACTTCAAATTCCAGCTATCAAATTTCTGTCGGTAGCCGACCTTGCTAGATCAATGATTCCTTATTTAATTGATTGGATTTTTATATTTGAAGTTTTTTAATTCAGAATCTCCATTTTAATTCATTTTAAAGAACACAATCCTATGAGAAAATTTCTATTGAGTTATATAAATTGACAGTTTTTAAGTTTCAAAGCTTTTTGCTAAATTAATTGAATTTTATTTCGTTTTCACTTTGTCAACTTAATTTCATCTGTAAATTTGATTATGTGGATCTTCACAAATTGATTTTAATATTTTCATAACAATTCATAATTTCTTTCCGATGGACAATACCAAACTAGATTTATTATCCCTTCAAAAATCTCTTCTTTTGCCTCATAAACACCAAGGATATGCCGCATATGGTCTTATCATGATGAACGTCAGTTATGTTTCCGTACATGCACTAATGATTGAGATGTAAACAATATTATCCACAAGATAAAATAATAAAAATAACAACAAACAATTTATTGACAGAAAACTGCTTCTGACTAATAATCAACAAGCAATTTGTTAAGGAAAATGAAGAAAAATCAATAAAACATTTGTCATGTTTTTCGCATTTTCAGCAAGAAGAAACAGTAAAAAGGTAAGTAATGATGTTTACCTTTACAAAATGCTACAAGTCTCAACTTCATTATAATCTTTATAAAAATAATAGATAAGCTTCATTACCTGTCACAACTGTGTCAGTTCAAAGTGGCACAAACAAAATAAAAACTCACTTCAACTGCACAGATTGAAATAGAGAACGGCAGTAAATTGGATGTTGAACAAAGTTGCAATCATGAATGAATGAATAAATAAATGCATGAATGAGACAGCACGATAATACTGTGTATGCACTCTGCATATTATCAATATTTCAGGATTTAAATTTGTTTCAAGTTGGATGTTTTGAACTGTATCTGTAACTTATTTGATGCTGAGTTGAACTGTTGAGATTGATATTTACTTGATTTTGTGAATATCGATTAAATAACAAATTAAATTTTCATGAATTTCTGATTTTGTAATTTAGCAAAGGTGGAATAAAAACAAGGCGTGGAAAATATCCCAAATATCATATTTATCCCACATATCCCAAAAATATTCAAAAATTCCTGGATAAAAGGGATATTTGGCATAGTTTCCACGCCTTGAATAAAAATGTATAGTTTTTCATTTGTTCCAAAATTGATTTTTGTCATTATACTTAATAATTACAAAAGTCGTGGCTCAAGTGTTTCATTAAGAACAATAAACAATTGTTCCTCTCACTACAAAATAAGTCACTTCAAAGAAAGGAAGATAAGGCATGCAACGAATTTTACTTCTAAGACATCACCTTCAGGATTGGTACTTGATCTTTATTGCAATCGATAAAATATCATGGCAGTGATTTTTCACCATTTTTATATTCGATGACCATTATTTTAGAAAAGAGGGTGTTCGGTACAAAAAAATTGAAATGCTGTTTCAGGGAAGCTGTTCTGACTTTGATGAAATTAAGGTGGTTTTTAGGGGAGTACCCGAAGGGAGGGGGGGGGGGGTTGAATACCTTAATTTGGATTTTAACGAACTGAATACGAAGTTTAATTTCCAAGTGATTTTAAATGACTTAATTGATAACTCGACTCTTGATACAATTCAACCAGAAATGCGAAAATTGATCACAAATTTTTATGAAATTGAAAAGTTTTCAAATTTGTTTTCAAAAAACATGGAAAAGTTGACAGACTTAGTTTTAAATATTTTAAAACGGAAAAATATGATAAAGTAAAGAAAATTTTGAATGAAAATGCGAAAAATATTTCGCCAGACACAAAGGATTCAAGAATGCTTGAAAAATTCTATCGATTTTTGTTTGGCTTTTTAGAAAGCAATGATTTAAAGGATTTAATAACAAATCAACAAGTTTTTTTTAAAAATTTTAAGCTCTAACTTAGTAATTGACGTGTTTGAGACGGGTGTGTTGCATAGGCCGGGCCGAATAATTCTCCAGAATTATTCTGCAGAATAATTTATTGCATTCTGCAGAATTATTCTGGAGAATTATTTAAAATTCTGCAGAATTAATTCTGCTTAAGAAACATGCGAATCGCAAAAAAAAAATCTGGAGAATTCTGTAACACAATTTTGCAGAATTATTCCCCAGAATTCTCCAGAATTTATTTCAAGCAATGTCACGCAACATATATGCAACATTTTTTTCAAACAGAATAATTCTCCAGATTTTTCAAAAATTCTGCTGCAACAAAAACGTCATTAGAATTAAAAAACATATTTCTGCGAAAATATATGAAATTATTTATTAAAGAAAAAGAAAACCAAAACCAACAAAAATTCTATTATTTATAAAGTTTTACTTATGATCAATATATTTCAATTAATTTTTCTAAAAACTCAAGCTCAGTTAATCGATTTTCTTCGATCATTTTTAAATATTTTGGTAAAACCCGTGAAATTTTACTTCTGTCATTTTGAGAGCTGATTCGCTTATTAGCTGCAACTGTTGCCAAAGAATCATAAACTAAGTCGATCAAACTATCTATGAAGGTCCACGGAGAAGGATTTCGACGCATTGTTAATTTAATGAAATTATTATGACCTTCGACGTCATTGTTTGTACGACATTTGCAGTGTGAGACACACCAATCTGCTTTATTGTATCGTCCCATCCACAACTAAGTAAAGAAGACCCGAGGAAAATGAATGAACAGTGAAATAATACACATAAATTTTATCAAACAATAAAGTAAAAGAATATCACTCTGAAATGTCTAGTATTAATACTGAGAATAAATAAGTAATATTTCATATATTTTCGCAGAAATGTGTTTTTTAATTCTAATGACGTTTTTGTTGCAGCAGAATTTTCGAAAAATCTGGAGAATTATTCTGTTTGAAAAAAATGTTGCATATATGTTGCGTGACATTGCTTGAAATAAATTCTGGAGAATTCTGGGGAATAATTCTGCAAAATTGTGTTACAGAATTCTCCAGATTTTTTTTTGCGATTCGCATGTTTCTTAAGCAGAATTAATTCTGCAGAATTTTAAATAATTCTCCAGAATAATTCTGCAAAATGCAATAAATTATTATGCAGAATAATTCTGGAGAATTATTCGGCCCGGCCTATGCAACAGATTCGTCAAAAACCTCAGAATATATTTTTGAGAGAAATCCTAACACACAAAGAGCATGCTCTTGATTAAGAATACGGTTGAGAATACGCTTATTTAACATCCTCTCAAGATCCCAGTAAAGAGCATGTACAATAGCGGACTCAATCATCCTCTAATTATAAATAACTTGCATGCAAGTTTTTACTTCATAATCTTTTATACACTCTCAAGAGCATGATCAGAAGAGTATATAAAAATCATGATCATTCACATCCTCATGAGATCATGCTAAAATTTTTCTTGCTATATACTTCACAAGCGCTAGCAGAAATCACTAGTATAGGTCCTATATACTTCACAAGCGCTAGCAGAAATCACTATTATAAGTAATTATTTTGGAATTTCTATAGTTTAAATATGTCTTTTAGCCATTTAAAAGTTATTAAATTTCAGAAGAAATTAGACAAGATGAACAGTTATCAGAACAAACTACAACATAGCGTACTCTAGTTCGAATCACGGCAATAACCAAAAAAGAATAAAAATATCAAATCCTCAAAAACATGATCAACGCATAATCACAAGCTCATAATTTTTTTTTATAGTAAAATCAAAGCATGATCAGCAGAACATGCTCTTGATCATGTTCTCAAGTTTAACTTGCATAAAAAAATTTGCAAGTAGAAAAGCGTACTCTTGAGAGCGTGATTTCTGTGGTACCCTGCTGCGATCTCCATTTGTATGGGAGAGTACGCTAATTTAGCGTCATCAAATTAAAATATTGATTTTTAAAAATCATGCTCAGATCGTGCTCTTTGTCTGTTAGGTAAACTTTCTGATAGCTTCTTCTTTGTTGGATTCATAGATAGTTTCTGGTGGTCAATAAACCAATTCCTTATCAACATCTAAGAAGTTGAAGATTTCACAATTTTGAAATATTCAATCAAAAAGGATTTTCAGAAGATTTTCGCGCTTCTTTATGAGTGATAAGTTTCAAAGCAAAAGACAGCTTAAAGAATCCAATCAACTCAAGCTTTAAAGCTCTAAGAACTCTTAACTTCATGACTTTCTCATCCCATCCTTTTTAAGCATTCTTGCAAAAGACACAATGTGTAGTCAATGATAGACGAGCAAACAAATTTACTCAATTTTCAATCTAAACTGAGTCTCTTTATAATTAACTCTATACGAAGTGTAAAGAATCAAACGAAGAAATAATGAAAGGAATCTTGATAAGGTTTAAGAAGAAGCTAATAAGTTGTGTGAGAAAAAGGAGCAAAAAAGGGATTGTGTTAGATTTCTAATTAAGAAAATAGTTCATTAATCGTAAATTTTTGTTACCAGACAACTTTGATTTTATCAGCATGTGTTTAACTGACATATGTGATGAGAATTTTCTATACTTTAAGGATTATTAGGTTCTCGTGTGTGTCATTTGTTTGGAAGATTGATGAAGAACATTTTAAGGTTAAATTTGAAGAAGTATTATTTTTATTATTATTATTTGTCGACGTTACCGTCCGGAAGAATTAGTATTTATACATGTTTCACTTTTTATATTGATTAGTGATACATTTCATATCACTATGGGTGACGTAGAATCAAGCTTTAAATCTTCAAATCTAGGTTTTGATTAAATTCAGGCTCTCGTTTCAATGACAATATTCCATTATAAGATAATCTTGTAGCTCTCGTTACTATTTCTCCCGCTACACTTTAAGTTCCTGACCCGTTCCTTAATCCAACGTTGCCCAAAATGCCCAATTATGGCTTGATCTCGTACATTAAGCAGTCGAAGTATCTAAACTTCCGAAAAAGAACAAATTTGGAAATGGCTGGATTCGAACCGATGACCTTCGAGTTACCATACCAAATTTGAGCCAACCGCCTTACCGATTCGACCAGCAAGGCACTTAACTGCTTAGAACATATTGATGAAAAATTTATAAAACTTCCTGAAAATCAGAGTGAAATATGTAAAAAACGTAATTAAAATCCTGTTAAAACTAAGCACTACATTAAAAAGTGCATTTAGACTTTATTTTATTTTTAGTCGACATAAAACACGTTGAAACTGTGATGATTAAGTTTATGTCAAACATTTGTTTCATAAAATTTATTTATTCAACCCACAGTCCTCATAATTCAAATCTTATATGAGACATAACTCATAACAGAATCGTAAATGAAAATGTTTATAATTAATTTTTTATGATTCTCCCAACACCAGCACAGATTTATGTAAAATACTAATTAAAACCTTGATCTCCCCCTAATTCCTTTCTGTTCTAAAATTATTTATACCTATCAACATTCCATAATCTATTTTAGCTATTTTAGCTTAAATGCAAAATAATAAAACTCACAATTCAATTTAATAATTTTAATCTCATATGAATGTTATCATTCTAGCTACAACACTTATTGTTGAATTCATTCATATGCATTTATCAGAGAACACCGCATTATAATGTACTTTTGCAACACATTTCCAATTTCAATTTCTGAAAAGGAAATAGTTCATTGTCTGTCAAAATCCTCATGTATACGCTCTTATAGTATAAAACGGCATTATTTTAAGAACAATCTAGTAAGGCTGATGAATAGTCTTTTCAAGATAACATTTTGTAGGTGAACTTAATATTTCACAATTCATGACAGACATTAAAACCACAATGGAAAATAGTGAATGTAGAATTTTTGGTAAATTTATCGAAAATCATGTTAAAACTTTGAGAATTGCGGTTGATGCTGCTTGTGTTGCAATTTCTAATTAATGATGATCATCTTTTAGGTTTTATAAAAATTTAATTGAAATTTAAGCACAAAAAATGGATTTTCGTCTAAAGAACCACCAATTTGTGAAATGTTAAGTTAAATATTTCACAACTTGATATTTTCACATCTATTCGAATGATTGCCAATCATAAATTTCATTGAATACACCATAATTCTCTCCAAATTCATATAGGGTAAATGACTTTGAAATTTGCGCAACCTTGAAATTTGCGCACTCGTATGAAAACGAAAATTTTAAAATTATATGTAAAAATGTCACTTCTGTTCAGACGATCAATGGGAAATGTTTGTAGAACACCAGCGCAGATGTTTTTGCATCATTTTTAGTGATATTAAACCATTAGGAAGCTCAATAATTTGCACCCGAAAAATCCCATACAAAAAAAATATTTGTTAAAAATTTGATTTTGGGATGTATGTGATAGATTTAGTTGAGATTTTGGTACCAAAAAATGAAGATCTGACGTTGCTTCAAATTATTTTGATGGTGCAAATTCAAAAGGATGAGTAGAACTGCTTTTAAATTCCATTTTAAAAGTTCCCATTTTTGAACCTTGAATTTTGCGCAAAATTTTCTGAAAATTTTGAAATTTGCGCACATTGTATCGTAGAAATCGACAGAAAATTTTGTCAACATTAATTAATATTTAAATCCAAAAATGAGGATTTTAGAAGGATTGTTGATGAAATGGATATGAGGACATAGGACAAAAATTATGCAAATGATTTCTAAATATTTATTTCAATAAAAACGCCTGCAAAAGTCAAGAAAACCGTCAAAAATGATCAAATTTGAGCACTTCAAGGAAACATCCATGAAGGTCCTGTTTAAGTATGGAAAGTCATCAGTTAATAAAGAATGGAGACAAAAATATGTTTAATGTTTAAAATATTTTTTGTTTATTTGATATGTTATAAATAAATCCTGACATTTAGAAGTGCTTTAAAATTGACATTTGTTTGATATTTGATATGTGAGTTTTGAACTGTTCTTGTCAGGGCTTGAAATAAATTTTCAAGACATGTTTTTCTTGATGTCTCTTCTTGACATGAAATTGAACGAGCTAGCCACATATACACCAACCACAAAATAAAACATTCTTTCTTGTAGAAATTCTTGATCAAAAAGTTCTTAAAAATTTAAATCCATGGCTCCATTTTTTGCTTGAATTTAGAGTTGATGCACCAAATAAATGTAAAGAAAAATGTTTGTTTACATATTGTGTTTGTTTACACATTTTTCTTTAAAATATGTCAAAGATCGCTACTGAAAAAGTGCGCAAATTTTAAGATTTTTTTGCGCAAATTTCAAAGTTTTCTGCGCAAATTTCAAAGTTCAACTTTAAAAGTCAAATTTCTCTGCATTGACGCAGCAGAGCTTCCTTTACACATATAAAGAAGAAAATATCTTTGATTCCCTGCATTTCAAGACCATTAGTTGGACTCAGTTACAATCCTCCGAAGAGATTGAAGCAAATGAAAATTTCATGTGTGAAAATGCGCAAATTTCAAGGTCATTTACCCTACATTTACGTTTTTATCTTCATGTCAAGAGAGATGAGCGTTGGTATGAAAAAGATTTGCATACGTGTGGCATTTTGCATTTTAACAAAATTGAAACATCAAACAATTTTATTTTTTATGTGTAGTGCAGAAAAAGATAAAAACCTCATGAGAGATGAATCTGTTCCTTCCTCTTTTCTCTCAATTTCATTTTCATTTAAAAAAAATATAAATTCAGATGTTTGAAAATTTGCAGCATCAGTATCAGCATTGGTTTCATGTCTCTGTGTGTGTTTGTGTCTTTTTGATAATATTTATTTAGCATCATTCACAAGATAAACCTTTCTAAATAGAGAGATAGATAAATTGTTAGTTGAAATATTAATGCATGTATTTTTTGGATCATCAGATTTTTTTTGCTTTGTTTTTTGAACAAATCACCGAGTTGAAAGAATGAAATGTTGTTTGGTGCTTTTGGGGGATTGACACGTAATTTATTTTTTGTTGAAAATTAGATGAAAGACAAATATTTTCAGTCTCTATATATTTTCTATTAATAAAATCTACAGCAGAGGTCGAAACTCTTTCAAAGGAGTAAGTGTATTTTCATATGGATTCAAACCTATTCCACTAACCTGAAATTCCACGTTTATTTCGTCCTATGATTTTTATCAAGATAATAATCTTTATGAAATAGCTGCACAAATTTGTGCATTATTAGCACATTTATTGTTGAATCTTAGATCATTTACGGCAACAAACGATGCTGCTGCTTGATAAGGTCATTTTTATAATTTAAAACGAAGCTCATTATTGCAAGATAAGGAACAAGATACATAAGAATGATAAATTACGTTAGTGAAATATTATTTGTAGGTTTACATATGATGCATTTTATGTCGAATCAGACTTAAAATAAATTCGATTTTCAACTCTGTAGATCTTCCTATAACTGTCATATGTGTATACTATTGTAAAACAAGTCTGGTTCGATGGGGATCGATCCCACGACCTCAAAATAGTCGATCTCTGACCACTCGATCAGAGATCCTTACCACTCGGCCATCGATCAGTCATACACTTATAACCAGTTCAAAGCGAGTCCTATGCTCAGGATTATCTCCTAAAGACATGCTCTTCGAGCTATATCCACAAATTCCTAATACTTCAAAATTGAGCATACTTTGTTTCACAAAATCATTGCATAATTAATCTTATCCGAAAAGGACAACCTTACAATATGTTTCTGATTTAAATTATTACGTTTAAATAATTGATACATTTTCAATAAACTTTTTTCATGCCTGATTCATTTGCGACATGAACAAGAAGATTTTAATTTATAAATTAGTTTTCAATACATAATAAATTATCATCATATGATTTAGAGACGGAAAGGGATATTGAGGAAGAAGAAAGTTTTAAGGTTATAAAAAAGGTTCAATAAAGGAACGGCAGATGGTCTATAGTGAATTATTATATATGAGCTAGTCCCAATAGAATAATCTAATCTGGTATGTGAATCGAGTCTAATGGTAAACATGCTCATAATTATCGTGTTGGAAAATTTTATGAAAATTCTATTGGGGATAATTAACTGATTCACTACGTACGTGCATGTAATGAATATATTTTTGGAATTGGGTGTGGAAATTTGCAAGTTTTTAAGTATTTCCAGATATTTCATTAGTTGTGCATAGGAGTTTGATTTGTTAATTTAAGCATTTATAACTTTTGGTCTCTTTAGGCGTTCCAATTAATAAATAATTTGTAAATTTCATAAACGGTTTGTTTCTTGACAATGCAACACAGGCGAGGGGCGTTACCTGAACTCTAAAAAGTGGAGGGACGCTCGAGTTTCTTCTCATTATCTCAAAGCTACTCTCTTAACTTATAAGTATATTGATAGGTTCGTTTAGCTCGATCATATATCCAAATGATCTCTCAAGTTTCATGATAATTTTCAAAACTTTTTCGATAGAACTTGATTACATTATCCACTTCAACGATATCATTACCATCCTTGTCAACAAATTCGATGATAAGTTGGAAAAAATTCCTCCTTCCGTTAAGTTTACGATGAGATCGCGGTAATCTTGAATTTCAAAACATAATTGTGGTTAAAAAAAAATATCGTAAAGTCATTATGTGGAAGAAGAAGACACATTTTTTAAAGAGCTTATGATTTACATTTCTTATTCTTATATTTACAGGCATCGTTCTACTCAACTGCATTAAAAACGCTGATATCTGTATCGACTGTGATTTTACTTGGTCTTATAGTTGCTTATCATGCTTTGGAAGTTCAGGTATGTTAACTTAATTTTCTTAATCTTCTTATGAGTTTAGTTTTGACGATGGTGATAATGATGCTGAGGTTTTTGCTATATTTATACAGCTGAATATCTTACACAGCTAAGAAACTTTTACTTGATAGAAAAGTTTTCTAATTGAATAGTTTTATTCATATTCGGGATTTTTGATGATGATGTTTATGGTTTTGAAATGCTGATGATGCTTGTGAGAACTTTCAAGATTATCATCTTTAAATTCAAATTTTAATTTACGTCTAAATAGATTTTTAAGAAAATTATAAAATCATTAAAGAATATGAAGATTTCTTGAAAGTTATTAGTGGTTTTAAAAACTTCCAGCGAAGGTACTGAACAGTTTCCACTTTTCCGTATGATTTTATCTAATTTACTCCGAATAATTTTCAACAAGTTCCATAAAGGGCCGTTCACTTATGACGTCCAGGGGGGGGGGGGGGGGGGAGGGGTCAGACAGAAAAGAACAATAGAAATTCTTGGAAATCAATTGTTTTTTTTTGAAAAATGACCGTTAATTTCGGACGTCATAATTGAACGGCCCCTAACCAATCAAAAACAAATTTTCAACTTCTTTAAAACTTTTTTTTTCAATGAACTTCTTAAACTCTTCCCATAAGTCACTGTCTTACTAACTTATTCACGTCTTTGTCTCACTATAATTGTGGTTGAACTTTGTTCTAAGATGAAGAATTAATTGAAATTCCGAACTTGTGGAAAAGCTTAAAACGGAGTTTACTGAAAATTTCCACAGAAATAATTTTATTTCCGTTCTTGAGCTTCCTTTCTCTCACAAAAAAAAAATCTGGAATACATTTTTATGCAATCGAGGATGAAAAGAATTTTTTTTCTGCGACACTGAGCATATCGAGCAATATAACTTTTTATCATGAATTTCTTATTGGAATTTTTTATTCAAAAAAACTTTATTTGATGCAAAAGCATTTTTTTTTAGAAAATAGAGATTTTAAGTTTCATTATTTATGTGAATAAAGTTGGTATAAAACAAAAAAGTTCTTTGACATTGAAAAGTAAAATTCTTTTGGCAGCACAATTAACTGATATTTCTAGAACATATTCTTAAATAGCCTCTTCCCCCTCTTCACGAGAGGTGCCATTTCAATCAACGAATAGCTCCCAGAGCTGTAAACATAGCATGAGCAATACTTCATGACAAAAATCTATTATTAAATTATCAAATCAATTTCGCAAAATCATTCCACAAACCAGCACAAACCATAAACCATACATTACAAAAATTAATTTTTCACTCTATTATTCTACGGTCATAATTCAAGCATACAGCAAACCACACGATAATTCAAAAATAAATCTATAATCAATTGCTTCCACTATAAACTAGTTTCATCCATGAACTATCAGCAAATTCTTTTTAAACTTCCTTCGCCAGTGAATGAACAGAAACCAATACCATAAAATTTTCCACCACAAAATTGTGAAGCAAAAGTTTAAACTTTTTTTTTTTTGAAAAATTCCTTCCTGCATATTTTAAATCCACTCCTCATTTTCTTCATACTTTTAAATCATCCCAACAATTCGTGTGGAAAATAAAAGCAATAAAAATTTTACACTCGTTGTATGTACTCTTTACCTTTTTCCTCATTCTTGGCATAATATTTGCTTTATATCGTTTTTACGTATAGATACACTCTCTTGTATAAATTACCTCAACAAAAATTGGTTGTTCAATAAAGAAAAGATACACCAATAAAATGTAAATAGATCGACAGCATGCGACCGCACAACATGTTTGCTTAATTAATTCAATTGAACTTTTATAAACTGTTGTTTATATTTATTATGTATGATCATCATAATCATCATGGTAGCGGTAAAATTTTCCTTGTAGATAAGCTTTTTCAAAATGTTAAAACTACAAAAGTTTTGTAAACAGAGCAGGTTGAAATCACGTCATGTTGAGTATTTTTTTTGTATGTCTGTATTTGTGGATTTTACAGAATACTTTAATACTTTAAGTAACTAGGGTCAAAAATAGGTTAAACATTTGCAAATTCGTTTATGGAATTTGGTGGCTATCCAAAAATCCTTTTTGAATAATTTTTTAAAGAATTTAATTTAAATAATCTTAATAATCTTTAATAAATTATAAAGACCCATTCGCCTTCCTTACTAATCATTCCAATAATAAAAAAGCAAAGACCAGAAAATTATGCTCACTTATAAAATAATACTTCCTTACTTGCCATTTCGTGAAGGCACTGGGATTAAAACTTAAGAAAAACTTCTTCCTCAACATCGCCATTTTCTTCCTCATCTCTTAACAAATTTTAATTAATTCCAAATATTCAATATAGTTTTCTGATAGTAAATTTCAAAACTTGTTCTCATTGAGAGTCTCTTGCAGCATCTGTTAATTATTATAATCCTCGAATGTTTATATATTGATTTAATTATAATATTACCAACAAATATCAACGATAGTTTAAAGGCTCATCACATATGTTGCAATTTATATCATAAACTAATTGACACTGAGAAGCCTCAGCATCATCATAACCAATCGTTACCATTAGACACTTAATTAAATTTGATATTCCAAGCATGTTGTATGTAAAGTTTAATAATTTATCTCATCTCATTCACAGTTGTTTATGACAGATAATTGTGCGGATGATTGGCGCATTGCAATGACGTGGCAACGTATCGGTCAAATAGGATTAGAATTACTAATATGTGCAATACATCCAATACCCGGCGAATATTATTTTCGTTGGGAGACAAAATTATCAAATAAAAATAAAGCTCCTGGCTTTGCTGATGTGCCATTTGATGTGGTGCTGTCATTGCCAATGTTTCTTCGTTTGTACCTGATTTGTCGTGTTATGCTGCTACATTCGAAACTATTTACTGACGCCTCGTCGCGAAGTATAGGTGCATTAAATCGAATTAATTTTAACACTAGGTGAGCTATTGTTCTGGTGTTGTTGTGTTAAGTGCCTTTATGCCCTTGAGGTTCTAATTGAATGGGTTTTATTAATGTCTAGCAAATTAATATTTTACTTAAAATTCTCATTTATTTAGATTTGTTTTCAAAACACTAATGACAATATGCCCTGGTACGGTACTATTAGTATTTATGGTCTCACTTTGGATAATTGCATCGTGGACATTACGGCAATGTGAAAGGTAAATTTAATTTCTTTATCTCAAACCTTTTTTTCGCTAATATATTTAATAACACCATGAAAATTTAAAGAAAAAAGCAAATGAATGATAATGATGATGAGATTTTTTAGTTTTATACTGTCTTATTCTATTCTATTTCTTTCTATTTATATATCTCTATTTCTCAATATAATTTTCAACTTTTTCTATAATTAATTTATTTTGTTTAATTTGTATTCAAACTAATGCAGAGGAATGACATGTGATATTTCCTGCTTCCCCATATTTATAAGATCTTTCTCTATCTTTCTTTTGATTTGTTTTGTCTGTTTTCTCTCTTCACACAACATTCAGATTTTATAATGATATTAAAACCACCAGCAGAAGCAGCATATTGAAAACTTTCCAAATTCAATTTTCTTATTTTTTTCATTTCATTTCTTATGGTCCATTATATAAATGCATCTCCAGCTTCTTTCATTCTTTCTTTTTTTTATGTCTTTCCCTTTAGAGATGCAAATTAAAACGAGATCTTTAGAAACTGCATGAAATAATGTCTCACTTTTTCATTCATTCGATCAGTCTATTTAAAACTTTATTCAATAAACTAGGTAAAAGAAATTATATGAAAATGGTAAGGGTTGGTAAGATGCCAAAAATTCTTGAATAAAGATATCTCATGTCCTTTATGGTTGATGTCAATATTAAAAGAAAAATTTATTCGGTCATGAAAATATTTAAAATGATAAGAGTTTGGTTTTCAATGCTGAATTAGTGGGAGAGCTAGAAAATATTTTTTTTTTTGGTAAAATTTTAGATTGATTCAGATGAAGGATTCGAATATTTAAAAAATTTAAAAAAGGATGACAAGGGGTTAAAGGCGTTGAAATGATTCCTTGAAACGGTTGACTAAATTGATTTTAATCAAAGTTGTCATTAAGATCCTTTAAATATTATCGATAACTAAGAAAACAAGGAGGTCTTCGGAAACCTAAGGTCCCTTCCCATAATTGGGGTAACTTTATCAACACTTCATTAAGATGTATGGTTAAGAGCTATGGTTTAAACAGGGAGACTAATAGATAACTTTAAGTATTTATTTTGAAATTAGCAAAACTGTAGACAATCATAAGTAGGGTTACCATCTAATTTTCATGAAAATACAGGACTTTTGGTAAAGTTTTTCGAAAAATACAGGACATAGAGTAAAATTCGAAAATTAACGGAAATTTTCGTGAAAAAAATACAGGACCTGGAACAAAGTTTTCAAATTGATACAGGACAGGGTTTTGAAATACAGGACTGTCCGTTGTAAAACTACGCAGATGGTCACCCTAATCATAAGCTAAATGATGCAAAAAGTATAAAGCTTTTTTCAGTCATATACAACAGAAAATTGTCGTGATAATGAATAAAAAAGTGTGGCAATTTTACAATTTAAGTCCTTTCATTTCTTGCCCTTTTTACTTTACTCCTTTGTCTAATTATCTTAATTTTTGTTATTTGATAAATCATTTGTTCTCTTAAGAAGTTAAAATGATCTTGTTAAAGCTACAAGCTGGACTTTGATCTGTGCTTTCTTTTAAGTATTAAAATTTTAAATTGTAGACAGTTTTTCTTTGTTAATTTATGTTATTTTTTCTGATTTGTTCTTACTTTTATACTGAATGCTTATGGGTTTGAAGAAGAGAAAAAAAATTCTAAGAGAAAATAATTTAAAAATTAGTTCCTTTTTATTTAATTATTTATCCCTTTCTTTAATTAAAACTTGCTTGCTGATGCTTGCATTTTCTTTTTTACTTTTATCGTTTTTTCTTCTTCTTTTTTCTTCTAGCTTGATTTTGTAATTTTTTTTTCTTCCTTTTTTGTTAAGTTCTGTTTTTATTCCTCAGCTTGTAATGCTTGTTTTTATCTCCTTCCAGTTTTTTATCCTCTTTTTTGACTTGTCCAAAAAAAAATGCTTTTTCATGTAAATACATTCATCAATAATTCATAATGAGACAGAGAAGTTGATAAATTAAAAATAGACGCGTTTTAATAAGAATTTCAAATTCAAATCTAAATCATCAGTCTAATTTCTAATTGTTATTCTAAATCTCGTTGTGCTGTGTATGAAGCATCAATGTTTTTCTAAAAAATTTCAATAATTTCTTAATAACTTTTACATGATTAAAATCAAATGAAATTTAAGAAAAAATTATTTAAACGTTTTATTTTCTTTTAAGGAATGATAATTGACAAAATTTCAATAAATATTCGAAGCTTAAGCTAGAGAGTTTAACTCAGATCAAAATTTTCCGACCAAGAAAGTTCAAAAAAATGACGAATATTTCAATAAATTTCAGCTTTTCCTCATAAAATCTTTAACTTCGCCCCATAGTCTGCTTCATCTCTTTCAAAACCTTTAAATATTTTCAATTTATCAAAGAGAATCGTTAAACTACAATAGAAACTATCACAAAAAATATATATTGGTACTTTTTTCTTTAATTTAATAAATATATAATCAAATATATCTAACTTATGAAAAGTACAACATTCCAACAATTTTTAAAATATTCCCGAGCGACATTCAACAGCCTTATTGCAGCCATTCGACGGTCACAAGGCAGTGCCTACTGCCAACTGCCTTGAGTCAAGGCAAATCAATAATCACCATACGACTGCCTTATCGCCTTGATGGCAACTCCTGACCTCCATATTTCCGCGCGCAAGGCTATCTTGAAACTGCCACCGACTTATGACAGACTTGCCTTGTAATCGCCTAGATGTTGACGAGGTGGTGCTTACAAGGCAGTTATTATGGCAGCAAAAGACTGTTATGATTCTGTTATAATTTTTGATTTTTTTGAAAATTAAATGCTCGTTAGCTCATTTGGTTTTGTACTATGCAAAAGAGATTAATAAATTAAATTAAAAACTATAATTAATAAGGAAATGAGACTCAAAAGTTTAAGTCTTATCGCGACTTAAGTCTTGATAGGAGCACGAATCAGTGAAAGTGCCATGCCACAAAAGATATTATTTAAAATATCTTAGGAAAAGTATGGAAACATTTCTTCGACTTATATTAGTCATTTCTGATTTTACTTGTGAAGTATGTTGCGACAATGCTGAAATGGGTGGCAGTCATATGACAGCCTTGTAACTGCCTGAGCAAGGCAGAAATTTTAGAAAAAAACATTTGTTTTGGTGGCAGTCGTATGGTAGCCACAAGGCAATGTAGTATAAGGCAGTGCCTTGAAATCGACTTGTTCAAGGCAAGGCAGTTTGGAGGCAATCACACAACTGCCATCGCCACAAATTGTCGCTCGGGATTTCAACCTCGAAAGAAACTATGTCAATTTAAAAATATATTTTGTCATAAAAAATATTTGATTATTGATTGAGTCGATATCAGTAATTAATTGATTTAATTAATAAAGTTTATTAAAGTATTAAAGTAATTTAACGTTATTCAAAGTTTTGATTGAAATTTATTTGAGAATCTTTTGAGGGAAAATGTCAATATTTAGATCCAATAAATTGAATGTCCAGTATAATTTGAGATAATTGTATAGTGAAGCTAACTATGCTAGAACCAGTAGTAATCCAAAAATGTTTTTTGTTTTGCTGCATATAATTTTTATCTCCGTTTAAAATTCAGAACCAAAATAATCATCTAAAATCTTCAATTCTCCGTCTCATTTCTGAATTATAAAAAAATAATTATACAAAATTTTAGTGTATTTTTTCCTTCCTTTAATTTCATTTCATTCATCATTGCTTTTCTACTTAGAAAGTTTTTCCTTGACATAAACATTTTTATAAAAATTTATTTTTATGCATGAAATAAAAATTCTATCAAATATTCCCTATATTTTTACATAAATATAATTCATATTCCCTTTATGATATATTTATAAATCATTCATTCAGTGAATGCTGTAAATAATTTTTTGATACCATTTTCAATAATAATGAAAAAATTCTAGAACAAAAAAAAGTTTTTTTTTTTTTTTTTGATATCAAAAAACCAGATTAAAATAATCTCAAAAAATTCATTTTTTTGCTTTTTTATTATAACTAAAAAAATTCATTCCATCACAAAAAAATGAAGCCGAAATATTTTTCATTTTTATCATTATAGAGTCCGCAAAAAAATATTTGATTTATTGCCAATTAAAAAAAAGTCGAGTATTGTAAAATATTGTTGAATTATTTTTTTTTGATTCATTCATTTATATGCGATAAGAGTAAAAACGATAAAAAGTTGACGCAACACGTATAAATTTGAGGCTGTTGATTAAACTATTTTTGTCTATTTTTATTGCCAGAGCTTTCGAATTAAAAAAATTAATGATGGAGACAAGAAAAAAAAAATTGAGAAAAATTGTGATTTTTTTCTCACCCAAAGCGATTAAATTGTGATTCATTCATACATACAATTTCCTAACCTTTTGTGGTTTTATTACCTTAAATAAATTACCGTTCTTCATTCTGAAATTTTTTTCTCATTCAAAAAATTGTTATTCAAATAAAAGAGTTTTGATTGGCATATAATGAACATGTGAAAAACATTCACATACAGATGATGAAAAAGGTAGAGTAATAATAATGATAATAATAATTTGTTCGAATCATCACACAAGCACATACCACATTTACACCACCCAAAAAAAAAATTACATGCTGACGTTTTTTTTTCATTTTATTAGTTCTATAAAAATTATTTTGTTTTTTGCATACTTTTTTTTAATTTTTGAGTCATCTAGAGTCAGTACTTAATTGACATTTATAGCGTTTTGGTAATCACAAAAGACAAGTTTGTAAATTTTTGATTTTTAATATTTTGTATCGGATGGTATAGATCGTTTAGACCAGTGTTTCTCAAACAATGCTCTGCAAAAATTTACGGCTCTTCAAAAAAACTCCAGATGTGTCAATAGTGGTTGCCAGTGTGACATGGCTGCTCCATTGCTTGAAAAGTTCGAGAATCACTGGTCTACACTTAAGTTTGCTATATAAATGCTATTACAGTTGGCGGAACTCAGGATTCTATTGCAATTTTTTTGTAAAATATTGTCGCATCGAAATTCTGAATCGGTATTTTTTATTGCTTATAAATGGGGTTGCCAGATATTTTTCAAAAGAAAAGAGGACACCCCTAATGTTGATTAGTTTTATTAAGACTAATTATGACAAACCAAATATTTTAAAACTGCAAAAATAAAAAAGGATTGCCTTCTGAAAACCCAAGCAGATTATCAAACCTAACTTATAACAGTGAAATATTATGATTGCCATATACAACAAATTCATAGTAATGCATGTTTATAAATGTGCTTATATATAATCGAAACTTATATCATCGAGTGTAAATCCTTTCTTTCACATGAATTCTTAAAACATTATCATTATGCATAATTCAAATCATGGTACGTGCACGTTTGTTCCATATTTCATACGCTCAGTATCTCAAACTCACATAACATGAACAGAACAATACTTACCAACCTGTCTCACTTAAAATATTTATCTTGAATTACGTATAATTTCTCTTATTATTTTCATTCTATATTTCAACAAGTTTAAACTTAATTTTTATGCTCTAGTTTTTTACATAATTTTTTGCACCTTTTTATTCTCAGTTTTCTAACTTTTTGAACCATAAAAAACTTTTTGGAAGCTTCATATACAACATCCAAAATTTAATTCTTAAAAATAACTTTTTCGAAAGTTAAAAAACATTAATTTTTCATATGATTAGAACCTTCTCCCGAATAGCAAAAGTTGATTAACCGAATAGAAATCCAGCACCAAGCTAGCGTAACTCTGACATGGTGCTCGATTCAATTTGAATCAATTTTAATTGATTTGAGTGCTTTTCGGGATTGTTACAAAAATATATGATATTTGAAATTCCATCAATGGAATAAAAAGTTTTTATTCTATTTGAAATATCATTTGTAACAAACTTTACTTTTATTATTTATATTTTCTGTTGTCTCATTTCTTTTAATATTTAAAACTTTATCATCTTCTTTTTCTTTTCTCAATCTTTAAATGCATCCGTTCCATCTACAATTTTTATTTTATTCCCAGTGAACAGCACAACACAATTTCAATAAGTCACAGTTTTTATTATTTAAATCAAAGATGCACTTTTGAATGCTTACATTTTTGTAAATTGAAGTTTAAAAATGCAATCTAAATTTGAAATTTTCATTGTTTGAGTTCAGATCTTTTGATTATAATAAGTTGAGATAATGTTAAAGTTTAATATTAGAAAGTCAGGAATGGATCTTTCGGAAGTTTTGATTTCAAATGTTAAACTATTTTAGAACTCATTTACATGATTTGAAAGTGTTTTTTGTTCTAGAAAAAAGATTAGATTTTTCATATTTTAATTATCTTAAAAACATGCTACTAATATTTTCTAAAACTTTTCTTACAAACACTTGCTTGATATTTGACGTTTGAAACAATTACAAAATGTAGTGTAAAATAATTAAGCAACATTTTAAGTGCATGCACAAGATTCCAAAAAAAAAACTATTAGTAATGGAAAGGTTACGTTTGAAATTTATATTTATGCAATGTCGTGTTTCTATGAAATGGATTGAAAGATCAGTCTCTGGTCGGAGTCGAACCTCCCGTCCTCACAAATGAATTTACGGATTTTAGATCTGCTGAATAACCATTCGCGCTATTCAGGCCTTATTCTAGCACTGACAAAATTGCCTCACATGGCTCGATACCACAGATTTAAAAAGTATTCTCAATATTTATAAAAAAAAGTTCCAAACGGACGAAAAAAATGTATTTTTTAATTATGATTTTTGTACTCATTTCAACAAGCTTAATAAGCTTAACTTATTTTCTGTAAGTTGGCATTATTTTCTTCTAATTTTAATTCTCAGTAATTTTGCATCTCATAAGTTAAGTACATTCTCATAAAAAATTAATCATGTGATGTTGATAAACAAAAATGAAAAAGTCATGATTTGATCGTTTTGGGTGATTTGCTTATTTTCTGATATGAATATGAAAATAGTTAACTATATATGCACAAAAATGAATTTTATTTCATAATTTCTTAAGGATAAATTTAATAAAACTTGAAAGTTTTTTGAATTTTTTAATTATTTTGTAAATTTTGCTTTGCACCTTTTTTGAAATATTTTAATTTTATTCTTTTTAATGTAGCTTGTCTGTAGATGTTTAAAGTAACAAAAGATGAAAACTTTTCAAATGAAACATTGTCAAAATTTTGGCTGAAAAAAAATCTAATAATATTAATCGTAAAATTTGATTTTAAGGAATATCAATTATTATCAAAATCTTCAAAAATTATAAAAGCAAATAAAGAAGTTTTCATTTTTTGAAAATCCTTAAAAACTCATCAAATATTGGAAAATCCATCATGTTTAAAAATCCAAGAAAGCTCATTCCATAGATTTGTTGGTTTATTTATTAAAAATCCTTCTCCTTAAATGTCGCTTTCATTAACATTTCCTTATTTTTCCTTTATTTAAAAAAAGCTTAAAAATATAAATGAAATCCAAATTAAAAAATTGTCAACACGCCTTTCCATCATTTCAAATCTTTATGTTTCATTCTTACCGATATTTGTGTATTTGTACTTTAAATGTCTTTCATCGAAAATTATACAAAAGAAGTAGGAAGAAAAATTTGGAATGCGTGTGAAAAAAGGCAAAAATGGCTTTTGTTTGTGTCAAAATGAAAATAGTATGAAGAAGGTGAAATTTCCATAAAAAATTCTTTCATCGTATTTCCATAGTTATGTAAAAATGCGGAAGAAAGAAAAGTGTGGCTTGGCACCTTGTGAGTTTGTGAATTTTTCCATAATGTTTTTTATTCTTTCTGTGCCAACTTCTTTTTTTTTGAGCGCGGTTTTTCAAATGAAGATATATTTAAAGAGAAAACTGAAATACAGCAATTTTAAAGCTAATACTCAAATAAATTGAAGCAAATTAAGAAATTTCTTACCAAGGGGAAGGGATTAGTTATAAAACTCCCCCTTCCCAGACTACACTTATTCAGACCTAAAATATTTGAAAGCTTAAATTTTGCGAGAACTGTTGACAGGTCATTTAAGAAAGGCAAACTCAAGTAATCTGAGCTTCAGCAGATTCTTTTATGAAAATTTGTTATTGGATTAAAAAAAATATCCTTCAATATTACTTCCAAAATTTCTGTATTTAACTATTTTTGTTTACATCCTTCATTCTCCTCCTTCCAATAAATAAAAATATAAAATTCCATAAAATTCAATCAAATAAAAATTTATTTTTAAAAAACACAAACAAATCTCTAGCGGCTGAATATCTCTTACGACTTTTTAAATTAAAATTTCATACCAAGTTTCACAAAAATTCATGAATAAGTTATTGAAAATTTTCTGTTTTTTATTCCAAACATCAGATGTGGAATATTTTAGTAACAAACTTAAATTATATTTTTAGGAGCTTTAAGTAAAGGAAAAAAGTTCAAGTTCATATTTTTATGAAGGCACAAAAGCGCAAAAAGTTGCAAGTTTAAGTTCATTAAGTCTTAATCTACTCAAAAAGATCCATCAAGATAAGAACAAGAAAAATGGACTTTTAAAATTGTGAACTTGAAACTAAAATGCTTGAGGACCAAAATCGCTCATTGCAGTGAATATAAAAAGCTTTGTATCGTCTCTGACAGCAGGAAGTCTTTTGTGCAGTTTATTATGGATATTTAAACGTTTTAAAAGTGTTTTGCATATAATTTTAATTTTTTTTTCTCAAAATAATTTTAAAGCTTTTAAAATTGCTTTAATATTCCTAAAAATAAATTCTTTTAAATATGAAATATTGCTTTATTACGTGTTGAAAAAAAGATCTATTAAGTTTCATATAAGATAATATTAGCAGCATTAAATGTTGTTGAAAATAATTTGTAAAATTGTGAAAATTAAATTGCCACATGTGCTTTTACAATTCATATATGTGACTACATAGCAAGTCATAAAAGCCACCAACTAGCGTAATTTGGTACTATTAGCTCTAGATTTAAATTTAATAATTTCAGCAAAGTTAATTCTTAAAGACTGAGCTTATTTATTTAATTTTGTGATTTCGTTGTCAAAGCATAAATATTTGAAGATGGATATCCTTTTTTATGACAAGCATATTTTGAATAATGATTTGAATTTCAGCTTTTACATTAGCACACAAGTGTAAAAGCTGAAAATAATTTCAGTTCCAATGCTTTATAATACAAATTAATAATATGTAAAAAGCTAGAAATTCGCTAGAGATTTGATTCGTGCTAATTATATAAAGTATAAATAAATTTTCAATGTTAAACTTTCATTGTTCTAATTTTGTAAATTTTGTGCACTCAAAAAAATAAGTAATTTTTTCATTAGAAATAAAAAAAGTTTTTTGTGTTTCGCAAGTCATAAAAAAACCATTTATGTGTAAAATAATTTTAATCAACCCCATCTCATTTACCCATATGCAGTTATTGTTGTTTTTATATATATTTTTTTCTTTCCATCTTCTTTTATTCTTTCTGTACTTATTTGGCTTTTTATTTTGCCTAATTTACTTAAGTTCGTCATGTCACAATAGCAAAAAAAAAGAAATGAAATAAATTACATAGCATAAAAATTTACACAATACCCAACCATCATGACTATCGCATTCCTCTTGTAAGCACAATCAACTACGTCTATAGGAAATGATCCTCTTCCTGAATTTTTTCAACACCTTAATTTATATGAGAAAATAATTCTCGAGTTTTCACATACATCACTCTATCCATTTGCATATTTTTCATTCAAACTTCCTTCATTTACACGCCAATACAAACTTATTATGTGAGAATTGTTCTTTCTCTTCTTTCTTCTTTCTATTTTCATTTTCCTCATAAAAATGAAAATTTTTTCTTTCCATAAAAACCACAAGAAATGTAAAATAAAATTACATACTCAGAAAAAATAAACAATATTCAAGTAATGCTTAAATGCTTAATGCTCACGCATATCTTATTTATATACATATCTTGCTACTTACTTAGTCTTCTTCTGCTAGTTTGTTTTCATTTTTTTTGGACTCAGGGTTGAATTGGTTTTAAATGGGCTTTAGCTATGAACAAGCAGGAGTAAGGAGGTGCAACTGTGGCCAACAATTTTCAAAATCTGACTTAACAGTTCCACATTGTTGGGGGGGTGGGGGGAGGGGGTGTCGTAGAACATCTGACTTTGTAAATGAATTTTTTTTGAAAATAAAAACTCAATTAGTCAATTTCAAACCTACCAAAAATGACTCTTTTCCATCTTAAAGTGCCAATATAAAAAGTTTAAATAACACCGAATTTACAAAAAAAAATAAATAAAATAAACTTTCGTTGCTCAATAAATCTTCCACATTCAGCCAAAAGTTATTATCCTAAAAATTGTTTTCCTCATAATTTTAACCAACTGCTGTTACAGCATAAAGTATTACTTACATACTTTTTACTTCTTTCTATTTATGAGAAGATGAAGAGATGAAGAAGGAAAAAAATGATGATAATCATCATGAGATGGGATTCTTTCGAGGGGGGTTTGTGGAAGCAAATTTTTATTACTTTTTAACTTTTTGTAAGGTTGTAAAAAAAATTGAGTGGGATTTGAAACTTTTGAATGACCTTTTGGATCATTATTAAGACTTTTTTTTGTTAAAAATGTCTTGAATGGAGAATCAGGGGCAAAGCCAGGAATTTGAAGAGTGTGGGGGGGGGGGTCAAAAAAATTTTATATGGAAAATAAAGAGGGAAGAGGGGGATTTTTATGATTTTTTTTTATAAAACTCCTAGCAAAATGAAGAAATTTCTGTTAACGTCGGAGGATTTGTCCCCTTTTTACGCGCCTGAGGGGAACAAAATTGTGAGAAAATTGAGTTTGTTCTTAATTCACGTTAAACTAGATTTCTATGATACTTTTAAGTTTTAAAACTTAACTCTAAACTTAAATATTATTCATAAGATTTTTTTGTTCTCAATTTTTTTTGTGCTTACATTAAATTAAACAACCTCCAATACTACATACATATTCTCTTATGATCCTCAAATTCTCTTCATTTTAACTTATTATTCACTGTCTCTTTTCAAACTTATTCTTTCATACTTTTTATTTAATTAAATTATGCGGTGAACATTCACGAAAGAAAATTACCAATTTTAAATAAATTTACTCCTTTTATAAGGAAGTGAAATAAAAGTTTTTTTATGTTTTATTTTCATTATTTGTGAAAGTATTATTTTTGTATATTGTATGATATAAATAAGGCTTGAAAGTTTCAGAATTGAGTTTTTTCAAAACTTTCCGATACAGTCTCTAAAAAAAAATAAATTTTGAAAAAATTAAAGTAAATCCCGAACAGACAAAGAGCATGCTCTCAATGAGTATGCTCACTTAAATGTACTGACTGAGTTAACTCGTGAGTATACTCAGCTATTATATTTTAGTGAACATACTCATTGAGAGCATGCTCTTTGTCTGTTAGGGAATCCGAGATTGATAAAATGTTCCCATGCAATAATTTGGCTCAGGTTGACATGATGGCGAAGCTGATGCTGGAAATAAGCTGAATAAATAGGACTGTATCGCTACGATATGACTCGTGGCAACCTTTTGTTACGTTCGTGGCAACTCCAGTCATATGACAGCCATACAGTGGTATTTAATCAGCTTCTTACCAACATTAATTCATCTTAATATCGGCCCTATCCTCATCGATAATCTAGTACTTTGGTAAAAATTTATTAGTTTCGATTGAAATTATCAATCAAAATACTGTTTTGAAGCCTCCAAGCCAACAAATCGTGAAGAATTGATATATTAAAAATTTAAATGTGTATGTATGTGTGTGTTCTTACAAAACGAAAAGAAGCGATGAGACAATATATTATTTTTCTTTTTCTTTCTTTTTCTTCTTTTTTTCTTCCATATATTACAAAAATCGCCACATTTTTTTCTGTTTGTCACCAAACCATAAATCTACCACCAACCACCAAAAAAAAAATAAAATAAAATTATTAATCGTTTCAAAAAAAATCACCATCGTTCTATCTCGCGTCAAAAAAAATTGTTTCCTGTTTGCGATTTCATACTTTTTTCATCACTGAAATGGATTTTTCACAATATCACAAAATTTATTTCATGATTATCGCAATGAATTTATTTTTCTTCAAAATGTTATGCAAAATTTTATTAAATTTTTTTTAATCTTTGAATGAATTTTGGTCAATACCAAAATTTAACAAATAATTACGGATAAATTTTGTGGATTTGCAAAAACAACATCTTTAAATTTTTTTTAAAAAAATCCACGTTTGGTACGTAAAATTTAAAGATTTCACGATGAAGAACATGCAAATTTATTAAATTCAATGTGGCTAACAGCAATCACTTTTTTATGTGTCGGATATGGTGATATTGTGCCTAACACGTACTGTGGCCGTGGTATCACGCTGACATGCGGGATGGTGGTAAGTAATTGATTTGAATGAGAATCGAAATTTCATTTTTTTTTTGTTTTGAATTTCTCAAATTTTGTTTGTGCATCAAATTTTTACTGTTTTGCGTTAAAAAAATGCATCAAAAATTTTTGTATAAGATACAACTGAAAAAAATTATTAACCGACTTTTTAAGAAAATTGGCAATTAACCGTTTTAAAAATACTCCACATCGATTTGGACTCAACATAATACTTCAAGATGAAAAATATTTCCTCTTCAATTTTTGGATGGATAAAGTTTTTTTAAAAAAATCCTCCAAAAAATTCACAAAAAAAATTCTTTCATTAAATCTCAGGTTTCATGACGACGAACATGCTAATTTATTGAACTCGATGTGGCTGATTGCAATCACATTTTTAAGTGTAGGCTTTGGCGATATTGTGCCCAACACTTATTGTGGTCGAGGCATTGCCGTTAGTACTGGTATAATGGTAAGTAATGAGGCAAAAAAGGGTTCAACTTCAATTTAAAAATTCTGAGTACTTATCAACGGATGAGGAGGCAACAATGTGAATTTTTATAACACAGCATTTTTTGTTTCATATTAATGAGAATAAATCCAATTCAGCTATGAAAATTTTATCATTTCTTATTTCCTATTTTGTCTGTTATAACAATATAGGGCGCCGGTTGTACAGCATTTCTCGTTGCATTGCTATCACGAAAATTGGAATTGACGAGAGCTGAGAAGCACGTTCACAATTTTATGATGGATACTCAACTTACAAAGCGGGTAAGAAAAATGATGGAATGATAATATTTTTATGTAGGACATAAATGATGAGTTGCGAATCAAAGTGGTGGAAATAAATGATTTAAAAATTATTTAAGTTTTTTTTCTGAAATTTCCGAAACAACATAAAAATATAGTCATTATAGCACCCGATTCTTTAATTTGGCAAAATTAAATTTCTGTTTTCATTTACCAACGTGCCTTTAAACAATGTTATTTGATATTTTTTACAATAAATCAATGAACTCAAGTTGCATAAATTTTTCAAAATATTTTAAGATCCAAATTTCAGCAATATAACAGACAAATAGATCCTCAAATATACATACAATGAAATCTGATATAATTTAAACATGTTCTGTGGCTATACGTGTATGTGATGTTGTGGTCAAAACTGTTGCTCCATTTACCACCTACTCCCAACTCATTCTATTTGTTGATCTTTATTTATTTTTGCTCATTTTCATGTAGCTCAAAAATGCTGCGGCGAATGTATTGCGAGAGACATGGCTCATATACAAACATACGAGGCTAGTGAAGCGCGTTAATCCCGGCCGAGTACGAACACATCAAAGAAAATTTTTGCTTGCCATTTATGCGTAAGTGCTTAATGAAATTCTCATATAGTCTCGCAATATTTACATTTCTCTTAATATCACTCATATTGAATGCATTGTCATGTGTCGACCCACGTATACAATTTTATTCATTAACTCACGAACATGTAGATTGCGGAAGGTAAAGATGGATCAACGTAAATTAATGGACAATGCAAATACAATTACGGATATGGCAAAGACACAGAATACTGTTTACGAAATCGTATCGGATATGGCAACACGACAAGATGCCTTAGACGAGAGAATAACTGGGCTTGAGGATAAAATACAACACATACAGGTTAGCTAATTGTAGTGATTAATTTTTTTAAGCCTATAAGATTTATCTGGAAATCATAAACTCTTTTATTTTTACAAAATAAATTTTTATTTTCAGGACCAGCTAGAAACCCTTCCAGAAATCCTTTCCCGCTGTCTAACGCAACATCAAGAACGTGTCGATCAAAGACGGAACTTTCTCCATCCAGACACAGCAGCAACATTAAACACAGCATCAACAGGAGGACTGCCAGCACAAACATCGACAATAGGTTCGCCTTTATTTCCACATTCTAGGTAAGTGTAGTTGTTGCCACAAAAACAAAGAGAAACAGAATCACAGAGAAAAATTTGAAAAAAAAGTCTAAAATTTTCCTTCTTTTTTGCATCCAAAAATATTAAAAATGCAAAAATAAAAAAATTTTAAAAAAATGAAATTTTTAACTTTAATAAAGAAGAAAATAAAAATTAACGAGATGATTCAATGAGAAACTACACCTACACTTACAAAATTTTATTAATTAAAACAAGTTTCTTTTTTTTTACCTAATTTCGAGTTCTTATTTTTAATTTTTTTTAAATCTCAAAAACTTTCATTCTCATAACTTACTTTAAAAAATTCATTTAATTTTCTTTAATTAAAAAACATTTTTAAAATAAAAATTCGAAAAAAGCAAAAAAACACAAAGAAACTTTTTTAGATACGCTTTTCTTAACTACTTTAATCTTATTATTTAAAGCATGCCAATAATATAGTTCTGGCTTATCTATCTCTGTATGCCAACTACGCAGTGCCGTACGATATCACGAATTTCACAGTTCTTTTATTGAATTACCAAGTTAGTTTTTTATAAATAGCAATTTTTTTGGTAACTTTTGTCCTTTTCTCATCCTATACTGTTTGACATCCTGACCTTTATGTCTGATTTACCTGCCCTCCAAGATGTGTGTAACTTGTTTATGTCAATGTGGACGATAACTTTTTGATTTTTGCTCCTTTAAACCTCAAAATTCTGCATGTTGTAAACTTATGAATTGATTTAAAATTATTTTCAAAAATGTGAGCTTTTGAATAAAATCAACAATTTTTTAAGATGATTTTCTTCATTTTTGTCCTTTTTTTAAAAAAAGCAAAATAAATTCAAAATCACCTGTATTTACAAAAAAATAATTAAGCAAAATTTGAGACAAAATTTGATTTCACAAAAAATAAAAACTTTAAACTTAATAAAAATCATCAAGTTATCAACATTTGACAATTATTGAGTGAGCATTTGACAAATTTTAAACTCTGATTTCTTTTTGGTGCTTATGAGTGTTGCTTTTTATGTGAGATTTTGGTTGATTTTTTTTATTATTATTTATTGATTAGCTTGGATATTCTTAGATGCACAGTTGTGATTTGAATTGAAAATTGCTAACTTATTTAATTCTCTAATAATTAATTTTATTCGATTTTTTAAAAAACAAAAGTAAAAGAATTTTTTTACGAGTGACTTATTTCTGGTCTGATCTTCTTGAGCCTCTATGCACATCTTTATTCGAAACTACTAAAATATATTTTAAAAGTTTTCCAAATTTTACTCTGAAAATCCTTCATTCTATGAATCATAATAATGCTATCTTTTTTGTGTGCTAATTCTTGAAACTGGTTTTGAATTTTCTTTATTTCTTCTCAAAGGCATCTTTTTTAAGTGATTTCTTCTAATTGTTGAAGTGATTTTTGAAGTTTTTGCTGACACCTCTTGTCTTAACTTAAAATTACGCAACATCTTTTAAAGCTTCAATTGATTTAATATTTTTATAAACTAAAATGGTATAAAAATTTCAATCGGTAAGAACTGAACTTTTGTAGCAATCATTTGGTTAACGAGTTCTAATTGAATCATTTTCGAATTTTGTCTTATATCATTTCCATTATGTGTGATGTAAGAAATAAAAGCTGCAATGCACCTGCTTTGTTCTTACGAAATGGTTCAATAACCAAGAATTTTTCTTAATATAAAATTCTTCAAACCAGCAATAATAGAAAAACATTTTTCTTCATATTCTTCAAACAGAAGTGTTCAATTTAGAGAGAGCAATTGAAGTGTCACTTGAGGGACAAATATGTGTTTCAAAACTTCAAAGTATTCAGAAGATAATACGAAATTTCATCAAAAGACAATGGGAGCTATTGTGTTCAATATTTCGATAAAATATTGATGTATATAGATTTTCAGACGCTAAATAAATGAACGTAATTACGAAAAAAAATGATTTAATTGTTTATATTCAAGAATATTAAAAGCAGACGTAAGAGGAAAGATATATCATGAAAGAATCATTTGGAATCATCTGGATTTTTGAAGATAAACTTAATCTGGAAATTTCAAGGAATTTTATATCATTTATTCTCGAAATCGCAACTTACGTAAATATGATTCGCTTTGCAAATACTTTAATTTCTAAAATCTTAAAAAATGAGGCAAAATCTTAATCTTCATAAAATTTGATTTAATTCCTTTTGCTTTTAAAATATTTCAAGAATATTCTCTTCTTAAATTTTTATATTTCTTACTTCTATGTCAACCATCAAATATAATTCTTTAAATTGATGCACACAAAATTATTAAAATCTTTAGATTAAAAATTTCTTATATTTATGTGTATCTAAGTATGAAAAGCTATTTATCTTGACAGAAAAATGTTTTATTAGGCTTTTGAAAAAACAATGTCTAAAAAGCTGTTTAATTATTAGTCAAACGGCATATTAGACCCCACCTCCCCTTTCGTGCACTTTTCATAAATTTATTAAGTTTTAAATTGAACTATCACTAAATCCCACACAAATTTATGTTATAAGATTCCGTTCACTTATGACGTAAATCTTGTATAGAAAAGGAGGATGGATCTGGTCCAAATCTTTTTCCTTGAACAGTCCTACCGACTTAATCTTAAAAACATTTTTCTGCTAAGATGATTTAAAAACCTTTAATTTTTTATAAGTTTAACTTACTTTCCACTTTCTTTATTAAAAAGTAATAAAAATAATCTCTATTAAATGTGTATGTCAATCTTAATGTGTATTAACCTTACTCTCTATTTCTGTCTTTCTATGATTTAACTTTTCTATTTCTGTGAGATAAACGTCTGTCATTTTTCCAACTTTTTTCCTTTTATAATTTTTATCTTCTTTCTCTTGACTTGTTTTCTTTTTTCCTATTACTTTTCTTTTGTATATTTCCTTAAAAAAATTTTTTTTAAATAAATGGAGACATAATCATGGGATGGATGATCTAATGAAAATATTTTTAGAAGCATTCCAACAAACACCACAACACAAACTTACCAATGGCCCAGTACAAGTAGTCCCATACTGCCACCAATATCCAGCAGAACACCTCATCTGATACCTGAAACTATGGCAAATAACACGACTAATTCGGTTGCCCATAATAATAGTACTAGTAATCAGAATCCGACATCAACATCACAACAGCAACACCATCTTTTTCATCATAAAAGTGCTGGCAGCTGAAGTGAACTTAGCCAGGAGCTTTCATTTACCGATTCATTTTGTAGTGATTTTAATTCATCTGTTGTTATTACAACAGCATCAGCATCAACAGCGGCATTTACTTTAGTCAGAACAGCAAGTAGCAAATTTACTCGTCAAAGAGAACGCGTATCACGTAGCTTAGATAAGTATTAAATTAAATTATAATTCATGAATGATCAAAAAAAAGTCAGTTTTGTCTCACACTCAATTATTTTAATAGTTTTTATCGAATTTTTTATTATAATTTATTATAAATATACTAGATTTAAAAATATATATATTATATAATTTCATGAGGAACATTAAGACACACACTGAGCGTTGAGGAAATAAGAAGATTTGTTGATCGCTTGACTGAGAAATAAATACTTAAATGAATGCTAAATTCGCACTGTTAGGGGTGCAATTTAATTTATTTTAATAAAAACATCAATTTTATTTTCGATTATTTCCTAGGGCGTATATAAGTGTTGTCCAAACTGTGTGCCGCGGCACACTAGTGTGCCGTAGAATTTTTTTGAAAACACCTCGAACCGGTTTTGGACATGACTTACTATCAAGGTGTGCCGTGACTCAAAAAGTTTGGAGCACTGCACTGGAGATGCTTATAATTTCAACATGTCAAAATTGTCACAATTTTAATTTTAAAAAATTGAAAAAATTAAAATTACGAATTTTAAATGATTTTCATATAAACATTTTATATTAAAAGAAAAATCAGCAAATCTCATTTGACGTTCGATCAACAATCTTCTATTTTTCTCATTCACTTAAAAAAAATCTCATCAAAACCATACGTTTTAAATCCTTTTATTAAGACTTACTATTTATTAGGACAAAAATAATAAAAACAAAAAAAAATTCTCTCTGACATTGCCTATAAAATAATTTTTAATATTAATGAAAAGAACAAAAGAATCTCTTTAAGTAAATTCGAGAGTGATGGCAGTAAAAAATACACAAATGATATTAGTAGATGAAAAATGAATAGAAGAAATGATAAATCCCCCAAAAAAAAAGTTTATGATTGAAAATTTGTCTCATATAAATTTATGGGACTGAAATATTAAAAAAATGATAGAAAGAAATTCTTTTGGAAATTTCAGGGTCAGCTTAAAGTTTCTTACTTAGAAATCAAAATAATAAAGACACAAAAAATATATGTAGAAATAGACATACAATGAGGATGAGGATTAGGAGATGTTTTTCATATAAGAAGCAATTAAGATCAAAGGTTAGATTTTAGAATTTTACGTGACACAAACATTAGTTTTGTCAATCTTTTCATTTTTACAGAGCTCACTAGATGTCAAAATTTAATACTAAATTGAACTTAATGCATTTTATTGAAAAATATCTTTTACCTTCTCTCATTGCAATAAAATCAAGAAATAACAATAAATTCAAAAGATTTTAATTTTCATCTTAAAAACCTTAGATCAACTCCAATATAATCTCCCCACTAGACTAGTTTGTACTTTTCTAATGAAGTACCAAATCGTTGTGACTTTTTATATGCAAATTGAAAAAAAAAACCTTATAGATGAACCAAAAAGAGAAATGGAAAGCTTTTAATGAGCTTTTAAATTGTTATTAGTTTAATTGTCCAAAAACTGCTGCAAGTGAGTTGATTAGACTAAATCTACCTATATTTGCATACCAATTATTTTTTTCAGTCTAATGAGATTTGATTAGGAAAATTAATTCTATTGGCCAACAAAAATTAAATAAAACGAAAGCTTTCATTTGTTTGAGAGAAAAAGTTTGCTGAATCAACATTAATTTGACTTTTAGCACGAACATCACATTATAAACTAAATTGTTACGATAATTTTTAAAAAATAAAAATTTGAATATTAATTGATAAAAGTTGAAATTAATTTGAAACTAATGAGGAAATTTTTTAAAGGTAGAAAAAGTCAATCGTCTTTGGCATTCTTCGACTTTTTGGAATTTTTACACCGGTTTTTATGGAATAAACTTCATCTATTACATCGTTGATCTTTATCCTTAAAAAAAGGTTAAGATAATGTTTCAAAATAATTTTAATCTGCCATAAAATGACAAGTTTCCAACAACCTTAATAGCTTTACTTGAAACAGGAAAAAGTGCATGGACACAAACGAAAAACATTTTCAAATTTAACTTAAAACAAATCAATAATTGATTCTATAAACCTATTATTTTCAAAAAAATGCACAGCCTGATCAGCCTTCATTAGATTTGCAATTGCAGCAAGTTATTGAATGAAAAATTAAACTTTCAAAATTAATTTTTATATAATTACATGAACACAGCTTTAAAAACGTAGGAGCATTCTTTTTCCAGCTTATCATACGATTTGATTTTGGTATGAAATTCTAAAAGTATGTTAACAAAGGTTTAAAGTGCTTGAAATTCTTTCATGTTTCAAAATTTTAAATTTTGCGCAGATTCTTTTAAAAATCTTAAATAAAAAAACTGCAAATCTCAAAATAGATATTTTGAAAACATCAAATTAAGTTTCAAAGCTACACATCGGTCAGTCAAAAATTAAACATTTTCAAAACAAAAATATTAATTTACTCAAAACAATCAGAACAGAGCATTTGATTTAATTAACACATTAAAATTATTTAAATTATATTTTGAAGTTTTTTTTTGTTAAAAGAGAGAGAATCTTAAATATAAATTAGCGGTTGATTAAATTAGAAGATGAAGCTTAAACAGATTTAAATTTATATGAAAATATAAGAAATTGTTATCAAACTTGGTGCCTCCATACACAAATTAAATAAATTCACAAAAATTGAAAATTTTGTGTGAATATGAAAATGTGAAAAATATTTAAAAAAATTCGATTAGATAAATTCTATTTCCTGAGTTGATAAAAAAAGATAAATTTTTAAACGAGAATAATTAAAAAATTAACACATTAAAAAGATAAAAAAAATTGTTCATTAGATTATAAATTAGTTATTAAACTTAATTAAATAGAATTGAGAGATAAAAAATTAGATAAAAGGCTTTCTTCAATCTGAATAAGAAAATCTTTAAATAAATTATTTTTCGCATAGTTTTTTCCATAAAGATTGTTAAAAGTTGTTGTTGTGTGGATAGAAAATGCAAATTTAAAATATTGAAAAAGGCAGAAATTTAACTTCATGGTAATTTCTATTCCACACCAACAGAGATATTTTTACCAAGATTATTGACAGCAAAAACACTATTTAAGACTAAAGAAATTAAAAAAGCGAAAAAAATCGATTAAAACATTTAGAAAATTTAATTAAGTAGGGAATAATAACTGACCTAAATTCTTAATTCAGTTGAAAATGATACTTAAGAAGAGAAAATGATTGATTTTTATGAAAAATCATTAGCAACCAGAAAGGTTTTATAGCAATTTAATATATTGCATCATTTTATTAAACCTGAGTGAATTAAAATAAATTTCGTTCAAAAAACATTCAATTTTGATGTTAATCTTATTTTAATTCAAACAGTTTTTTTGGATTTTTCTTATTTTGCATTTTTCTGTCAAATTAAATTTGTACATCAATTTACTAGAAATTTTTTAAATTAAATAAAATCTTCAAAAAATGATTTTTCACATTCACCAAAAATGTTAAGTCAAAATTTTTTCAAAAAATTTATTCACATTTTAAAAATCAAATCGAATTGTTTACTCAAATGTTAATTGTAAATTTATTCTACACAAAAATATCGAATTATTAAAAGTCATTGGATATTAATTTGCATAATTTCCTTTGTTGGTTATGCGAAAGCGCACATTCATTTTAGAATAGAAAAATAAGGGAAATATGAAAAGAAAACAAATCACGGTCTATTGAATTCTCATGCTGAGTGAATATAATATTAACAAAGAAAAAACTAAAATGTAGAATATAAATGAGTAGAGGTCATTAAAAACACATCATCAAGGGATGGAAACTTTTTGGATTAGGTTAAAATGAGCTTTAATTTAAATTTAAAAAGAATCTTTATTTTTTTTTTAAATTTATAAAAAATTTTAATTTTGAATCTAAAATTGCAAGAATTAGTTTAATGATCCTAAGTATTCAAATTTCATTTCAACCTCGTTCAAAAAAGGCTACTTCATCATCTTGTACACCACCTATTGTGATATTAATTCTTAACATAAGAAAATGCAATTGCAAAAACCTTGTGAAATTGTAAATTATTTTAATAATGGTAATTAATTTAATTTATTTTTTTGGTAATAACTACAGCAACAAACATTACAGTAACATATAGAAATAATAGTAAATTTTTAGTAGTGCCATGTTCTTACCTGGAGAAAGGATACAATAAGTAAATTGTAAAAAGGGATATCACGGAATTTGAAGCTATTGTTACAGTATGCTACACTCTGAAAAGTTTAAAAACTACTGTGTTAGATGGAAAGAAATCTCAATAATTCGTTAATCCTCAAATCTTCAAACATATGTCAACTTATGCAAAGTTCTACATTGTCTGTTCAGAAGCAGAATGATTTTTAAACCTCAATCAAATATAATAGGATTAGAAGGTCAAAAAAGAATCCTTCTTTTAAAACTAAGTCTCTTGACAAAGTTTACAAAATGTCCAAAGAACTATAGAAGACCAATCAGAGCTGAAAAAATGAAGAAATGAACACTCAATCA
Organism: Chironomus riparius; assembly: GCA_917627325.4. Classification (NCBI taxonomy): domain Eukaryota; kingdom Metazoa; phylum Arthropoda; class Insecta; order Diptera; family Chironomidae; genus Chironomus; species Chironomus riparius. The sequence goes on from OU895879.1 coordinate 30,924,425, forward strand.
ATCATTAATGCTTTTTCCTTTTAAATGTCTGTCTCAAGAACATAAGGAATAGTAGAAGATAATATGTCACACACAGTCTAAAAGCCATAAAGAATAAAACCACAAAATATAAGAAGCATAAACCTTCTTATGCAAGAGCTTTGACTAGGCTGACCATCTGCTTTTCTGTGCTTAAGTCTTTTGATTCTTTGAGTAATTTGAGTAATACTTATCAAACAGCAGGCAAAATTATCAAATTTTTTATCAGAAAAATTTCTGAACCCCTGATATCATTGAGAGTGCTGTTTTTTATGATTTACAATTCTTTGTATTCATTTAAGAGTTGGTGGGAAACACTGGATAAATTATGGAAAATAAATAATAATAATTTTTAAATTCAATTTCTTCGTCAGAGGTTTATTCAAAGACAATCAAATTTAGAAAAGAAAATGAAAATTATTGATATTTTTAACGAATTAGCGTGAGGTAAGAACATGAAGATATTCAAAAGTTTTTTTTTCCTTTGTACATGATTTTTAATTGTTTATTTTTAAATATACAATTTTGCAAATAGAAAGAAAGATTTGAATATGAATGAAAACCACGTGAACAAATATAAAAAATCAATGGAGAGTTGTTGTTTGAAAAAAACTTTATAAGAACCAGTTATCTATGAAGCTAGCCATTCTAGATGACTTGAATCATATCTAATAAAAACACATTCCATATTCACCTTTAAAGACTCAATTGAGAAACAAAGTCAAATGAATAGTCGATCAGTTCTTAGCTATATGTATAGATATGGTCTAAAAGATTAAAAACATTTAAGTATAGCTTAAATCTCAATCAACAACTCTGAAATGAATGATTAATAAATTGTGAAAAATTAACAATAATGGGAATTAAATAAAAAATACTGTAATGATTACTCCTTCAATAACCTCCTATTCTCTTGATAAACTCCCAGTTCGACCAAAATATTAAATGAAATAACAAACACCACAACCTTTCTATCAAAAAAATTAAATAAATGATATTTATATTTAATAAATAAAAGTAATTATTAAAATAATGATGAATAAAGGAAAATAAATTGAATTTGCCAGTAATGAATACCAATAGACGTGTTATTAAAAAGGGAACTTTATAGAGAAGTTTATAATTAACCATAATGGAAATATATTTTTGAGAATTGAAAGCCCAAAACAATTTCGCTTTGATGTTTTCAAACAACTCACACTTCCCGGCAGCCATCTTCATTACCATGACTCTCCTCTTTTTCTCCCTAACGCTCTCTCGATATCTATGACTGTAAAAAATGATAAAAACTCAAAATAGAAATAAAAAACATGAACATTTTAAAAATATGAAGTAAAATTTGATAAAAAATTCTGTAAAAATTACTTAGAAGTAATAATTATTATAGGATGAAAAAAATAAAAATTAATGAAATTATTATAAAAATGTTTTAATTTTCATAATTTTTTAAAAAATTTCAGATGCATCAACATATTTTTTACAGAAACGTATCCATTAAGAATTTATTGCTGAAATTACTGAAATTTTGATTCAAAACTTTAGTAAATTTTGAATTTTCAGAATGATCTAAAAGCAAAATTGAGCTGACATGTTTTAAACTATTTAAAAACCGAATGGTATGTTGAGGACAATGACCTGAATATTTGCAATTTATGCAAAACCTTCTTTGAGTCGAAAAGAAAGTTGCACGGTTGAGAAGATTTCTCTATTTCCTGGAACAGGTTAAAGATTATTTTTAAAAGTTGATAATTTTAATGACTCATGCTTCATTTTAGGTTCAACAAAATTTCAAAGAAATAAAAAAATTTAAGTCTTTATAAACAGTTTTTTTATTCATTTTTATTTATCGGGATATGCAAATGAGAACTTTTTACAATAAGATTTTTTTTTAATTTTGTTCATTTCTTCTTTTTCTCAATAATAACATGTTTTAATTCTGGGATTTTAATGATAGATAATTTTCATAACTATATTAATTTTAGATAAATTTAATTCATAATTTAATGTTCTTATAAAGTGATCATTAAAACTATGTAACAATTTCATCACTTATTATTGTTGCAATTAATATTCTTAAATCTTCAATAACAATTTCTTATTTTTTAAAATAAATTTTGAAACTTTTTTGGATTTTTGAAAACTTTTTTTTTAAATTTTCGAATTTAATAATTTTTCTTAGCTACAATTTTGTTTCGTAAATCAATTAGATTTTTCCCTTAACACAATTTAATTTTATTCTTCTCAATTTTAGTACAAAATTTGAATCCTGTGATGAATTATTTTGTAGTTGTTAAATTAAAAATTTAAAGAATTATTTTTGAGATTTTTAAAAAAAAATTTGCAAACTTGATTTAAGTGTTTAATTTAACAATTAAAAACTTAAAATCAAGATTTTTTTTTCTTTTTAAACATCAAATAATTCTCTAAAATTCTCAAAATCTTAAAATTTCAAACTGATCAGCCAGCAAATATTAACGAAACTTAAAAGCTAATAAAAAAATTCATTATTACGCAATAGAAACTATCAAGCTACTTTTATTATTGGAAATTTTATTTCTGTTTTTATGTACTTACTAAAAGTGTATCTAAAAGGAATTGAGATTCAGCAATAATGCTACAATTGTTTTTTCTTGTTTTTCCAGAACTACATTGAGCTACAATTATAACAAAAAATTCTTCATCATGTAAAAAACCATTTATTGGTCTTTATTTTCAGATTTATTTTTTCCAGACACAGAAATGTTTTGAATAATAAAAAAAGGTGGTGACATAAAGTATCATTTCTTTATATAAATTGTGGTGTGTATTGTGTGGAAATTATGGACGTTTAAGGCGCATTAAAGGCAACTAATTTTTTTTTATATTTTTTCACATTTATTTTTTTCTGAAGAATTTGGAGAGATTTTATTTATTTAGCAACTTTAAGAAATGAAATCTTCTATTGAACAAAATAAATAAAATTGCAAATTTAAGAGTTTTTTTTGGAAAAATATTTCAAAAATATTCTCTCAAATAAATGATTGCACTTAATTTACTTAATTTTTGTGCATTGACGTTAAAAAGAAATTCATAAGTCATAAAAGTATTAAAAGTGGAGCATTTATTTATGTGCTTGATATAATTTAATTAATGCTTCATTTTCTTACTTTGAATTCATCCTTTTGAATAAAAAAAAATATTAAAGGAAAAACAAAAATCTTTTCAAGACTCATTTGTTCCATTAAGCGAAGAGTTCAGATTAATTTCTTATAAACTTTCATTTCTTTCTTTTTTCATTTATATATCACATAAAAAATGGTGTGTTATGATTTTTCACTTAGTTTTTGTTTTAATTTTTTTGTGTAAAAAATATTCAATGGGATTCTTGAAATTTTAAAAAAATTCCTTCAAAACTGTTTTTTTGATAATTTTTAACCACATTTCGTAATTTTTTTACATTTTCCTCCATATCCTTGTTAGACTGAAATTATCGATCGATTATATACGCAATAATAAGCTTGACATTATAAATAATATCAAGTCTAATGCTTCTTTTATTATTATTCCATTCATTTGTTATTAGGACCAATTCATTGAACTGAAAATGAATTTGATTGTTGAGTAGACAAATTTGATGCTCATTAAATTCACATTACTTTTTGCCAGGCGCATAGCCAAGGACCCCCTTCCCACAAATCCACCTTCGGAAACAGAAATTTTTGCATTTTTTTAAGATTTTTATAAAAAAAAATATTTTATAACCTCCCCTAAAATTTTAATTTCAAACCCCCATATTTCTCCCACCTTTAATTCTAATTCCTGAATACGTCCCTGCTTCATGCTAAATTTTGAGCACGAGACTTCATGCAAAATTTTGAGGATTGAAGATTTTTGTAAATTTTTAAGGTTGATGGATTCAGATTCGATTTTTTTAAAAATGAAAATTTTAAAGTGTCTAATTCTTAAAATTGTGTTTAATTTAAGAACATTGTAAAAGAATAATTTTTCTATTCCAAAAAATCTCATTGAACAATATTCATTTTATCCATTTAAGATAATTTTCCTTAAGAATTTTTCATGTAAAGTTAACTTTTATGTTTCGATATATTTTTTATATAAATTTATTCATGTTTTGTCACATTTATTAACGAAAGAAATCCTTCATAGAGAAGATAGAGAAGATTATATAGAAATAGAGAAAGAGAAATATATGTAGAAGAAGAAACTTTAAGGGATGAATCGAATTAACATTTTTGATAGGTATAAAGTGGATATAAATGTATGTAGAGAGATAAGAGTAACAAGATGAGGATTTTATAATTTACAAAACTTTTTTAATAAAAAATTTTTTTGCACATTTTTTACACACTTTAATCATCATCATCATTTTCATTTATTATCGACATTATCATTATCGTTTAGAATTATCAGATCAATAATTCGAGCAATTGAAAAAATATTTTTCATTATTTTTGTTGTTGTCTTATGTACATGGAAATAAGATTGGATTCTGGATAAAAAAATTTCATCTACATTGATGGAGTTGAAGAAGACATTACCGATACATAAAAAAGTTTTTATGCTACTCTAAACTTTTCTAATAATGTTTATTGATCAGTTTTTACGTTTGTTGTTTTTTAGAATTTATCAGTTTTTGTAATTTTTTTAAGGAAAACTTCCAGTTGTGAGTTTTTAAAGGTTGTTTAAAAAATAGAAGAACTTTAGGAAATGTCAAAACAGATTTTTTGATTGTAAATTTGTTTGAAAAAATAAATTAAATTGATTTTTAAAATGCCGCCTACATTTGACATTTATCAATTGTCAATTTTAAAAAAATAAATGATCAACCCACTTTTAAGCTTCCTTTTAAGTCGATTCTTTGAATACATTTGCAATACCAATTTAGGATGCACATTAAGATGAGTTTAAAGAAATCTTTTTAAGAAATTTGGAGCTTACTAAAAGCAGACAAAAAAATAATCAACTTCGAAGTTGCTTAAAAATTGGTAGATCATCAAATATTCAAGATTTTAAGAATCATCTTAAATCATCATCATTGAATTTTTAAAAAGAAAAAATTAATTTTTTATGGAAACTCAAAAAAAATTAAAATTTTGTTTTGAAAAATTTACAATAGATCGAAACACGACGATTTTCGTATTCTTAAGTAGTCAATTAATCTCGAAACATATACAAATGTATACTAAAAAACTGTTAAAACATTTTAAAGGATTTTAAGCTTCAAAAAGATACCAGCATGTAAAACAAGATGTAATAAATGTTCAAAGGTATTTTTGTCACTAAATCTTGAGGGTGGAAAAAATTATGAACTCACGTCTAAAAGAAAAAAAAATCCAAGAAATTTGATGAAAAATTTTCAGTCGAAAATATTCATCGTGCATGATGATGATAAAAAGAAAAAGATACAGTCACGGGGTGTTTTAAGACGAGATTTAATTACAACTTTTTTAGAATTTGTTTTTCATGTAAATGTTCTAATTCCAACTTTTTGTAGAGATAATGTCATTAAATCCTTATTTCTATGCTGGATTTACCTCAAATTTTTTTATATGTGAAATTTTATTTTTCTACAGAAAAATACAAGAAAAAAAATTAATTTTTTTAAAATATTTTTTTACTTTCTTCTGTAAAGCAATAAAGAATTGAATTAAATATAATTTTGAAATGAATACTTTGCATTGAAATAAAACAAGAGAGAAATGAGAAGAAAATTAATTAAGAAACATTGTTGCATACATGTTTATATGCTGCTAATTATAACACACTACAAATATTTTTCTTTTCAGCTTTTGTCGTCTATTTTTCATGCATTTCATGTCAAATTAGAATGTTATGCAAAATAAGTTTAGTTTTTATGTCTTTTTAAAATTAAATAATTTATTATTTTATTTGTTTCTGTTGTGATTCATTTTATTTCTCGTTCATTTAATATTTTGATGTCGCATCACACAGTTTGTTAAGTTAATTGTTTAGAAAATGATAACTTTAGCCAATTTTTTTTGTTTTTGTTTAAATGATTTTCTGAAGTTTTTTTTTTGTTTTAAATCTTTGGAATCTAATCATCCCTGGAGAACAGTTATTACTGAACATTAATATAAAACTATTTGATCAAAATCAGTTTCAACTCTACATAAAAGTAAAATTTCGAATATCAATAATAAATCTACGAGTCATCAATCAGAAAAGATTTTTCAAATCATGAAGTTGTTTTTTTTCTTTTTGTTGAAAAATCACAGAATATTTTTTCATATTTCATAAATTTTTGTTTTTTCAAAAAAAAATAACGAAATTTATTTTAAAATAATGTTTCAAATTTACATTTTTTACATAAATGACTTAATCTTATCGTTAACATTTTTACTAACAATTTAAAAATCAATGTTTTCAAATATCTGTAGGATACAATTTTGTGCTTAGTTATTCAATTTTAAATGTATTTATACAAATTGTTTCACTATCGACTAATAAATCAATCAATTTTCATGTTTTTATTATTGATTCATTTATTTATCCTACTTAAAGCTAAATTACCTACATTTTCATTGTTTTTTGTTCAATTTAACATTTTTTTGTTGTTGTTCATTTAACTTAATTTTTTTAAGTATTTAATTTAACTAGCTAGCTAACTTATTAAAATTAAGGATATATATTCATTAGAACTATTTTAACAATTATTTCTTAACAACAAAAGTAAATTTCATTAAAATGTTTAACTTCTAACTTTTTATTGATATTTATTATATAATGGAAAATATTTTTCTCATTCTCAATTTTGGTTGAATTTTGTCAGAATTGATTGAAGATTTTTAAATTAAGAAGTTGCAGACAAAATTGAATTTTTATGAAAAATTCAATATCAAGTTTCTTATCGACTATCAAAAATTTTCAAAATAATTCAATGAGCTTTAGCATTCATTTATCTTTATTATCCTAATCTTATCTATTGAAAGCAAACAGCTAATATAATGCATCGAAAAGTAAACATTTCGATGAGCATAAACTGTTAATTCCATTATAACGATGTTATTCACTCTTTTATATACAACAAAGTGATGTGATTTATGACAGTCGTATTAATAAAAACACCCAAATACTGAGTTCATGAGAGTATATTTCATAACTCCTATGATGAAACATTATTTATAACCTCTTTCAATGATTTTATTGGAGTCAATAAATTAAGGAAGATCAATAAATCACCGATGTCTTATCGTGAAGAGTCATTTTTTGGTGAATTTTCACTGTATTTGTTATAGTTGTGCATAAAGTTGAGTGAACTGATCGAAATTGGATATTTTGAATTTCTCTTCAATTTTGATAAGTCTTAAGAAGATTGCTGAATCTAAATTTTAAAATAGGCATAGATTCCAATGAAAATCTTTTCAACAAAGTATATTAAACAGACTTCCATTTAAAAATTATTTTAATAAAATAATAAATTTACTTTTCTTTAAAAGTTGTCTATTAAAGTCAAAATCTTGTTATCATGTTGTGAATTTACAAAAGATTCACGCAGTTCAACAAGAATTCATGTTAAAAAGTGGCTTTAAGCAAATTTTCATTGCCTCTTGATTCATTGAAATATAAAATAAAGCCAGATATTTCATTTTATATTCATCTAATCTCCAAACAACCGCAGTTTTAAGGTTATCCTTTGGTGGATTTTGTTCCCAAAAAACTTAGATTATTGTGAATTTTTTTGGAGTCTTGAAGCTCTTTTAAGGAATTATTTCTTAAGATTCAACAAATTTATCCATTTTCGACTTACCCAACTTTAACCTAAAAATCAAATGAAAACAAGAAGAATAATTCAAGAAATTCTGATAAAATTCAACCAAAGGACTCATCAGGCAGTCAGCAATAAGCAGCTTTGCCTTTTTTCCTCATTTTCACATTTCTATCTTTATTTAAGCTCGACGAAAAATAAAAGACAGACAAATAGAACAGAAGAAAAAACACTTGTTGCAGGCGCACTAGGAAGTCGAAAGACAAAAAGAATAAATAAACTGACTACAAACAAATAAAAAAAAATTAAGAACGAGAGAAGCCTGCAGGTTCTGCTCATTTTCATTCATTCACTTTTCGCTATTTGGCTGAATAACTTTTTTTTGTCGTGTATTTTTCTTACAAATTATTCGTCATCGTCGTTGTCATTATCTTACTTATCTTCAATTTTGCATTTTAATTACAACTTGTGTCTGTTTTTAGTTCTTAAATTTAGGCATCAACTTATGTTAATTATTAATTATTATCACACCACTAAAGGTCCGTTTCTAAAACATAATTATTCTTAGATTTATCGTTATGTCTAGCAGTTGTTCAGCTTGCCGAACGAAGATTATTATTTTGTGTAACAATTGATCCACGATATGAGTTATTATCGTCATTGGAATTATAGTCACTTCTATTATTATTATGATGATTTGTTGATGTGAATGTTGAATCATTATTGTGCTGCTCATCATTTTCTGTTGTTGGCATTATTGTTTCGGGTATCAGATGAGGTGTTCGACTAGATATTGATGGCAGTACGGGACTTGGTGGCCATTGATAATTGGCTGATGATCCTGTTGTGTCAGCTGTTGGTGCGCTTCTATAAGGGATACTATTTATTTTTATGGTCCATTTCATGTGATAGATTTTTTTTTTGGATTTTATTTTGTGTGTTAAATGTCATTTGTGGATTTATTTATTGTTTTTTAAGTTTTTAAAATTTGTTTTAAATTAAAATAAAAAACGAAAGGTTGGGAAAAAGAAAGAAGAAAATAATATTTCTTACGTTAATTTTAATAAAGTTTTAACTAGTTTTTCCACAAACTAAACACATCCTTAACTTAATTTTGCACACTTTGGAGTGAGTTTTCTAATGCAATAGATAAAGATTCATAAGACCGAAAAAAATTCGGTTGAAAATTCTGTCAAAATTAGGTTAATTTTTTATAAAACGAATTCTGATCGAAGTTCAGTTCTACTGAAACTTAACCAAATTTCGGTCGGTCCTATGACACTCACCCTTGCAATATATTGCTGTATCTAAGTTCTATAGATTTTATAGTGACTAAAGTAAACTTTGATAATTACAAGTGAATGTTCTTGTGGCTTTTAGATAGGAATTTCAGTCCCAAGCAGAGCTCGAAGTCAACTCGAGTCGAATTTTTTTTCCGAGTCAACTCGCAAGACTAAAGTCTCCGAGCACTGGTCCCAAGTTAATAATAATAAATTTGACATTATTAATCAGATCTATAAAATAGCTTGGGACTATTTAAAAATTATTCTCACAATTATATTTATTTAAAAATTAATAAAAGAAGATTTATTAAATTTCTCATTCCATTAAGTGTCAAAAAATTAAACTTAACTTAATTCATAACTTAAATTAATAGTATAGCATAAACTAAAAATATTTCTGCCTTATTTTGTTTGCCACGCGTCATCAATCTTTCTATATCACTTTATCTATTTCTGTAGCCAACAAAAACAAAAACTACAGTTTTTCAAAAAAAAAACTAGAGGCTAGCGATTCAAAAATTATTATTTACAAAAGCATATTAAAAAAACATTCATGGTTACTACAAGTAGTGGAAGAATGTTAGGTAGTAACTTGGATGAGTTGGTTCCATAAGCTGAGCATCATCATCGAATGACATCAACTCCATTTTTTTAAATTAAAAATTTGTTTGCTTTGCATGCAATTTCACATCAAGCAGTCAAAACAGAATCATCAAGTTATGTACATTATATGCTTGCATTATTTAAATATTGAATTCTCAACGCGATAAAAGAAAATTCCATTTTTTTTCTTATTCTTGAATAACAAAATGTTAAGTTTTTTGTCACAATATTTTTGTATCGGGTAGAAATATTTTTATTTCTCTTATTATTTAATCCATATCACGATGATGATGATGCGTTGATTCTTGGTTGTTGGACTCATATTCTATGGGAGGATTTTTGTTGCTAAATAATCAAAATAATAAACTCGGATATAAAAATAAGCAATCAAATTAGCGATAAGCAAAATCAATTTTTTTTTGGTCATATGAGGATGAACAAATGTTTATTTTTGATCTGTTTAGTTGTTGGTTAAGCTTGTATTTTGATATTTTTGAGATCTTTTGCTTCTTGTTCTTCAGAAAATTTTGAATTTTATTTTTATTATGATTAGATTTGCGGTTTTTATGTGAAAATATAGAATTGTATGGACCAATTTATTCAAAAAGGTCTTGTTACTTATGGCAATCAATAATTCTTTCAAAATTGACAAACAAAAATTATTTACGAGAACATAAAATATTTTTTGAAATTTAAATCTTAAAATCTTGTAAAATACTTCTTACTTTTACCAAAACTTATTAATTCTTGCTAGTCATAAAAAATTAAAGTAACATTAATTTTACTTGAATCTTATGGTAAAAACCATCAACACATCAATTTTTCTCTTTCAGAAACTCGTGTAAAACATTAATAAATGTCGAATGCTACAAAATGTAACATTTTCATATTCACAGGTCTCATTAATAATTTTTAAATATGAAAACAAGAGCAGCAAAAAATCACAGAAATAAAATTTTAACTCAATTCATATTTAGCAAGTGTAAGTGTAGGTGTTGGAATGTGTATCCGAAACAATTGCTTTCTTATGGTAGTTTTATGTTAGTCACAAATTAAGAGGTTTTCTAGTGGATAAATTGACGTGACATTAGGAAAAATAATAAAAAAAAAATTTGAGAAATTTAAAATTATGAACGGTAAAAATCTTACAAAATAATAAATTGGGTTTTTAAAAAAAAAAATAAAAACAACGGAATAAAAAAAATCAACATAAAAAAGTCACTAATTTACCAACTAGATCAAACTCCTTAATAAAAATATCAAGCTTTCTGTAACACACGGTTCATCAAACAGCTAATGTTAGTGTGTCTCCCATAAAGAGATAAGAATACAGGGCAATAGTAGATAGTGCATAGTGTGTGTACGCGCGGCAGGTGATATCAACTACACTCACCTAGAATGTGGAAGTATTAAAGGCGAACCTAATGTCTGTGGTGGTTGCGGCAAAGGCGTTCCTGGATTCTGAATCACACCAGGTGTTGAATTTGCATTGGCCATATCGGGATGAAGAAAATTGCGTCGTTGTTCTACTCGCTCTTGATGCTGAGCAAGGCATCGTGTGAGAATTTCAGGCAGTGTTTCTAGTTGATCCTGGAATGAAACATGAAAGCATTAAATATCAATAAACTAGAAAATCAATTGAATGAAAAAAAAATATGTTGTCGCATAGTTGTAAATCCCTCAAGTGAGCAAGGAAGCATAGGCGATAAAGCATAAAACATACGGAAATGCATTCTCAACAAATTCGTTATTCAAATCATCGACAATCGACTTTAATGTATGCAATTTTTTTCATTCCCTCTTTACTCTTTCATACCTCAAATATTTTCCCATGTATAAATCCCATTCATTTATTGCCGTCGACTTCATTGCATATATATTATGTATATAAATGTATGGATATGATGAAAAGCAAAATGCAACTTGTTGATTCAAATACAGAAGCAAAAAGAGAGAAATATGAAAAATGTCCACAGGCAATTTACTTTTATGTACATATGTGCCTATGGAACATCGGGATAGCAGCAGATGAAGAGGAAATTTTCATTTGTCTGAGCACGATTAATTCTGATACTTTTCTGATATGTGATTTTTTTGTGATGTCCTGAATGCAAAAATTTGAATGTCTTTTGTGAATACAATAAGGAGACTGATGTTGAGTTTGAATTAACTTAATGCTTTATTGTTTACAACTTATCATAACCTCCTGGATTTAAATAGCTCTTTTTTGAGACCCTTTAAGTTCATATAAAATGTTGCCTCCTCCCCCTCCCCCTCCGTTCTACCCATGTCTAGTAAAACCACGATAAATTTTATGCCAAATATCCAAAAATATCCAAAAACATTTCATATTTTCTCTGCATACGATTCATGCAGATGTACATAAAGCTGCAGCATGCCAAAAATAAACGAGGGAAAACTCAATTTAATATTCTATTTCTCCATAAACAACATTTTTTGTTGACTAAATATTTAAATTATTTTTTTTCGTCTCTTTCAAGTTCATGCAGCCATAAAATACACACAAGTATGGCTTTCACTCATGTATTCATTGCACAAAACAATTTTATTATGCATTTTTGCTGATTATGTCATTCACCGCATTAAAATGGAAAGATCTTTTCTCTTTTCGAGATTTTTCAGTTTTTAACATTTCATGAACCTTTTGGGACTCTTGTCATCATTTTATTGGACTCAACGTAGTATGAAAATAATTTATTGTATGACCAATTAATTTTAAATTGAATTGTTTGGCAATTTATATTTATGATATATACATATCAATTGTTTAGTTTGCATAAGTGTGTCTAAAATTTATATATGCTGACGAAATAAATTTAAATATTGAGGATCAAAATTTATTTTTTGAAAAAATTTAAAATGTTTCTCAAATTATTTTTTTAATTTTTTAATCTTTATAACAATTATATTTTGTTTTATGTTACTGAGTGTGCTGTCGGAGCTTAACGGAATCTGGTATTGAGTCATATGTTTGTGAATCTGCCAGTGCGAGAGTAAGATCTCTGTGGCATGAATGGTTAGGCAACAGACCCAATATCTGTAACTCTCTTTTGGAAGGACGTGAGTTCGATTCCCACTAGAGACTGATCTCTCAACCATTATATGAAAAGCAGTCGACATGATTCTCACAGCGAACGCGACTTATATACACTGAGTAAGTCTCTGTCTTCTTAAAGAAATGACGAATTTTATTTCTAAATCATCGAATTCAATTTTCCAACTTACAAAAACAATTTTACAAGTCTCTGAAATCAAATACCTGAGAATTGCAGGAAGTCAGGTGGAAAATCATGACGAAAAAATTACAATTTAATACTCGATAGCTCAATTTATTGCTCCATGAATTTTGTAGATTTCATACACTGTGACATAGATCTGAACGTGAACATTTTCATTGTGAAAAAATAGAGAAATAAAATGAAAATAAAAGATGAAGGATATTTTTCTGTGATTCAGAATGTAAGAAATCGAACTGAAATAAAATACTGATAAATTTAATAGGTTTTTTGAAATGATGAAGGAATGATGTTGAAGTAGAAAAAGGGTAGTTTTGAGCAGCGCAGCAGGAACGCTATGAAACAAAAGATTTTAGTTTTTTAACATTAAATAGGTTGATAATATTGAGTAACATTTTTTAACATGTTTAAGTCGAACATAGGTTCCGAAAAACTCCAAACCTTTTGAAAGAAACTCCGAAATTTTATGCTTTTTCCCAAAATTATATTTTTCCTCTTCATCGCTTATTTCTCACTTAATCCTCTTCCCGAAAAAGACTACAAAGCTATAAAACCTTCATCTATATTTTCCTAGAAATTTCACATTTCATATACTTACTTGTAATGATTGCAATTTATCTTCAAGACCGGATAATCTTTCCTCTAAAGCATCCTGACGTGATGACATATCCGAAACAATTTCGTAAACTGTATTTGATGTCTGTATATGAAATAGGGAGAAAGATTGAAGAAAATAAAAGAAATCAGAATGTATGAGGATTGTAAACAAACATAACACATGATGATGGCTGGGATACACGCTTTTTTTCCTTTCAACTCCTTGATGTGGTGTCGACGATGATGTAACGTGTGAAAATGTACCTCATAAAACATGTGGTGGAATGTGTAATAAAAAATGTCAAAGAAAATCAGGCGTCGATAAGATTCAAAGTCTAAGGCTCATTACTTGTTGGTGCAATCTTACAAATCATAAGATTTATGACCAGTATAGCTTGAGGATCACAATCTTTTTGCAAAATTCAAATTCAATTCTTTGATTTAAAAGAGTAATTAGGTACTCAATTTTTAAAATAATCCAGTGTTCAAACCTTGCTCCTTTTCACACATCTTATGCAAAAAAGAATTTACCGAAAATTCCCCCTTTGTGAAAATTTGTAGAAAGAATTTTTCTTTTTAATCAAAAACGTAAGCAAAAAAAATTTCACGTCTTTGTTCGCAAAATTTTATTGTTCATTTTTCTGCTGACTTTCATTTCCAAACTTTTGCAAATTCTTAAAAATTTATTTCGACAAGCACGATTTAAGACTAAAATATTGAAATAATCCATAAAATCAACTTCTAGTGTCAAATTTGGCTTCTTCTCTTGACATTTTACCCCACGAAAATATTTATATCTACAAACATCTATCTCCCCTTCTTCAAGCCTTCGAAAGGCAAGATTGATGTGCTTGTGGAAATCCTCAAAAGCTCGAAACGACACATATTAATTAGATATGCTTAATGATTGTTAAGAGACACCTTTCGCTTTAGTCGTGCGTCAAATTTATTTGCTCGCTCGTATGACTTTTTTTTGTGGATATTTGCAAGGATTGTAGAGTCAATGAATAATTTGAGCATTTTATAAAGACTTCGTTGCATTCTGATTCTTATGTTCGAATAAGTTGAAATTTTATTGGTTATGCTTAGTGCACCGTAGATTTAAGTCATCTGCAAACTGACTTTCACCGCAGCCATAATCATGATTTCAATATTATTACTAATTTCATTGAGTTAACTTACCTTTGCCATGTCAGTTATTGTGTTCGCATTATCCATTAATTTCCGTTGATCCATCTTGACTTTCCGCAATCTATTTTCATGTGCGCGTTCGTACAAATGTGTGTGAATTAGGACAGACAAAAAAAGGGAGAAATTAATGAGAATTTGATGCACGAAACCAAGACAGAAAGTGAGCATTTTCTCATTTTTATTCCAAAACGAGCACCAAAATCATTCTTAATATCACAAATACGAAGATGTTGAGGCACAAAGAAAACGTGCAGAAATTTTATGACCTTTTTATGATCACATTTTTTTCCCATTGTTCTATCCAATTTTTTTCCCTCATTCACAACGACATGCTTATCTTTAATGTCGATTATCGTGGACATGCTTATTATCAGCGTCACTCTTCTGTCTTTTTAAATAACAATAAAAAATGTCTTTTTTTAAAGTCCATCAAACTTACGCATAAATTGCAAGTAGAAATTTCCTTTGATGAGTTCTCACTCGGCCTGGATTAACGCGTTTCACGAGTCTTGTATGCTTATAAATTAACCACGTTTCTCGGAGTACATTTGCTGCAGCATTTTTCAACTAAAGTAGATAAGAAGTTGATATTAAATTCATAAAACTGGGATAATTTCTGGAGCAAAATGAGATTTTAATTAAAGATTGTAAAGCTATTAAACATCCATAATATAAATCCCGTTTTGTATAAAATTTATAATCACAATAACTTACTCGTTTTGTTAGCTGAGTGTCCATCATAAAGTTGTGAACGTGTTTTTCAGCACGCGTTAATTCCAATTTTCGTGATACAACAGCTACAAGCAATGCCGTACAACCGGCGCCCTATATCATGTAAAGAAACAAATAAAGAAAAAAAATGAAAAATGATGAAGAGAAATTTCCTGGAAAATCTGGTAAGATGGAGTGATATTTAAGTTTAATAATGAATTTTGATCTTAATCGCTCTAAATCTTGATTTATGCTTAAAAGTTTATTTCAATTAATTAGAAAAATCGAAAGTTAATAAGGCATAACTGCTTCTTTTTTAAAAAAAAATAATTCTTTGTTCTCTTTATTCCTTACTGTCGTTAAAATAAACGGGATCAAACGAAATTTGTTGAAATTTTATTTCAATTTCAGAAGAACAAAAGTGAAATTGAATAAATTCAATTCGGTACTACAAATTGAATAGAAAAAATAATCGAAAATTGGCATTAATGGATTTCGTTTTATTTTCAACATTCTTACGGCATTTCAAAGAAAATTGAAATACAATTGAAAGCTTTTTATTATTCTGTCTTAATAAATGTTCTTTTTTAATTTGCCCTGGAAAAGCTCATTGAAATGTGATTTTATTGAATCATCAAAAGAATTTTTTGTTCTGCGAATTTCGTGATCCTTTTACTTATTCAATGTCGTTATTATCAAAATTGTTGATTTACGATTCTTGGAAAATTTTCAAAAAAAAATGTAAAATTTGTTTGACTTTTAACGATATTCAATATAATACAGAGATATCAAGATCAATGTCAGACAATGTTAAAGAATATTTTTGAAAATATTCCTGGAATCTTTAAATTGAAAATATTTGATTGATTGTTTGCAAACTTTTATGTAACGTGTTTATCATCACTTTATGGCACTTTACCTTAATATTAATTAATTTTGCAAAACCACAATGACATTCCATTAAATCACTTTTCTTCGCTCTTAAATTTCGCTTTTTCCCA
The DNA here is from genome assembly GCA_917627325.4 of Chironomus riparius. NCBI lineage: Eukaryota > Metazoa > Arthropoda > Insecta > Diptera > Chironomidae > Chironomus > Chironomus riparius. The sequence goes on from OU895879.1 coordinate 30,940,812, forward strand.
CCAATATATTAAATTTAATTTAACCCTTTTATCTTCTTAACATTAAACTTAATTCCAATTATTTCACAAAAATAAACCTTTTTTAAGAAAGAAAATTCAATTCAACTCGTCAATTTTATGGTCTGTTGCTTTCGACAAGAAAATTCATGAAAGCTTACTTGAAAAGAGAAAATGAGCCTTTGTGTTTTCATTTAGTGTTCATGTTGTTGTTGTGAGCCATTAGCAACACTTTATGAAAAGTGAAAAACAATAAGAAATTTTTTGTCGGTTCAAAAAGGAGAAACTTTTGGTTTGTTTTCACAAAAAGCAGAGACTGAAATCGACAAAGTAAAATCAATTTGGAACCGACTTTTAAATATATAAATGTAAGCCGAATTCAAGCTTTGCTACAAAGTTTCAGTTAACTCGTTAATAATCAAATTAATCAGATTTTTCTGTTAAACAAATTAACGACCACAATTTCATTAATTATTTTAATTACAAAATCACAAAGACGTAATATTCTAAAAATTTCGTATATCCTCATTCATTTAATAACTAGCTATTCCACAAAATATGGTAAAAAATACTAAAACTTTTCCACTTTTTCATTTCAAACAACAGAATTAATACATTTACGCTTTCAATGTGGTTAATTATTCATAATTAATCACTATAATAAAGACGATGAGACTGAATAGTACAGTACATAGTAGAATAACGCGTGACAATGGCAACGATTATAGTAAAAATTATGATAGTTCCAATGGAACGACTACAATAGTCTTTCATCCATTCTTTTTTCCTTGACTTCATTAAAATTCATTCAGCGTCTTTTCATATTTCAGGAATGTTTTTTCAATTCAAATTTTTTTCTTTTTACTTGCAGACATAAGTAGACTTTCCATCATCATCATCATTATTCTTTATAGAAGGTTTGCAGGTTTTTAATAAATTTAAGAATGTTCATACTTTTAGACATCAAAAAGAGTTTCAAGAAATGGAATGAAAGAAAAATTTAAATCAGTTTAGGAACTAGCATACGCAAGTAAAAGTGAAATGAAATTTTCTTGTTTTGTAACAGGGGATTCGCTTAATGGTTTTAAGCAGTGTTTTTATTTCCTTATGCCTTTAATAAAAATGTAGATTGAATTTCGATAGAAGCAAACGTTAAAGGAAAGGAATAAGTTAAAGGTAGAATTTATATGGAAATATATTCATGAACGTGAGGCACTGAGAAAAATGTTTAAGAAATATTGAAATCTAAAGTCTGGATTTTTTGAATTTTCATGAATTTTTACTAAATCCTAGACCCCCTTTACTCCCCAAAAAGTCAGCATTATTGGTGAATTTTTGTACACATCTTTTTAAATCCCTATTACATGGACTAAGCAATTGTAAATTTTTTCCAGGTGTAAAACTATCAAGGACAATTCAAATTGTTGTTTGTTACTCATCGCTTAATTCATTCCATTAACTTTAATGTGTTTATATTATGATTACGAAGAAAACACAGAAAATGTATAAACACAACAGGCTCGACGATAGAAACCTGGAAAATCATGCGATAGTCATTAAAATTCCTTTCTATACGCAATAAAGAAGAGGTGGAAGGAACTTGACAATGAAATGCTTCCTTAATTAACATGAAGTCTCTTTTACATTGTTGTGCTCGTTGATTGTGGATAAAAATTTTATGCGCTAAATTAGACAGTTATGTAATAAGGTTTTGCCACTCAGAATTAAGAAGATATAGGAAGTGATATCACAAGTTTTAATGAACAAAAATTTTTTTAACATTTTTGACTTCAATTTTTAACATTTAACCTCGAAAATTTCAATGAAATTAAAGTTCAATAACTCACCATTATGCCAGTACTAACGGCAATGCCTCGACCACAATAAGTGTTAGGCACAATATCGCCAAAACCTACACTTAAAAATGTGATCGCAATCAGCCACATTGAGTTCAATAAATTTGCATGTTCGTCATCGTGAAACCTAAGATTTAATGAAAGAATTTTTTTTGTACTCAAATTATTTAAACAAGTTTAAAGTTTCGAAAGAACCTGAATAAGTATTTTTTACATTTCACATGAAATGATTCCCAGTTTTCAGAATAAATAGAATGATAAAAGTGAGCATTAGCATGTCAATGAAGTCTACAGAAACGCATCAACTTTTTATACATTTGCGTGTGTTTTTACATTATTCGCAAAATTTAATGCATTTTGAACTTACCACAATCCCGCATGTTAGGGTTTTACCATGGCCACAGAATATATTTGGGACGATGTCACCGAATCCGACGCATTAACATGTGATTTCTGTTAGCCTCATTGAATTTATTAAATTTCCATGTTCTTCGTCATAAATCTTTTTAAAATTTTCTTTATGATTTAAAACTAATAAAATGATGGAATAAACAATAGCATTTTTGGATTGGGGAGTCGATTAGGCTTAACTCCAATTTCGATTTTAGTGTGATTTTTAAATACTTTTAATATTTTTTTTTTGTTGAACAAATGACAGAGCAAGAAATCAAAACAGGAAAAGAACAAAGTATTGAATAAAATCACACAGCAACAGCAAAGTTTGAAACTTCAATTCATGTGCTGCTTTTTTATTTTCTCTAAAAACGGAGAAAAATGTCAAGAGCAAGCACGAAATACAATAAATAAGCAAGACTCGCAATTTTAAAAGCTGATAGCATTTAAAGACTGAATCTTTTGTTTTAAATGCTGATATTCAGCATTTTTATCCCTTTTTGTGTGTCATACCAAAAAGTTTTTTTAAAAGGAATTAAAAATCAATGATCATTATTTTTTGACATTCAAGGAAACTTTAAGATGAACATTATCTGGAGGAACAAGCTTGTTATAAAAATTAAGCACATTCAGCTATTTACTATGGTACTTTTTGTAACGAGCTCTGAATTTGTTTACATTAAAGTAGTTCAAAGCTGTGCATGAAATATGTCAAGAACAATAACAAAAAACATTAAAACTTCTTCCACTTTTTTTTCAGTTACACATTCGATTTATGGAAAAGTTGTGGACATCCAAATGGATTACAATACACATCAACATCAACATCAAAAACATTTTTCAGTTTGCGTGTTATACAATTATTTAGTACAGCCATACAATGTCCAATAATTGTTGAAACTACAATTTTCATTCAGCAACAGCAAAAAAAGAATAAGCAACAACAACAATTAAGTTTGGGGAGGGATTGGAAAAGTTAGTGGTAGTAAAAAATGTTGGCAAGCTGGTGATGGGGAAATGGATATTAATGGTGTGTGTTTACTGTGGATTTAGAAAAAAAAATGAGGTTGTTGGAATTGTAATAGGAAGTAAAGATGAATTTTAATGAGTTTATTTACACAGCAAGGACAAATGTGTGTCGTGTTATAGTTTTTTTTGCGGTTCGAATTTACATGCATTTAAATATCAATTTAATTTATATTGTGTTGGGTTGAAAAATGTCGTTCGGAAGGATTTGATATGTTTATGATATCAAGAATTGAATTTTTGAATGAATACGACCAAGAATGCTTTAAAACTGTGCTATTTGGTTACAACGAACAAACTTATTTTATTAAGTTAATTTGAAATTTTTTTTTAATTCCTTCTAAAGTGTTTTGCAAAGAATAATTAATTTATTTTAATTTACTGCACATATTCATGTCACGCTTTTAACTCGAGGCTAATTGATTTAATTAAGATTGATGTAAATTTTGCAAGTTAAGAAAAATTAAAATTTCAAAGAATTTTTTACATGGAAATAGTTTTGTAATATGTTAATATGTTAATACAATGTAGCTGGTGAGATTCTTATCACATTTGTTTTGGATCAATAAAATGAATGACCAATAAATTAAAAAGCCATAAAATCTGTTGTTAATCTTTTAACTTCTTCAACAAATTCCCAATCAGAGAATCAATCTCAATATAAAATATTATCTGCTTAAAATTCAATTAGCAATCTCAAATGTCACAAAAATTAAATTCAATTAGCTTCAAAAACATGCAGAACCATGAAGAAAAATTATTCCACCAACAAATCATTTTAAATCATTTTGTCATTTCCAATTTTTGTAAAAGTCAATGAACTGAAATGAATATTTTCTGTTCTCCCTTAAGACATGTCAATGGATACTTTGAAATTCCTTTCTCGTTTTCTTTTTTCTGTTGCGGTCACAACTGCTTTATTTATTGTTGCAAAGCATTATTCAACAAACCCTCAAAACATCAATTTATTGTATCTATTTACTGTCCAATAAAGCAGAATGTATCGAGATAAAAAAATTCTATGGATAGTAGAAGCTTGTGTGTTGTTTTCTTGGATATTTTTATTGCTTTGTAAAGCGTTATTAAAAAAATTTGTAAAGGAGTTTAGATGTGAATTTAGGAATATTTGGAAAAAAAATTGCGTTTTATGAATGTTAAGATTTTCTTTGATTTTTAATAAATTTAATAAAAATTTTAAATAAGGTGAATATTCTTACGACGTGGACAAGCAAGATTTAAATTTAAAAATTTAAATTCTGAAAAGTTTGGCAAAGATTATGACGAGGAACTCTACTAAATAGTCTCATTTAAAAAAAGAATTTTGTTTAATTGTTTTTAATAAAATCTCATCTAACGTCACAATGATTAACAATGGAATATGTGCTCAACTAATCCCTCACATTTTTCTCAACTTCGCAAGCTTCTTCATTGTTTATGAACATTTTAACCTTCACTGCCAACATCCATGAAAGCTTACTTAACAAAGCTTTAAAAATATTTTTTCTCTTTGTTGTTAACAAACTTGTTCGACTGGGTTCAGCTCAGTTAAATCTTTCATTCCACATTTAATTCCATTGTGCAAAAGAACTTTTTAATAATCGCATGTGTGACTTTGTTCATTTTACGATAATCTGTAACTAGTTTTGAACATGAGAAAAACTAATTTGTAAAAAGTTCAAAGTTCCTTGTTTGGATGATATTTTTACACATGAATGAGAAAAAAAGAATAACTTTTCGTTACTTACATGAAGTGTTTAATTTTATGGAAAATTGAATGGCTTAATTTAAGAATGAAAATTGTTGAACTGCAAAAAAAATGATCTTTTTTAAGTTTTTGCACTTTTCACTGTATTAAAAACTTTTATGACAAATTGTAAGTTCGGCTTCAATTGTTAATTGATTTCAAAATTTAATAAAAATGAAAAAATATTTTAAATTTTCCTAAAACTATTAAAAAAGATTTTTGTGCCTTAAAATATCAAAAAAATTTTTCACATAACTTTTCACTTTTTAAAGCTTTTAAGAAAATTGAAAAGGCTGTATAAGTTGTAATAAATTCTCGTTGAAGTGTTCTTGAACTTCAAAGACCCTTAAGAATTCAACTCTTACATCCTAAATTCTGCTATTACAAAAACTTTGACACGACCATCAATGTATTAAAACACATTCGTTCTAATTCATTTAATCTCAAAAATATAAAGTAACATAAAAATAAGAAACTGCAGCAAACACCAACACAGGAAAAAATTAAGACCACCTTATATGAGAAGATAAATTTCTGGTGTGATTCTGTGCTCGACGTAAAATATAGAGGCATTAACCTAACCTTAATGATATTTTCACCCGACCGACTGAACTGGGTAATAAAAATGAATGAAAAAGACACAAGGAAAAGCGAGAAAGAGGAAAAAGAAATCAAATTATAACAATAACATCAGTAGGATGAACAGCAAGAGGTTTTGAACTAAAAGATGTTGAACTTAAATTTTTATGAAACTAAAGCGCTTTTTTAAATGCTTAAAATCATAATTAAAATACCAGAATACCTGTCGAAGAAATTTGGTCTAGCCTTGTCAGACAAAAAGTTGTACTTACGATTGGCTCTTTAACATGCATCCTTACATAATCCGAAATCAAGTCATAAAGTAAATGAAAAGAACCAGCAGAAACAGCAAGATATGTTTATGATTTTCACACTGGTTCACAGGTTAATTCGATAAATAGGCTGCACATAAAGTTACGAAAAAGCAGCAAGCAGTAGCAGTTGAATAAAATTATTTTCATATCCCAAAAGGCTCTTGAGGAGGTCTAGTAGAAAATGAAGAGTTTACGCAGACTAAATAAAGTCAAAGGCAGTTAAATGCGAGACATTTTATTATTCGATGCTGTCATGGTGTCAAATCTTATGTTTAGTCTTCTTTCAATATTTATTGCTTGATTCTTGATCACAAAAATAATTTTAATTTTTGATTTCATTTAAACTGATTTAATGATTTTCTCTTTGAGTACATTTTAAAAAATTTTTAAAGGGATTTTAATTAAAATTCCTCGGGAATGCTTTTATATCGCTCATTTTTTGGATCAGTTATTGATTATTTTGAAACCTTTGTGACATTAATTAATTTTTTTTTAAAAAAACGACAAAAAGTTGCGACAAAGCTAATTACAAACTTTTTGAAAAACAGTCAGAAATTTTGATTTAAAAAGTGAACAACAGATAGAACAACTTAATAAAAAGCGAAGATCGAAGTCAACTCGAGATTTTCATCAATTTTGTATGGCGGAGTCGACTTAAATCACCATAAAAATTTCATCGATTTCGAGCTTAGATAAAAATTTTGTAAAAGAATTGAAACATCTAGGAAAATTTATATTTTGTTTTGATATTTGGATAATTTGTAATGTTTCTTTGACAAATTATATTTCTGTTCCTCTAATTCCTTATCAGGAAAAGTCAAAATAACAAATAAAATAAAAAAGCTCCTTAAATAAAATTTTTATAAGCATGCATAAGTACTTAAAATTAAAAATAAATAAATATCAATAAAAATGAAATATTTATTGGATGGTATCAGCATGTTGCAAGCTGTATATGTCAGATTTTAATTTCTCATCATTTTATATTATATTTAAATCTGTAGCTTTCAGGATGTATTTAAAAATAAAAATTTGTGGCTTTTAATGTCATGTTAAGTACAAAATGAAAATTAAAATTCATCATGAAAAGAATCAATTTATTGCAATTAAAATCAATGACTGGCTTTTGTTTGTGTCGTAAAATGTGGTTATCTTTGTTTATGAAGTATGATTTATGGTACAGAGAGGGATGCTTTTTTTGGAAATAAAATGAATTTTCGCTTAATTGTTCAAATTTGGCTTAATTGGTCGAATTTTGCTCAGAAATTTAGAAATTAATTTTAAAAACAATTTGAAGAATAAGTTGAATTTTAAATAAATAAATTAATATCATCTCATTAAATCACACAACTAATAAATTTAATATGATGGTCGAACATGGCTGGAGTTCCCAATATTATCAAGCTTTCACTGTGTATCACATACAGTGTAAAAACCACGCCATATATTCTCCCTTCCTTTTGATCCTCAGCCTTTTTCATTCTGCCCTTTTGGCTATTTTCAATCATGTTTATATCATGGCTCATAAATCTCTATGATGCACAGCAACATAGCTTTTTCATCTGGTTTTTAATGTAAGAGTACAAACAACCGAATCAATTTTTATTTTGGTTCAATCTGGGTTTTCTTTGGCAGACATCATTTTTAATTAAACATCAATAAAAAAACTCGAATTTGTACTAAAATTGTTTAAAATAAATTCACCATTTCCCAACATTATCCAGCTGCAAAAGACTAGTTTGGTTCAAACCACGAAACTTAAATTTCAAATTTTCATATTTAGTATTCTAAAATAACTTTTTGTAAATTATGACTTTATTTTCCGCTGACCTAGCCGAGAACATGTAAGTAGACATGACAGGATGAACTGAACTTTTCACTTCCTTTTTTCTGCCTCTCATTTTCGTTTTAAAAAAATTAATTAAAATTTTTCTCTAGATTGATTTTTTTAAGCTTTTGGATATGGAAACTTAAGCAAAGAACTCTCATGCACGTGTCTCGTATACGTGACTGTGTATGCCTTGCATCATGAATAATAAATACTTCATACATGCTTGTTAAATATTATCGGATCCACAGGGAAGCCATTTTGATACATTTTTTAATAAAACGAGAAAAGAGAAGAAAATCAGCAGAATTTTTTTAAGCTTCTCAGTTCCTCGATGTGAGTGATTTTGATCATTAAAAAATATATAAAAGGAACAAATAAAAAATGGAATTGGATAATTATGGATAGAGTTGAAAATCCTAGAAAATTGGCAGAAAAAAATGAAAGCTTTTGGCAAATTAAATTTTAGATGTGTTCGCAATTTTTTTTCTCATCCAATTTCTGGAAAAGGAAAATCAGATCCGAGTAGAAGAGCGTGTGAACTCTCGTTTTTGGTACTCAATTTTTACGACTTTAATGCTTAAAAGATTTTTTTTCATTGAATTTTGTGGAAGGAAAGCTCGGTTGTGATTATTTTGATTGTTATTGACTGATTTTTTTTTTTGTAGATTTTGGGGAATGAGTGGAGGAGGTGGTGAATGATTCTTAGATGACTTTGACTTTTGAAGCTTACACATGAAGAAAAGATCACTGAGTTTGAATCAGTTTGTAGTTTAACAAAAAAACACAAACTTAAAGACACTATTTTAGCATAATTTAATGCTGATCTAAAACCCTATGCCAGCAGATTTCACATTTAACATACAATTCTATCAGATTAATAACAAATTTCATTAGGACAAACAAGACATTTATGCTTCTTTGAGACACATAAGATTTCTTTTCATAGCAGGACTCTTGATCATGAATAAAGCATTTATTAAAAACATTATGAAATAAAGCCTTTAATTGATTGGATTAAAAAAATATGAAAGAAGTAGAAGCAAAACGAGATAATTTTCTTGGAAGAATTAATGCAAATCTTAAAGAGATAAAAATAAATTTATGAATCAGGTAAAAGAAGATTCGAAGAGAAATTTAGTAAAATGCTGAGAAGACAGTTAAAAAATAAAACATTGCCATTAAAAATTAATTCCAATTTATTTTAAATTTTGACTAATAATCCTTTGCATAGCAAGCATAAAACTCTTAAAAAACCGCAAAAATTCAAAAGTAATCTCCAAACTACGCACATAAAAATATAAAGAGCAATTTGGTACAACAGAAAAGAATATTCTTCGCTCAGTGAATGACAATAAAAGAAAACTGTCTGTAAAGCCACAAGGCATTCAAAAGAGAGGAAAATTGTTATCAATGAAATGACATCTATTGTATGCCGTTATATATCACATATATTACCGTTATTGTAGTCAATATTCTTTATGTTATCTAAAGAATAATGTGCTTGTGGCTGTATTAGCTTTTACGCACATGTTCTAAAGTTATTTTTAGGAGGATCAATGAGATTGTGGAAGTTTATGATGACTTTTGATGAACTTTAAATCGAGTTGAATGAACATTTGGGGTATGTTGATGAAATTGATTTCTATTGATATTCAAAACTGAACTGCAATTGCCAGAAATAAAAGATAACAAATTATTAATAACAATTTGAATTATAACCAACCTGACCTTGATTACAACAACCTGAAACCTTGTCAAAATATTGATTTTCGACAAAAAAATACAATTTAAATAATATTAAACTTTTACAGACAAACTTGACCTCGAAAATGTCTGCAAAATTATTTTTGAATGAATTTAAAATTGTCTCCAAATAAAATTCAAATTTCTATAACATTTTGGCGAGGAAAAATGTTTAATGTTGAAACGAAGAAGACAATAACAGAAAATTGAATTTTTCTCATTTTCATTTTCAATTTTTTCTCATTCAAATATTGCCACAAGATTTTGCATAGATACAAAACACGATAAGAAGTCCATGATAATACATAATATTTTCATACTAATGAGAGCATTTATTTCATTTTACTGTTATGGATGAAAATTTGCATGTTTATTTCAATCTTGAGCCAATGAGAAAAAGTTTTTTTAAGGAAAATTATGGAATGGGTGGGAAATTTTGTCAATACTGAATTAATTCTTTATTAATCATCAAGATATTTTTTACAGCAAATCTCACTGAATTAAATCTTCCTATGACTTGAGCATCAAAGTTAATAAAAGCCAACATAATTAATTCAACTCAGCAAAAAGCACAATAATTAATAGAAAGTCATTCAAATGTTGCTTAGCGTTAACTCGTGTGTGCCTATTCAAGTTCAAAAGAATAAAGCTCTTTTATTTTCATTTTCATTTATAAATGTGCCTTAAAATGACTCATTATAATTTCTTTAAGCTCAAGTTTTTGCTTCCTTTTGTAGGTACATAAATATATTCACAGGTGTACTCATATTATATGACTATGTAATGCAAGCGAAAGAATGTTTGTCGTCTGGTATAAAAAAAAAGGGAAAAATTAACAAGAATTAGCGAACTTAAAGCGCATTTTAGGCTTATTATTAATGTTAAAGGCGTAGCTAAGTCTTAAAAGAGGGTGATAAAAAAATCCTGACAATTTGAAATATTTTTTAGCCTTAAAAGTCACATAGACAAAATTCAGACCCATTTTACTATCTTCATAAAATTTTCCTCAGCACTTTTTTTTAAAGAGGCACACACACAAAAGCCTACATATGAGTTTATAAAAAGGTAAAAATGTACTCATCAAAAAAGTTCTCCGTGCATATATACATAGATCCACTTTTTGAACATCATACAATTGCTCCTGGCATACAAAAAAGAGTGAATACATGTGTTTTGATATCATTTCATTCGAATGACTAAAATAAGAGAAAAAAAAACTCTTTCTGCTGTTTTTTCCATGTATGGCTTTTATGTCACTAAATTAAATCAAAGTTCTCGACTCTCACTCATTCATAAAAACGAAAGGAAAATAAAGGAGTTGATTCACATAATAGAATGGATGTTAAAATTGTAGAAAATTGTTTGAATTAACACGCACAGAATTTAAATAACTCAAGAAGAATAATTAAAGAGTCAAAAAAACAACATTCGTGATTTTATTTCCTAGTTTAAAAATTATTTTATGAATATTAATTATTTTGCAACTAAAGGATTATTTTGAAATAGAACAAAAATAAATTATATAAATTTTCAGCATCAAATTTTAATATTTGTCATCTTCTAAACTTCCCTAAATCCCCAACCTAAATCTGTACACAAAATCCGGCTCACAAATAATAAAAAATGTAAAAATATGGCAAGAGAAACAAAGAAGAGAATGCTTATCTTGAAAAAGTCACGTTGAATTTAATTTATATGACACAATGCATACTTCATTATGATTTTCAAGGATTTCCTTTCCTTACAACTTGCACAGAAATGAGAGAATATTTTCAATGTAATCAGAAATGAGATTGCAAATTTTAGTTTTTGAAGCACAAATTGTATTTCTTGTAAGTTTTTTTTGTGATTTAGAAATTGACGATAGTATGGACAAGATTTTTAACAAGAAGGAAATACCAATTACGTTCTTACTCTGAAAAGATGCTTTAACATTTTTGGGGATTATGTATCAGAACTTAATGAAGTTCATGCCTTAAAAAAAATATTAAGAAGCTTTCACACTAAATTTACAAAAAACAAATTCAGTAAAATTTGTCCTTATAAAATTCACAAACCACAAGAAATCATTTAAATTTTAGTCAAAAGTCACTTCTGTTTAAATAAAAAAAATTCAAAAAGCCAGCACCTGATGCAAATGACTTTATAAATTAATTGCTTCTAATCTTATCAACAATGATTTCATCTACTCTACTCATTTTTGTATTTGCTAAAACATGCAAAAAACTAACTTAATGAACATTTTATCTTCATAGAATAGAGCACAGTCATGTGCATTCATTTACAAAGATGTGCACGTAATTATGTTGAACACTTTTATGCGCTCATTCAAACATTAACATCATCTAATTGAGTCATTAATTAAAATGAGTGTTGGAGAAAATCCTTGATATTTAAATATGTAACAGGATGTTATGTAGACAAGAGGGTAGAAACTTAAAATTGTTACATTGTTAAAAAATATAATTTTAAGTATTTTGATGATGTTTTGTTCTAATGACAACATCCGTTGGTTTTGTATGTTGGTCAAAAACTGTTGGACAGTTTTTAAAGCTCTACGAGAACCTTACTCTAGTCTTAGTGGTGTCTCAAAGGTAGGGTGCCTCCATAGTACCCCGAATAACCCCAAAATGTGGCGAAATTTTCATTAACTCAAAAATATAAGTTTTTAAGTTTCCGAAGCTTTTTAAGTATTTTCATCATCACCTTAAATTTAAGGATAAAGTCTTCAATATAAATTTGCTTACTTTACTCATTGTGAAGCACAAATGCAATATAGACGCAAGCATACAAATTTATACTCATTAAAGTTTGCAATGCAATGAATATGAAAATGAGGAAAAATTAGAGCATTGGGATGAACATGAAAACAGGGGACAACATAAAATTGTTGAAACGAAATAAAAATAAGAACTTTATCATCAAAACAACAATCGTAAGGATATGAATGTATAATTAATAAGATGATGGAAAATGAGGGTTTTGTGGGAATGAAATTGGAATAAAAATTATTGTTTTAATGCCATGACCTGATCATAATCATTATCATAATCATTAAGGATTAATCGCATTAATATTCTGTTTTTATACTTATTCAGGTTCATTCATGAAATATTTTTTTTTTTTCATTTAAATGAATGGAAAGTTGACGTTCCTGAAAGCTTCCATTCATTCATTTTTTTTTTCAATTTAATAAATAGTAATCGTCATTTAAACAAAATTGATCAGTAATTAAAAGAAATAGCTTACCGTTCACATTGTCGCAGAGTCCATGATGCAATTATCCACAACGAAACCATAAATACTAATAATACCGTGCCGGGGCATATTGTCATTAATGTTTTTAAAACAAATCTAGAGAAAAATTAAATGAAAAAAAGTGGAAGTAAGAATAAAATTTTCTGTATTGCTATATTTAGGTATTTAATTGAAAATAACATTAAATCGTTAAATTTTATAACCATTTAGTGATATTCATTTGTTGCTGTTACTGCTTCTGCTGCAATTTATAGTGTTTGGAGGTTTTACGATAAAAATACTTTATAAATAAATTTGAAAGCTTTAGCTGCACATTATTTTTAGTTCTAAATAACAAGGACTATATAGCTACGCTTAGAGATCTGCCGTTCAAACGATGGAAGATGACAATGTTGCCTAAGTTATGTAAAGTTGAAATACGAAATAAAATTTTAAACTTTCATTTTTTAATATTCTGTTTAATTAATTCACCAATTTTTCTAATGAGTTCACTAATTGACACAAATTTTGTTACAGAGGGGTTTAAAAATCTAGTTTTTTGATGGATGTCATTTATGAACTGGTCCTATCCAATAACCATATCTTTAACCCAAAATATTCTTTCTTCCTTAAATACTCTACAGAAATTTCATTAATATAATTTTCATTTAAATTAATTTCACGACGATAAAATAAATTAATTTATATATACACACATAAAAAATATTGTGCACCGAATTAAGAAAATGATTTAATGATATTTATAGACTTAATTCTCATATTCTTTGTAGCAGTAGCAGTAATAGTAGCAACAAGGTAATAAAGGGGCCGTTCACTTATTACGTTCGCATTTTAGGGGGGAGGGGGGTTTGAAAAATTGTAACAAAATGTAACATAAGGGGGGTTAAATTTTCCACCTTTTTAATGATTTATGGAAAATTATCAAAATAAAATAAATTATGAACGTTCAGGGGGGGGGGGGGGTTGTGAGTTGTAACATATTGTAACAAAGGGGGGAGGGGGGTGAAAAAAGTCGTTTTTTTGCGTAACGTAATAAGTGAACGGCCCCAAAAAGAAAGGCATAGCAATAAATGTGCAAAGTCGAATGACTTACCTAGTATTAAAATTAATTCGATTTAATGCTCCTATACTACGCGATGAAGCATCGGTAAAAAGTTTCGAATGTAGCAGCATAACACGACAAATCAGGTACAAACGAAGAAACATTGGCAATGATAGTGCCACATCGAGTGGTACAATCGCCACACCTATCTCCTTATTTTTATTAGCTAATTTTGTTGTCCATGTAAATTTGTAGTCACCTGGAATGGGATGTATTGCACATATAACTAATTCTATTCCTATCTGTAATATTCGTTGCCATGTCATTGCTATACGCCAATCATCTGCACAATTATCAATCATGAATAACTGAAAGAAAATTGGAAATAATAGAGAGAGAAAATTATTAGTTGTATCTTGTCTACGACAGCTACTAGTAATTAATAATTATCGATAAATTATTTTATTGTCAATGCCGCAAACATTCGCATTCGACTCAGCTATTAAATTAACAAATGTGCCACTTTATGGATGTGATTCTGCGTATATTTTATAGACTCATTTTAATGACATTATTATTATCACCGGCATATATTCATTATTATTTTGTGTAAACAGAACCAAAAATATCTCAGAAAGTAAAATGCTGCATTCGAAATATTTTGGCAATTAACTTGGACTTTTCGCAAATTGCAAAACGATATTCAAATAGGAATTCAGATTTTAATCCACGAAGCTATGAACAGTCAGTTTTGATTTGTTAACATTAATTAACTCGGTTGAATGAATTAAAAATAAAATTCTTTAAACCTTCAAAATATAATTCAGCAATTCTAATTTTTTATTTATAAAAAATTACCTCCAATTTTCTAGTATTGATTTTTTTTTCCACGAATAGAATTTTTCGAACATCACAAAAAAGTTTTTAATTGCTTTGAAGGATTTTCACTTCTTTTCTAAAACCTACATTCACTCATGCTTGTCAAACAATGACGAGAATTTACAGAACGAGAAAGCAATTGAATTGAAATAGAAGTCATGAAAGCTTTTTTGTCATATAAAGGATTGAAAAGCGCCTCTGACATTTATGTAAAGCTAGTGATATAGTAGCTTTTTCGGGATGCTCTAAGATCAGGAAGACACTCACAGGAAATCATAATACTGAAAGTAACAGTAGCAGATTTTGTGGATGGCAAGAGAAGAACGAAAAATTCCTGGATTGGTGTTGTTGGAAAAGAAGCTTGAAAACTTAATATCCCGAAGTATTCAAATGATAGAGCTGGTTGAGACGTTCTCTAAGCGTGGCTTACTTGCTCCTTAGTCAAGGGAGGAACTAAGCAAGTAAGATATATAAATAAATTTTTTTAGATATAAAAGCATGGAGACTTAGGTTCAAATAATTGAATTTATACTTAATTCAGAGATGCATGCTTGCCTGAATCACATGTGTTTTGGTTTCAATCAAAACTTTTGAGTTTTCCATCATTGAAAATATGTGCTTTAATTATTATCATAATTCGTTTGGTTCATATGCTAACAACTTTGGTGTTAACAACATATGGATTCAAGGATTGCGTTATCCGCTGCGATGTTAATCATGTGTTAATTTTCAAACCTTCATAAAAAATATTTTAATGTGTTGTGATAAGCTCTCATGATGCATTGACCAGCATTAAGTAAATATTATCATTACCCAAAAAATAAAATTATTTCAATCCTTCAAAAAAGATTTAATACCTAATAATTTTAATCAGATCATGTAATGCTCAATAAACCTAATCAGACAATCAGCTTTTGAACCAGATTATCCTTTTCGTGAAAAAATGGCATCGAATAAAAAAGTTGAAATCATGAGTTCGGTCGGTTGATTTAATTAATAGCCAAACCATCATTCATACCTCAATACTCGATTTCATTTGATTACCATTGCAGCTCGTGAATGTCAGTCATGAGCAAAAAAATGCTCTGTTCACAAACAGACGATGAACATGAATGAAACGGCGATGGAATGAAAGGTTTTTCGTGGCTTTTTTTGGGACAATACGAATTTTAGAATGCAGTTTGGGGGTTTGGAGCTTTATTGAAAATTTATGTGTACTTTCATCCAAAAAATTTAACTATTTCAATCATTTTAAAAAATCCAGCGTAAATAATATGCGCTACTCATAGATTTTTGTAATCAACTTCTTACCCTCGTCTTTCGAATCTCAAAAACTGGACGATCAAAAAAAGTAGTTTCGATATGCAATCAAATTTAAATTAAGAATCGATTCTGAATAATTGTTAAACTTTTATTCAGTTCGAAAAAAGAGAGAAATTTTCAGACAGTTTTAAACTGACTAAAGTTGTTGGAATTTTATAATGGTTATTCACAGAGCAAAAATGCAAAAAAAAATCGAGGAAGTTGAAAAAGCTCATTGTGTATGCAGAAAATGAAAAAAAGAAGGAAGAGGAAATTTTTTTAATTGAATTCACATCTGTTACATCATATTATAGTTGAAAATCTCTCTCGCACTCATTCTGTCTGACAGCTTCATTAATGTTTGCAGAACATGAATTTTTCATTAAGCTATCTCTCATGTTTTATTCGAAAAAAGGTTGATATTTTGATGAATATGTTATGCAAGGTTTTTCAGATTAAATAAAAAGTTAAACGTCAAAAGCAAAACTTTCAGTTCTCAAAAAATCCACAGTTTAATCTCGATGTAGAATTTTCAACAAAATCACGAATTCAAATTACACAAAATAATCCACAAAAAAATTTACCTGCACTTCTAAAGCATGATAAGCTACTATAAGTCCCAGTAAGATCACAGTCGATACAGATATCAGCGTTTTTAATGCAGTTGAATAAAATTCATCCTGAAAAAAATAAAATAGAAAAAATGAGAAATAAATTTACATTTTAATATTTTTGATTTTCATTTCTTTTTTGTTCTTCTAAAAGAAAATAAAAATCTACATTTTAAATTGTCAGAAGAAAGACAAGACATAAGAAGAAGCTAACTTTGTGAAAAATTTGAATTTGTTTGTTTAATGAGTAAAATGTAAAATTATTAAAAATTCTCTATCGAATAAAAACTTCGCCAAGATACCGAGGAAAATTTATGAACTGTGAGAATTTTTTAAAAAATTCCATCAGATTTCACATTTTATTTTGCTGTTTAAATCATACACATGGAAAGAATTTCTTTATGAAAAGGGGCGATTTTGTAATTTTTCCTATTTTAAATATCTTTTTTCTTAGTTTAAAAAAATGTTGCAAACCCTCGAGAAATGTTTTCATAGAAAGTTTTTTTTAAACGTTTTTCGCGTTTTCCTTTAAAATTGTCCTATTCTCTATTTTATATCTTTGTCATTTTCAACCCGCATTTGTTTCTGATTACGACCCCCTCTTCTTAAACTGACGATGTCCTTGGTATCAATGTCCTTGATCCTTTTTTTTGTTTAAAATATACAGAAATATAAAAACCATACATAATCAATACTAAAATTTACTTTTCCTAAAATTTTAAATAAATTAGTATTGATCTTCCCTAATAAATGACCCGACACAATATCTCATTTAAGATTCCACCATTTTTGTAATCAGCACATAAAATTCTAAATTTATGCCTCAATTAATTTTTATTGCTGAACCATTAAACCAAAACAATTTCTCTAATCATATGATCGTCTCGTAATTATCTACTAATCGCTACGAAAATTACAATAATTGAGAGAAAACGAAAATTAGACACGAAACGAATGAAATTGTTCCGTTATTGTACTTTTCATCCTTCATTTGATGCTTAGTAAAGAAAATTTACATACTTAATGGACAAAGACAAAATGGAATATTCTTCTTACTTTCAAGAGTTTATAATTGAGAATAAAAAGTAGGTAAGGCCTTATAAGGAAGTTTTGGGAATTATTTAATTTGATGAGCTTTTAGGAATTAGAACAAACATTAATTCTAAAATTTAAAACTTTACTTTTAATTCAAAAAGTTCAAAATTTGTAAAATTATTTTTCAAATGCTCTGTAAATTTGTTTTTTTCAAAATTCAAAGTCAAAGTTCTAAAAAAAATTTAAAATAATTGTCCAACATATCTTGAACCTGCCAGACAGTCAAACTAATTTCCTACTTCCCCAAATCTCAAAAATATCCTTTTATAATGAATATCGCATTTAACTTGTAAGGTCAACAAACAAGTGAAGCGAAAAAGGGAGAAAAAAGAACTTTACCCATTTCATTTGCATAATATTTGTATATCTGGCACTATGGGGCAAAATGAAAAAAAAAGGGACTTTCACTTTGAAAAATGGACTTTTCCGATTTACACTTTTTGGGTGATTTTTTCTTGTAGAGGACATAAAAGTAGATAGAAATGCCAAATTTCAGGTCATTTGGTGCTGATTTCGCGATTCTAGAGCTGTTTGAAGTTGAAAACTAGTGAAAATTCTGGTTTTTTCATACCATGTTTGAACCGGGAAATATCTTAACTGGTTTAAGATATTGCAAAACGGTTTTCAGTTCCTATTAGTAGTATATAAGAGCTTTATTTTGACATATAACAAAGTTTAGGTTCTGAATGTTTTCGTGCCATTATGGTAGAACATATGTGAAAATTTCAGGAAAATTATCTTCAAACAAGCCGCAACTATCATAAATGAAGAGTTTCCAGGCAAGTAAAAACGCAGTTTTGTAGCCCCATATATCTAGTTTTCAAAACTGTATAAACTTTGAAAAAGTAAGCTAACGTAATTGAGTTATGTTGATTTTAGTAGGTCGTTGAGTATTTGGCCAAAAACTAATAATTCTTTTAAAAATACGAAAACATAGTTTTAAAAATAGTTTTTTTGTGTTTTCTTATGAAAAATAACAATTTAAATGATTTTGTGAAGAAAATTTTTCAAAAACTTCAAAATCTTTCGAGATATAGGGGGTATGTGCTCTCCATCGATTTGGCCATTTGTCACCCTACTTAAACCACTATAACTTTTTTTTGAAAAAATATTTTTTAATTCTGTTTTCGGATTATTGTAGCCTAATGTAATACCTATCCAACGATATATAATACTTGCTAGTTAACTTAGTCCTGGTTATTTATAGGGCTGTTGATTGTGACATACGCAGTTTTTGAAATATTCCCAAAAATTGCATTTTCAAAAATACCACTTTTAAGCAATCTCGAGTATTTTTTGGACTTTTTTAAGAAATGTTAAGTCTGAAAAAAGCTATTATCATTAGAGTAATAAAAAAAATACTCTGATACGCAACTATAATAGGTAAAATTAATAAAGTTTAATTTTTAGTTTAATGAAATTTTGTTTATTTGTCAAGAAATTTAATTTACATTTTTTTATCATATTTAATGAAATTTATTTATTCATTCGTTGTTTGCTTCTTCAGAATATTCATGGTCTTGTCCTTCGGAATAATCATAGTTTTCTGCTTGGGAAAAGTCATAACCTTCTCCTTCTGGCTCAATCAATTCAATTTCTTCCTCATCTTTTTCCTCATTTTCTGTTTGTTGCTCAGGTGTTTCACCTTCTTCTTGGACATTTTTTCTCATTAACCTTTTATTTATTACATCCATATATTTTTTTATTATTACTGGATCAGAACTGTAGAGTCTTCTATGTATAACATCCGTAAAACTGTGTATTCTTGAAGTTTTTCTGGCACGTAGTTCTCTATCTTGTCTGAGATATTTGTTTTGTGACTCCCCGGCTTCTTCACTCATTCTTCCTAGAGGTAATGGTAAGGCTTCCATGTAGTGTTTTGCATGAGCAAGTGCTCTGTGAAGTGTTACTGGTATTTTGAACCAACTATATGTTGTCAAAAACATTCTGTATGTTTCTTTACAGTACCTATCAAATTCATCTAGATCATCAACTGGTTCTAAACTTCGAATTTGGTTTAGCACATAGCATATACGTTTAATTATTTCTTCATTAAGATATAGAGTTTTAGCTAGAAGCTCTGGATTTTCAAGAACTTTTCTTGCAACGTTTCCTGTATCTGATGATCCAGCTCCCCCTTGTCTTGGTTCGAGTACACGAACATTAAATGCATCCCACATTGCTTGCTTTATTCTAGCCTTTTCAACATCTAAAACAATCTGTTCCTCTTCAGTTATCTCCAGCCAGTGTTTTTGAACATATTGTTTATATGACAAATCATATAGAGTCGTGAGTACGTTCATTGATGTATGAAGTGGCTGAGTGTTGAAATACAAGTGTTCTTTAACAAATTTTCTGTGTGTTTTTTCGAATCTTCCATTATCAAGATTATTTAAGTCACTCATCTCGTTTGGTCCAGATCTACAAAGCTGACATCTGCAATATCCTGATGTTTCTGTAAGGTCTGTGTAAACTTTTCCATCTAACATTGTGGGGTAGAATTTGTACGTAATTTCCAAAAGCATGTCTTCACATATGAATCTCTGTGGTTCAAGTTTTGATATTTGATTTTTTATATCTTCATATATCCTTCTAACATTTACTCTGGTTTCTTTGGCATGTTCAAGTTGTATTGGTCGTACTGAGTATACAGATTGACTGTTTTCGTTGTCCCATAAGCAGATATAATTTCCGTTTTCGTCTTCATGTCGTAGTTGCTGAACACTCATACTAACTGTCAATAGTGATTTGTCTTCTATAATTTCATTATTAGTCGTTTGATTCGGTTGTGTTCTATCTCGTTCTTGATTTCTTGAATTTGTTTTTCCTTGGTTATACTGTGACTGTCCTGTTGTTCCGTCCATCCCCCATGTGACGATCATTTCTGCATGAATAACTTTTGGAGTTGATTCTGAAGGTAATATTTTGATTTTGTCGTATATTTCTGAATTGTGTGCTTCAATAACTCTTTTTGTGGTGAGTTGTGTCAAATTTTTTAGTGGAATAACGGCTCTTGTATCGGTGACCGTTATGTCATCAGGATAGCATTGTTTCTCTAACCTCAACAATTTTTTAGCTGTCGGTAAAACGTTTTCGCATTCCAGTTTCAGGACTTGTCGAATATTGTTGTACTGATTTCGAGATAAATTGTTAAAGGCTTTTACACCTAGAGCTACATGTATATCTAGTTGTTTAGGTTTTGATGTAGTTTTTTCTGGAAGATCCTCTCCTTTTTGGCACGCCTTAATAAATTCTTTTAACATTTTAGCTCCTTCTACTTTTCCTTCTTCTTTAGAAAGGCGAAGTGCCAAGTGAAGAACTGATAACAATGATCCTTTTGCTTCTTTTAAACTGATATCTAATTCGTCCACTCTTCTACGTCGATGCTTATCGCTTGTTAGTTGTTCAAATGATTTCCTCTTGATGCCCTTGCTGGATGAAGGCTCTATGTCATGGACGATGTATTCAATCTCATCCATATCTTCATCTGTGTCAGTAACATTTTCTGCTTCATATATAGATTCTTCCTCAAAAAGAATCCCTCCACTAGATTCGCTGAAGTATCGTGAGTCAACTTCAAATTCCTCTTCATAGAAATCTGCATGATCTCTTAATGCATTATTCCAATTTGACTGATTACAAAACATTTTTGACTTTGACTTCAGCTTGTTTAATTTATTAATTAAACTTGGTTTCTGTGATTCCGCTAATTCTCTCCCATGAATTTCTTCTATTACTGCCAAACAGTACGTGTGCTGTGTTGCAAGATTTAACGTTTTGTCGCGAAGAATTTCACAGAGTGTTTTCTTCGTAAGTGTTGAATTTTGGTTCATTTTTGAAAGTGACTTGTTCAATGAAGTTCAAAACTGATATGATGTGTAGAGAGAATTTCACGAGTATATATATAAAATAGTTTCAAAACTGAGATTTTCACACCTGATAGTGACTACCAAGGGTACTTTACAAAGTTGTTAACTAGGGAAGTAAAAAGTTTCTAAATTTAATTTTTTGGCTTTATAATCTCATAAATGTCATAAATAAACATAAAAAAGTTCTAAAAAAATACTCGAGATTGCTTAAAAGTGGTATTTTTGAAAATGCAATTTTTGGGAATTTTTCAAAAACTGCGTATGTCACAATCAACAGCCCTATAAATAACCAGGACTAAGTTAACTAGCAAGTATTATATATCGTTGGATAGGTATTACATTAGGCTACAATAATCCGAAAACAGAATTAAAAAATATTTTTTCAAAAAAAAGTTATAGTGGTTTAAGTAGGGTGACAAATGGCCAAATCGATGGAGAGCACATACCCCCTATATCTCGAAAGATTTTGAAGTTTTTGAAAAATTTTCTTCACAAAATCATTTAAATTGTTATTTTTCATAAGAAAACACAAAAAAACTATTTTTAAAACTATGTTTTCGTATTTTTAAAAGAATTATTAGTTTTTGGCCAAATACTCAACGACCTACTAAAATCAACATAACTCAATTACGTTAGCTTACTTTTTCAAAGTTTATACAGTTTTGAAAACTAGATATATGGGGCTACAAAACTGCGTTTTTACTTGCCTGGAAACTCTTCATTTATGATAGTTGCGGCTTGTTTGAAGATAATTTTCCTGAAATTTTCACATATGTTCTACCATAATGGCACGAAAACATTCAGAACCTAAACTTTGTTATATGTCAAAATAAAGCTCTTATATACTACTAATAGGAACTGAAAACCGTTTTGCAATATCTTAAACCAGTTAAGATATTTCCCGGTTCAAACATGGTATGAAAAAACCAGAATTTTCACTAGTTTTCAACTTCAAACAGCTCTAGAATCGCGAAATCAGCACCAAATGACCTGAAATTTGGCATTTCTATCTACTTTTATGTCCTCTACAAGAAAAAATCACCCAAAAAGTGTAAATCGGAAAAGTCCATTTTTCAAAGTGAAAGTCCCTTTTTTTTTCATTTTGCCCCATAGTGTCTGGTAAAGGAGGAGTTGTAAGTGATTTGATAAGAATTTTTTCTTTGTCCTTTTTTGTCTCTTCTTACTGTATTAATTTTAATTTTTTTGTCCCCTTTAGATAAAACTGAATGTAAATTTAATGATGGCTGTAGATCATTAATTAAAATCACTTTACAGTTTGCCGCTGTCTAATGAAAATGTTTGCTTAAATGTCAGAAGAAGTTGCTCATTTTTTTTGTTGGACTTAGAACTTTTACTGTCCTTAACAGAAGTGGTTTATTCGTTGCAGCATAGACTGTATATTTTCTTCATTTAAAGAATTCGTTGACTTAAAATTCCCAACTCTGATTTTGTTGAACTTTTTTGCCTTTGGACATTAATTTTCGCTAGAAAAAAATAAACATTTTGATGACAGGCAAGAGCAGTAAATGAACAATTAAAACAAGTTTTCTTATCTTTGAAACACTTTGTAATAATTCTTCTGTTTTTATGAACAGCTAAAAGCTCTTAATTATTTATTCATGTAAATTTTTATGAAATATTAAAATGATTGAAGGATCCGAACTTAAAAGAGCTTTATTTTATTATTACAAGACTCAAGGTAGCTGTAAAATAGAACCACGTTGAGCAAGTTGCTTCATTTTAAACTTTAATCCTTTCAACTTCAAAAAGAGTTAATATAGTTCAATACACAATGAACCACTATCAACACAACACACAGTCTGTGCATTCAAGTGTAAATAAATGAGTTAACATTGCTGACATATTAACAAACTAAATCCACAAATCCACACATTCTGTGCTTACTCAGCACACAGCTTGAATGCATTCAAGTGTATATTAACAACCTGTTTACTCTCAAAAAGCTATCAAACCACAATAACCTGTTGGCATTTCCTGAAAGACGGAAGTGAATTATTAGTTTTTGAGGCTTTAAGTGGATTTAATATTTTGAGAACGTTAATATGAGAACTTTGAGCTTTACTTCCTATTAATAAAAAAAAAACACAGAATTCCCCGTGTTATTGATCGAGGGACTTCAGCGCATTTTTGACGCAGCGATCTGTATTTGATTATCTATTTATTTTGCGTTCATTTACAGATCATTAGAAGATTAGAAGATCATTAATTTTAGTGCAATTAGCAAATAATTACAATGAATGCTTATATAGAAAGGCTTTGTTATTTAACGGTCAAAAAATAATTTGAAATTTTCCCGCTAAAAGTTGCACTTCAAAAACAATAACTACAGTATAATTAAATAATATCAGAGGTCGAAGCCGACATGAGTTCGCTCCGGTTCGCTAAAAAACCGATTCGATAACCGGTAAATTTGTATAGAATGTTATACTTTACAAGTGGCAGCAGAAAAAATTCTATTCAATTTTGAATCGGTTTTTTAGCGAACCGGAGCGAACTCATGTCGGCTTCGACCTCTGAATAATATGTTTCAATGAATTTTCATACATAAAAAGCAGAGGTCGAAGCCGACATGAGTTCGCTCCGGTTCGCTAAAAAACCGATTCAAAATTGAATAGAATTTTTTCTGCTGCCACTTGTAAAGTATAACATTCTATACAAATTTACCGGTTATCGAATCGGTTTTTTAGCGAACCGGAGCGAACTCATGTCGGCTTCGACCTCTGATAAAAAGTTTATGATTTAATGGTTTTTTGAGATTCAAATTTTCTAAAGGTCAGTAAGTTTTTAAAAGCTTCCCGCCAAAAGATACACAAAAAATCATTAATTATAGTATATTTATCAATTTAATATTTTTCATTCTCCTATATAAATTGTTTATCATTTAACGGTTTTCTGAAGTTCAAATTTTGTAACGGTTGTATGCATTTGAAAAAATCTTTGCCAAAAATTACAGTAAAAGCATTAATTATAGTATAAATAACAGTCTGTTGCAAAAAAATTTTTCATATAAAAAGGCTTGGTAATTTAAGGGTTTTTTGAGATACAAAATTTTTCAACGGTAGAAATAAATTCGAATTTCAAAACGCTCTCATCACGTGTTTTTTCATATGAAATATAAAAATCATTAATTATAGTACAAAAACACTGTTTCAAGACTTTAAAATGTGTTTCCCGAAAATAAAACAATGGACCTGAGCTAATAAAACAAACTAGAACTCTCTACGATGTCTAGTTAAAAAGTTTTTCTCCGCCCGAACGAACAGACAAAGTGAGATATTAAGCTACCATTTAGAAACAAGTTTCAAAAATGCGCTAAAAACAATTTTTCCAATACGAAATCTCGGAATCACTTATATTCCTTCAAAAGCACTTAAATTTTATTTCTATAGATATCACTCAAATATAAATTGAGTGCTTTGAATTGCCTTAAAGTGTACTTAAGTCTATCTTTTGACACTCATGATCACCCTCAATCAATTTGAGTCAATTTTAAAAATGTTTTTAATACTTTAATAATTAAAAACCAATTTTTTAATTTTTATTTATTTTTAAAAATTAGAACCAAACCTCAAGAAAAATTGGAATAATGTTTTATGTAAGTACACGACCCAACTGTCTATCCCTTTTTATAAAGGGAACAAGAAGCTTTAAATGCTTTTACACAATCAATTACTGTGAAAATAAAACGAAAAGGTATTGCTTAAACTATAAAAATTTTCCATTTTTCCCCCTTTTTATACTCTACTTGGTAAATATTGTGTACATAAACATCTTTTACGATTTTGCTATTATTCTCTTATCTACTTCACTTTAAAGATTACTAAGGAGAAAAAACACACAGCAAATAGCTGCTCTGATTGCGTAATATTATTACATTTTGTTGTAGGGAGAGGTGAATGTATGCTTATATCTTAACAAAGAATATTGCTCTATCAGTGATAAGGATGAAGGGAAAAGTAAGTGAAAGTCAGGTTAAATTAATGACTGGAACGTCTTTTTGTGGGAAATGGTGAAAGCTTTGATTGGTCAATATGATTTAAATTTGAGAATGGCTAAGAACCAGTTTTATAGTCACGAGACTAAATCTCCATCAATTTTATCAATCCTTAAACTTATTTATCAGGAAGTGCTGGGATATTTCTTAAGATTTGATGTGAAATTTAAGTTTTTTGATATTTAAGTAAAGCAAGATTTTTGACTTTAAAAAACGGGTTCAAAAACCTGTTCAAAAATTTCACATTTCCATGCATATCATCCAAAATGAACTCTACAAAAATATTCAAAGAATTATTTTATGGTTCAATAAAAATGTAAGAAAAGTGAGCGTATAAAGTTATGAATTTATCTAAAGTGACATTTATTGAATATTTTAGTAATAACATTATGCAATCATCTCATCAGAGAGTAGAAAAAAAGCATCAGCTCTATCTTTATCTTGCTTTCTTTTTCTTTTGCATTCACATGTGACATAAATTGTCAATCAATATGGAGACATTTTTTTGCATGAATTCCAAGCACCCCACAAGAATACATAAGGAAATGAATGTAACAAGAAAAATGTATATAAGACAGTAAAGTGGAGACGGAAATAGGAAAAATGCACGGGAAAGTGTACAAAATGAAATATTTATGGCATTTCTTTCGTATATATAAAAATATTTTGATGACAACCCGAGGAACGTCAAAATAATCCTTTCCATTCACATTCACTGTCTTTAAATCCATTAAAGTTTTATGGATTTTCCTTTCTCGTATTTTTGTAAGAAAATGGATTTGTCGACGGATTACATTAATAACCCAGATTCCGAATTGTTGTCGTTTGTTTCCTGTTTTATGAAAATTTTATAAATTCTTGTGAAAAGGTTGGATATAACAATCAAAATAAATTGAAGGGATTTTTGTTGCTTATAAGATTGATTCATATTCTGATTAAGGAAAAATGTGATTTTGATGATAAAAAAAAAATAATTTTTTTTAATAAGTTTCATTTTAAGATAATTTCTTGTAATATTTCTTCAAGTATGATAATATTTTTATTTTATCAGACTCGTAAGATCTTTACTGACTCCTGACTTAACTAAATTTATAAGCTTCAGTACTGACAACATCTCTTTACTGCCCAATTATTTTTCTTCTTCTTCTTCTTCAATAAACAATAAATTAAATTAGCAGTTTACAGCAAGGAAATTACTACACAATATTCTATAGCATGCGAACGATAAACAGAAACTACGGACGGTGAAGAAATAATAAACGCTAATTAACTTAATTTTAATTGGGTAAATTAAAACTTCTTTCTTCTTCTTCTTTCTCTTTTAAAGTATTGAATTTCTTAACAATTTAAGATTTTTACAGCATTAAATATAAAGTTAAATTTCAACTTACTTTGCCATAGACACCAGCACTACTCAGCTCATTCTCAATAACCATAACAATAATGCCAAACATTCCCATCACGAGGGCATAGTCACTGATGCGCTTTCTCTTTTCGAAAAGTGCTTTTCTACGTCCCAATCGGTAACCGACATTTGGTTTTTGGTTCTTGTCATTTTTGTCTCCTGAAGCTTTGTAGGTGCCACCTCCTAGGCCGCGCTCCTCCATGTACCTAAAGTATCAATACATTTAATTTTAAAAGTCTGTACCCAATGTGGTATTTTATAAGCTTTTGAACAGCAATCTTAAAGCTGTACTGCTCTAGATATCAGACAAATCATCAAATAAATCCCAACCATAAATATCTCAAGATTATTGACAGTATTAAACAGCAAAAGATCATTTCAACCCTCAGACATCCCACAATGCGAGTTAATTTCACGAGAAATGCTTACCTGGGATATTCTGATCGAACATCAACAAGGGCTAAACCCGCTTCTTCGTTGCATGCAGCTTCTCTATTAGTCTCTCGATTCCCAAGGCCAGTTTTCATCGAAGGTATCGAGAGGGTTGATACGGGCTTTCGGAGCTGCAAAAAGATTAAAAAACATAAATTGAATTAATTTCTTTGCGAACTAGATAAGAAGTAAATCATATTCTATAGAGAATTAATGTCAATTTCCTCTTTGTCATTTGCCTGATTGTGGCACTTTTTTATCTTCATTATTTGAACAAGTAAGACAGGCTAAGGAAGTATAAAGGAAAAAAAATCTCTTGGCATTCAATTCTATTTATAAAACGTTCATAAATTTTAAAAAGTAGAAAAGAAAAAAAAGCAAAAGGCAAGAATGAAGAATGACTGTAGAAAATTGATTGTAATAGAATGCTCACAAAATGTGTATCATAAAAGATTTCTGATTGCACTTTCTGCATTGCATTTTTGCTCGTTGAATTATAATTATATTTGTGTCCCAATGGGATTTCATTTGATTTCTATGATTTTGAAACTTTTAAGTCTAATCCCAAGATAGCTAATTTGTTATATACTTTATTTAATGGTTCCTGCTATGTTCTTTTAAATATTTTTTGACTATTCTAAGGTGTAAAGCTGTTTAAAAATACGGATAAATGAAACTTGTAAGCAACCGCTTTACTAAAGCTTTAAGCAAAGAATATTCCGATTTTCCTGATAAAACAAGCATGAGGAAATGTGCATTGAGTTGTTCATAAGCATCACGATACTGCTTTATAGTTGGAAATGAAATATGGACAACCATAAAGCTTTCAATTTTTTTTATTCTATTACGCAAAAGCTTTTTTGCTAATTTTTAAAAGCTTTCAATTTTCTGCTTTGTAAAGTTTCTTTTGTGAATTTTAATGGATGGATATGAGTTATGACAATTTAATGCTAATTCTTTGATGGATTTATCTTCTTATATTAAGTGCATCTGTCCTTTTTCAGACATCAAAAATCCTGCTTTGAGCAAAACTTTTTAAGCAGTACAAATAATAATTTTAAAACTCTAGTTTCGCTTTATTTAAGCATGCAATCATAACTTTTTAATTAAAAATCCAAGCATATTCATTCTAAGGACATCAACAGCCAATAAATGCCAGAATCAAATAAGAAGTGAGAAAAATATAAACAAAATTTTATTCATTTGCTAATCTTTTTCTGTCCCAATTTTACAGCATGCAATACAATTTCATGTAATGAGTAAAGTGTGTGTCTTGTCTGTAATCAAGCGAGCAATGAGATTTCCTCAATGAAGACTAAAAAAGTAAATGAAAAATTCTCTTCAGCATTTTGTAGTCCCAAAACGATTTCCCATAAAAAGTTCATTACTTTCCTCACTTCCATACAGCCATTGGATTTGTATTACATTTTTTTTCTTATCAAAGGAGCCATATACTTCCACTTTTAGCCCAAAAGGAAGCGAAAAAAAGTTGAGAGTCATGCATTTATACCCATTTACTTTTTTCTTAACAAAAAAAAAATTGCTTGAAATAAGAAGAAACTTACATAAAAACAGCAAGTCTACTTGTATTCACAGAAGAAAAAAAAAACGAGATGAGAATTTTTATTGTATTGTGCTGCACAAAAAAGGAAAAAGAAAAATTTCCTTTATTTTCTTTTATTCAGCCTAACAATACACAAAAAAGAAGTTCTATATTTATCATCAAACAATGTGATGAGTCTGAGTGGCAGTATTGATTCAATTATTGTGAATCTATTCTGTTCTATTGTTGCAACTTCAGTTTTCAAACTGGAACATACTTGAACTTAATCACATGTTATATCTTCAGATAAGAAGAAGGAGGATCATTTGATTTTGTGGTTAGATAAAATGTGAACATACATTTTGGGAGTGGCTGCAATGAAATTTTATGTTGGATTTTTTTGTGATGAAATATCTTCGGCAATGTTTTTCGATTTAACATTGGTTGTAAATCAATTGTGTTATTGCAAGAAGTGATGTAACATACTTAACTCGATTTAGGGGAAGACGATTTGTGTGACAATTATTGCATCTGAATTGAGAGCTTTAGAAGAAATTTTTGCTTGTCTTTTTTTGAATCATATGTGCTTGAAACGAAGCTCACAGCCTTTCTTTATAGGCTACAGGCAATAATATCATCAAGAGAATGATTCTAAACCCAAGGTAAACTGTGATAGACCTTGTTGAGTGACCTAAATTAAGTGCAGTAGCTTGGACTTGTTAAACTCTCTTTATCTGCTCTGTAAAAGGAACTAGAAACATCACATGTTAACTATAACTGGAAACAAAACCTCCCACAACTAGTTGCCAAGTCTGCAACATCCCATATTTTACTCCAACACTCATTGCATCAATTCACAGTCGATAAAATATTGGAAGTGACAATATTTTTCAAGTATTTATCTTGCAATTCACTTTTAACATCAATTCGATCCTAATGTGAGTACATAACATTAATGATTATAATGACAATAATAATACCAATGATGATGAGAATATAAGAGTCTAAGGAAGATGCAGAGATAAGGAAAGGCAGCAAAAAAAAAATACAAATGAAATAGACTTGATGCTCATGATGGAGAAATAATAATCTGCTAATGACAATCGATATTTGTTACTGTCACATCTGCCATCATCGTCATCCCTCCTACTATTCATCCATATCTCTCATTCGTTTTTTTGGATTAAAGAAGGCTTAATGTCTTCTTTTACTCTCACTCGTGATAAAGACACATAGAAAAAATATTGGAATTTCGAGGAAAAACATTGTGTTTTTGTTCCTTTGTGAAATTAATAACATCATTTGATATCCTCATTTGTTGGTTCAAATAAAAGTTATTGCGGACATATGTGTTCTTTATGTGGAATGAAAATAACAAACATAGATACGCTTTTGTGTGAGAATAGAGCATTTGTCACATGCTAAATGTAATGAGAGTTAATCAAGTAAGATTAAAATTGATGATTATTTGAAAAACATTGGAATTTGGTGAAGGACAGGTGACTTGTCAGGTGAGTGCTTTAAGAACTCTAGTTACTCTTCAAGGGCTAAATATTGGTTCTTAAGATTTTCCTTAATTTTTGAGAAATTTAATTCCTAACTTCAAAACTTTTGATGTCATTAAAAGTGTGATGTCAAGTGGACATGCCTTGTCTTTAATTCCTCAATTCACCCAAAAATTTCAGATATTTTCGAACATACTCATATGACGTCGGTAAATTTTGTTGACTCTCAAATTGAATGTTGTTGGCTAAATATAGCACTCTAATTAATGTCCATCTATCTAGCAATTCTAATTTGATATTGCATTTAATTACAACGTTCGGGAATTTTTGTGTGACAAGAGAATAATCTTCTCCCACTCCATAAATTTCATTGACATCCACAACAATCTATGGTCATTTATTTTATATAAACGAGCATGTTTAGCTACAAATTAGGACATATTGTGTTACTTTAATGGACGATTTTTGACGAGTTCATCAATTATTTATTATTTTCGGCGTCAATCAAAATCACATCATATAAATGAAGTATCGTCGTGGTGCCTGCTTCTTTTCGTAAAATACATAAATAAATGAATAAACAACAACAGAAAGACAACAAAAAAAATTTCATTTTATGTCCTGATGATTAATCTTAACTTATATATTACTTTCTTCTTTTTGATTCAATAAATTTATTGATAGTCATTGTCTTTGGCATGGAGTAAGGATAAAGGAATGTGCAATGTTATGGTAAAGTATATAATAATAACATTAATGATGTTTTGTTTTGTGATTTTCAGAATCATTATGCGCACAAGCATTTAAAAAGGTTTATAAGCACTTTATTGTTTTAATAAATTTTGATGATTTTATTTCAATCTCCGAATAAGATTTCAAATCTTCAACATTAATCGGCATGACGCAATGAGAAATACAGATCAGAATTTACGTCAAAAAGTCAAAGAAAAGTGAGAAGCCTCATTGAGCACACAAAAAAAAGATGACCAAAATAAAAAAAGCTCTACGGATCGATTGAAATTGAAACCCTTCTGAATGATGAACTTGAAAAATGATACGGAACAAGGCAGTTATTGTATTTTTTGCCTAGTTCGACATTGAAAGGAAATTTCTAATATTACTTTATATATCAAGTTCAGTCATGAATGCGCACTGTCCATTAAAAGGAAGGCATTGAAATGATTTCCATTGATGATGAGATTCTTTTTTTGTCAGTGATATTCCATACGAAAATATTTTAATTCACAAAAAGGTCACATAAATGCTATCAATGGAAGTATCTCAATTACACTAGGATGGCTGAAATGAGACATAAAACAATTTAATTTCTCTTTTTCTGCATAATGGACACAGAATATTGTTGTGTCGACACAATTAAATTACAATGAGCTCTAGTGGTTACTTAAGTCTCTTTTTTTGGCTTCTTCAATTTGCAATGATAATGTATAAAGTCATAGAATGTATAGCAATATCAAATAGGGGAGAGAATAAAAGGGTTATTGTAATACAATAAAGGAGAAAGAAGTGAAAAAAGTGAAACCACAAAAACATGAGCATGTCCTTAAATTTAAAAGGACAAATCACATGTCAATTTTTTGTAAAGACAAAGTTTGAATTGAAATATTGTAAAGGTAAAAGGGAGAATATGGTCAGCAATGTGATGAAATAAAGCTGTTCAGACTACATTGTCAGTGCAAAATTTATTAAAAATGCGAAATTTCATGGAAATATTTCGAAACATTCAATTAATTTGATTACAGAGTGTCTCAAAAAACATTAATTGTCAAATGTTTTAAAACTTCAATGGTTTGACAACCACAAGACATCACTAAACCATAAATAAAAATCTCAATTATTTAAGTGGTACTTTATCAAAATTTGCTTCATCATCTATCCCAACCCTAATGTCTGATAATTTTTAAACTTTTATAAAAAAAAAGAACTTCTAAAAGTAAATAGCCAGAAAATTCCAAAAGAAAAGCTACAGCAAAGAAGATGTGAACTGATAATCGAACAGAAATTTTCCACCATTTGATTCTAAATACATTGAATGAGGATGAAAAAGGATCCCAAAATACAACATGTTCAAGTACGATAAAAATAAAAATAATATCAATAATAATGATATTGAAGTTTCGTTTGGGATAAGAAATGAATTCCTTCACACTATTCGGATATCGAGTAACAGAGAGAATCCTTAATAGAAAGTCATTCATGAGTTTAATCAGATATGAACAAAGTAGAGGGTGGAGTTCTTCCCCTTGACAAAAAAAACTTTCGTTGTCAACCGTAGACCAAGAGCGATAATGTCTTAGAACAATGCTTTTTACCACGAATGAATACGTTCCAGAGCGTCAAACGAGTGATATAATACGAAGAATAGAGAAAAAGCTCATTAAAGGCATAAATATGATAATATCCGATTTCATAATAAATACACAATGAGCATAGAGATAAAGAATGAAGCAGCGAAGATGAATAAATTAAATTTTTTTTTTCAAAGGCAAAAGGCAATGAGGTTGCAATTATTTATGAGCAGGAAGAAAATGACGTCGCAGTTGAGCGTGAATGACTGGCTTGATGTAATCGTAGGGTGACCATCTAATTTTTACGAAAATACAGGACATTTGATAAATTTCCTAAAACCCGAACATACAAAGAGCATGCTCAGAAAAGTGAGCATATAAGTGAGTCTACTCAAAAATTATACTCATGCAAGCTCATTCAACTGAGCATGCTCAGGAGTTCATTACGAATGTACTCACTTTACTTTTTTACAAAAACTTTATAAGCTCACGTGAGTGCATTCAATAAGTATACTCTTGAGAATATTAGAGCATACTCATGTGAATTCACTCATATGAGTTCACTTACTGAATATACTCATCAGCATATAATGAGCAAACTCACTTCTGTGTGACATAATTTTTTTATATTCTCATATGAGTGCACTTACTGAATGTACTCATGAGCTTATAATGAGCAAACTCACTTCTGTGTCACACAATTTTTTTTATATTCTCATATGAGTGCACTTACTGAATGTACTCATGAGCTTATAATGAGCAAACTCACTTCTGTGTCACACAATTTTTTTTATATTCTCATATGAGTGCACTTACTGAATGTACTCTTGAGCATATAATGAGCAAACTCACTTCTGTGTCACACAATTTTTTTTATATTCTCATATGAGTGCACTTACTGAATTTACTCATGAGCTTATAATGAGCAAACTCACTTCTGTGTCACACAATTTTTTTTATATTCTCATATGAGTGCACTTACTGAATGTACTCATGAGCTTATAATGAGCAAACTCACTTCTGTGTCACACAATTTTTTTTATATTCTCATATGAGTGCACTTACTGAATGTACTCATGAGCTTATAATGAGCAAACTCACTTCTGTGTCACACAATTTTTTTTATATTCTCATATGAGTGCACTTACTGAATGTACTCTTGAGCATATAATGAGCAAACTCACTTCTGTGTCACACAATTTTTTTTATATTCTCATATGAGTGCACTTACTGAATGTACTCATGAGCTTATAATGAGCAAACTCACTTCTGTGTCACACAATTTTTTTTATATTCTCATATGAGTGCACTTACTGAATGTACTCTTGAGCATATAATGAGCAAACTCACTTCTGTGTCACACAATTTTTTTTATATTCTCATATGAGTGCACTTACTGAGTTTATTCAAGAGCAATTTGTGTACCTTTTTTAAAAAAATGTCAGCTTAATCGAAAACGTTAAAATCAAAGGGCGAAGTCGACTCGAAATTTGTATGAAGTCGAGTGAACTCAAGTCGACTTTTCCATACAAAATTCGAGTCGACTTCGCCCTCTGGTTAAAATAATGATTTTTTAAGGAAGCCGACGTTTTTTAAAAATGTCAGCTAAATCGAAAACGTAAAAATTGGTGCTCAATAAGATCCAAACTTCAAAGAACTTAGTTCGCCTGTAAAAATATAATAATTTAACTATGTGTTATGCCATATATAAATTATTATATATTTACAGACAATAGCTCCAAGGAAAAGTGTGAGATGACAGAAGTTAAGCAACGCAGAAGACATTTCAACAAGGATGGGTGACCAGATTTATATGTTTCAATTCTAAGGATTTGGGATAAAATATTAATAATTTCTAACTCTTTCAAAATTATTTACAGAAATAAACGGAACAGTACTTAATTTCAGCTATCCTATAATATTCAAATTTAGCTTAATTAATTTTTTGAATTTTGCAACTTCACTTGAGTGCACTCATGAGTGTGCTCAGATGAGCATATACTCATAAATATACTCACTAAGTATATATTCTTTGAGTACATTTATGAGTATGTACTCTTTGAGAATATTTATAAGTATGTACTTTTTGAGAATGTTCATGAGTATATTCAATAAAAATGTTGCATGAGAAAAATGTTGCATGAGAAAAATGTTGCATGTGACATGTTACCTTCTCATTTGAGTATGCTCATGAGTTTACTCAATGAGCTTAATACATGTCACATAGGAATGTGCTCACTGAGCATGCTCAAGAAGGTACCGTAAGCGCATCACTGGAATGTATGAAAATGAGCACATTCTCACAAAGGCTAATAGGCTCACAAATAATGTGCTCTGAGCATGCTCATTGTATGTTCGGGAAAAATACAGGACACAAAGGAAAATTTGAAAATTAACGGAAATTTTCGTGAAAAAAATACAGGACCTGGAACAAAATTTTCAAATTTATACAGGACAGGGTTTTGAAATACAGGACTGTCCGTTGTAAAACTACGCAGATGGTCACCCTATGTAATCGAGCTTTTGTTCACACAAATTTGTAACGAATGAGATGGAAAGCGGGATGAGGATTTATTTATGTGTCGTGTATTGTGAAATCTCTCAGAGATGCTTGAATATTTATCATTTTTTACGCTAGCTTTAATTCTCACTCATACAACTGCAAACGACAGTTTTTCTTTCTGTTTCTGGCTTCATGTTTTCTTCATACTTTCTCTTTCTTTGTGAACGCCTCAAGACATTCCTTTTTTATCTGTTCGCTTCCTTACATGCAGTATTATGGAGTGTCCTTGTGGTGAACTTTAGTATTAAATTGAAAATTAACATTTTTTTAAAAGTTATGTTATAAATTTTGAAAAATATAATTTGAATTATTCTAACATTTTTAAACCTTAGATTAGGAAACAATTCAAACATGATTTTGGAACTGTTTTTAACGAGATGGAGGGTCAAAGTCAATAAACGTTGATTAACGACCCACCAAATTAATTTTAAAAAATATTAAAAAAGTTTTGCCTCATTTAAAAATTTAAAAAAATAAAATTAAGTTTAATCGTGAAGCAAAGCTTTAACTTTACTACAAGAATTTAGCCATGCAATAAAATAAACTTTAAAGCTTCATTTATTTCAAAAAAAACATCCCCACAAAACTACTGCCCTTAACTTTCACGCACCATTGAGAAGGATGAGTGGAAAGTCTCAACTCCAAAATGATGCATAACGAAACCGTCATTTAAAGTTGATGATAATAGCGAGATCTTTAATTATGTTGACTGGAAAACTTAATTTAAATTTTTATTCTTTTTTTCTTGTCGTGTTGTTGTTCCTTTCGCTTTGCATCATAATTTTATTACAATCTTTAGGAGATGCCTTTTAGAAGCCTCAAAATGGATGATGATGATAACAAAAATAGATACAAAAGAAGGAAGATGAGGCCACAAAAAAAATTTCCGTCCATGAATTTTAAAATATGCTATATCGTATCGACATGACAACTGTCGGAGAGAGTAATAAATTTGCATAACGAAAATTGTCATGTTTAAGCATAATTCAACCATTTACCATCCACAATTCATTAATTTATTATCATTATCTCAAAAATTCATTTCTTAAGCTACAAAATATAAAAATGTCGTAACTATTTTCTCTCATTTCTCTCGACATGAAGACAAGTGAGAGATTATGGCTTGTGCTTAAACATTTTTCGGTCGTTTGCATCTCTTTCTCCGTTGAGAATGAGAGATTATGATTTTGGGTGGAAACCGCATTCATTTTTTAACAAAGAATTTCATGAACTTGATCTTTGATTCATTGACTTTTTCCTCGCTTTATTCTTTGCTTACGTCAATGTGAAAACTAATAAAAAAAATTGTCATTAAGCCTCAAAAGACTTTTTTTCCATTGCAAGAAATTTGGGGTGGAGTGGTTTCCTTTTAGCAAACGCATTTTTGGACATCAAGTTGCTTTTCTAAGCTTTTAAATTAAATTTTGTTATTTTCGTGTAGTTTAAAATTAATTCTTTACATCTCGGTTTATGAACTGGGTGCTTTGCAGCTAGGGAAGTGGGTTCTTAGGTGCCCAAACACACTCTACCCCAATTAGATTGAAATTTTTTTAAAACTTTAAATTACAGTACACTAAAGACTACAAGAATTACAAGAACACTAAAATTAGCTTTTAATAATTGAACAGAGAATGTTTTATTGACTTTTGATAAAAAAAAAAATTGGGCACCCTCCCCCCCCCCCCTTGAAAAATCATGGCTACGCCCCTGTTTGCGCCATTCTTCATTTCTATTGATCTATGAATTTAGAATAATAATAGACTTAAAATCTCGCTGGAATAATATTAAAAACTTCCAATAAATTTGTTCATGTCCATATTTTTATTATTTTCGTTGCTTATTCATGGATCATGGCCGAATATATTCAATTTCATTATTTATCTTTGTATAAAAAGCATAGAAAATATAAATTGTTAACAGAATCATTTTATATGATACAAGAACATCGACAAAGCTTTATGCAAGCTTACGCAGAATTTGACATGATTATATTTTATATACATCCACAGTCCAGCTGAGAGAAGCATTTTCGGATATATGAAACTTTTTTTTCTATTTTCTCTTTCCGTTCCGCTCGATATTTTTTTGTGTCCAATCTAAATAGAGGAAATAAAATTTGGTTTACGAGCTTAGCTGTTTTAGTTCCGATGTAAAACAAACTAGTAAAATTTGTGATAACAAAGTTATCTGACTGTAATGAATGTTCGTTCTCTTTTTAATCTCTAAATCGTTATCATAAATGTAAATGAATATTTGTTGGGCATGAATGAATGAAAAAGTTTAGAGCTTTTTTAAGGATTTATAGTTTTAAAATGTTGAAATAATATTCAAAATGTTTGGATAGTCTGAGGTTGATTTTTGGTGGTGAATTTGATGGAATTTCGGTTATTTTCGTAGTCAAAAATGTCAAATTATGAATTTAACATGACACAAAATATTCCAATTCTTAAACATATATCTAAAGAGTTTCTAGTTGCTAATAGTTTAACATAATACATTTCAATCGTCTTTATCATTAAATCGACTGAAAAATTCAATCAATCCAAAAAAATAATAATTTACCAAAATGCTTTTGAATTTGGGATATTTCTGGCTTTAAAAAATACGAATGCTCAGCACAAATTCGTTCAAACCAATTCAGAATCACTCATTTCTATTGAATTTATTTCAGATAATGGTATTGAATGAAAGAAATTGTCTCAATCAAAATTATACAGCACTTTGCCAAAAATGATAGGAAAAACAAAGACATTTTCCAATTTTGTGAAAATCGAGGCAATAAAAAATTGAGACCAGAAGAAAAACTGGAACGCAATCAAATTATGCTGGGTAAATGAGAAACGATATCCGTAGTAAGACATAAATGTCTCTAATTAGAATTTAAAATGAGAAGGAAAAAACTTTTCAATTTGCTATCGTGGTCTGCAAAGCTCTTAACCCATTTCTGTTTTCAAATTCAATTCAATCAAAATAATGATGATGCCTCTGTTCTGCGGATACAGAAATTCATTTTCAATTTTTCATTAATATCATAATAAATTCATAATGCTCTCGATTATGACAAAACTTTTTCCTTTTAGTGATTTTTGTTGTTAAACTCTCCCCGCTTTTCCTTTTCAACATTGAATTATCATCAAGAATGAATTGCTTTTAAATTAAGCTTCATTTGCATTTCAATAAATAAATTTCTCTTTTTTTTAGTAAAAACTTTTTCAATTTCTAGCAGCTGTTCTCACAAAGAGCTAAACAACTGAAGTGAGAGTAAACTAAAATGAATATAATAAGAATAAATAAATATCATAAGTTAGTGGTTGGAAACAAAAGAAGAAGGATAAGTATGAGAAGTTTTGTTGCTTTTTGTGTATTCTGGATGAATTTAAAGAGTTATCTAGACTTGAATTTAAAACTTGCAGCTTCTAAAAGAGATTGTTGTGAAGCAGAGTTGCAATCTCAAACAAAAACAGCCCACCTGTTTGACAGGTCTCCTGTTAACAGGCCACAGGTGGAAGCCTGTGAAACAGGTGGTAGCCTGTGTCAGGTACCTGTCGTCACAACTTTGTTGTGAAGCTGTTTTTCACTCTTTTAAGATTTTTCAATTTTCTGCATAAAAAATTACGAAAATTATCCAAAAAATTTCATTCTTAACATTCAATTATAAAACATGCCAAAACTAAAAATAAATCAAAAATATCATCTTGAACCCGACAAAATGGCAAACCTTTAAAACTGAAATTTTATCAAAAACGCAGCTAAAAGAATGAAATGTTAATCTAACTTTGATCAAAAAAAAAATGAGGAAAGGAAAGTCAAATGACGACATTGAATGAAAGGAGAGCGGATATAAAAGTATAAAAATGATATTCGCAAAATTGTTATTCATATGAATAGCAAAAGAGCAGCAAAACAGTTTGAGGTCAAAGTTATAACTTTGATTGGTTTTCACAGCACAAAATAAAACTATTCTCTTGAAATATGAAAACTGCCACTTTGTGAAAATTGCATTTCAACACTTTGTATAAAGCGTTTTAAAAACAGAATTTCTAATTATAATTTTTCCTGCTGTGTTTCTATGCATAGAACTAGACGGTCGAAAAAGTTTTGCTCATAAAAATTCTCCTCGCATAGAAAAAAAATGAACTTTCACATCAACAAGAAGTAAATAAGTTAGTAAGTAAGGAAGGCAAACACGCGAAATATATTTTTTCCCCTTCATCGATGACTGAAAATTGCTTATTGATTTACTTTACGAGGAAGTAGTTACAAGGGAATGAAAATTTTTGGTATGACAACAGATGTTACCAATAGATGATATGGGTTTATGCTGCTTGTTTTCGATAACTTTTAAGCACAAGTGTGGGAAGTTAATTTAAGATTATGAAAATCACGCCTCCATGTCATAAACATGAGTGTTACTTGATGTGTGCTCAAGTACTCAAAAGAACAGTTTTTAACATAAATTGAATAAAAAGTTTGAGTGTTTTTTGGGGGTTTTGTAAGACGAAAATCACGGTTTTTAAACATAAACTTGATATGAATTGTTAAAATATAGTAGG
Source organism: Chironomus riparius (assembly GCA_917627325.4). Classification (NCBI taxonomy): domain Eukaryota; kingdom Metazoa; phylum Arthropoda; class Insecta; order Diptera; family Chironomidae; genus Chironomus; species Chironomus riparius. Next base: position 30,980,673 of record OU895879.1, read on the forward strand.
TGGAAGTTTAATGAGATTTCTATTTTTGAAGTCAAAATGTTGGTCTTTGTGAGATAAAAATAAGATTTGTTTGAGGACAGCATTTATGTTGATTAAATTAAGAATCCCAAGATCTTACAATAATTTTTTCAAAATGCGCATTTAATCTCCTAATGGCATAGTTTAACTCCTCTCGCTTTCTTTTCTTATTATTCTTTTATACACAGCACTCAAAGGAAATAAATCAAAGTCGCTGAGCATGTGACATGTGAATTGAATCAATAAAATGGATTTCTTTTCAGCAATTTTGTGTGTGAAAAAAATTTATTGCCGACAAATGTTTGACTGCACAAAAAATAAATTTAGACAAATTTTTGTCAAAAAAAAACTTTTTCTGGTGCTAAAATGTTTTTTTTATCGCTGACAATAAAAACTGACTCATCGGGTGTTATATGTCAAGTTCATTGTGAAAAGCATCAGAAGAGATATTGGCAATATTGAAAAAGGTTGAACTTTTTTGGCTGCACATTGATAAAAGCATAAAATAGATTCAATATATTTTTTAATTAATTTTTTTTTCACAAATAAAAAAGTATTCGATTCAAAATTCTATTTAGTGTCAAGTTTTTGATTTTTGTGATTGCCATACAGGATGTTATGGAGATGGAAAGTTATTAAAAAAAATAACCCTGACAATTTCCTAGTCATTTATTATTAAGAAGGCGCAGAATGCACAGATATTCGAAATATCGAAAACAAATGTTGCCGGCATTTCTGAAAGAGTCGAGATGCGTGATAAACTGTAAGTTGCTATCAAAAATCAATCGATTGGATTTTTTTTGCTTGACTCTTGTCTCTGAAGTTTCAATTAAAAGAGAAAGAAAAGTTCATAATTTAAAAATTAGCAACTACTCGATGCAGCATATAAGAAAATGTAGCAATAAAGTAAAGAAAATTTTCCACAAAATTACTCCTTTCATAATGTTGGAACAAGAGCTCGAAGTCGACTAGAGATTTTTACGATTTTGTATGGTATAATCGACTCTTAGTCGACTCGACTCAATACAAAATTTCATCGACTTCGAGCTCTGATTGTAACTATTGTGTCTATCAAAGAATATCATTTTTCGTGGGTTTTGTTATTTTATTATTTTTAACATTCATGAGAATAAGAGCTCCTCATAAATATCAAACTCTATATATGCTATGAATTTAAAACTTTATTTCTTCAAGAGAAAAGGGAGCAGGGAATGAAAATAAATTAAATTTTCCGAACGAGAAGAATTGGAGCATCGGAATCCTTTTTCTTATTCGCCGTAGGGAGCCTTATGATACCAAACATGTATCGATACTCATCTCCTATAGTCTTTTATCCATTTTTCTTTCCTATTGATTCAATCGACTTGGAAACTTTTTATAAGAAAACATTTCCGCTTGTGAATGTCTCATGTCTGTAGATTGTAATGGACGAAATCTGAGATTAAATGCATATATATGTTTGGAGATCATTAACACTAAAATTGGGTAGACATAGGGTGACCATCTGCGTAGTTTTACAACGGACAGTCCTGTATTTCAAAACCCTGTCCTGTATAAATTTTTAAATTTTGTTCCTGGTCCTGTATTTTTTTCATGAAAATTTCCGTTAATTTTCGAATTTTACTCTATGTCCTGTTTTTTTCGAAAAAATTTACCAAATGTCCTGTATTTTCATGAAAACTAGATGGTAACCCTAGGTAGACATTATTGCCTTGTATATATATTTTCATTTTAATGTTCCAATCGTCCTAATTCTTCCAATATGCTCTCCATTCATCTATGCGAAAAAAATCATTTTGAAGCTATTTATTTTAGATTGAAACAAATGGCTATTTGGAGAAGGACGGATGAGTAAGCTATAGACAATTTTTTTGTGATATCTCTTCTTTATCTATTAAGAAGCCTAGGGATGGATATATTTTTAATGGTTGTGATTTAAGTTACAACTTTCAAAGGATCACAAAAAAGAAATTAAATTTTTTTCAAAATAAATAAATTTGCAGACTCTGGTCTCTAGGCCCCTCCACCTTAAAGCGTGAAGTAAAGGAATTGAACGACCCAAGAGGAAAAAAACTTGTTCTCCCTTGATGATAAAACACTGACTGACTGACTTCATATTAAATGCCAATAAATCTTATACCATCCTATATGAGTAGTTTCAACTGTGTCCTAAATAAATGTTTGTATTTCTACTCATTTTTTGCCTTCATTTCTTTTGTTTTCATTTCTTAAGTTCCTTCCCCGAAGATTCTCCCAATGTGGATCACCATAAAATAATGTCTCTGTCCTTATTTCCTGTTTCTACTACAAATACTCACAAGAAAAAACAAAACTAAGAAGATAGACACAAAAACTACTTCTTCATTCTCGTAAAAATACATTTTTAATATTGATTTGTTTACGACAATCGTCGTTTCCCTTTAATGGCTGTTTTGTGTGCTTTTGTCCATTTATGAATGAGATGGAAGCGAAGGAAGAAAACAAAACATTAATGAGCCTAAATGGTTATACTTTTTGTATTATTATGAAATAGCTTAACATACAAAAATGGAACAAAACTGATATTGATCGAAATGAGTATGAAAAGGGATAATTTGGTTGATGTAGGAAGATGAAATTAATAGAGTTTTGTCATTTTGAACAGCTAAATGTTGGCAGCTCTCATTTGATTGTCACTATTACAACTTGTAAATCAAAATTTTGTCATTGATAATTACATGTATAAATGAGTTTGATGTGCATGTGCCACATGTGATTTGCATTCGTTTAAATTGATGGATTTAGAATTTAAAGTATGATCTCATTCAATAAATAAATTATCTTCCAACACACGTTATTCGTCTATATCACGATCCAACTAAAAGAGGAAACATCAAACCACCAAAATCTTACTCTTAAGCACATTTTATGTTAGCTAAATTTTACGATCATGAGCTTAAAAGCAATCCATAAAGATGAAAGGAAAGAAAGCATAAAAAAAATTATTCGCTGGGAAAAAAAAGTGATGGCTGCTTTGCCTCATGTGGACTATAAAATTAAGCAATTTCTCCATATTTCATTGCACTTTCGGTTTCCCTTTTCTCATCTCTTTTAAGACTAGATTCAGTGATATAAAAAAATACATTTAAAGCGGGGCGATGTGAAAACATTGAACTATGAACTATCTATATCCATGCCATAGATCTCTTCTGCTCCCATAATTCGTTCTTCTTTGTTTCATTCATGAAAAGAAGAATAATATGCGATGAGTTGTGGATGGAACAAAATTTACATACGATAATATATTAAGATGCTCCTCATGGGAAAATTATTTTATTTTATGTATGAAGCATGTACACAAATTATCCATTTATATAAAAAAATACCATAGACCGCCTACAAATCAATTATTGATCGAATGGAAAGGAATTTTTTTTTTGTGAATTATTTGAGCGCGAAAAGAAAAAATATTTGTAAGAAATAAATTTTCGACTGTGGCTTGATTTCTTCTAGTTCGATGTAAATACTAAAGATTTATAGGCTTTAGGGTTCTCGTTTGAATTCAATTAATGTCTTTGATGAATTTATTGCCAAATAGAAACTTTCATTTAAACAAGAAAGTTAAAAAATTTTTTTGTTGAAACGCTGAAAGTTTAATGAGCTTTCATTTCAGCGACATTTGGTCATATTTGAATAATGAACAAGCACATGTTCACAATTGTTACCTTCATGTCAATAATTCTAATGTTGACTTATTAAATATTCATGTCACAATTTAAGTAATAACTTTGCTCAAATCGATTTTTTGTACGTCGAATGTTAATGGATTTTTTGTGAATGTTACAAGTGTGTAAGGATGGGCTTTTTATGGTACGAAAATTAAAGAGGCAGATCTAAGATTTTGTGAAACTTTACACATAGAATAAAGAGAAAGTAGGCCTTATAATTGGTTTTGTATATTGTAAGGAGTCATTCATAAATCATTTAAAATAAAAAAAAAATATTTTTGTCACAAAATTTTCAATCTTTAACATTTCTTTTCAAGGTTCTAATAACCCAAAATGCAGGACATCCGTTAAAAGCCACTTCCGAATAGTACATGTCGGTTAATCGAATGGAAATCAGACGTCACGCTTGCATTACTCTGGCATGTTGCTAGCTTCGATTTAAATCCAGTAACATGCCAGAGTCACACCGGCTTGGTTGTGCTTTTCGAGACTCTTAACAATTCTTCTCGTTTTTAGGATAATGAACAAAGCTTGATATTGTAAAAAAATTAAGAAGTTGTTTTAAAATTACTTTATTCATCAATTGCATCAATAAACGAATTTCAAACAAATACTCCAATGTTCCCAAATTCTTAAAAAAAATTAACAGTTTATCGTTTTTTTTTATCGGTTCCTACAACAATACCAAAATCTTGATAAAACTCATAAAAATTTATGTCAAAACTAAACGATCGAAAATATGGATAAGAATTAGCCCTGGAAATTTTTTCTTAAACCTTTTATGAACCTTTCAACAACAAAATGGAATATTTGTTTCATATAATCCATCTAAGGATAAACGGATGAAAAATTTGAAGAGATTTTTCACATTCTGATAACCGATTTACTTTCATCACAAACTTGTTTTTCTTTTTAACTCATCCTCACATTTTACTTGCTTCTTTTATATATTTTATCTGAGGAGAAAAAGCTTGGAACAGAATGTCTATATATTAGAAGTTTACATGTGGAGGAGCAAGAAAATAAAAAGTCATGTGAAAACGAACTGAGCAGCAGGACATGGTAAGAAAAAACCATCAAATTTATCTTTGTCGCTTGACATTAATTTAACGCTCCTTTAACGACATATTCCATTTTTGTTCCTAGAGTTTTTCTTCTTAATGATCAACATATACTTTTTCTGTTGAGGATTTTTCTGCTGAGGATTTTTCTGCTTATGCTTACACGTTAGGTTGTGATAGGGGGTGGTTCACTTATGACGTCCTTCATTTTTGGAGAGAGATCCAAGGCTCTTGTAGATTCTGATCTTTAAATAATCCCATACAACGATTATAATCAACAGGAGCCTTGGAAAGAGGAACTTTGAACCATTTAAAATGAAAATTTTTGACAAGAAGAAGGAAGGCATTCAAGAGTCCCATTTCTGGATACACGTCATTTATGAATAACTTCTTAAGAAAAAGACTCTTAATATCCATTACAATTAAGTTCAGAGAGCAAAGGAAATAATTTTGTGGAAGATTTTATTGTGAGTTAAAGTTTGATGTCTTGTAATATACAGAGTTAAAAACTAGCTTTTCTGATGATCGCTATCATTTAATACTTTTGAGAAAAATTTATCAAACCTCAAACATCATAAAAAATTTGACTAGAAATCTCAAATTTACCAACAATAATTAAATACACACATTAAAACGATACATACTAATAATGAACATACAAAACCAGCATTCAAGCTGTCTTAATGATAACAACATGAACATATTTCGATGAAAATCATAAACATTGGCATATAGACTAATAAAACCCGAGAATCAAGAGCAAAGAGAATGCGAATATGAGAAATGAAGAAATACAAGATGCTGTGGTACACAAACTGGCAACTGCATAACATATTTTGATATTATCGTAATTTATGTCACATTATGTGAATTTTATATCGGGAATTGAGTTAATGTTAGAAAGGAGAAGTCCTTTGAATTTTTGATGCAACAAATGTGAATTTTATTGGAATATTATTTTATGCAGACAATGAATGTTGAGGTCAAAGAACCACTCAATGTTAAAAAGCCTCAAATCCAAAAAAAAAACATTTTAAAATCACAATTTAAAGCGACATTAGTTTATCAAAAAGTCTTGTTGTTGTGACAGACATTTTAAACTTATCCCAAACCAAAAAAAAACTCGTGCGAATCTTTAAGTACGTTTTCTACATAAAGATGTTAAAAACTTTTTCCTTCGACTAAACGAAAACCAATAAATATGTGAATATTCCGACTGAAAGCAGACAGAAGAAGCAAAAAGAGCAGAGATTATGTAGAAGAAGGAATCGGATGTTCATCAATGAACCATACTTGTGTTATCTGTATTTGGTGATTATTTGAAATTTCTACTTGATTTGGTACAAGGAAGTTGGTATGAAATTTGTGTTTGGAATTTTGTTTGTCTGGCATTAGCTCTCATTTTTTTTTTCAAATGGAGTGTCTAGCACTCCTTTTTTGAAAGGACGTCGTGATCTATCCATTAGGAATGTTAAAAGATAAGGGTCTGAAAATTCTAGGTTTTGATTGAAGTCATTTTTGACATATAATTCAGTTCAAACAAGTCAGATTCGACAAAATTCCGAGTTTTGAAAGTTGATAAACAAAGTTTTAAATTAAAATTTTTTTTCAACCAGTTTGTAAGCTAAATGAAATATATAATCAATCAATAAGTTGAAAGGTTTATTACATTCCATTCTTGCCTGCCCTTAAATATTTATTTTAAACTTTATATTCCTTTCTGTTTATCCCAGTGGTACTCAAACTTTGTGCCAGGAAATAATTTTAAAGTTAATGACTTCAAAAAAGCCATGAAAATCATTCAGTGTCCCCGCAACATTATTCAGGCGTGCCGCGAACATTTTGAAGAAGTAATATGTGCCGTGGACCAAAAAAACATTTGAGAAACACTGGATTATCCAAACAAAATTTTATCAAGACATCTTAAGAATTCCAACAACTTGAAGGATAAAAAGAATCTTTTATAGACAACATGAAAATACTTATTGATATTTAAGATAGAAAGTGAAACTAGTAGAAGCAGAAAGAAATTTAATCAAATTTATTAATCAGATCCTCACTTGAGATAAAAAGTTGACGATGAAGAAAAAAATGTTCACAAAGATAGGAAAATTCTGTTAATGCGTTGATAAAAGTTAATCATTTATGCGGAAGAGGAACTTTCTTCAAATTATAGCTTCTACATAATTATGATTAACAATACAGAAAATGATGATTACTTCCTGTTACAGTTTATATAAGAAAATTAGATTGTAGATGCATTATGTAAGTTCATCAAAGATTCATTTTTAATCTAAAGAAGAAACTTTAATCATTGTAGGAGACGAAATAATGTTATGATAAGTAATAAGAGTATGTTGTTGGGTAGAGTAGAGACTTATAAATAGACTTTGTCTCGTGCGAGTTGACTGATTTTTCAAATAATTTGTCATTTTTCTATTTTCGGAAGAATGTCTATGCTTCTTATAATTATCATTATTTTTTATTTTCACAGGAACATCAAAGATAACAAAAGTTCTTGGAATGTTCTGAAAAGTAGATTTTTTCAAATTGCACAATGAATTATAAAACCTCTACTAAAATACATCATGAGTAACAAGCCTCTTGATCCAAAAAATTTCCATCATCGATTTTCCTACAAGGACCCAATTTATAAATCAGATAAAAACCAATTACTTTTTATTATTCACAAAAAAAGGAAAAAATAAAAGCTTCACGAGATTCAAAAGAATGAAACTTTTCTCATAAATCTTTTATTTCCATTCTTCTCACAAAGAAGTCAATAAACCATTTGTTTGTCACGTCTTGTAAAAGATCAAGGCCATTTTTATGATTTATCTAGTGCAAGCTTCCTTTTTTGAAACATTTCAAGATGTTATAAAAAGCAAAAGATAAAAAAAAATTGTAAGATATAATGTTGCAAAGTTGATTAGCTTATTATGGAATAATTGTAAGGTAAGTTAAGTCGTTTTGATATTTCATAAGCTCAAAAATGTACAAAAATTCTTAATTTTGGTTTAAATGTTCCTGGGTAAGGTAGAATTTAATTTTTTAAGAAATATACTAAATGGCACAATTCGGTTAATCCATCAGAAATCCGGCAACCAGCCCATGTGACTTTGGCATGGTGCTGGATTTAAATCGAATCCAGGCAAGAGTCACACCAGCTTGGCACCGGATTTGCATTTGAATAACCGACTTGTGACAAGTAAGTAAACTCATTTGTTTGTAAGAGTAGAATTACAAGTCCATTCAATATTTGAATTAATGAACACAGCTTATCAAGCAGACGTGAATTTAAAAGTTTATAAATATTTTATCTATACAAGTATCAACAAACAGTAAGAATAGAAATGATTGAAATTTTCAAACATTTTCACTCATTTTTAAGTTGACTTCCATTGCAATTCTTGATACGCATCATCTACAAAACCTGGCTAGTTTTAACCGACCTAAAACAGTCATCGTTAGCCACAATCATTACTCATTGAAAATCAACGAATTAGGAAATTTTTAATTAAACATTCTTGGCGTCATTTCCATCAATATCACTGATTCCTATTTTTCAGTCACAATGGCATTTGCCTTTCATTATGAATTTTACAAAAACACATCACGAACAATGGAAAACAAAGCAAAGTGAAAAAATATGCCCTAAAGTAGTAATTCAGTTCATATCGCAACTAAAAGCATAATGCATGGATAAATTTAATTGGAAAACTTTATTTTATATATTTTTCAATCAAAAAAGCTATGAGACGCACATGAACAAATATCCGGCAATTTATTCTCGGTTAATTTATCTTTCAGTAATGAACAGCAAAATATATATAACTAAGTTTAATTCAACTGCAGCATGATTGATTGATTGAGTGCAGAATTTTTTTATTTATAAATTCTCCTTAGCAATTTTGTACTTTATTATCGAATGTGCTCATGTCCGCATATAAGATCTGCTATAGATATACACGTTGAACATGTACATATGCAGTTGCAATATAAGAAAAAGAAAAAAAAACAGACACAAAAGACATGAAGAGCATAAGAAGTGCATTAAAATCATTCATCATCGTTCACACGACTTTATTCTTAAGGGACGGGACTGGAAATGTACAATGATATAAAAAGAAATTCTGTTAACTCGATATAGTAATGACAAGTTCTTCTGGTCATTTTTTACAAGAAGTACAATAAATTATAAAGAGAAGAACAGTAAAAAGCAAGCTACGGTGATTGAGTCACTTTATGTTAGTGTCATGTATATCACCGTTGATGACGATGTGACTTGAGACAGTTTTCTTACGAGATGAGATACTTGAAAGTATGAGCGAATATTTTCTATGAAATATATAAAAACTTATTACTTTATGATTACTTTCTTTAAAGCTATGTTGGATCAACATGGATTCGGCTTTGCAGTTTAGGTTTTTGAAAAATAAAGTTGCATTAGAATTGTCCAGAGCTCAAAGTCGGTGAAATTTTTTATGGAGTCGAGTCGACTCAGAATCGACTTCAAGTTCTGGATTTATCTCTTAAAAAGTTCATATGTAGCCATCCTATTGATACAAAATTTCTCATCTAGAAAACCACATTGATATGAAAGAGTTAAAGACAAAGCATAAAGTAATATCAGAGTTGCAACAGAGAAGCTGCTTCTTTATGATTCGCATTAACTTCTTGTGGGAATTTTTTCCTCATGCTTTGATATTAATTTTTTCTACTATGTTCAGTCATAAAAACATTGCAATGACATAAAAGGGAGAAAAAAAATTATGAATGTTTTTGCACACACCGGGGAGGACGTGATGGGGACTCACAAAGAGATGTTGATGACAGTACTGAATTAGAACAGTATGGATATACCCCCAACTTTATCAGATTTTTTAGATAATTCAGAAACGCCCATGCAAATACTATAAACCAGCTATTAAAATCTTCAGATGAATAGTGCGAAAAGCTTGCAACTTCAGCTACTTACAAAAGAACGACAACTTCCAGTAATATTAGTTTATTAATCGAATAACAATAAACATTTCTGGAATGAACACAGAAATATTTTCAATCAATTCTGCTTAACTTAATTAACTCATCAAGCCCTTAAGAAATAAAAGAAAAGAAAAACTTTTCTCTCCTTCCAAAGAGGATGAATAAGCAACGAGGACAGTCCCACCATGTGCTAGATTTCAATACTCATGATTGTATACGCGCTCTATATTTATCGAAATTTATTGTTGACGCCGAAATTCTTGCCAACAAATTGAATTTCATCGCAGTGGTTGAGAAGGGAGAGGAGCTAGACGAAGAAGGAAAATAACTGCAGTATATGCTGTTGAAAAAAATTTAAATTAATGGGATTTCTCGCTTCTCTGAGTCATGAACTGATTGGGAAAATTGTTTATCTAACTTTAAAAATCTTTGTAGATTTTCAAGCTGAATTTTAGAAATATTATTTCAGTTGCTCAATAGCGAGACGAAATGTAAGTCAAAAGAAAGTATGACAGATGTAGGACAAATGTGAAAAATTTTGACTGAGAGGTGAATGACTCGTGGGAAAATTGTAGGAAAATAATTTTTAAGATAGTTTAGTTTTAATTCCTAGACTTATGAATTTGTAAAATTACAAAATTTTACTAGCGTAGCTTTTTATTTCTAAATTAACACCTAATAAAATTTATAACAAACAATTATATTAAAGTAAATTCCTTCTTTTTAACACCTTTCTGATGTCAAACTAGTGTAAATTAAATTTAAAACGATGAATTCAAATTGACATGCTAATGATTTCGAACGTATTTAAGTTCAGAAACTTCTAGAAAAATTGATTTATGTCAATTCATAAATATTCTGCGTAAGTAAGTCTCGATTTTGTAATTATTAAAATTTTGATGACTGAATTCATATTTTTTTGTTTTAAAATAATTTCACCCTAATAATGTTTTGGGCAGCACCATTGTTAGAATTAGATTTATAACGTCAGAGGGAACTAATCAAGAAATAATAAAGTTGAGCACTAAACACGACCGTGACGCATTTAAGAAAAGCAATAGCATTAACACAACAAAGGCATCGACATTCTTAATCCTCCTTTAAATTTAATAATAAACAAATTTTTAATCTCTTTCTCAATTTGATTTAATTATCACATCTTCAAAACGTAATACATCCACAAATATTTCCATTCATCCAGACAAGTTCCTAGTAATTAGCGAGAATTATTAAAAGAGCATCCAAACTGACAAAAGAATTGATCATTTCATGTAAATATTCTGATTTGTTTAACTGAACTTCACCTTACTACCGTCTGTAATGTTACATTTTGTAGATTTAGACATGAAAATAATACTTTCAAGCAGCTGATTTTTGCTTATTAAATTTTTGGATTCACAATTTAAAAAAATTTGTATCAAAATTCAACCAACTCAATCCAATCGATCACTAGATACTAAAATAAGAATTGATTCATTTAATTCAGCTAAAACTTGACTTTCATCTACTACTTTACATTATTAATTATTACTAATACATAAAATAGAGGACATCAGACGAGTCGTCGCCTTGGCCTTCGATGTTTTCTGTTGTTAAACAAACGAGCCTTTAACTTATGCTGGAGATTAGGAATATTTATATACAATAAGCTACTTAATGTGAATGTACTAAAAAATGCCTGGGGATGGTAAAGTTTAAAGAATCAAATTAAAACCTTGAATAATTTTTTTTATCGTGGCTCTAGACCCGCTTACTGCATCCTTGAACATATCCGTTAAAATGGTATTTAACACAGCATATCCCACAGTGTCCACCCCTTTCTGAATTCACGATTTCAACAACATTTTATTTATTTCTTAATCCAATATAACAGAACATTAAAAGGCCATTTACGATTATCTTGTTCCCTTTTATATGCTTGTGCATTTGCATAATAAAATTTAATCACGTATCACGTCTTGATTTATTTCCATTGCACTTTATTCATATTTCTGCAGTTTTGTATTTATTTGTTCATTTTTCATTTTTGTCGAAGTCAATTTGCATTTATAAAATATTTATCACGTGCTGCATGCATATGTAAATAGTGTCAATTTAAGTTCACATTATCGAATTTGAAGAAAATTATGTTATTTTTATTACAATGGCAATTTTTTGTGTCATTTGATTAGAAAGAAAATTAATGGCATTGTTGTAAAATAGCACAAACTCAAAATGGATTTTTTAATTTCACGGCTAATGCACAAACATAAAAAGGTAAAAATGCGGTAAAAACACCAAAATTTGTTGCACTTTAATGGATTCACGGTAGTTTTGGATGGGCAAATTTGCACATAGGCAATTAAGGGTTGTTGTAAAATGATGTCGAAACACTCCTTTATATCTCAATTCAAAGATCCACTTACATATAGCTTGAAACCCTGAATTTACTTCTGATGTGTTGCCACAAACTTCAATCTTTAATTTTTTGATTATTAATCTTTATTTTTTAAAGAACCTTTCAAAACACCCTCCACACTTCAAAGCTCGTAAATATTCTTTTTTCTATAGACTCATAATCTCGTAAAGTTAAATGAATGAAATTTATGTTGAAATCAACATCAAACAAATTCTGTTTTCATTTTCATTTCACTAAACAAATTTATGGATATTGAACCTTTGCCTCTTTGATTTTCATTTGTCAATAAATTTTATACTAATTATGGCTATGAAGGAAAAGTGATGTCGATGTTCAATCGATTGGGTAGTGATTTGTTGCTTCATATTGGTCGGTCTTGAAAGATTGATTTAAGCTACTTTGATGAAGAAATTAAAGAAATTTTGATCTTTATATGCTCTAGCATTGATGTTGATGAGGAATTGAAGGTGCCGGTTTTAATAGATTTTAAAATAAACGAAGAAGATTGAAGAATTCTGGCAAAAAAAAATCTTGAAATAGATTATATCTTCTTATAATACAAAAAGAAAAGAATAACCTTTCAAAAATATTATACGACCATGACCTTGTCCATTTAATATATTCGTTCATTCTTAGTAGCTTCCTTCTTATTCCCAAATTTGAAAAACCAGTATTATTTCATCTTTTTAGTGTGAGTTTTTATCAATAAATTATTACTTTCCTCCACACTGACCAGCTCTACACAGTCATTATTTTGCCTCAGTGAATTTTTTTTCCTATGCTTAAGAATTTATTTTTCACACTAAATTATCGAACCAATTAAACAGACGAGCATATTTTCTCATCCTCTCAATAAAAATAAAAATTAAGAATTATTGCAAATACACTCACAATTTTTAAACTCATGATTTAGTCTGAAATTTTGATTTTTTTCAACACTTTCAAAAATAAACAGAGTAAATAAATCCTTCACTTTATTTTATTCTTTTTGTTTCTCTCATCTAGTCTCTTCTTTTATGTTTAAATCCACTCGTTGTTTGAGCACAAAAAAAGAGATGAGTACATTTAAAAAAAATGTAATTAAATTATGTCTTTTAAGATCGTCTCGTGTGAACACTTGAATTGAAACTAATGAGTAATGAATGGTAAGGTAAATAAAAAGAATCGAATGTTTTTCTATTTTTTCCTTTTTTACTATTTCAATTTCTTACGCGCTCGCGGTTTGTCGCTCACTCACTGTTTGAAATAAATCGTTTTTCATAATTCAATTATATTAGAACATTTATGTTTGTTATTACATTACTCAGGGACTTGACATGATACTTATTTACTTATTTTATTGCAATTAAAATTCTTTTAAAAAACATTACAAAATTTTACGTAATAAATTCTTTCACGATTTAATGTTCAAGATCGTCTCGTTCAACGGCAATCCCCGACTGAGAAATATTGTGTATGTTGACCAATACCAAAAAAAAAAAATATTTAACATCACTGACATTTTGTTTCGTCTGTGTGTCGATTGTTTAGATACTTGGTTCTTCCAGTAATTAGTAAATATTTTGAGCGGGGTTTACCCGTGAGTAAATAAATTATGAGTCAATACAATTCTCTGGTTAGTAGATTTTGTGATTTATCATCATTTTGCCGAAATGCTGTTGATGCGTCACAGTGATTATGATAATTTTGGAACTCAAATTATTTTTCTAAAAATTGTGTATATGAGACGCAAAACAAAAAAATTAAATCTTTGGTATTCAATATATTTCAAGATAAATCAAATGTTAAAATGGAAATAATTTTTCAGGAAATTGTTTTCTTCGGTTATTAAAAAAATTCTTTTTAACCATGAAGGAAGTTGAAAAGAGATTATTTTTTCCGTAAAAACCTTTACTTTGCTTCATTCAACCAAGGGTGTGGAATTGATCATAATGAACGAAAATGAACAAAAATGATCAAAAATGATTAAAATCTAATTATCAGTTCCACACCCTTGAATTCAACCGAACTATTTAAAAATACCCAATTAACCAATTATGAAATATTTTGTGAAATCTTAAAAGTTTAAACAGAATTGGTCGCAAATCCAATTTAGAGATAATTTCTAAATAATGTTAATATCCACAATAAAACCTCCTATAATTCTACAAATGCTTTGAATCTCATTTGAACCTGTGCTAATTATTTGACCTTGTTTTGAAATTAAAACTTCCAATCAAAGGAAAATAAATGCCAGACATGATTTTCAACAAAATTAATGACTAATACTTCAATTGTTCCTAGAAAAGTGCGTTCATTCGGAAAGTATCTCTAATTATTTTTTTTTATAAATCACATACACATTTGCTTCATTTATATTCTTTTTTTAACCAATTCAGTAGAGTCATTTCAAATAATTCTATTTTATTTTCTTAATGGTACATGTTGATATGTTCTTTAAAAACCTGTTTTAGGTCGCGTATATAATTCACGCGATAATATGTGTAGAAAAAACTAACATGTGGAGCTCATCAATAACGTTTAATAGAGTATTTTTGGCATCTGTACTGTAACAATATACCGTCTTACTCTTCACAATTGTATTATTGAAACAAGATTGACGAGAGTGTGCAAAACAACGGGAAGAAATTGAAAATATCTTGAACGCAACCGGCTCTTATTGTGTATTCAATTAGAATCAATTGAGTTTGACATATGACAGTTGTGACAAATATCTACTTGTAATGTATTGCTTAGTAATTGATGACAGGATGAGTTGGGTGGTCTTATCCATCAAAATAATTTGTATATTTTTAAAACTCTCGAGTTAGAGCCTCAATTGAAGAAAATACATTAATTTTGAATTCAAAAATAATCAGCAACATATTTTTAAAAACAAATGACATTCTAGTTTAAATTAAAATACCAGAATAGAACCAGGACCAGAACTTCTGTGCATTAAAATCAACTTTGTGCTATTAAGTATCAATCACCAAAAAAAAACTCATTATTAATTTTAAAAATAGCTTAAAAATTATAGCAACATAGCTTTAATAATCAAGTATAAGTGCCACTCATCATAACGTATGAAAATTTAAAGTTGTCAAGATTTTGGATAGATTATGACATCAAGGACGTACGAAAAAAAATTCCCATTATTATGCCATTTTTTACACGAACACGGAACATTTTTTCTGTGATATGTTGTTTTCGTTAAAAACAAAAAATAAAGAAAAAAAACGTAAAAAAATTTTCCCATCAACTTTAAGGCATTTTCTTCTCACTCTCACTTCTTGTTCCAATTTGCGCTATTTTTAAACCTCATGAAAAAAAAAATGTAAAGAAAACATTTTATATGGTTGTTGATGCTAAAATAAAATTCTACACACACAGTTTGGCGAATGATGATGCCATTATATATGTATCTACACACTCTACGGGTTAATAGCACACTCTAACTTTCTATCTGTGTATGCTGGACGATTAAACGTGTTCGACTTTAAGTACCGCAGTCAATGTATATAAAATAAAAAGTAATGATACACAAATTACTATTTTATGGATATTTCGTCTTGCTCATAATTTTTCTTTTGGTTTTTTTTTTGAAGTAACTCTTCTTCTTATGCAGTTCTACACTTCCTAATTGACGTACTCTTAATATGAAATGGAAAATAAATTTTCATCGGCAGTGATAAAAGTGAATAATATGACGATTGAATGATGCAATAAAATATATATTCATAAAAAATTATTTTTCGTGCTGTTCTGGTTACTTATTATCATCATCATCGCTGAGGTACATTTCAAGAGCTTCATTATGATTGACCTAGAGCACGGGAAATCTACATGGGCGATTACTTTTTACTATCCGCATGTATGCTTAATTGTGGTAAATGTTTTATGGTGTATTGGATAGGGGTTCTCAATAAGCTCGAGATTTTCAGTGCATATCGAGATTACTTTTTGAAATGTTTGGTTTGCTTGTTGGTGGGAAAGATACCTAAAACCTTGTAAAGGGTATATCCAGTTATAAGAAGTAGGACGAAAATATTTAAATGCGGGACGTAAATGAACGTAATTCAGGCCAATTTTCATCGCTCCCTGACAACTTGCTCCCGAGTACTTCACAGACACAAATCATGCTACTCAAATTAGTCCCTATTCATATTTCATTTAAAATTAAATAAAATGTATTTTTATAGCAAATTAAAACGTGAGCACATGCCGGTTGTGAACGTTTTTATTTACATATTACAAGCACACAGCATCAGCATATCAAGAATTATGATGGCCAAATGCCACATTAATTTAGAGATTTTCTTAATGCTAAGGGCAATTAAGAAGATATTTAAATGGAATAGAGGAAATAATAAAAAAAAGATTTTAATCTTACATAAGGCGAATGAGTGCAGACCATCAACATGCAATAATTTAAAATTGTTGCGGCACGTTTCACTCCTAAAAATTGATGACATCTTATTTATTATTTTTGTCCTATTCACAATCACATTGGATATTATTTTTCACACTTTTCACTAATATATTTCTGTTGTTATCTTGTCAAATTCTAAAATATTGAATTTTCATGTTTTTATTGCATTTTTTACCCTCCAAATGTTTTTCAACTACAAAATAAGATTTATTTCAAACTGTGCTGAATTTAAGGCAAAACAAATTGGAGATGACAAGTCTTTTTTTTGCACGCTGTGTATTTCTTATTCTGCAGGTTTATCTTGCTTGTTTCTATTCTTAGTTACATACACACTAACAAAACTGAACGGATTTGTAAAGGAAAATTTATGTTTTCTTTATTATTTTTCATGCATTTCTGTTTCCACTTCACTGTTGTATACACATACAAAAAAAACTATGTCTGTCCGTCGTCTTACTTGATAGTAAAGAAGAGCATTTAAGAAATAAATAAATAAAAAATGTAAATGAAAGGAGAATGAAAAGAATGTAGGAAGAAGATGAAGTCGAGTGAAAATTGCATGGTTTCTATTTTCCTTCCTTGAATGGATTTTGTCAGGAAATTATTTACAGCTATTAAAGTTCTTAATGTTTAAACAAAGATGCCACGATTCGATGAAATATTACAACATTAATTGAATTTTATTAGGTTATTAAAGTTTGGCTAATGAATTTTCAAATTTAAGTAATTTATCATCAATAATTTGAGAATCGATTGGCAACGCTTAAAATAGATATTTAGCAGTGCTACCCTTAGTGTGAATTTTGGGTGATTTTTCTTTAAATGAAAAAGACTTTTTAATGACTAAAGGTCAGGTTGCTGGGAATTGGAAATCTACTGCATTTATGGAACTTGATTTTATAATTTAGGGATTTTTAAAATTAACCGTTGCTGGTTTTCTCAAAAAACTCTAGCAAATTAAAGAAATTTTGAATTTTTTTAAAAACAATCTTAAATTCAGATGTCTGAATTTCCAGTTGAGGCTGCAATTTTTTGGGTCTATCACAATGATAATTTCAAAAATCATGTTTTAATCGCCATAAAGAAAAATGACATTTCTGCAAGGGTTCAATTCAGATATCTGTTCAGTATAATTAGATCGTAAATTCATTAATCCCCGTCGAAAGTTCTTCTTTTTGTATGTGCCTTTCTCTCTTTTTCATTTTCTTCTTATTACTTCTCATTATACGACTTTATGTATTATCAAATACGCAAGCAAGTGCTTTTTGTATCATCACAAGCTGTTTGATACGAGCAGCGCATTACGTTTGAGTTCAATTAGAATAATTCATAAATATTTTCATATTAAGGTTAATAAGCAGGAATTATTTATGAGACATATTTTTATGTATGTGAATTTTGAAACATTAATTCTCTGTTTCATTAAGATACTAATGTCGCATTATTGTGAAATGTTTTATGAAATATTTAAAGATGAGTTTTTGAGTAGATGTGAAGATATTCCGCGTTGTGGGGAATGTCAAATTATAAAAGACGTATCAGATTTTAGATTTAATGAGTTGTGCGTGAGTAGACTTTGAAACTTGATTAAATCTTCGTCATATTCCGACATTTTTTCAACAATAAGCTTAACATTTTTAAAGAAGTCAGACAAAAATTATTAAAACGGAATCAAGAAAAGGAAAAACATTTTTTTGTTCCATTACGAATTGATGATAAACACTTAGAAAAGAAAGAAAATGAAAATTTACGGTCATAAACAGAGCAACACAAAGGAGATGAAGAAGAAAATGAAAATGCTGTTTTGTGTAGTAGGAGGAACAGTTTTGATATCTCGTTTCCAATTAAATTGCCATTATCTTATTTTCTCTCTTTCAAACATTATTGCTGCAATACACTCAAATTGAAGTTAATTTATAATAAATTTTGTACGTTTAATAAATTTTTTCATAGATTTTTTTCTGATCATTTTATCGTCATGGACTTCAACTTTTTTAGACAGACTTTCGCGATTTCTTCTTGTTTATCATTTTTTTTAGAAAAGAAAAGTTTGTTTTCTTCTGTGAAGAATATTTTTTTTGGTCGAAACTTTTCATTCCTAAAACGAAAATAAGACTTTTTCCTTTTGAAACATGAAGACTCATCGGGGCGAACATAAAATGGAAAACTGAAAAGGGGGAATCAAAAACAAAAATTGAAATGAGTGAAGGTATGCGATGGAATGTTGGGGAAATAATCGTTATGTAAAAAGAATCAGGAATGTGTCCGAATCATTAATCCTAAGGATTTTAAAGATGTTTGTCTAGGTGCTCGGGTAACATTAAAACATTAAAAAGTTTATTAAAATTTAAAAAAATATTGAAAACACCTAAAACACTTTAGACTCCTTTCAGGCATTGATCAGTATTCTCTTGGTTCCTGGTAGTATCAAATTTTACACCAGACACTCATAGACATCCTTTTTGGACCAAAAAAATTTTATATTTCGTATATTGAAAATACTTCTTCTTAATATTTATGTCAAAGCACAAATTTATGTTTCTGTCTAAAGCTTTTCCGTGTCAGTAAATCCTCCTTTTTACTTTCCTTACTCTTCACAGAATATTGTACACTCCAGTCAAGAATAAATATGATTTGAATGATCATAAATTTTTTAAAGTAAGACAGGTCTACATGCTAATGTTATTAACCTACATTTTTGGATTATTTTCTTTCTCTTCTATTTACTTAAGGGACTGAACATTAGGAATTTCAATTTACTTTTGTTGTTACTTTTCGTGGATGAAGAGAAGATAGAAGACGTCGACTGAAAATTTTGTCGTTTGGATAATTTTCTTTGGGAATTATGTAGCATTATGTTTAGTAGTTGAGATTGTAGAAATGCAATTTTCTGATGGGAAATTTTGTCTTCTTAAAGTTCTTTAAGTCATTGAGCTTTATTTCTACTGATTTTCTGCTAAAAATTCACATCATTGCTTCTTTAAGAATTTTCCTTAAATGAAATTATTGACTATCAGCAACGTGACCATTCCCTACATATCAATGGCAAGATCAACAACAACATACATTCTGTCTCATAATAATAAGGTATTAATCTCAATTTTATCTTTAAGCTTCCCTTTCCAGTATTAATTATTGCAAATTAATCGATAATGTGTACAAATACTTATTGTGATGAATCTTTATCGACTCTTAATGGCCCCTAATGAAAAATGTATTCAAGATAATTGAAGGAGATAAGCAATAATGTGGATAGAATTCGATAGACATTTGCAGTCGGAATGTATAGTCTGAGGGGCTACTTATATGGTAAAATAAAGCGGTAAATTTTCTGTGATGATTCTCGAAATTATGAAGGAAGTAAAAGTTTCTTAATATTTAAGTGTATTTTAATGAGCATTTGGATGAATTGCAATAAAATAATTTGACATTAAATTCTTAGCAACTGGACATAAGATCGATTTTAGTACGACTTTTAAAAATTGCAGAAATAAAAATTAAATGACTCACATTACAATAAATTCGAAAGAACTCTACAAAAATTCCCGTGCGACAAAAATTCCATCTTACTCATTGGATTTTCATTTTTTGTTTCGCTTAATAAAATTACATGGTCTGGAATTTCCGGAAATATCTCAGGAAACAGGAATTTCTAGCTATAAAAACTCAAAGTCAATAGGAATTTCCTTTTACGTCGTTAAAAAAAGTGTGTCAAGGGTTCGGATTATTTACGATTTTTTTTTAGGGTTCGGAAATCTACAGTTATTAACAGTTAGTAACACTTATCTACAGTTATCTACAATTTGTAACTGTAGATAAGTAACTGTAGATAATTTTTTCAAAGTGGAAAAAAACGTTATTAATTTACTGAAAAAAGAGTTGAAATGCTCAAATCAGGACTGCAACAGCATGTAACAGTTCAAATAAAGTGACATTAGGCTTCATTCAGTATTTTAAAAGCGTTTGTGTGGTGATTTGATTGAAAATTAAGAAATTTTCGCAAATTTTTTTTGTTTACAAACATGTGAACAATATTTGAATTTCATATAACCGTTATTAATATTCGATAAACAAAAAGTTGATTTTTAATAGCTAATGTTGACATTTGAGCTCTCTTAATATATAATAAGTGTATTCTATACATAAATTTATTAAAAAAGTCTCCAAAAATTGTTTGTTTACAAAACTTTGCAAATTTTTTTAACGGATTTTCTTCATTCAAAAAATTTATCTACAGTTTACTAACTGTAGATAACTGTAGATTTTGTGTAGATAATCTAAAAGTTGATAACTGTAGATAATCAGTTAGTGGTTTTCCGAACCCTATTTTTTTTTATAAAAGCCTTTTCTATTTTAAAAAGGGGTCAATTTCATGTTTTCACGGTTAAAAACTTCTTGCTTAACATTTTAGGGAGTTACTTCTTAATGCTTAAAAATATAAAGAATCAAATTTAATCTTTATCCTCCCACTAAGAAAATTGACATTTAAATTTCCATGAAATAATCCAGATATTTTTAATCTAGCAAAGTATCTTTGATGAATCCCTTGACACTCACGTCAAGTAACAAAAAAAATAAGAAAATTTAAAACAATATCGACATTTTTTGTCATTCAATTTAAACTCTTTGATCCAATTCCCCCTTAACTTCCTATTTTCAATGTGCTAGTATCAAATTCCCTTTTTATAATGGATATGGATGCTTTGAAATCTCACGATTAAATTGACCAGAATGATTTAAAGGAATAGATAGGATGACCAGATAATTTTTAAAAAATTGAATATTTTATGAAAAATTCAAAGAAACAAAAAACTGTCCTTTGAAACCCCAATCAGTTCAAATATAGCTTTTACTCTAAAATCAAAAGAATTAAGTTTTTCTGTAAATGTCCAACATTTCATCAACGTCTGACCCATATTATTATTTTCAAAACAGCTTCTCCCCTTGATATGCCTAACAGTCTAAAACCGTTTTTGAGAAAACATTAATATGTCCCAAAAGGGAATCCCAAAAAACAACTTTTCGTCGCTCTCAAGCGTCAATCTTTCTTTCAAGAAATATAAACTTCTGAAAAAAATAAAAACAATGAATGAAAAATTATTTTAATATTTTTTTCACATCCACTGTCGTCTAGAGAATTTTTCCTCATCCTCATGTTATTTCGTGATGAGCAAAACGACACAGAAAAAGACAAGGAAGAAGAAAAAAAAATACAAAAAAAAACGGAGGAAAAATAAAGAAATAGGAAATGGATGGTATTTACTCTCGTTCATTTTTCTCTTTGCTTGCTTTTATCTTTCCGTCGATTGCTTTGACAAATTTTACTTCGTCTTGTTTCTTTTCTTGTTCCTTACATTCTCTTTTGAATGATATTTTTTTTTTGGCTATGTGCGTGTGTGTAGATATGTAGTTATGTTATTTGTACAAGAAGTAAATAAGAAGAAAAAAAAGGAAAAGACAAACTTTTTGTAATCGAATGCCGAAATTGAAGCCCGAGTGGCACTGATGTTTAAATGCGAAATCAATGATACAAATTTAAATTGAAAAATTCTGAAAAGTGAGCTTTAAAGTCTCATTTTTAATTGGTATTAAATTTGCAAGATTTTTGAGATTATAGCTTTAGATACAATGTAAAAATCTAGATAATAACATACATTGCCACTTTTTTTGCCTCCTTTTATTTAGCAACAAAGTCAGAGTCTTTTTTGAAATGAAATAACATTGAAACTCAAAATCTCTGTATAGATTGAAAAAAATAAAGAGGAAAATTGGATCATGTATCAATCAATAGAAGAAATTGAAAAATTATTGATTCAGTCTCACATTTCCGGTCATGTGGCAGTCGTGCTGTATGAAGATGCATTATGTTATGTTATCATGACTTTTTCAGTCATTCGGTTGCTACTCAGGAACAGAAATGAAACAAAGAATTGAAAGGAAGAAAGCAAATAACGATGCTTGAACTATATTTATCGGAATTTTTCAATTATTTTGGGTTAGATTAGAATTAATAGAAAATTGTAAGTGTATAACATAGGTGTGCTAATTTAAAACCAATGTTAAGTTCATAATTTCATTTTGCTAACGGTACATTACTAATAAGAAAGGAACAGACCAGCGATCTAAATGTTAATACTAAATTGTAATGGTTTTCCCGTATGACACAAGTCGGTTAATCGATCAGAAATCTGGCATCAAGCTAGTGTGAATCTGGCATGGTGCTGGATTTAAATCGAAGCCAGCACCATGCCAAAGTCATGCCAACTATGAGCCGGATTTCTATTCGATTAACCAACTTGTGCCATTCGGGTTTGTGTAATAAGTAGATGATCCCTAAGAGTAACTCAAACGGCCTGTTTCACTAAAGTGGATTATCCTCGATTTCGGATTATCCACTTCAGTTTTTTGGAAATATCTCCAGACGCTTAAGGTTATTAAGAGATTTAATGTGTGATCTAGTTAGAGTACTTTGCTACTTAAATTAACATATATTTATAATTTTTATATCTTCATTAGTTTGAGAATTATAGCAAAAATCGAAGTTAATCTAGTAAATTTGGCTAGAAAATTGAATAATTAATAAATCTTAACGAAAAGCAAAAGTTTGAAGTGTACAGAAATTTCAGGCATAGTTCACTCTATTATAATCCAAAATTAGAAATACCACACCTTGCATAAAATTTAAGATATTTACAAAAAACTGAAGTGGATAATCCGAAATCGAGGATAATCCACTTTAGTGAAACAGGCCGAAATAGTTTTTAAAATTGCTCAAAAATTAACCATTAGGGATCGTTTGAATTTTTCATATCGCTAAAAAGAGAGTCATTTTTGACCTGAACCCAACTACAAGTTTATAACAAGCTTTGTAAGGGAATCAAAGGAATTTGTTTTCAAACATAACAAAGCTTGAAGCATCCTAAGGATTGCGATATATACGAGTAGCTCTTTATTAATTATTTGAAACAAAGTCAAATTTTAAAATCTGTATGCGATTTGACAGATTCCAATGAATGTTAATTTGGAGCAGTGTCGCCTAAGCACACCTTGAAGATAAATCATGACCAAAACCGCACACAAGACTAATATAGTGAGTTCTTTGAATAGTGGCATTTATTAACAGTTCCTAAATATCAAATGGATATACAACAACTTAAAAACCGTTAAATTGCAAAATAAAAAAAAAGTGATATGCAATAGCATATCAGGTTCACAAAAATCACAGAATAAGGACAACAAATTATTCATAATGTTCATTAAAAATTTCATTTAATAACCTTTTCTTGATGGTCACCATGCAAAAAGCTCCAGTATCACTCGGTTTTTGTGTACAATTTGCTACACTTTTATTTCATTTCATTCTCCTTCATCTACATTATAAAATGAACAGCTATTATTTTCTGTGTGTCTCCAACACACTCTGCTGATATTCTCACATTAATTTTTAATCGCTTGAACCTTTTTCTTTATTTTCCTTCATATGTACACTCTCTATTTATATTTATACATATTTATTTAAAAAAAAAACAACACTTAACGATTAAAATGTATTTTTTTAAGCTATTATTAGATTTACAGGCAATGATGATGATGATGATCAACAGCGAAACAAATTATTAACAATATTTTTTAACAGCACTGTTTTTTCATCTAAATATATTTTGTGTAACTAGTTTTGTTTCAGAGTAAGAAGAAATAATTTCATATAGATTTATAGCTTTTGATAGAAAGATAGTTTTTTTTTGTTTTAATTTTTTTCTAGTTTAGAAAACTCAAATGGTCTCAAATAGGAGGAAAAATTAACAAATTTCTACAATTTTTTATTATTATTATTTTTTATGTGAAGATGAAAGAAATTTTTTTAAGTTAATATTAAAACTTTTTTTTTTCACCGACGGCAATAGAGAACATATAATCGAATCAAATTCTAAACAGAGACTGAAATGTGCGGATATAGAGCTTTTTCTTTCGTTTTTTTTTGCTCTTTAGTCCTCATGACAATAGGATGTCGGTATGGATGAAAAACAAATAAATACACAAAAGATGATGACTGTATTTGTGAGAGGCAATTGGAAAATTTGGAAAAAACCTCTCGAGCAAAAAAATTTTCTCTCTGAGTAGAACTGCTCATTTCATTTTCCACTTTAGAAATGCCGGGAAATTTTGAAAATGAAACGAATGAAAAAATATTTTTTTTTGTGAACATATTCCGCACACATGTATTGTGTACATATGTATGATATATGAAGAAAAATTTCTGAACATGCCCCATAACTAGCGCTCGACTTTCTTCTTTTATCGTTAAATACTAAATCCACTTCGTGATGTCTTTTGAAAATTTGCCAAAAAAAGATTAAGAAGCGAATGAAAAGTGAATGCGATGTGATGTATGATTTTAAAGCTTATTTAAAGAAGAACAAAAATCATTTATGATGTCACGATGGTACGTTATGAAGTAGAGCGCATAATGTGTAAATGAATTTATGTCTTGTTGAGTTTGCATTGAATGCTTGTGGCAATAGATCGGACATCTGAAACCTTTCATGATAAAACATGAGTTCGATTCCATTAAAGACCGATCTTCCAATCAGTACATAGGATAATGTTGACAGCTCGCTAAGACTATGATAAGATTTTACATGATTTAATCAAAATGGCAAAAATTTTAATTATCCGGTAAATAAACAAAATTGAGCCAGCTAGGAGCCAAATTCATATTCAAACCCAGCCCTAAGCTTGAACCATGTTGGCACAATAATAGATTTTTCATTTTTTAGCCATTAGAATAAAATAGAATATAATGTAGGGTTTTGCTTATAGCAAAAGCTGCACTGCGATAGATCTGATCTACCATCCCAAGTCCCCTATGCTGAAATTCCAATGTCCTTAATAATGCCAATAATGTCCCTATAATGCTGCTTATTTATATCCTCATCATTCAAATAGTCCTCATCAAAATGCTTTAGCCATTAGAAACCGCATTTACTTTCTACAAGTGAAGTTATTCCGCGTCGGTGTTATTACCGGGCATCATAATATTAATATTTATTTGCTATGACTTCATGTCCTTACTACAACAAATTATGCTTATTTTAAAATTTCAGCTTTTCAAAAAATTTCATATAATCCTCCCATCAGACAAAGTCTTTTATTCGCAAATAATTAAATGAAGTGGCAAACGATGATGATTATGATGATTTAAAACCGCGATCTTTCGACGCAGTAGCAGACAAATGAGACTTATTTTGTCTACACGAGTATTTTTTAATTAAAAATGTCTTGATCGATTGTAACATGTGAGTTAACATGCGTGAATATATTTTTGTAGGTTTGAAATTTTAAATTTTTGTGATGTTTTTTTCAAAGCCTACAAAACTTACAAAACCCTCATTTTTAAGTGATGTAATTTTACAAATAATTTGGTGATGCTCTCTTTGATGCTAACTATTGATAAACTTATTAAATTATAATACAGCGATTTCTATATTTAAGTTTACTTATTTCATTCTTTCAATTATAAATGCAAGATTAATTGAACAGTTTTGGCATTTTTAACGCAATGCAGAAACAATCACTAGTATTTTAGAAAACTTTTGACGAAGTGACATCAGTGAGGCTGTTCACTAAATGTCAAATCTTAAAAATATCCACTCAACAACAATTCATTTCTATTAATAATTTTCTTCTTTATTACAAAGTATCAAGCCACCTTTGCCGGTAATGAGCATGAAGAAAATACATTCTGCTTTCATCAACACTTTGCTAATAATCTCGCAAATCATCTTTCATCTTAGAAAGTATTTTTTTTTTAAAAAAAAAATAGTTGACATAATATTTTCGAAGGATGACAGAGAGCAAATGCTTTACATCTGTGACCAAAAAAAAATTGTAGGACAATGAACATCTTTCGATCAAATAAAATAAATTAGTAAATTAAGGAACAAGTCAGTTTAAGATAAATAAGGTGAGTAATTTTTGTTTTCCTATTTTTCACATTTCACAAGAATACTTAAAAATTAACGAGTGCAGCAGATGTTTTTTTTTCTTTGCTTAATACACATGTTTGTATTATGCCAGTATGTGCCGACAAAATGACTAATTTCATAGATTATTCATGTAATAAAAATTGTGTATGGAGAGAAAGGTGAGTGTCTAAAGATACCTTAGCTACGGTTTTGTAGCTTTGGATAGTTAAGCACACATCGGTGCATATTTGCTTACTTTTTCGAAAAACTGACTGAATGAGAAATTGCGCTGCTAGTTCTGAATTGTCTGACTATAATCAAAAACCTAGTGTTTTTATAAAACAAATCCTTTGATTATCTTAGTGTTGCAAAATAAATAAAGATGTATTTCAAGAAGATTAACACAAATCCTCTCTTCGCATCTTTGCAACGACCCTGAGCCAAATATTCGCTTTAACAATATGTTTCAGTCAACAGTCTAACTCGTCCTTTCAACCATCAAGTCAAGTTGTGTATGAAGCAATTCCACAATCAACTGAAGTTGAAAAATGAAAAAAGTAAATGTAATCCTCTAGCTGCTTGCATGTTCATCAATTTTTGAAGCACTTTGCAAGTAGCGTAAAGGAAAAAAGAAGAATCCATAACGAAAACTTTTTATTTTGCCTTATGGCAGAAATTTAATTAGATTAAACTAAAATGAAAATTGTGTATATATGTGCAGTTGCTCTGATGGGAAAATGGATTGATGAAAAAAAAAGAGCAAAGAATTTTCATTAAACAGCAAATCTTTTGCTTTTTTGTTCCACCTCCACAATTTATGCTTCAACGCAAATTTGTGCATTTTATTTGTAAATTCATTGCACCGGAAAAATGTTTTTCTTTCGATTACTGAATGGTTCAGTGAAAACTAGCTTTTAAAATGCACAAAATGTTTTTAATTAAATGCACAGAAATTGGAACATTTATTGAAGATGAGAGTTACAATCTTTATGGAATTGTTTAAAGGTAGCGAAAAGATAGTTTGGGTTCAAATGAAATGAGTAAGAACAATGACTACTAAGCTCCCTTGATTATCTGTATAGCAATAATCCGATCATTGCAATTTAAATTCATTGACTTCGTTAACATTTTAATTATCAACCAATAAAGCCACTCAATTTTATTTCAGGATCATTTAAAATTAAGTTGATCCATCTCAAACCTCAAATTAACTTCCAACAATTTACCACCTGCAAGTCATTTGTCATCCACAGTTGAAACACTCATTTTTCTTCCAAAATACATTCGTATTCATCTTTAAATAATTTATCAAAATTTCACGACAATTTTAATCACAAAGACCATAATTTAAGCATGAGTAATGACCGTCCTCAAGTTTAACATAATTTTTGACTAAAATTAATCCTTTTCATTTTTAAAAGTTTTACTTAAGCTTAAAACTTTTTGATTGGGAAGTTGAAAAACTTTCAAATAAATTATATAAAGGACGGATTTAGTCCAGATCGAGGACAGAGCATTTTTTATGACCATACCCAATAAAAAAAGCTAGTTTCGAAGGTCATGTATGCATAGAAAATATTACGTCCTTCCACTAAGCTCTCTTTTGTGTTCGTCATTAAGATTGATCACGTAATATGGTTCTAATTTATACTGAAATATTTATAGCAGAGATCGAAGCCGATTTTTTCGGCTTAACTCAATTTTTGATTTTTTTGATAGAAAAAAGCCATTTGACACCCATTTCAAGTATTTAAATTGAACTTTATATGCTTTACTATGCTTCTGTGAAATATTTTGTCAGCATGTAGCTATTGTGAGCTCAGAATTCCAATTTAGCCGATTTTAAGCCGATCGGCTTAAATTTCGGCTTAACATTCTTTAACTTGAAATTCTGAGCTCACCATAGCTACATGCTGAAAAAATATTTCACAGAATCATAGTAAAGCATGTAAAGTTCAATTTAAATACTTGAAATGGGTGTCAAATGGCTTTTTTCTATCAAAAAAATCAAAAATTGAGTTAAGCCGAAAAAATCGGCTTCGATCTCTGATTTATAGAGTATTTGCTTGAAATTTGGTCAACAATTGAAATTTAATGTTTTTTTTTATAGTAATTTTGATTATGAAAATGATTAAACTTAATGTTTAAAGAACCAACATTTGAAAGTTATTTATACTTTTTCAAGAAGTTGAAAAAATTCAAAAAATTAAACAGAAACTCAAAAAACTTAAATAATCTAAAATAAATTTAACATCATACGAACAACATAACTCAATTTTTATATTTAACTTCCATAACTTAATTTAGCTTACCTCGAAATTCTGAAATTTTTAAGAGAAAATTGTTTAAAAATTTGATTTAAGAGAAGAAATAAAAAAAATTCTCAAAGAAATTGAAAATGAAGAAGATTAATTACCTTAACAATAAATCATGCTCTTGAACATGATAAAGAACGTCTAAATTGCATTAAAGCATAATTCATTCAATTTAAAACTTCATTCTTGTTAAATAGAAATTACAAAATAGATTTGATGAACTTTTAATTTCAACTTTCAA
Source organism: Chironomus riparius (assembly GCA_917627325.4). Classification (NCBI taxonomy): domain Eukaryota; kingdom Metazoa; phylum Arthropoda; class Insecta; order Diptera; family Chironomidae; genus Chironomus; species Chironomus riparius. The sequence goes on from OU895879.1 coordinate 31,009,775, forward strand.
CATCATTTATTTAATGCAAACTTTACGATATAACTCATATCCATAAAACTTCTAAACTACTTCCATTCATCTTATACATATTTTTTTACAACTTTAAATGAAAGAAAAAATTCACAATGCAAGAGAAAATATTTTATTTGATATATCAACGTGAACTATGATGAAAATACAAAATGTAAAACATTTTCAGTAATAATCTAAGATCTTCTTTTTCACTCTCCTACTTATTCACTTTTACGATGAAAAATGGAGAGGAGCAAAAAAGCATGAGAAGTGAAAGAATAAAAGCTTTAAGCATTCACTTGATAAATGATTTTTAAACTTTTCCTTTTTTGAACTTTTTACTCGTTCATAATGAAAGTTTTCATGCTTACAAAGTGCATAATGCACAGATGAATGAGTTAACTTATATGTTTTTGGGATTTAGAACAAAATTTGCAGCACATTTTCTAAACTTTTTTCAAATTGATGCTTGTCAAAGCGATACAAAGAGGCTTAATGAAGGAAGGTTGCCTTAATTTTTATCTTCAAATAATAATTTAATTTCGAATTTTAAACACTAAACACAGGAGATCCTCAATTTGATAAGAGTCAATTTTAAACAAAGGCGTGGAGCTGATAAAAAATCATCAAATCGTGATTTATCAGTTCCACAACCTTGATTTTCTGTAACAAACAGCATTTCCAAATGAAGGATCTCTTGCATATTTTTTATGTCCCCTATTCCATCATGTTATCAGAAAATGAGCTACAAAGAAGAGTTCAAATGTTAGAAAGAAAGGAATAAACTCTTTAAACTAACATAACTAGCTGACTAAACTACAGCAGCAAGAACAAATTCTTTCCGATTTTCATTCTCCTTCATTTTTTGTTCTTCCACAGCAGAAACAAACTGTAACAAACCATAAAATCGGTTTTACAGCGTTTCTTCTGCCAGGAAAAAAAAAGTTTTGTCAATTTTATAAAGTTAAATTTTCCAAGCCAAAAACTTATTCCATAAAGAGATGAGCAAAGGTTAAAAAAAATCTTTTTAATTCTTTTCTTGCTACTTTAATCATTAAAGAAGATCATAAGAAGTTAAAGTGGATTAAGAGTGTGTCGAATGTGATCGAATGAGAATTATTTTTTTAAATGAGAATTTTTGTCAATTGAGCCAATTTTGAATGATGAAAAATGAATAAAATTTTCAATCCAGTTTCAATGGATTTTAAAAAAATTTAACTCAAGTAGAATTAGAGTAAGTAAAAAAAGCAATCCAATCATCAAGCCATTGATGATAACTTTCAGCGACAGTATGAATTGAATATAACTTTAAAGGCATAACAAACTTTAAAATCACTATGTCTATGAATCAACTAATCTATTAAGGAACATAGGAAAAAAATGAGAATTTATCTCAATATGTGTGTCTAGATACCGTTTTAGCAAAAATCAATGAATCACTCGTTGCCTCGGTGAAAGCTCGTTGTAACTCTTCACGTCTCGTTTGAGCCAGTGATTGTGGACACAATAAAACACCCTGAAGTTAAAAATGGAAGGGAGGAGGAGCAAAAGCATGTTATTTGTTTTATACAAACATTTTATTATAGTAATTTTTTTTTATTCTATTGAAATGTCAATGATATTTATTTTAGTACCAAAAACACATGTTCATGTTTTAACTTTCTAGTCATTGATGGGTGGTAAAACTAATAAAAATAACAATAATAATATTTTCATATGTGTGTACATGTGCTTGTGATGGGATAGATGCCACATGACAAGCTTATCTATCGATGACATGATTCATTTGCAGAATGAAAAAAAAATACGCGTTATAACATCAAGTCTGTTGCAATGTGCTTTTTCAAACATTGCGGTTGCAGCTATTCAAGTTTGTCTATTAATTTATATTCTACTTGCAAAGTTTTTTTTTCTTTTTTGTGCACTTCTTTGGGGTGAATGTGAAGTTTATGAAATATAAAGTTGATGAATATGAAACAGACTGTCGATATTGGTGGTCTAGCTGCATATCTATTGTGATTCTTTGGTTTATATAATCTGTTAAATCTGCTATGAAATAAAAACGTTTAGTTAAGAAATTGTTTACTTATTATGTCCACGTTTATAGAAAGCTGAAGAGGTTCGGTGGCAGAATCGTTTAGTACTTCGGTACCTAATTATTGCAATACCGACACAGCGATCATGAGTTCGAGAATGGGTATGGAAAAATTTGCATTTGTCTTTTTTCGAATCATATTTACTGGAAATGAGACTCACAGCCTTCTATGTAGGCTACAGACAGAAATTTCAGCAAAGGAGTGGTTCGGTTTTCTCTATAAATTGATGTTCTAGGTTTGAGAGCAGTGGTTTGGCGCATCCTTACTCGGTAAACTCTCATTAGCTACGAAACGCCCTAGCGCACTCCTGGATCACACTTGATCTGAATATGTAAAAGTTTTTTTTATAGAAACGCAGGTTTGGGGTTTTATGGCACATAATTAAATAATTTTTTAATTGAAATTTCGAGACATTATGTTGGGGGTGACCAAAAAACGTCGTAATTAAATGAACGTAAAAAAAATAATATGAAGGGCTTGCATAGCAGATTTACAGGCACTGCGATCAATGATCTGTTGATCTTAACGAATTTAATAAGTGAATTTTTACCTCAAAAAATATAGTTTTGTGTTCTAAATTTCTTTTTTTAAATTATTACCTTAAGAGGATTTTTAATTGATTCTGCTTACAATATTTAAAGTAAGAGCCGAATTTTTCTGCTCACTTGAAATATATTTAGACTTATAAAGGACGATTTTGGGAGTTTTAATTTTCCATAACAAAAAACCTTTAAATCAAGGACGATAAGCATTAAAAATGTATTACATTATTTTCTATATTTGCAATTAAATTTCCCGAAATATATTTTGTTCTTCAAAAATGCTCATTATCCTTAAATAAACAAGTCTCATCTAACAAGATTTTTAATTTATTATTTGAAAAATGGAAAATTCTCACAATGAAAATTATCTTCTCCCATATGCAATTCTTTCTTGTAATTCTAATCTTTTAAGAGAATCAAAAAAAAAACTTTGAATTTATACAAAAACCACATCAGAAAGAAATGAGTGAAAAGTTCCGCTATATATTTTTAATTACAGCAAGTAATTATTATTACTGGCAATTAAAGCTCAATGTTTATGAGAAAAATTGTAGAAAAAAATGAATAATATAAAAGTAAAGTAATTAAAGAAAATTAGTATAATAGTAATATTAAAACTCGTTGTGGCCTGAAATGTGATCGGAGATGAAAAGGCATCAGGAAAGTTTTTCATGTGTTTCTGTGTATATTTTTTAAAAATTTTGTTTCAAATAAAATAAACATAAGTGACTGTAAAATGAGAAAATCGTAATGACAGATTGATGGATAATAATTTTTAATTTATGGCTAAATTCATTACTGGCTTATGACTTAATCAGCCAATAAAATGTAGAGTTTATGGGTTTTGATGTGAATTAATGGATTGTGAGTTTGGGATCTACTGCGACTAATCAGAGATTATTTTTGTAAGAGTAAAGATAGTTAAAATTAAATTAATTGTAATTTAATGTTAAATAATTCTAAAATAAAGCATTAAATCTGCTGATTCTGTATTCATGTAAAGTGTTTTTAATTTGTGAATTTGCAAGCTTTACTAAACTTTTCTCGTTTATTTAAGTTTTATACAATTCACTTAGGGGCTATTCAATTATGACGTCCAAGGGGGGGGGGGGGGATCAGACAGAAAAGAATAATGGAAATTCCTGGAAATCCATTGTTTGTTTTTGAAAAATGACCGTTAATTTCGGACGTCATAATTGAACGGCCCCTTATGGAACCTGTAGTTTTAGATACAAACTCAAAATAATTCATGATAAAGTTCTGTTGCATTATTGTTTAGAAACCAAACTTCAACTATCTACATGCCTGAGATTTTACATTTCATGAATGAGATTGTGGAAGAAATTTGAAGATAATTTTGAAACTATTTTAAGAATATTTAAGTGTTTTAAACTAGCTCAAACTTTTCATTTGTAACATGAATCTAATCAACTTATTTGGAACACTAACAGCAATAGTATAGAATAATATATAGTATTTAAAATATGTTAATTCGAGATATGCACAAGGAAATAACGACAGTAGATTTCTCAAAATATTATTCATATCTAAAACTCATTGCCATAACTTTATGTTCATTTCTAAAATCATAGAATTTAAAGAGTAAAGTAATGTATATTTTTAAAACAAAAACCACACAGGAATTTTCTCATAAATGCCACTATTGTCTACAGAAAAAATACATTTATTCTTTTTGTTCCTCAAGCTTTTATGTTCGAAAAGAAAAACTTTGTTCAAGGTCTCCCATTCACATTCATTCCCATGTATATGACAGTTATTCGAAACTGTTAATTTATTTATTACCTATATGCTTCCTATTTCTTCTTTCTAGCATCTGCTTATTATGTCTATAAATTACAATTTTCATTCTCATTTGATTAAATTTCCTTTTCTAATAACCATTCGAAATATTTATAAACTATTCAAACAATTTCTTTGCTATTTCTAACGTCTGTTCTGTTTTGTTTTCTTTACTGACATTATCTGACGCTAATAAATTTCATGACGTCATTGTCATTAGTCTATTGTGTATATGGTATTCGTAGTAAAGAGAAAAACAAAAATTCTATTGTGTGTTAATTGAATAAAAAAAAGCTATAGAAAAGTAAGAAATAAATTGATGACGTAAATTTCATCATGATGGGGTGGATAGAGGTTCTTAGACAAATCCCCCAACGTAAACAGAAATTTCTTTATTTTGCTAGGGTTTTTATGAAAAAATCACAAATTTCCATACAAAAAATTTTGTCGCCCCTCTTCAAATTCTTGGCTACGTTCCTGGTATTAAATTAAAAAATTTTAGTTCTCGTAGTCGCTAGATCGAATTCTATTGATCAGAATCCCCAATCATAAATATTTACATTTTTCGTTTCATTTTCACTTTTATTTTTTGAAACTTTTCTATCCTATCTCTCTCTATGTAGATTATACACATAATAAACTAATCTACAATAAATTTTCTTGGAAATTTTTTCTTTTTTCATCTCATGTAATAGCTATTATAGTAGACAACCGGAAGGCTCATTTTATTCATTATTTATAAACGCAACATATTTCTTTTTAATCATTTACTCGATACAAGAAATAATAAACGATGATCTGGTCTGATTATGATGATTATTTAAAGAACATTGTTATAGACTTGATATAATTTATCATCGACATGTGTGCATTTTAATATTGTTATATGAACATTCGATTCTATTAAAATGATGAAATTTTGCTTTATATTTTGTGATTTAAATTTGTGTTTTTGGCTATTTACACTTAAAGGGTCGTTCACTTATGACGTCCGAATATAACGGTCATTTTTCATAAAAGAACAATGGATTTCCAGGAATTTCTATTGTTCTTTTTTTGCTGACCCCCCCCTGGACATCATAAGTGAACGGCCCCTTACTAAATTTGCTTTTTAGGGAAAAGAGGCGTAAAATGTAAGATTTTTTACCATTTCAATAATTAAAGAAATTTTGTATATTCATACCGTTTTCACGTGTGAATCTATTGGTTTTGTTCAGATTGAAAAATCAGTTTTTTGCATTTTGTGAGAAAACAAAGCAAAATTGGTTATAAAACGTCACTGAAGAAAAGTTTGTGCCTGAAATTTTACATCATTTTCAAAAAACAGATTTCAAATTGGTTGTGGCATTGCTGAGAAAATCGCAAAATACGCTTTCTCAATCTCAATAACAAGACATTGTAGAGACTTCTAGTTTTTTACATTTGATCCGTGCTGCTCTATAGAAGAGCTGTGTTGTTTTTGGGCAAGGTAGGAACAGCCGTTGCTTCAGAAAAAGCAAAAAACTTTCCTTTCTTACGAATTTTTCAAATTAAAAGTTCACTGTGATTTTTTTATTTTAAATTAAACTTTGGATGAAAAAAAATTTTTTGAGCAAAGAACCAAGAAGGAAATACATTTTCAATTATGAACTTGGGACAGGTCTAGACAAAATATAGTTTTTCACTTTTTTTCTTCGAAGTCCAATCCAATTACAGTGAAACTTTGTGTGAGTATACTAATATTTATACCTATTTATACAAAACAGTTTTAAATATCTAAAGCAAGAAATGTATTCTATATGTCGTCAGACCCAAATTTTATAAATTTGGCTGTACATTCAAAAACAACGTGACTTAAAATTTTGTCCAAAAAAATGATTTTTATTAATTCAAAAATGTGTGACCTGAAGATTAGAATGCTCATACAAAGTTTTACTGTATTTGGATTTATCCTCGAAGAAAAAAGTGACAAAATTGATTTTGAATAGGGTCGCCCCTAGTCCAAAATTGAAAATTGATTTTCTATGGTGTACTTTTGTCAAAAAAATTTTTTGGATGTTTTATTTGAATTGACATAATTCTGACATAAATCACATACCAATATTACTTTTTGTAATGCATAGCTTAAAAAAAATAGAAATTTAAAATTTCAACTCCCACATCTGAATTTTGTTCATACTCTTCACTGTGGAAACCAAAAAACAAATTCTTTATCTTAAAACTCTTGACAAAATAGCGACATAATTCAGGATTAATTACTTTTTAATAATATTTTAACATTTACGAGAAAATGTGGTTCAAATAAGTGTGAAGTATGGCCGAGATTTGGACCAAAATCAGCTATACTGGTTCATAGTGTTCCCTAGGGTGACAAAATTCAAACTAAGTGTTTTTGCAGCTGACATAATTATGACATAAATTAGCTATAACTTTTGAACTGTGTCGATATGGGTCTCGGCCGTACTTCACGCCCACCCTTCAAACTTATGCTGAGAAAATCTTGGTCTATCCATAAGACTTTTAATGGTACGGTGTGAATATATCCGCATTGGGTTTCTACCCGATACACGAGTTCTCATCTAACTTCAATCTATTTTTCATTCATTAATTGAAAATAAGAAGTTTGTTTCTCATAAATATAATTTTTCTTTGGAATTTTAAGAATTTTTTGTCTAGGTTTTAAGGACTTCAAAATATTTATTTCCACATAAGTAACTTCAGACGACTGCTCACAAAATTAAAACACAGCTGTTCTTACATCATTCACAAGCAAAACTCTCCAACTAGAGAAACATCATCATAAGATTTTCACTGCCATGGCAAATTATCGCGTAACATTTTCATAAAGTTATTTTTATCACATTTAGTGTGCATTTATGACGAAACACAGTTACAGAAAAGAAAAGAAACATGGGATATTTTGAAATAAACTTAATGTGAACATATGTTGGATACGGACGCAACTGTAAACATATTTTAATTGTTTTAAGAGAAGTAATCCTATCCTCTAGTGTCCAGACATAAACGCGACAGAAAAAAAGCATGAAAAAATATGGAAATAACAAAGGCATTCCTCCAACATGTCGGGTTAATTTTTTAATATTGTTAACTTTTCTTGTGATAAATGATAATGTCAAGCATTCGTTGCTTGCCCAAAAATTGTTGGAATGTTTGCTTTGAAATTTGTTTTTCTTTGTTTTAAAAAAAATCATGTACATCTACTAAAGATTAAAAATAAGTCGACATGACTTAATCTTTTCTAAAAAAAAATATTTGTCATAGACTTGCCGAATGCCTGATGACAGCTTATAAATGGATTATAAATTACATACTATTAGATTAATGAAAGAAAATTGTATGAAAATTACATGTATTATTAGATTTATAGGTATTACATATAAAATGTCAAATTCACGTACGGAGTATAAAGTTATTTGTGGCACGAAAGTAAGTTGAAATTAAAAATCTTTTTTTTTGTATGGATAAAGTTTTGATTTTAAATCCAAATCGAAATTTTTCGGTTTATTCTGTCATTTTTGCATTTTAAATATGAATAGATGTGGATGCACATGAATGAAGCATGAAAAATAGAATAAGATAGAGATTTGAATATTTGATGTTTGCTGATATTTGAGAGAAAATGTGAATGTTTCATGAAGTCAAAAATTATGTGATGAGGAGGATAGGATGAACCGGTGGGAATTGAGGATTAATTGATGTTTCCGGATATGAGAAGTGCACAAAAAATATTTTCAATTTAGTGTATGTTCAGAATAATTTGTTAATTGAGGAGATTTTTATTTTATTTATTTTAGATTTTAAATTTCTTGACCTTACAGTCACATGATTGTAATATATAAATTAGTTTGCTTGTAGTGATTTTAACATAAATCAAAAACAAATTAAATTTAAAATATAAATAAAATAAGTAATATTAATCAACAAAGTTATAAATAAGCAACCCCATTACCTAAGATGTTCACAAAATTTATTTAAAAGTCTTAAACATTTTAATAAGAAAAGAAATCATAAGCTGAAAACTTTCAACGTCTCATTCTCTAAATTGTTATGCTCTTTTAAGTTTTCAATTTGATGTATTTGATTTCATCCTCGACCGAACTTAAAAAGAGCAAACGTAGAAAAATAATAATTTTAGTTCTCGTTTCTGTGAAGATGCTTATAAATGAAAGAAATTGTTATGAGAAAAAATCATGTCATTGATGCCGGAAGAGTTTTAAAGTTTCAAAAAAAAAATAACTTTTTAAGTGATTTTGGAACCCAAATGGTTAATCAATTTCGAAAAAATTTGAATTTTTAATGCTAGATTTTATGATTTTGCGAAAATTTCTGAACTTTTGGTATGTCAATTATTTTTAACAATGACTAGTTGCATGTAAAATCCGCTGGTACGGAGAAGATGAAAAAATATCAAATTTTAAATAATCAACTCCGTTTATTTCAGTTTATTTTACATCTAGTCTTAAAGTCATGTCAAAGTTGGAGATATCTAAATCCAACAATTTATTATTTAAGTTTATTTATTTCCATTTTTCATTAAATTCTTTTACAAAACTGCTCGGGTCACAAAACTTTCATACTTATTAATGATATACCAAATTCATTAAATACAGAGTATGATATGATATAAAGTTGTATTCAATGTCGGTAAAGCAGTTTGTCGAGAGCTTTTTTACAGCTTTTTAACTCACCTGCTTGAAACGCATTGCTCCATTGAACTAAAATAGAATAAACAACTTTATAAACTTCTTATAATTTATTTAAATAATTTTTTTTTGCTTACCCTTAAAGTTTCAGTGGCTATTCCTGCAATCGGATCACTCGGATCTCTGAGTTGACGTAAAGAGGACGTTTGTGGTGGTTGCGCATGACTACATGAATTGTTACAGCATGATAATGTGCTTGCCTCTGGTTGTGAACTTTGTCGAATGACTCGAGATGTATTATTTGTAGGGGAACCAGTTATATATACTGGTGGAATTGTTGAACCTTGAAATTGAAGAGCTGAACTCGGACTTAATCTTCCTATACTCTCTTTTGATGCAGATCGTGGTATTTGAATCACAGATGCGGGTGAAACGGACGAACGTCTCTCGTGTGAATGACATGTTCGACATCTATTGGTCGGTCCACTCGGCATTAACTGATATGAAATTGTTTTTGCATTATCATCATCTGACGTCTCTTCTGATGTTCCTAGTGCTGATAATTGTGGACTAGCTAAATACGACGAAGTTGCTCTATCTTGACGAATTAATACAGGTTTACTACTTGATGAACTAGACGTTAATGAATGTTGTGTTATTAAAGGTGGTGTTGATGTTGAAGCCGCTGTCGGCCCATTTGACGAGCTATATGAATGTGCTTTCTGTAATATTGGTATTGTGACAGTATTATTGTTGTTATTGGTCCCCTGAGCTTCAATGAGGAGCTTTGATGTCTCCTCACTTGAACCTAAACCACTATTTGCCACTTGCTCGATTGATGTTTGTTCGTGTTGAAGAGACATTCTAGCTCATGAAGTTAGTTAAAAAGACACGAATGATGATGAAATAAAATCTGCAATAAAAAAAATAATAAAATAATTATTAGCCTTTTTGTTTCTGTATTCTGATTCATCAATTGATCCATATGGATATGACAAAAAATGATTAGTTATTAAGATGCAAATGAAAGCAATAGGGTAGGGAGTTTTTTCCTCCCTCAAGACCTTCACTGTCTATGCCCATGAAAAAAGACAAAATATCATCAAATTTCCTTCAATTAAACAATTTCTTCCCTTAACTGGATGGAAATTGTTTATTTGAAACGGAAGAAAATGATGAGTTTAAGGCAATCATTATGCTGAGCGATGAATTTGAGGGGAGAATGAAAAAATTTAATTAAAATAAATATTTTCCTCTCCATCTTTTTGTATGTAATTCAATACCCAGCAAACGGAAAAATAACTTTTATGCTCATTTTCCTTTATGTATATGACGCACTTACATATACACAAGAGAATTGAAAAGTTTACATACATTTATCCATTAAAAAATGAAGAGAATTGTTTCTGACATTAATCTAGCCGAAAATAACAGTGGGAAATATGAAAAGCACACGTGTGTGCTATTAAATGGATGTACTTTCAGATCGAATTTAATGTGTCACATTTCGGAATGTAAAACTACGAGGAACGAGTAATTTATTCAGATTAAGTGCCTTTTTGATGACTTACAAATAAAATATTCATGAAAAATGATTTCTTACTGTATAGGTAAACTTTTATAGATATTTCAAGAGTATACCATGGAATTATAAGGTCGTTAAGCATATTTTTTTCTATTTTAAACTTCAGAGTTGTTTTGTTTTCATTAATTTAAGTAATTATGCGTACGAAACACTGAAAAATCTAATCCTATCTATCAAGTTTGAAACAAAAGCTCAAAAACTCATAACTTAATTATGGGATCACACAAAATATCGCAAGAAGTTAACAAAAATTCCATTTCCTTCTTAAACTTTCTAAAAAATTAAATACTTTAGTTTTTGCTTCTTATATTCTTACATACTTCTAGCATTCTTACATACTTCTTTCATTCTGTATCATATTCCACCCCCAAATAACATCAACTCTGATATCATTAAGAACATTCATCCACACATTTTCACATTGAAGAATTCCTTTCAACTCAAATAACAGGTTTCATGTGTCACACAGAAATAAATATAAGCCTTCTGACTTGATTTATCACAACCTGTAATTTCTCGTTTTTGGTTTGTGTTTCACAAAAAGCTCTCGAAATGCACTCCACATCGATTGAATTCACTCGTTTGTAAGTTTTTTTTTTCAATTTTATACATTTACTTGGCTTTAGTCTTCATAATTATGTTTACAAAAGTTCATGATTAAGTTATAAATTTATTGTTTTTAAGAAAAAATTATCCCTCGAAAAAAGAAAATCCAGTTGCGTCGTTGAACCTTCCTGCTGTTTAGACAAAAAATTACAATAGTCCTCGTGTTATTGATCGAGGGACTTCATCGCATTTTTGACGCAGCGATCAGTATTTGATTGGCTAATTAACATGGATTTAATATATAACGCTTTGTAGTTTAACGGTTTTTTGAGATTCAAAATTTTTTAACGGTAGAGATAAATTCGAATTTCTAAACGCACCGAGAACAATTTTTACGACTGTAGGAAAAAACTCAAATATCTGAGCGCACTCATCACGTGTTTTTGTATACGAAATAGAAAATTCATTAATTATATTTAAAAAAAAAACACTGTTTCAAGACCTTAAAATGCGATTGCCCGAAATAAAACAATAAACCTGAGCTAATAAAATAAACCCGAGCTCTCCACGATGCCTGGTTAAAAAGTTTTTCTTGGGACAACCGAACGAACAAAGTGCATTAATAAGCTAGCTTTTTGAAACAAGTTTCAAAAATGCGCTGAAAAGATCATCTGCACCATGTCTAAATTTAAAGTATGAAGATGTTTACCTTAACAACAAATCAAGACAATTTTATTAATAGAACTTGTAACACGTGCTTTAATATTTTTTTGCTACTGTTTATCACCAAATTTATGTAAAGCTTTTTTTTGTTGATGTTTAAACATTCAGATTTACTTTAGATTTTTCTTTGGTCTTTTAGTTGTTTATTTATTTAAGTTTCTTGTTGTTTAAGTATTTTTTGTATCTTTCAAATTAGGGGTTTTAATTCAGTACATTCAGTACATTTTAATCTCGGGATTGAAAACTATATTTCAAATTATGATGTCTAGCTTTTGATTAAGAAAAGAGAATCCATAAAAATTTTATAATATTACGCGTTGTTAGATGACTCTTCCTTAAAATTATATTTTCAACTGACGTCATTTTTAAAAGACCACTAAATCTCTCATTTCTTAAGTCAACTTTTACCGTACAAGTCAGTCTTGAAAAACAAACATTCAAGTAAAGATGAAGAGATTAATCTTTACCATTTTATTTATTTCTCTCTCAAATATTGCAACATCTCTTTTTGACTTATCAGAAAATGCAAGTTGTTCTTCACATATCAGTGGTCAAGATGGAATTTATTTGCAAGCATCAAAATGTGAAGCATTTAAAACGGAACGAAATAAGTTGGGAATCTGTTCATTCAATGGAAGAATCCCAATTGTTTGTTGTCCAAAACAGCAAGGAATAAAAACTGCAGAGGGGCCATTCACTTATTACGTAACGCTTTTAGGGGGAGGGTGGGGGGGGGGGGGTCTAAGATTTTGTTACGGTTCAAACAAGGAAATTTTTTTTTCATACAAATTTTGTTACGAGGGGGGGGGGGGGTCTAAGAAGTCATTTTTTCGCGTTACGTAATAAATGAACAGCCCCAGACATCAATATTAGAAGAATTAGCGCTATCAGTAAGTTATAAGAACTTTTTCCTCTAATTTTTTGAAAAATTACAAATTAATACTTTTAATGAATGTGAAGAATTCACCGAACAAAAAACAGTCGCACGATTTAATCGAGCTGCTCAGATCTCGCAGCCCGGTGCTACAGCAAAGCCAAAACTTCCTGATATTCAATACTTTGTAAGAGGCACAAAAGCTAAATTAAATGATATCCCTCACATGTCAGCAATAGGACTGAGGCGATTAAATAATCAAATAGATTGGATGTGTGGAGGTTCTCTGATTAGTGTTAAGTGCTGCACATTGTGCACTTTTCGGACGAAAAAAACCTGATGCCATCAGAATCGGTGATCAAGATTTGCTGACAAATGAATATGGAATATCTCCCCAAGAATTTGAAGTCAAAAATATTATCGTACATCCTCAATACAAATCTAATCTCAAATATCATGATCTTGCATTGTTCGAATTAAGTTATTCTGCTCAGTAAGTTTGTGATTGTCTGTCTAAGAGTCGTTCATCAACTTGAATCCTTATATATTTGACATAATTTATGAACGATTCCTTATTAAAAGTTGATTGTAAACCAGCTTAAAAACATCAATAAGAATTTTATTGTAGATTTACAAAAGATGTGTCACCAGCTTGTTTATATCAACAAAGCAATGACCCTGAAACAGTCGAAGGGATGGGTTATGGGCAAACAAGTTTTGGTGGACAGCAATCGAATGCTCTTTTGAAAGGTTTCCTTACAATTGTTAATATTAGTCAATGCAATCAAGCATACGAGGATGATTCATTAGAATTACCACAAAAAATCATAAGTTCACAAATGTGTGCATGGGATCCTGAAGGGAACAGAGATACATGGTGAGTTGTTCATATAATAATATTAACATTAATGTGATCAAGGAGTGGAAACTATCCCAAATATCATATTCATCCCATATATCCCAAAAATATTCAAAAAATTCCTGAGGACGTATGCACGATAATAAAGATATCCCAACGTATTCTTAATGTATTGGACGTGTAGTTTCAGGATATGATGGGATATCTCAATTCTAATGCATACAGACTCAGGGATTATTTTGAATATTTTTGGGATATAATGGATGAATGAGATATTTGGGATAGTTTCCGCGCCTTGAATATGATTTAAATTTTAATTTTTACAGTCAAGGGGATTCTGGTAAGTTTGGAAAAAATTAAATTTTTAAAATCACAAGTGATTAATTCCTATTTATAGGTGGACCATTACAAATAACCAAATATACAAAAACTTCCAAAAAATATTATGAAATCGTTGGAGTTACATCATTTGGGAAGTTTTGTGCAGTTGGAATTCCTGGTGTATACGTCAGAGTTTATTCTTATCTCGATTGGATTGAAAGTATTGTTTGGAAATAAAATTCTTATTTTAAAATGATTAAAACTTGAAAAGAGCAATATTCAGTGAATAAAACAGGTTAACAAGATATTTGGAATAGTTGAGATTATTTCAACTTAGCTATAATCCGAAAGGCACAAGTTGGTTGATAGATCAGAAATCCGGAATAAAGCCAGTGTAATTCTAGCATGGTGCTGGATTTGAATTGAGGCTAGCACAATGCCAGAGTCATGCCGACTTAATGCCGGGTTTCTATTCAATTATTCGCTTTGTGCTTTTCGGTAACATTCAATTAGTGCTCAAAATATTAATATATAGCAATATATTCAGTTGTTTTAAAAGTATTTGAATAAATTCCAGTTTAAAACTTTTCCACATGATTATTACATAATAAATTAAATTAAAAAGTTATCCTTGAATAGGATAACAAACTTAATGAGCGAATCATCTCATGAATATAATTATGGAAAAAATTCTTCAAACAATAAATTTCTTTCAAAGCTATAAGAATAAGTTTCTGAAACTTAATTAACGTGCGAGTTCCATCCATTCAGAACAATACTCCATTACTAAAAATTAGAAGCAAAATTCTTATGTTCTTATGTAAATGCGATCATAAAAAAGTTTCGAAAGAAATTTTCCATCTTGAACTCACCAAAAAAAATTTATTGGATTTATATTCAATGCTAATGGTTTTAAGTCAGAAAGGGAATCCTTAATAAGCACGGAAAGGAAAAGAATACCTTTTTGAATTTTTTAAATACAATTATTCATTGTTCCATTCTCAACAATAAACGGAATTTCAAAGGTTCATTCAACATAAGCTTGTGCCTCTTTCGTGGAAATATTTCACTCAATTTACAGCATGTGCATTAATAAATTCAATAAAATATTTCCTTGGTTTTATGCTTTAATGGTATATAATGTGCTGCTGGATATTAATGAATATTTTATCACTTTACTATCACACTGAGTGATATCTTCTCACACACTTACTATGATACTCGGCAAGGGATGTTACCTTACTTTCAACAGGTTCGATTTTAGTTTTTTGAAATGTATTTTCTTCAAAAAAAGATTTTCCTTTGTGGATTGATTTTCCTGAATGATTTTAAAATTTAAAGAAGTTCTTCATTATATCGGGTAGACGATCAAACACAAATCCTAAGACGTCCCCATAATCTTTGATAAAATAATCTAATCAATCTAGAAATTAATTTAGTGATGGAGAAATAGTTTTTAGGATCAGAAGCTTTAAAAAATGCTTAACTTTAATATAATAATATATTAATTTAATATATAATTTTTAAACCTTTACACCCTGTGTCACAAAACTGTCATATATGTCAATACCCCCCCCCCCCCCCCCCTTTGTGACGTACAATCCAAGACACAAAAAAAATTAAAGTTTCCTGATTAAAAAATTGGAGGTCACAAATTTTTTGTCCAACCTACCCCCTAAATGTTGGACGTCATAAGTGAACAACCCATAAAGATAAAGTAACTTTAAGACCTATTTTTGGGTCAATATTTAGATAAATAGGTCAAAGAGGTCACCCATTCATAGTGGTTCATCCTGCCTATTTCTTAACTTTCTAGGAACATTTTCTAGGGTCCCGAAAAACCCACTGATTAGAGGAGGGGTACTGTTTTTAAAGAAGGCCCTGCCCTTAATTTGCACAAAGAACTGCAACTTAACCTTAAGATTGATTCAAAATAATACAAAATTTCAAAGTTCGAACGCTTTTCTTTCTTTTCGCATGAGTCTGTAATATGAACTTGAAAATAAATCTACACGAAAGCAAGACAAATAGCTTTTTCCATAAGAACTCCAATAAAGCCAGAGAATTTTTATCTAATCGTGCAAAGTATTTATTTTATGTGTGAATAATCATCATCATGGCACATAATACTCATTCTAATGCCATATCTATGCCAAATAAGAAATATGTTCGTGACTAAATAATAAAATGTCTATAAAATAGTTTCATACGAATAGTATTGGAGTTAAAATACAGAAGTACTGAGCAAGAAATACTAGCTTATTTTCCATTGGGGATGAGACGAACAGAGAGAAAGAGACTTATAAGCTACAAACGTGTATAAATTTGATGTGCCCATGAGGCATTCACAAAAAGCATAACAAATAAATACAGAAATGTCTAAAATACATGGAGCATGGAGAGAGGGGAATCAAGAAGACGAAAAAAGAGAAATGAAAATTATCCAAATGAAGATTGGTTTCATTTATGCATGTTTACTTTTCTATTACAAATAAAATTACTTATTGGATAGAGAAATTGTGGAAATGGAAGTGGAAAAGTTGAAAAGTTATTCAGCTTGAAGTAATGGAGTGTGATGAAGCATAATAAACTTGTAAAAGGGAAACTTGAGTTGGGAGCTTGAATGTTGATTTAGTAAGGGGTTTGGATACCATAGGCAACGTAGAAAAATTATGTCTGAAAGGATTTTTTGTGATGCGATTTTCAGCCTTTTTTTGTCAACAGGGTCCGAACCTCTCCCTTCTTCATTGCCACTCTATTGAATTTGAATATACGAATATCCTGCATTAGTCAATTTAAACCAGGATCTTGGTAAACCATATTTTTTTTATAAAATCAAGATTAAGCTGATCAATGTGTCTTGAACTAACTTAAAAAATTAAAGAAGTCCTCGTGTTATTGATCGAGGGACTTAAGCGCATTGTTAACGATCAGTATTTGATTATCTGATTATTTTGCGTTCAATTACAGATCATTAATTTTAGTTGAAAGGTTTATCATTTAACAGTTTTTTGGAATTCAAATTTTTACCGGTTAAAAAAATCGATTTTCAGGACGCACCCTGATTACAATTTTTACAACGGTAGAAAATAATTCAATTTTCTAAACGCACCCATCACGTGTTTTTCATATGAAATAAAATAATCAATAATTAAAGTACAAATATACTGTTTTAAGACTTTTAACTGTTCGGCCGGCCAATAACTCGATAGAACTGAGCTAATAATACAAATCCGAGCTCTCGACGATGTCTGGTTGAAAAGTTTTTCTTGCCCCGAACAGCCGAACAAAGTGTATTATTACGCTACCTTTTAGAAACAAGTTTCAAAAATGCGCTAAAAAACTTATTTTCGTTACCAAAATATGGTCAACAGCAACAGAAAAACATATGTGAAAGCTTATAAGTATTTACATACATGGAGTAGAAAATGTCACAAATGAGTATAGCAATTCGACCATATTGAAGGTTTCAAATATCAAAATATCAATATTTACTTTTATGATTCATTTTGGTTGTAATGAAGAATTCCTATAAGTTTGATTACACAACAAGGAATAACTTTACCTGTGCCAGTTAATTGACAAATAATTCCCAACAGGATTTTAAAAAATGTATGGAAAAATATCGATTGATTTGATTGAGATACACGACAGTTGTTAAGAATGGAAAGAGAAAAATATGAGCGGATAAGATTCCATTGAATACGATTTTTTACGACGCAACATTTTTTTTTGGATGTTCTCGATGAGCTCAACGGCATGTCAAAAACAAAACAGGAAAAAAAATCTTTTGTGATACGCAAAATCTCGCTTAACATTTACCCCAACCCTTAAAAAATGGTATCGTTCGGAAAAATTAACAAGAAAGCTTACTTATGTAAGGTATCGCTGCTTATTAAATTTTCATTGACTTTAAAGCAACCTTCTCATTAATCTTTCAATATTGAATTTTTCGTCTCACTTTCATTTTGCACATCCCATGACGACAATTACAAGAAATTTGTTTCTTGCTACAATTTTTTACATCCTTCGATAATTTTCACGGAGCTTCATGTTAGAAATATAATCATATAAAGTATTCATGACGACATCAATGTGCCTCTTGAGAATAAATTGACAGAAGCATCTATAACTTGTCGAATGCAATAACTTAACATACTAATAAACTTATTTTCAGCTATGGTTTCAATTTTTTCCGAAGACTCTCTATTTTATAAGGTTGAATAATCCTAAAGTGCTGATCGTAATTTCTAATGTAAATATAAATATTATTATCGAATCGAACAATCAACTGAAGTATTTTAAGATGCAAGAAGAGTATCAGTTTCAAATACTTACAATCAAATTCTAAATGGGTCAGAATCAATAATACATTTTCTCATTATATGAATCTTGCAGTCAGAATTGTCTGTATTTCTGATTTTCGGATGGAAAGTGGTCGATGAGTGTGAATCAAATTACATGATCAATGACATCCAATATTGATTTTGAGCTATTTTTATATAAGAATTGTCCAACATGTTAACAAATAAGACAAAATAGACGTTCCACAAAAATGTTTCGGTAAGGTGTTTTTGTTTTCATAGGTTTATTGACTTAAGACACGATTCTTTTTGTTTCCCTCAGCGAAATAAAATTAAAACATTTTCATTGCAAAATGCCTTTGTTTTTTTAAAAACATTACTTAAAGCATCGTTAAAATATAACCAAATTGTTTAAATAACCTACTTACTGTACAATATCTGCAATAGACAGTCCTTTAAAGTTCAAAGTTCCCTGTAATTTTCCATTACTTAAATATTCATCGTAACAAAAGAAAAATGCAATTCACTCATACAGAAAAATATTCTTATTTTATTAAAGAAAGGAGGAAATAAATTGCTCACGATACAGACATGGAACATCTTTACTTTAGCTCATGATGATAAGAAACATGCAATTGTATGACATAAATAAAATATTAAATGAGGTTTTTTTACTTTAAAACAACAACTTGCAATATGTAGAAGTAGTTACATGAAAATGTTGAGTGTCATTGAGCTAGTCATAAGACTTGAAGGTATTTTCATCATGTCATTCGAATTTACAAGATCAACAAAAATTACTTTCATCGGCATACATGTAAAGTCGAGTGCATGCATAACAATGCTAAAATGTAAATAAATTCCTGAAAATGTTTGTCAAATACTTGAAATCTTTGATGACTTAAACTTATTGCATTTTCTTTCGTCTCATTGCTTATTTATTTAGAAGATTTCATATTGTTGGAATGATTTTATTGTAAGTACAAAATTTAATCAAAATTTTAATTAACCTTATATTGGAACTAAAATTGAATTGTCTTAAATTAATTGAAGATATTTAAATGTCACTTTATAAGAGTATCCTCTGTGTTTGCCTTAAACAAGCAACAAAGCATGAATTTATATTGTTGCCAAAAATACAAAAATACACAAACCTCATCTGACGCATTGGTCAGATTTGTCAGTAATTATCCTGACTGTAATTTTGAAAAATCACCTAACATTGTCTTTCATCTTTCTATGTCAAAAATCATGTTGCGTCAGAAATTTTAAAATGTCTTTCAATAGACTATGAAAATTGTTGTTACGCTTACACTTCTCAATTTTATTAACTCGCTAATATTTAAGTCTTTATTTTAATTTTAATAATTGGGGCTACCTTGAGAACGCTGCACAAGCGGAAAATCTCAATTCAAAACAATTGAAAATCAGTTAACAAGCTGCTTTTTATTGCCAAAAAATTATTTCTTTTTTTCACGTTTTGAGATGCGAGGAAAAAGATTTCACTGAAAAAAGATCATTTTAAATAATTGGAGGTTATTTTTGATTTTGATGATGCGTCATTCAAATAACTTTTTGTAGTCTTATTAATGGAAATACTTGGAAAATACAAAATATGAATTATACAAAATTTTATCAGCAATTCAATCAAATGTTTCATATAAAATACCAAAAGTCCATTAAAAACTCATTTCGATGTAGACAAATGAGCCTTTAGAGAATCCAATGTCGGCGAGAGAATTTCACAAACCCTCAACTTCCTTTCACATTCAGCACCTAATAATAACATCAGCCATGGTCATCAAAAAGTCAAGAAATGTCGGCACCATTTATGTATTTTTCCTATCCCAAATGTTGGCATCGTTTCCATTATTCCTCATCCCAATAAAATTGTATTCCGTTTAAGTTTAATTTGAATATTCATGTTGTCGAGCCAATCCCAGATAATTAGCATATCAGTTGTGATCTAATTGCATTATAATTTTCGTATAACTTGTTAAAAATATTCCCAACAGTTGGTTGAATTTTGTGTCATTTGAGACACAACAAACAGGTGTAATTATAATTAAATGTCTGCAACATGACTTCATAAAATATTCATGGCAATTTTGCTAATTGGAAAGTAAAGTTGAATTTTTTATTTTCATTCAAATTTCAAGGTGGAAATGAGAGAATTTTTACAAGGCAATGTCAAAGAAGTCAGCATTCAAATTAGGATTCTATTTTTGTAAACGTATTATAAGGTATTATATATTCATGATCGGGATTTAGCTTGCCTTTCAAATCTTCGTTTGATTTCCATTTTCCAAGCCTTAATCTTTAAGGTTCACATAAACTTTATTGCCTATTTCTAATATTGAATGAATTGCAAATTTTTGAAGAAACAAAGAAAAATTGTTTTAAGAATGTGTTGGATCCTCACGTTTAGTTTTAGTTCAATATATTCTTAAAAACCAATGATAAGATTTCTATTTTGCAGTTCCTATTCAAATTTAACTCTTTAAAGTGAAATGTTTAGAACATGTGCTGAAATATATCTAGATACTCACTCAGGGATGTTTTTTAAAGAAAAGTTTTTAGAAAAACAAGAAATTTCTTTATCTCATTTCTTTAAAAAGTTCAATCTGAGAAAGAAAAATCTGATGAAAAAATTCTTAGTCGAAAGAGAATTTTCATTCTTAAAAGCTTGGAGATAGAGGAAGACAAGATATTATTAGAAATTCTTTTGAACGGTCGATTGAAAAGGTTGATGTTATCATGATGCTAAAGAGCCTCAATATCGAACATAGGGTTAAATTGGCTTACGAAAGTGAATCTAATCACAATTCTATCACTATCAATAATCATCAAAGCATTCCTAAACATACTCTTGATATCCAAATTTGTTCATTCTTCAATCGATACAAATCAAATAACTAAAATTCTTTAAAATTACCAAAAATGTTGAAATGAAACAATCGTTGAAGTATAGAATAATTTAATTGACTTTTCCATTAAATTAATCAAAAAACAAAAAGTTTCTCTACTTAAAATTCAAAAATACTTCTTTGAAATTTTTTTATAACTTTCGGAAATTGCGGAAAAATAAAACGTTGAAAAAATCAATTTGGGAAAATCATAAAATTAAGAAATAAGAAAAAGAAAGAACAATTCTAATTGATAATCAAAATGTGTAGCCGGTTTACATCATGTCTGTGTAGGTTTGTAAAAATAAGTAGAAATGATGACTTTCAACAGAATTCTTATTTCTATTTAAGGAACAGTTTTTCTTGAAAATAATTTACGAACCCTCCCCCGTTTCAATTTCCTTTTATTTCCTCATCCTTGTCAGCCACATAATTTGAAAAATATATTACGATTGGATAACCTTTTTCCCATAATGATAATTGAAAATAAATAAAACAAATTTTCAAACCAATTGAATCCCAACTCTACTTGAATGATGTAGCTGTTGCTGAATAAATTTCAAAATAGATATTTTTTATTTAAGTTGATGAAGTTATGAAAATATGCTCAATAACGATTCCAATAGAGCTATAAATATTTCAACAAATTGGAACGAAAAGAAACAACATTTTTTGATTTGCATAGTCTCGTTCTAAATGTATTCAAACGGAAACAATTGATTTGCCACACAAACCTCACTTGACTTGTCTTTATTTTTAAAATAGGAAAAGTGAAATTCGCTCATTGTTAATCTTAGTTTGTCTGAGAGTCTCAATTTGTTGTGTTGAAATGGTTGAATTTGTTTCAAATTTGTAAATCAAAGTCTTTCTTATTGTTGTTAACTTATGATGTCTGCAATTAGGAGAACTTTGTTCGAGATTTCGTAAAACTTAGAAAAAATTATTTTTTTTAAAAAAATAAACCACTTAAAAATTCCTTTTGATTTTGAACATGAAATAGAGTTTTGTAACAGCATGCATCTAAAAGCTATCAAACGATTTTATTATTAAGATGCTTGCACTTTTAAAATCATTTTAAAACATATTTTATTTGATTCTCATTTCCTTTTATTATGCAGAAACGAATAACATAAAATAAATCCAGGTACCAAAATGTTAAAGCTACTTTCAACAAACGTTTTTTTTTGCAGATTTAGAATAAATACGTACGGATTTATATGGATTTAGCTAACCTCCTTAAAGCAAAGCTTATGGCATAAAGTTGGGGGGAAATGCTTTTATTTTAACTTTTCAGAATAATTTTATTTCAAACATATACAGAGACTCAGAATATGACAAAAGCTTTTAAGGTAAGATAAGAACTTTATTTTTCATCGTAAAAAACTTTTTTCATAAAAATCGAAGCGCCTTAAAATTAGATTTCCATAAAACACGTTACTCTTCAATTTCCTTACAATTTATGCATGCATCTAAATAAATATAAGTACCGAAGTAGCAAAGTCGAAGAGAGGAAGTGAGTATATATATAAAAAAAATCCCAAATCAAATTGAGAAGGCAACAGCATCACTCAAACAGCATGAATCACAGAGTAGTGAGTGGAATAAACAACAACAATGTAATTTCATTATTCAGGATATCACTCAAGTGTAAATGTGAGAAGAAAAAAAAGACGAGAAAACATTTTTACATATTTGCATATGGTCGGAAATGAACTGCGAGGAGTTTTTTTTTTTCGTCAATTTTGATATTCGGGTGACCATTCAGGAAAATATTAGTCAAAATTTATTGATTATTATTTTGCAAGATATATAGATGAGCTCATACAGAGTATACTTGACCATACTCGACCATACTATTTTTTGTGTACTTATACAAACAAAATTTTTTAAAATTTTCTATTTTCAAGTTTTCATTTAAATATCGACAGATGCAACAACATTTGTCTTAAGTCAGTTTCTTTAAATTATAGCAAAGCATTTGCAATACTCCTGTATCAACAAAACTTAACAGAAAGTTGAAAATTTTGCAAAACAAAAATTGAAAATTTTCTTTTATAGTGTTAGTGTTTTTACAAAAATTCAAATTTTTGACGTTTAAAAACTGCGATATTTTTGTATGAGCACATCTATATATCTTGTTATTTTGTTTAAACTATTTCCAAACATAAGTCTGAGTATTTACCTTTCACATCATAAATTCCAATCAGAGTGTTGTTTTAAAAATTTGAACCAATTTAATTGAATCATTTTTTTTTAATATCCACCTGTTTGACCTATTAGCGGACCACAAATCCATCTTACTAAATGCTTGTATGCTTACTAATCCACCAACAAATGTTCAAAACCCAACACTATTTAAAATAATAAACCACAAAAAGATTACTGACTCCAAGCTAATAGAAAATCTTTGTGTAACGGATATGGATAGCTTTCTTATACATCTCAAAGATTTGATAGCAGCAAACACCAACACAATAATTATAAAGTCAAAACGAAGTAAACCATACATAAGCCACGATATTGCAAAGTTTATCAAAATAAGGAACAACTACTTCAGACTGAAACAGAAGTATCCGCATTGTAATAACCTAATAGAACAGTACAGGATATACAGGAACAAGGTAGCAAATATGATCAAAATAAATAAAAAACGATTTTTGGACCAATACTTCAGTGAAAACGCAGGAAATCCGCGCAAAGTATGGACACAATTAAAAGCACAGCTATATAATAAATATGACGTAAAACAATCATGTGAAATAATAATCGACAATGGAATACCCATCACTAACAAAACTAATATAGCAACCAAATTTAACAATTTTTTTGTAACTAAAACACAGGAACTTATATCTAGCAATGTAGTTAATGATGAGGAATTCCACGCTTATCATTCAGCGGAAGTGTATGACATCCTACATCAATGTGAATTTCCGGCATGCACGGAAGATGAAATACAAATTATAATCGACAACATGTCTAATTCAAAAGCGTGTGATATATATGGAGTCTCCAACAATTTTATCAAAATTCATAAACAGAGCCTATTAAATATTCTCAAAATATTAATTAACAACGAAATGAACGAAGGAAAATTCTCAGACTCATTAAAAATGGGAGTTGTGAATCCGGTCCACAAAAATGGAGCAAAAACTGACATGCAAAACTATCGTCCGATAACTATTCTACCAATAATATCAAAGATTTATGAGCATGTCCTTCTCAGAAGACTTGATGAACACCTCACGAGAAATCACATAATCCATAATTCACAATTTGGCTATACCAAAAATTCAAACACAGAAATTGCCGTACTCCATATCCTCAATGATATTTATAAAGGCGTTGATTATAAGCAAGCGACATCCCTAACATGCCTGGATTTATCCCGTGCGTTTGATTGTGTAATACACTCGATACTGTTAAACAAATTGAAGAAGCTTAAACTGCCGATCAAATTCTTTAACACCCTTACGAATTATTTTAAAGATAGAAAACAAGTAGTAAAGCTTGATAATGTCCACAGCTCGATCCGTAAAGTCGAATTTGGTTTGGCGCAAGGAGGAGTCCTTTCAGGATCACTATTCAACCTTTATGTCAACAGCATCAACAAGTGCAACTTAATTTCATCCATTGTAATGTATTGTGACGACATATCATTAGTAACCGAAGAATCAAATCCTTGGCAGTTGAAACAGACACTAGAAAATGATCTAGCACTAATAGTGACATGGCTTAAATTTCACTTCTTATTCGCTAATACCAAAAAGACTCACTATATTCTCTTTCATAACAAACGTAGGCATGAAGACTTTTATGAACACACGCTCAACATAACTTTTAATGGCAAGATCATACAGCGAGTGGAGTGCACAAAACTGTTAGGCCTTCAAATTGACGAAACACTCTCATTCTCACAACACATTTATGACCTACAAAATAAAATTGTGTCTTTCATATTTGCGTTAAAAAGAATTCGTCCATTTATTAACGATAAAACGGCAAAAACACTTTACTTTGCGTACATTCAAAGCCGACTTAATTATATGAATGCTGTGTGGATAGCTGCACCTGGATACGTACTTGATTCACTGGAAATTATCCAAAGAAAATCACTGCGTATTGTCCTATGTAAGAATTGGTACTGTAGTGGTTCAGAACTATACTCACTTCAAATCCTTCCTATCAGAGCAATGTGTCAAATATCATCTGCTATATTAACCTTTAAATTAGTAAATGATTTAGCAAAAATCAACTTTAGCATCCAATACGTTAACAATGTACACAGATACTCTACTAGAAACAATGAGGATATAGTAACACACAGAACACAAACTCAGTTAGGAACAATGAATTTCTTTGTTAGAGCCTTCTTACAATATAATAATTTGCCTGATCAGATTAAAAGCCAGAAAAGCATAAGTAAATTCAAATCGAAACTGCGCGAACATATACATGTGGGTGTTATGGCGAGATACAATAACTAGATTTAGGTAGTAAAGTTAATAATTTATTTAAATACAATTGTTAAATACATATTACATAGTTTTATACTACAATATTGTTATGGAATCAATAAATAAAAAAAAAAAAAAAAAAAAATCAAAATGTTCAGGAAAACCGCAG
Organism: Chironomus riparius; assembly: GCA_917627325.4. Taxonomy (NCBI): domain Eukaryota; kingdom Metazoa; phylum Arthropoda; class Insecta; order Diptera; family Chironomidae; genus Chironomus; species Chironomus riparius. The sequence goes on from OU895879.1 coordinate 31,035,603, forward strand.
ACGGCATCAATTAAAAGCTTTATTTTATTTTACAATGAATAAATGAAAAGCTCATAAGGAACTCAATGTTCCGAGTAATTTAATTTTGGTTCCTATGAATCCCTTATTTAATGTTCTGCAAAATGGACATTGATGATGTCAGACAGATTTAATCAACTTTTGTTTTCATGTTGAACATAGAGAATTTACTGGTGGTTGAGGGAGTCGGTCAAATATTTTAGTGGTTTTACGAGTTTTACATTTTAATTATAAAATATAACCTTTTTGAAAGAAGTAAAAGTTTTTATAATTAAGTTCCTAAATTACTTGAACAAAGCTAAAGATCCCAAGGCGTCAAAATCATTTAACAGCTTTGAAGCGTAAATCTGATTATTATCGATTCTCAGTTGATGAGACATTCGTTGAATCCTGTATTGAATTTATATGTGTCATTTGAAATGTATTTTCATTGCCATTGATGTAATTATTGACAAACAATAGGATGACTGGATATGGAAAGTTATATAATAGCAATTAGTTCTATTGATATCGCTCGTATAGAATTATATGCATTCAATAGATATAGATTGAATAGAAACACTTAAAAATATTATCATCAGGCTTTGTGAAGATTATCTATTGATTCATTATTAAAATGGTTTACTTTATGGCTAGCTGTGTTGGTGATATTGAAATGAAAATCAATAAAAATGCAATAATGACATTAAATGGAAAAATGCAATAAATTATTGGTTTTCAATTACGGATAAAATGTTGTAGTTTATTATTTATAGGACAAATGAGAGATTAATATTAGGGATTATATTTGATATTAATTTGAGTTTTATCAATTGATTTTCAATTCTAAATTATAATTTTAAGTACTTATTTTGTCTACAATCAAATTTAATTTTTATTCAAATTGAATGACTAAAATTCAAAATATTGCTGTAGAAACCACAAAACACTTGAGGGTAGGTGATAATTGAGTAAAACTTTAACAATTTCAACCACACCTGAATAATGAAACAGAAGCATAGACACATAAACTAAAATAATGATACAGTACTCCCAACAGACAGTTTATATGATGGAACTATCAGTTAATAGATGAAAAAACACATTAGTAATTGACATGATGTATTATTTCAGAGAATACAATGAATGTGTCATTAATTTAATTTTGATAATTCATCATATTTTTAAAATATTAGTAAAGTGTTATCAAAATAAATAGCTCAACATTTATAAACTATATTCATCTATGCTAAGCGCAAGCGGCAAAATAGCATCAGTGGCCTAAATGGTAGAGCGTTGGCCTTCTGTGCCAAAGGTCCTGGGTTCAATCCCAGATCATGTATAATTTTCGAAGCTCTTTTTCCATTTCACCGTGATTGTTACGAAACTCAGTTTATATGCTGGGTGTAGTATTGATGTCTTTGGCACAGAATATGCCTCCTTTGCTAGGTTTACAAGGATATACTAGCATCTGGATGATTTCCTTACAGCATCTTGCGCACACGAATTGTGACTAGGTTCATTGCAGGGTACATCAGGTCTTATGACTTGCTCGTGTCTTTGCAATGTGCAGAGCCTGCAAGTGGTTCGGATCCCACTATAAACTGTAGGTCTAAAGGGCGTGGTACAATAGATTCTGTTCTAATTTGAATCGCAGTGCCTCCAGCTGAAAGGCTGGGCCCTTCACACATTATTATTATATTATGCTAAGCGCAATAATCTACAGACCAACAGTAATAATCCTTTCAAGGTAAATAAAATTTAATTTTCTTCTTCTGTTTTTCATTAAAAATAGCATCAACGTGTCAATTTAATAAATAACTTAATTAAAAATCTTTGCCATAATTTTAGGATTAAAACAATTTCATCTGCGTTGATAAAAGTCTGGAAAATTCTTTCATAATGTAATTTTTTTTCTTCGTCAAAATGAAGAAATTTTTCTCATCAGATTGTAATGAAAAAATTAATTTTAATCAACGACCACCCAGTGTTGGAGAGATAAAGAGTTCATGGATGTAATGATGCTTGTACATTCATTCTTATTCTGGAAAATGCCACAGTAAGGCCAAAACATCAAGCTAAGTATTATAAACCTTAAAAATATTATGTAAGTGGAAAATTGTCTGCGCTAATTTATATAAAAGTAAAAATTTCATGGTTTTATACATTTGAATGTCACGAAGTTTTTTATGAGCTTTTAAAAATGAAAAAATTTTACCGTTTAAATTTAAAAGATAAGGAAAATAGAAACTGAATGGAGGGTCTGCAGCTAAATGTTCCATACGATACTTGTTTGCCTAGACTGGTTTTAAATAACAATTCTGATCAACATGGTGTTTCCCTGGCTGTAGTAGCTATATCATGTATGTCAAATATTTTTGACGCTCTTCACTGTTAAGTTTCTTTAAGAATCTGAGTGTAGTTGAAGGAAATACACATAGTCTGCTAAAGGAACTGAAGTAAAGTTTAGATTCTCATTGATATTGAAATCACAGATTTAAATTTTCTCACAAAATTTGCCTCGATCCAACTTGAATTTCTACACAACATGTTACTTCCTTCCTAAATCTCATTTTTTTTCTCTTCAAAAAGCATGAATTTATTTCCTCTTGGTGGTCATGACATTCAGTTTTTTTACACTATGCTACGACTGAAACTTTGTATGTTTCTCACCGACCCTTGGGAATCAAAGTTGAGGAAATCCTTGTAAAAAGTATCACAATGAAGTTTTTACTTCTTTTTTGTCATTTGTATGAGTTAAAAAATTTTTTATATCTCTCTAGATTCTCCCTGAGTATAGAAACTTTGAAGCATAGCTGTGATATGAGTAAAAAGAACAAATGAATTGTTTTTACCGACAAGCATAGAATAATCCGCTTACATGTCAGAAAAACTAGTCGTTGCAAAGATGTTGTCAGATTTAATTTTTTAGGATTTTTAATAAATTCAAAATTATTTCAAATCCAAATCAAACAAAATTTTTTTATGGAACCAAATAAATTTTAATTTTTTTACAAAATACAGTAAACAACATTTAATCTATGGCAGCAAAAAAATGCATGTTGAGCATTCTAATTCTACATAATAATATGTAATTTTGATACATAAGCACTCACAATTTATATTATGCATGCACTTTTCTCGTTCCTTCATCATAAAGAATCATTATTGTTTTTTTGTTTTACTCGACAATTTTTTATGCAAGCTTTTAAGACATAGATATATGTGACTTTTGTAATGTAAACGCTTTGTTGTCATCAAATGCAAATATGAAAGTTCCAATCCCGTTTTTATTATACATATGAAGCCATTAAAATAGATGAAAATGCATAGATGTTATGAACTTTTGTAGAATCGGTGGGAAATGAGGTCATGTGCAAAAGAGAAATGATCACTGAATAACAACAAAGATCTTCAATATTGTTATAATTGGGAAAGTAACACAATATTTTTAAGAAGTAAATATTTCTCCTGTTTGTGCTCAAACTTCCTGATTCCAATTTCTGCTTTTCCATTACCTTTTGAATGTTTTATCCTACCGAAAGCTTTGACATACATTGTAATATTTAATAATAACCACACATATCATCATCCGCGCAATATTATAGCTTACATAAAATATAAATATTGCGTGTAAAATAAAAATTTATTAAATAAAAAATCCTCCAGAGAGAAATGATGAAAAAATAATAAAACCCTGAAAGGAAGTTAAAGGAACTTTATGTGCTTTAATTTATTTCATTTGTGGAGTATAAAGTATTTATTTTTATTTAATATTTTTCTGTAGACATTTATCACAAATATGCTATAATTTTTATTTTGTCTTCCTGCTGTGAATTTAACTTTTAGGTGAGGACCCACCAGGGGTGAATCAAGGAATTTGAAGAAGGGGGGACAAAAAAATTTTTTGTATGGAAAATTTAAGGGGGGGGGATTTTGTGATTTTTTCATAAAAACCCTAGCAAAATACCTCCCAAAAGCAAACATCAATTTTCAATGCAATGATGAAATGTTAGGATTTATTATTTTTCAAGCAACGAGCACCCCTGCTTCAAAGCATAATCTGCTTTTTAATCTACTTTAATAAAGTTGAAAAAGTGAAACAGTTTATTGAATCTAATGCCAATTATTTTATGAAATTCAAACAGAAAAACAGACCACATCATACAAATTAATAACGACGATTATGATTATAATATCTTGATAAAACTCAGCGCGTGAATAAAATTTGGAATGTGGTAATTTGAAAAGCTAGGTTTTGATGACGATAATAAAAAATATACAGAAAAAATAAATTGAAACACCTCATTATGGTTTAATTGTGACCTGTACTTTGTATAAAAATACATTTAAGGCTGGTCTTGTTTTTACCAAAAGTATAAAATTTAAATTTGTTTTTATTTAAATGAGATTTAATTGCTGATTAGGAACTTGAATAAAAATTGAATCAACACTGATTGTTTTGGAGTTATTTACTAAATGTTCGGTAAGCAAACTTAAATGAATATTTATGTAATAATTTATTCAGAATTCAACGAAATAAAATTGCTTAAACAATTCTTAATACAAACATTCTAATCTTAATGCTGATAAAACATTAATTCTCAACCTTAATAGTGTTGAGTAGGGTTTGTGGAAAACAGCTGTTATTGAAAAAAAACAGTCTATTTTCGGTTTTTGATTTTTTTAAAAAAACTGTTTTCCTGTTTTTCTAGAATTCAAAATAAACTGAGTTATCCTAAGTGTTTCTCTAAGATAATGAAACTTTTTGGTGGTTATAACCAGTTAAGCATACATTATAGAGCTAAGCATTATTATTTCTTAATTCTTCGTCAATTAACTCTAAAAAAGTAACAATGCATTGTTGCATTGTAAAAGTTCCATTAGCTCTAATATTTTATTTGAAATATTCAAAAAAATCTTTCTAAATAAAAAAATATCTTGTAAAATTGTTGATTATATTTTTGAACTTTAGTGAATGCTACAAAAGGTTCAACAAATTTAAAATTTCGATTGCAAAATTAATAATGATTAACCATAAATTTGATAATGATTTCAAACCTATTAAACATCCAAAAAATATTAAAATAGTAAATACATTTCAATTTGGAATTCTAGAAAAATATATTAAGTTCTTCAAGAAATTAAGAAAATTTTTTTTCTGTAAATTATATGTAAAAAAAATGGAAAACAAAAAACAGATCTGTTTTTGAAACCTGTTTTCTGTTAACAGACTTTTGTCGGAAAACAGCTGTTTTTCTGTTTTCTGTTAGTAAGTGTTTCTGTCCCTAGTGTTGAGGAATTTTCAAAGGAGATCTTAATATATTTCTTTAAAAAATTGAAAATAAGCACGTTTTTGACATGAACCACAACTTAGTGATAAAAATAATCTCGAATGAGACCATAAATCATTTTTATAGCTTTATTCTCACCACTTAATTATATTATCGTTATGTTTTTAAATGGATAATTTTTGAGATAAGGTGCACGAGTCGACAAGTTTTACTGACCTGCCTCAAAATTTGCTCTATATTAAAAACTCTGATTAGCTTTAATTGAAATGCGTTATCAGCAATAAGAATTATCAGTTTGTGTACTTTCCACTATTTATTGTATTTATTGATTTCCAAGCTGAGGGCTATTTTTGCCTCAATTGTATGAGTGTGTTTGTGGTGTTTGATGAAATTGTCGATTTTCACTTTAATATTTATAAATCTCCGATTTATGTGTAGATTGAATAAATGAATTCATGGTGCTTTTTTTATTTCATGACTTTCATTTTTATACATTTATTAATGGAAAAGCGAGATTGTATCCAACCTAAAAGCACTGAACAATGTTGAATTCTTAATGAGAAAACTACCGATTTTTTTGAGTTATTTTTTTGCTTTGAATTCTTTTTGTTTGCTGAACTTTTCTTTTGTTTTCCTTTGTTTCTTTTTACCAACTTCCTTTGGATATGTAAAAATATTTTCAAGTAAAGAATGCATTATTGGCTTTGTTGAGATATTCAGAAAAATTAACTTAAGATCCAAAGCTGCTCGTTATAAGCGTTTCAAGGCTTATGATAGTATGAAGAGAGAGGATGCGGCAGATGTCCCGTTTAAAGTAAGAAATGGTACCAAGAAATAGATTAAAATTCATAAAATATTTTTAAAATAAACAGACAAATCCTCATTTCAAAACTGTAGCCTTTGCTTTTCGTGAAACAAAATATGAATAATCATTAGAACAAGAAGAATAAGCACGATCAAAATCGTGTTATAAAAATACTCATGAACAATAATAATCTCAAAGGAGGTTATTATTTGTGCAAATTTCTACAAATCGGTACTAAGAAAAATAATTTTAACATTCAACGACTTTTTTGTTCTCTAAGTTCACTTTTTTAGCACTTCAAAGCTTCAAGGAGAATTTCTACGATCATGATTAATCAAAGTGCCTGCCTTCATTCATGAATAAATTTGAATTAATCACTAAATCATTAATATGTGATAAAAATTATTTTAATTCAAGCTAGAATGTTTTTTGAAGCATTAAAATGTTCAGTGTTGAAATATTGATTTTTTCAATAAGGAAAACGGCAGGAAATTAACGACAAATTTTTCTTCTTACACTTTTTGAATTTTCCATTTAATATCCAGCATTTTACCGATAAAAATCTTTATGGCTTACATGAGAAGGAAATAAAACAAATGTAATTGAAAAACATTCCATTAATACGAATTTATGACTTAATGTAGGTGTAAATTAGCAGAAAATTCCCCTGTTATTTAAAGATGACGTTTTCAAAGAATTAAAAATTTGAACGTGAAGTGAAAAAAGTTTTTTGTCGTTTCTTTGTGGTTGATTTAAGCACATCAAAACAGGTGGTTTTAGCGCTTTATTATTTTTTTTTCTTAAGATTGAGAACAGAGAAGAGATTGTTGCTAAGAATTCGAACGGGAAGTCTGTATTAAAGAGAAATGTTCATTTGAATTCAACTTCACTTCTTAAAGAAATCGAAAAATATTTTTAAACAATTTTTTAAGAACAAAACTTATAAATAACCCCTTTTCTCTTTTAATTAGTAATGCCTTTTCAAAGTTTATTCTTATTTATTTTTTGTCCTTTTTTTTGAAAAAATTTAAATTATATTTTAAATGAAAAGAAAAAAAAAATATTTCAATTATAAAGTCACATAAATCAGTTTATGCTGGTTCATTATAAATTAACATCTCAGATTTCATCCTAACAAAGGATATGATTTACTCGATTCATATTATTTTCATCCCACCATACCACAGACAGTGTATGTGGCTAATGATACGCAATCTTTTATTCCTTCTTTTTCTTGTTCAAGGAAGATTATTAAAAGAAAACTACAAGGTGTATACATATGAATTATTACCAGCGCCTCATACTCTATGTAACTTCTTATACTGTAATAAAAATAAAATGACAATTTTTTCACATTTTTCTTCCTCAAAAATCTTTCATGAATTTTTAAAAAGCTAATTTTCTTTAAAGATTAAGTCATAATTCATGATATGAAAAGGTAGAAGGTACGAATGCTTTTTTATAAACAAATTTGAAATTTATGGAAATAAGACGCATTTCTGTGGCAAATACTTGTTTCAATGTGACAAAAATCTAAGACGGAAGTTAAAATTTGTGCCTCGAGACCCAAAATGATTCATTTATAAGCATCCTTTACATCACCCAATTCTGTGTCAAACTAATAATATCAACTTCATTTCTCTCATACTTAAATTCCCGCATGCTATTAAGTTTATTTGTCGTGTGCCGTTCTTCAAAATATACATGTCGCTTCTCATTGTTCTTTATTTTTATCTCCTGCAAAGATATCACACATGTGTCTTACTGTTTAGGTTGTTTAATGAATACATCATATATCACATAAGGTGGCTCGGAAGTTAAGAACAGAGAATAAGGAAGACAATTTTTGCTTGAATTCCGCTGGATTTCCGATACGAAATGTCAAAGTTTTAAAGCTTTTTGATTTATAGGATTTCTGATAACTCAAAACCTATTAAGAAGACTTTATACGTGACTTCACAACAATGTGGAGCTTCGATTTTGTTTTCTTCTTGTGTAAATAACTTTATTCAGCGCGAAAGTCACATGACTGCTGTGAAGGAAATAAGAAGTCAATTTTGTTGATAAGTAAATGAAAATTATTTTACTTTATTAAGAGAGTTTTGAAATATTTAATTAATTTCAACAAACAGGAGCAAAACTAGTTGGAACATTGATATCCTGATTCCCCTCGAAAGATTTAAATAAAATTGTTGACGTATGAAAATCGTGCATCATATGCTAATTGGTATAGTCCATAAAAAACCATGAAAAATTACTTAATTAATTCCCATCCAGACACACTCATTCAATTATTCTACTGACATGTTTCATTCCCCACGGTAAGCACATTAAATAGCAGACTAAATTAATTGGCATCTATTTGCGTGTACATTCAAAAGTTTACTAGTACTGATGTTGTCTCTTTCCAACCATCATAGTACGTACGTCTATTTAAATTCAACATTGTTCTTTTCATGTCAGGACGACACTTAGACAATGACTAATGATTAAAGTAAAATGATGACGAAGACATTGTCATATGAATGATGGCATTTTTTAATGCATTATAAATGTAAGAAAACTGATACAGGAGAAGGAGATTGAAAGTGATATTCTATTAAGGAAGGAAGATAAAAATGGGTTTATTGTATCAAAAGGATTGCTACTCACAGAATGTTTAATATTATATTATTTTAATATGTTAATTCCAAAGCATCAAGAAGTCTTCATTATAGGAGTTTCCAAGACCTAAAAATACATTTTGGAAGTAGCGGAACTGCTTGGTTCCAGAGATCTCGATTCCTCTGTAAAAATGAATGAAACGTCCAAAAATCCAATAAAATTATTTTCGAGCAGTTTTTTCAGCTTTACTCGCTTGATTGAGAAAATTTTCAATTGCTGCTTGTCTTTTTATATTCACACCGTTTTCACGTGTGAATCTATTGGTTTTGTTCAGATTGAAAAATCAGTTTTTAGAATTTTGTGAGGATATGGAGCAAGATAGCTTAAAATGTTCAGAGATGAAAAGTTTGTGCCTTGAATTTCACATCTTTTGCAAAAAACAGATTTCAAATTGGTTGCGGCATTGCTGAGAAAATCGCAAAATACGCTTTCTGTAAGCAAGCAAACAAGCAAACAAGCAAGTTAATCAGCAAGAAATCTCAATAACAAGACATCGTAGAGACTTCTAGTTTTTTACATTTGATCCGTGCTGCTCTATAGAAGAGCTGTATTGTTTTTGGGCAAGGTAGGAACAGCCGTTGCTTCAGAAAAAGCAAAAAACTTTCCTTTCTTACGAATTTTTCAAATTAAAAGTTCACTGTGATTTTTTTTTAAATTAAACTTTGGATGAAAAAAATTTTTTTGAGCAAAAAACCAAGTAGAAAATACATTTTCAATTTTGGACTAGAGGCGACGCTAGTCAAAATCAATTTTGTCACTTTTTTTTTCGAGGGTTTATACAAATGGATTGAAACTTTGCATAAATATTCTAGTGCTTAAAACAAATACAAATAAAACATCTTAAAATTTTTTTGAGCAAAGAACCAAGTAGGAAATACATTTTTAATTTTGGACTAGGGGCGACGCTAGTCAAAATCATCTTTGTCACTTTTTTCTTCGAGGGTTTATACAAATGGATTGAAACTTTGCATAAATATTTAAGTGCTTAAAACAAATACAAAAAAAACATCCTAAAATTTTTTTGAGCAAAGAACCAAGAAGGAAATACATTTTCAATTTTGGACTAGGGGCGACCCTAGTTGGTTTGGTTTTACTAGCTTTGCTTCTTGTTTTGGACTGCTGAATTTAGGTATTTGAAATTTGATATTTATACGAAAAAAATTGTATTAATTTTGAAGATAAGGACGAAAATCGAACACTTTGATTTGGATACATAATTCTCTTTTGTAAATGAAACAGTCGTTTAGTCACGTAAAGAGTTTTCAATATAAAGTAAAAATGTTTAACTGTGTCAGACAATTATATAAGGAGTTAAAATACTTATATTTAAAAATGAAAAAATAAGCTTAAAGTTTAACATGATTGACACATATAAGGTGGTTAAAAAAGTAAATCACCAAACGCAACGTAGTCAAATAACAAGTAATAAATCATACTTAAAATTGTTTACTCGTTTTTTTTTAAATATTTAAACACATGCTTTGATAAGCAATATCACTTGACCCTCAGAAAGGAATTATACGGATTGTGATATAATTACATTTAATTTTAAACCATTAAGCATTCTCAACTGCGATATTAAAAAGGTAAATCATGGGAAGGCCCAGCTTTTTGAGCTGAAGGCACTGCAATTTAAATTAGAACAGCATCTATTGTGCTACACCCTTAAGATCTACAGTTTAGAGTGGAATCCGAATCAATTGCAAGCTCTGAACATTGCAAAGACACAAGTACGTCTAGAGATCTGATGTACCCTGCGATATTCCTAGACACAATTAATGTATGCAAGATGCAATCATCCCAATGCTAGTCTATCCAAATATACCTAGCAAAGGAAATCATATTAAAGGTGACATCAAATTTTATTCGAAAATTTTCCTGGATTTTAATAACTTTGAATCTTTGAATCTTGAACTATTTGAATCGTTTCAAAATTAATATAGTTTCCATATTTATGTAGTGATTTCATAGATTTGGTTCTAATACACTTCGTAAGGATTTTGAGAAGAAAAAAAAAATACCAACCACCCTCATACTTAAAGTTAAAAATGTAATTATTTACCTGAATGTAAATCTTTTAATTATTAACAGTCGAAATTTTAATTGATAAGACTGACAATATTGATATTAAATTATTTGATATGATCAATTTGGGTCAATTATTCGAATTTAATCCCACATGAGCTATTAAAAATTTACGATTTTGTATTTATTGGTGAACTTTATCTGACAATTTTATCAATTATTGATGTTTACGTATATTTTAATGGGATTTGCTTATACATGTGAATAAGTTTTAATTTATTGATGTTGGATTTTTATTAAAATATTAATTTCTGACACTAGTCAGGCTATATATATATTTTTAAAATTTTTAGTTTTATTGATTCATATTTCATTTTTTAATTATAATTATTAGCTGCACTGCCATAAATTTCGAAAAAATGTTCCCTAATACGGTTTTTGAAAATGCTTATTGAGTTAAATTTCTTAATGTTTTGTGGCACTGAGTTGAAAAGATTAGGACCTCGTATGTAAAAGGTGTGACTACTTAAGACGGAATTATATTTCCTAGCATATTCAAGTAATAATTTAATTTATTACAATAATTAATAGGGTAAATGACCTTGAAATTTGCGCAAAGTCACACATGAAATTTTCATTTGCTTCAAGCTCTTCGGAGGATTGAAATTGAGCCCTACTAACGATCTTGAAATGCAGGGAATCATTGATATTTTTGTTTTTCTATGGATATAGAAAGCTCTGCTGTGTCAATGCCAAGAAATTTGACTTTCAAGTTTGAACTTTGAAATTTGCGCAGAAAACTTTGAAAGTTGCGCAAAAAAACCTTGAAATTTGCGCACTTTTTTGACAGCAATCATTGAATCTTGGAAATAATATTGTTGAAAACATATCCAATTTTAATATACATTAATCAAAATATAAGGGAAATGATGATGTTTATTACCAAACTAGGCTATCCAGAGGCGCTCGTGGCGCCTCTTATCAGGGTTAAAATTTGATTACTATTATGTAAATAACTGTAAGACGCAAATAACCATAATGTTTTTAAGGTCAATCCTACCACAAAACTTCACATGGCCTCACAACCCCCCTCGAACTCGGACTTCCTTAATCCCACAAAAACTTTATAAATGGCTTCACAAAACTTCACATGGCTTCACAAACCCCTTCAAACTCGGACCCCCTTAATCCCACAAAAACTTTATAAATGGCTTCACAAAATATTCCTGACACTAAACTTTTCAGCACTACACGGCGTCACAAACCCCCTCAAATTCGGACCCACCTGACACCCACATTGCCCCTCCCCCACCTTGTCAACACCCCCCCAAACTGACACCCACCTTGTCAGTACTCCTCAAATCATTGGCTTCACACGGCTTCACAAAATATACCTGAGTCCCCCTTGCCACCATCCCCCACCTGACACTCACCCAACACCTGACACCCACACCCACCTGATAACCACCTTGTCAACAATCCTTAAATTTTTATCTTCACACGGCTTCACAAACGTCATCACATAGCTTCCGTTCCAGAGTCAGTGAATCAGTGAGTTGGGCTTTTAAATATTAGAGATTATATGATTAGATTTAGTTTGGTGAAAATCCGTGAAAGCTTCAATGTTCAACATGACGATCTTAGATGTATTAGGAGTAAATCCAGCGTGGAAAAAAAACACTAGATAAATGGTTTCAAAATAGTTCAAAAGCACATAATAAATTTAAAAAGGGACAAGCAAAATGATGTATCCATAGTAATTCAATTTTAAATTTTTTATTCAATCTAAAAATACTCTGATTTAAGCTCATAAAGTAGTATAAAGTCTTAAAGCTATGTTCATTTTATTGCCTTTTTTGGCCGGTATCTATGATATTTCACTGCGCAAATTTTAAAATTTTTCATAAAATTTGCGCAAATTTCAAGGTTCAAAAACAAGCCATTTTAAAAATGAATTTTAAAGCAGTTCCAGGTATCATTTTGAATTGGAACCATTTGAAAAATTTTAAGCAATGTCAGATCTACATTTTCCGATACCAAAATTTAATCTATACCAATGAATGCATCTTAAAATCAAAATGTAAAGAATTTTAAGTTTTGTATGGGAGTTTTTGGTAATAAATTATTAAGCTTTCTAGTGCCTTAAGACCACTAAAAATTATGAAAAAAAAATCTGTGCTTGTGTTCTGCAGACATTTCCCATTGATCGTCTGAACAGAAGTGCAATTTTGAGATATAATTTTTAAATTTTCGTTTTCACACGAGTGCGCAAATTTCAAGGTTGCGCAAATTTCAAAGTCATTTACCCTACATCATATCAATTTATCAGAATTATTCATTTTAAGACAGAAATGTAAATTTTTCACAATTTATCTTTTAATCGACATATCAATTTGTAATTCAGGAATATAGTCATAGTTGACTTAAAATGGATAAAGCAATACTAAAATTGATTGATAAACCAACATCAAAGATTTCCCATCAAAATTTATTGCTGAAAATTAATCACAAATCATCAATAAGTCATTAATTGGCAAAGTGATTGCTAAAGCATCCTCCATAAGCAATTATTCCATTCAATGGCGTTGGTTGATCATCGAGAAAGTTCATTGGAGTTTTAAAATCTCGACGAAAATTAATTAAAATTTGTGGTGAAGTCATGTCCCTTAATCGTTCAACATAGTTTTTGTCAGCATCTTGCATAATTGTTTTCCATTTTGCAGCCTGCAGAGAGTGGTGATTATTAACAGAAATCATTTTATGTGTGGTTTAAATATTGAAGAAGTCCCTTTTATTTATTAATGAATATAAAGCCTAGGTGCCGTTCACTTATTACGTTCGCATTTTAGGGGGGAGGGGGGGTTTGAAAAATTGTAACAAAATGTAACATAGGGGGGGGGGGTGTCAAGAAGTATGTAACGTTCTAAAGTTCAGTAAAAAAAATTTGTTTACAAATTCACACCAAAAACATTTTTTAAACTTTCCACCTTTTTAATGATTTATGAATGTCCAGATCACTATTGATAGCTAAGCAATACATAGTTTTTGTTATAAATGTTATTAATAACATCATATAAAAAATTATCAAAATAAAATAAATTATGAACGTTCAGGGGGGGGGGGTGTGAGTTGTAACATATTGTAACAAGGGGGGAGGGGGGGGGGGGTTGAAAAATTCGTTTTTGCGTAACGTAATAAGTGAACGGCCCCCAAATAAATTATCGATAAACTGTTATAACTGCCAAACCCCCTCAATTATGACCATGACATGAAAATATCATCTCCACATGACTATACTCAATTGCATTTATACATACATTCATCATTTTTGTAGGTTCTTCCAACACCTTAGGAGGCATTTCATTGAATGGCTCTGATATTTTCATATTTTGCATTTGAAAGGCAAGAAATGCCACGTAGGAGTTCCGTACTTTTCTATTAATCGTTGGTTCGAGTAATTTGGTAACCCACTTACGGACTGTCTCTGCATCTAAATGAGGAATTAAATGAATGAAATGTTTTTCCGTCCTTAAGAGAAGTGCCATAAATATTAAGCTGCAAATCTTACATCTAAATGTGATTGTTGGAAGCAATGCAGTCACAATATGAAAATTATTTTGAAAGACTTCATCCATTTGCTCTTCCTGGGCTGCTTTCTTATCTTCCTTTGGTGCATTTGATTTATTCATAGACGGTCTTGCAGTCAATTTATTTACTGAGAGTCTTGAACTTGAAATTTTGAACATCTTTTTTACTGCGGTATTGATAAAAAATTTCAATTTAGATTGGAAAATGATGATTGTGAGGTAAATGTTTGCTGTAAGTGAATTTAATTTAATTTATATATTTTTCTTCTTTCAATGCCATGCTGTGCTTGATTTTGATTGGGATACTTGAAGATGGAAATTTATTCAATATTGAATTAAGATTTGGGGTTTTATGGAGTAAGGTTGTTGAAGGAACTAATTTTTATTGGTTAATTGTGAATGAAATTAAATTCACTGAAATTAAATTTGATTCTAAAAGATTCGATTTTATTATAACATTAGGATTATTTTGAAAATTCAATGGATTTGGGATTTTGAATATTTAAACAAATTAATTACTTAAAAATCGATAAAACTTAATCTTTAAGTCCTTAATGATTTTACACTAAATTGAACTCACTTCATTTCATCTCAGCTTGATTTAATCAAAAATAATCTCTTTAAAAGAAACTTTAAGCCTTACTTTATTAAGATCATGTCCCCTTCTTCAACTTTGCTTCTATTATTCATCATGCTTCTAGTTGAGAGATTTCTTATGAATTAAGGAAATATGCACAATAAAATAAATTATTTTATGAGAAAAAGTTGTGAAGCGTTGCTCTTTAAATTCACTCGCCTTCGTCTTCCATCTTTTGTGATGTAGTGATGCAGTTTAAGAATGTAAAATATAAGTTTTCTGTACTTTGTAATTGAAACTTGCTATTAAACTACTCGTAATTTTCAACGAAACTGTAATTAATTTTGAGAAGAAAATATTTGTGCCATGTGCTGTAAATAATTTTTCATGAGATTTCAGATGCACTTTTAAGTGGGTAAGAAGAGTTATTGAAAATAAAAATTCTGTAGCTTTAAACTTAAAAATAATTACTTGGGATGAAAAATGAATTTTTAATAACCAAACTTAAATCATTAAGTTTTAAGTTTGAGGTTATGAAACCAGCTTATAGCTTCAACTAAGAGGTTGTTCTTTAACCTCCCTCCCCCTCCCTCTTTTCACACAACATCATTCCCCCTTTCCATCACCCTTGCAGCTGTTGAATTCCAATCTATGACTAGCTTAACTTTAAATCAATCAATGCATAGATAAATATTGCCATAAAATCCATCGCGAATCACATCTACAAAGCTTAAACAGACACGCAAACTTGATGCACAAAATCTATGTCATAAAACAGAATAACTTCATTCAGCAATAAAATCACACAAATTTCAAAGGGTTTAATCGAGAGATTAATCAATATTAAACTTAATACTAGCAATAAATCCCTGGTGTGTGTATGCCATTAGTTAGGAGAGAGCAGATTTAGACGACACTTAAAAGCTTTTTTTATTGTTTTTCCTATAAAAGAGAGTCTACATGGACACGAACATCAGATTTTCATTCGCACATAGTAGTTTTGAGGAAAATTTCATTGAGACAACAAAAAATGAAATGGAAGAAGCAAAAATAAATTCAACTTTTCAAAACTCAATTTAGGAATCTGTTGTCTCATTTGCTGCCGCATTTACCCTCTCATTTCATCTATCCCTTGCTGGTTTTTTTCCTTTTTCATTTCTTTCAAATTTAATTTTCAATAATGGAAATTGTACACACACAAAGTATCACTAATCCTAACATATCACATCACCCCATCATCATCATCATCATCCTTGCATTAAGAAATGAAATGAGAATCCAAACTCACTTGGATGGAATGAAAAGCAAGTTGAAGGCAATAATTGAAGACGAACAACATAATATTTTTTGTATTGCTATTCAGCGTCAGTGATGGCACCAACAACAATTACATAAAGTAAAGTAGTCATTGTGTATCGACATGACATTTTTGCTCTTTCTTATGTCTTGCTTATTCACGACCTAGTTGCGATGAATGTGTCGGAAAAAAAAGTTTAAAATTAACCTTACATTCTTTAACCTAGAAGCATGCATGTATAAAAAATTCATGAGCTTTGTTCGTGACAGTTTTTCTTGAGGAATATTGTATGAGCTAGTTCTTCCACCTTCTTTAGATCACATTCTTAGAAATTTTTTGTAGTCTTAGCGCTTTTGTCTTTTGATTGTGGCTCGTTAATTTTTTATTACGTTATGTTGGACATAGCAATTTACCAATGAATGGCATGAACGTTTTTTAATTCGAATTGATTTTATTGAATACATACAAGTTTTGTGTTCTTTGTTATTGTCCTTCAATTCAGATAACATATTGTCACGGGAGTATAAAATCTGAGTGTTGAGTCATGTGAATGCGACCTTTAAGGTTAAAAAGAAGTTAGATTTCAAGATGCCTGAATCTGGTTATTCACTCTTACTCTTACTCGAATGGCACAAGTCGGTTAATCGATCAGAAATCTGGCATTAAGCTGGTGTGACTTTGGCATGGTGCTTGATTTAAATCGAAGCCAGCACCATGCCAGAGTCATGCAAGCTGAGCGCTGAATTTTTATTTGATTCACCGACTTGTGCCATTCGGGTTATATTGATATATGATGTTACTTTATGCGCTTATGATCTATCCATACCAAGTCTCTAATATTACTTGGTTTTAAAATCAGATTTAGAGAAAGAAAAAAATACACACCACATTCCTTAACTCGTACTTAGAGTGTTTTTCCTTCGAGTTTTCTTGTTTATGGAAAGTAAAAAAGGTTGAAGAATTAATTTTACGTTTGCCAGAATAATAGAATAGAATCAATCAATTGGAATAGACAGAAACACTCTACAAAATTCGTTTATATCTTTGCTTAGATCTTTGAGAAAGAAATCAATGTGCTGACGGGTGCAGACATCTTTTCGGGATTGAACAGGTAGATCAAAAATTAGAAAAAAAACGACAGAAGGGGATCCAGACCCCATCGGCTACGTCCCTGAATAATGTGCAGGATACGTCCCTGAATAATGTGCGGGTTGCGTCCCTGAATAATGTGCAGGAATTAATATATGGAGCTGTACTTAGTTCATTATATGTTCGTCAAGATGAGGAATTAATGGTAACATTAACGCAGCCATAACGCTGTTCTGCATTCTAAATTTAATAAATGAATTAATAATATTCCTTAAATTACGCAGTTTCTTTAATATTCAGCGACTTAAGTGCAAGTCATCAGCCATAAAACCACAAAAGTTTTTAGAATCTGCAGTTTCACAAAACACAAGTGCTTACTACTTTAAGTCATCCCTTTTCAATATCTTTCCACTTTCCTTTTTTCATTACATGAATCTTTTATTCTCTGAGTGCCTTTCTCGCTTTGTTGCATTTGAGTGATGGTTCAGCTTTAACGAAGCATCTTAACTGATGGCATTTTTC
This sequence comes from Chironomus riparius, assembly GCA_917627325.4. Taxonomy (NCBI): domain Eukaryota; kingdom Metazoa; phylum Arthropoda; class Insecta; order Diptera; family Chironomidae; genus Chironomus; species Chironomus riparius. Next base: position 31,053,460 of record OU895879.1, read on the forward strand.
AAACGAGCAAATTGAGATATTCATGAAATGTCTTTATAATTGATGAAAGTAAATTTTACGCTATTTTAAGTAAACGACTGATGAACAAATTTTGCCTTTATTTGACTTAATTTTGAATCTTTTTTTTCAGACTTGATAAAGGTTTATTTCTGATTTGAAGTTCTTTTTTAAATTTAAAATTTATGTTTGACATTTAAAAAATAAATTTAAATTCACAATTTTTCTTATTCAAAATCCAGACTCTTAACTGGAAACTTTAAAGCACTTGAAACTTCAATTGGAAATAAATCAATCGTGTGCAGTTCCACTAAAAAGTTTTTCATTCAATACTTTTCAATTCACTCTTTTTTATTAAAATAATTCAATTTAAGTTCGCTGAAAGCAGCAACACAGTTTTCTTGCGAGGTCACGAGCTGCCAACAGCAAACCAATTTTAACCACAATTCTGTGCATTACAAAAATAACTTATATATCTGCTAAATTTCCTGAATGATATGGATCAGCGATGAGGTTAATGGAAATTTTACGTAAATTTCTACTGCAATGAGTAATTGTTTGGATAGAATTGTACAGTGGATTTTGCGGTGAGCTGTCAGGATTTTATATTTAACTTGTAGATGATGTTCTCATTCTATTAACCTTCCTATCCACGAGCACTGAAACTTTGTAACATTACCAACCAATTAACAAACTTTTCACATTTGCAACATTTTACGTCCATTTTAATTAATACTTTAAAAGCAATTTACTGCTTGTTGATGAACGATAAAAGCTCTGTCAAAAATCGTTCAACTTATGCTCATCATCTGCCTTAATACCATTCATAATACTTTACTCATCTATGTAAATCTCTCACTCAATTCCATTCGAACAATTTCATTCAAAATTTTGTTTACCAAATTTATTTATTTTTTTTCAGTACAATAAAGAAGCAGATGGAAGATGAAGAAAGTTTTTGTTATAGCAATTCTTTCTCGTTAGTTTGAGTGGGATTACTAAGCATAAATGCTCAGATAATGAAGCTGAAAAATGAACTGTTCGAATTGTAAGAAAACTTCGATCTATTAACTTCATTGAATTAAGCTTTTTAAATAGAAATTGGAACAGCTTTTGTTAAAAGATTGATACAAGATGTCGCAATAAATTTTTATAAGATTGATTGAGACAAGATTGAGATTTTATGTTATTTATTTTTTTTATCTTTTTTTTTTTGATTTATTGAAATTTTTTGTGCGATTTTGACGAAATTTGCAAAATTTTAATAGATTTGATTCAATTTAATTTTGTAAAAGCAAAAATATGTTAAATGATAAAATATCTTTAAAATTTTCACAAGCTAGACCCAAAATTCCTCCTTTGATTGTACAAAACCACCCTAAATCAATTTCATTGAAATTTTTTCCTAATAAACTCATAAATATTTATTCAATATCCGGTTTTCTTTGATGTCCTTTTCAATAACAGAAGCGAAATTCTCCATATTTCTGTTTTCATGTTTGACCCAAATTGTAAAAATGCCATTCCAGCTCATACAACAAAACTTGAAAACAGCTGTTTTAGAGATTACACTCGATCAATCATCTCATAGAGGAAATAAAACAAGAAGATGGAAATAAATAATTTGTAATGAAAATGATCCTCATAAATATGTAAATTTGATGGTTCCGAGAGAATATTTTAAATTCGTTTAAAATGAGATGTAATAATGCTTATTTACTAAATAAGATTTGAAATGTCTGCCGTCCATTAGTGTTACAGATGAAAAACATTGGAGCTTAAAATGAGGATTCAATTATTCAAGGATAATTTAATGATATCAGAAAGACTACAAATTAGCATAAAGATGGAACAAATTTATTTCTTTAATCTACAAGAATATTCTCGAAAGCTGACAGAAGTCAATTTCTATAACAGACTTCAGTGCATGATGAATTTTAAACTGAATATAGAGACACTTGAAATTTAAATGTATGCATTTGAAATTCAAATATGAGAGACAATGTTTTGTCTGACGCAGCGACGCATAACATCAAGTGATTCTATTTTTAGATAAAAAAATTCTTTTTGTTTCAATAATATTGCAAATTTATTCATTGCATTCTTTAGAATAGGGATCATTAACTAATTACGTAAAGCTTTTAGGGGGAAAGAGTTTTGAGATTTTGTTTTAATATTTCCAAGGCGTACCACTTAGGAAACTTATTATAGTTTCCAAAGGTAGGAAAAGACTTAAATTCCTTTACAAACTCCAAATGAGGAATTAAAACCAAACACTTAGCAAACTTCTGGAACTTTAGGTCTTATACATTTTTGGGAAACTTCCGAAAGTTTCTTCTCAAAGAAATTTTTTGAAATAAATGTTATTTTATATTTAGCAAATTTGTTATAAATTGAATTTGAGTTTTAAAAAAGAATTAAGCGAGGCACAAAAAAGGAACACTATCTGCTTTGGGGTCGTTCAAATATGACGTCCGATATTAACGGTCATTTTTAAAAAAGAATAGTGGAATTCCAAGAATTTCTATTGTTTCTATTTTGCTAACCACCCCTCCTTCCTCTCCTCTCTGGACGTCAAAATTGAACGGTCCCTTTATGAGTTGTGCAATTTTCGAACGGCTCCTAATCAGCATATAGAGAATGTAATTTGAGCACTATAATTTGTAATAAAAATAACAAGCACAACAAAATTTACAGCCTTATTTTATCAAGATATTTTGATATATTACTACAAAGTCCAGACTGCAAAACTATCACAACTTATGAAGATCGTATGCAAACTTGAAAATTCATGAATATTTTATTTAATGAATCATTTTTTATTTATGATAATTAATGACGTTTGAATTTAATAATTTATTTTATAATCACAATTTTTTAAACCTACTTTTTAACAAACAAAATCCTTCAAAAGATTTGCAATCTATTGACATTGAATATTATTAAATCTTCGTTAAATTCTTATCGCTATAAATCAGACTTGCGTCATTTCGAATGTTGGCAGTTATGCAAAATTTTGAAAAATTCAAAATTTATTTTCCGTTAAAGCATAAAACAAAATTTTGCTTTAATTAAGCTACAGATTATGAAGCTTTTCGATCAGTATCACTAATTATGTGATCAGTAAGTTGTTAATCATTGTTTTAAGTAAGAAAATTCCTAAATTAAGAAAATTCAGTTGAAATTGAAAAATGTCAACAAAAAAATGTAAGTGTGTAAGTGTAAAAATTTCTTGAAAATATTTCTGCAAAAAACTTTTGTTTCTTGATATTCATGATTTTAAAGCTTATCAATGTTCATAAATAATAACAATCTTTGATTCTAAGCTAGTTGACAGTAGTTATCATAGCTAAAATGCTCAAAATTCAGCATAGAATTTTTTAAAGTTTTACCGGTTGAATTGAGTTTAAATTTTCGAAATAAATTTCGAATTTTTCGAAGCCAATTTCGAATTTCTTCGAAATGAAATGACGCAAGTCTGCTATAAATCACTAGAAATATAAAAACGAAGAATTACCGAACTCATTGAGAGATAACTTTTATTTTATAAAGATGATTCGGTTTAGACTCAGTTGGAATATTTGTAGCTAATGAATAATTATTATTCATGATTTATAAATCATAATGTTTCAATTTGTTTATAAACATTTTTGTTTTGAGCAGATAATTTTCAAGTAAGTCAAAATAATTGTTTCAAAACCGCCAACAAAATGAACAATTAAAAGCAACAGTAAAATATTGTCCACAATCAACACTTCCAAGGACATGAATAACTTTTTGCCTGCCATGGAAATCTACTTCTAGAGCTACCAACTGCATGTGTTGAACCTCTACAACCTTGTTGACTAAATACTTTGCAATGATATGTGTTTCGTCCAGAATTGCCTGAATGGAATGGACCTCCGATAAAATTGATACAAGTTCTTCTTGTACTGTCTACTGTAAAGCACTGCCCTGATGTTTTACATACTGTTATATATCCAACTCCTGTCTGTCCATCATATGGTCTACATGCCAGAGCAATTGAAAATACACAAATTAAAAGAACTATAAACTTTAACATGTTTGCCTTAATTTGTCTTGTGTGAAGGAACGAATGAATATTTAATCTCTAAAGTGCTTTCGTTTGAAATTTTACTTTTGACTGATAATTTACTCGAACGAAGCATCTCTATTTTATACTCTTATTTACTGTCTCTTTCACTGCCTCATGAGATGTATGAGGGGATTTACTGGTACTTTTTTTTTCATTTTGTACTTCTTGTTATTGCTTATTCTATTTATTCTCAAATTGAGAGGAATGTATTTGTTTGGAATATAAATGATTGACTAAAAAAGACGGGGATATACTTTTAAAAATTATTTTAATCATCTTTGATTACCTCATGTTGTAAGCAAACTAGTAATATTAAAGTTGGGCTAGTTCCAGCGACTATTACAACTTAATTGAAGATTTGAAATAATTCATTGATGATGATCGATGCATTGACATCCAAAATTATTTGATTACTTTTGTCCTCAACGGACAATTGGTTCTTGTTTTTTTACAGACAGATTATGTCCTCAACGGACGATTGCATATTTGCAACTGTGCACAGTTGCATTGACTTAGGATCAGGTGCGTAACCAGAGGGGGGAGGGAGATTGCGGGGACAAATATTTTTTCTGTCCCCCTCTCCCAAATTCCTGGCTACGCCCCTGCACAGGATCCATTATTGCAAAGTACCTAGCCACAGTTCGCACGTCTCAAATCATACAAACCGAGTTGTCATGACTTAAACAGCGAAAATGCACCGATATCCGACTAGACATTATCTGGGATCGAACCCAGGTCATTAGGGGTGGTTGGCCAACACTCTAACCACTACGCTACTACTGCTTTTTCGCTGCTATTAAACTATATCTACTATAAAGCCAACACAAAAGTGCAATTAATTCCAAAAAAGTACATAGAACCTCAAAAAAACAATATGTTGATGTGATACTTTGTTATTAAGAGAAAAATTCATTAAAATTGATTAAAAAAAATCTCATTTAATATTTTTATGAAACAGAATGAAAACTCAGCTCGGTAAAAGAAAAAGAAAACCATAATAAAGTTGTGTAAATAAAAGGCAGAAAACTTTATGATGAGGGATTATTTTTCATGCAGTTGTGAAAATATGAGGCAAATTGAAATGTTTACAATGTGAATATGTGAATGAATCAGTCAGTCACTCTCTTTTTTGTTTTTAAAATTTAAAAAAATTTCTCGTAAGTGAGTTTTTTTGTTGAAAATTTGTTTATGAAATTTATGGCTTGTTATGATGTATGGCAAAATGAAATTTACCTGTAAATCATGTGTTGTGTATTTTATGAGGGAAAATGAGTTTAACGTTCAGAATTTATGAGAAGTTTTTGAAACATGTGCAACTCTGTAGTTGAATTTTTTGTCTACGAATCTTCAATGTAGGTTTGCGAAGTTTGAAATTTTGCGTAGGTAATTGTTATGATTTTATAAATTTTTTGTTTAGGAAATATTTAAATTTTCATCAATTTTTTTCCATAAATTCAGATTAATTCAAAACATATTTCAATCATAAACAAAATGCCATCAAATCAAACAATCATCTACTTATTTGCTATCGTTTGGTGCTTAAAAAGTTTTATTTTATACATTTATTCATAAGCTAATTTATCATCTCTGAATCAGAACCAGCAATTATTAATATTTCATTTTATACAATATTTAAATCAATCATGAATGAACATGTGACTTAAAATTTTCACTCTTTTTTTGACTGAAGCATTTTAAATTATTCCTGAGATATTAAATGAGTGACAGTTAAAAATCATGTGGATTTTTCATTATTATTTTATTTTTTTATCTTTTATAAGGAAAAGCGACTTAAAATGGATTCAAACAATTTCGTGTTCCATAATAACTTTAATTTAAAGAACTTTTAAAAATTATATGTATATATTGGTATAATTTTATAATGATTAAGATTCAGTGATATAAAAATGTCGTTTAAGAACTTTAAACTAACGGACACTTTTCATTTGAAACATTAACGGTTTCCATAATTTTAAATTTAAATTATTTGACGGACTAGATTATTAGTGTGTGCCTTAGCTAAACAAAACGAAGGAACTTGATGATTAAAAATGCACTTAAGGATCAACAACGAATATAAGAGGTGTTGAATGTCTTTTCTAACATAATTGTTCTTTGCAGTTGTTGAGCGCAGATTCATTTTGTATCGAAGTGTTCCTGCACAGGAAGATGAAACACGATGTGTTGATGAAGTTTATCGCTGTTTATTATACGTATTGGGAATTTATTATCTTCCGTATGTTTTTTATAAGATTTCAATCCTGTTGTCTAGTCTGCCTTAATCCATACATATTCATTTTCATTCCATTCTGGATTGTTTGAATGGTTTTAATGACTGTCGCAAGCATTACCCCATACATCCCGAAATATTGGAAATTTTTAAAAATATCTGCTTAAAAATTTGACAAAAATTTGTATCCTTAATACAGAAATAAGACTGAACAGAATAAAGCACAATAAAATCGCATGATAAATCAGAAGTGAGAGCAATCGTGAATGGATTATTTTTCACGAAAAAGCTAATATGTAAATGCATTTATCTGAGAAATTTATATCTAAAAAGGCAATAAGTTTAGCATTTTTATCTCTTGAATGAAAACAAGCACCTCATTCGCATTCATGACGTTGTGAATGAGTAAAACAGCTCTGCTGTTATTTTCATTGTTCTGAGAACTTTTTTGTGAATATTATTTTTCCATGGCACAGAACAAAAAGAAAATTTATTAATGGATGCACAGAGAAATTTTTCGCTAGCACAAAGCGAGACAAAAATGGCAAGTGAACATGTGTTTTCTTCACTTTTAATATGCAAATATTTTTTAACATTACGCTTCCAATAACACTTTCTATATCAAAACAATGGGATGTGTTTCATAACTTTGCTATGATAATCATGAAAGACAAACTCAAATGTCATTTTATGAATGTTTTTCATTTCTTCTTCTGTCTTTTGAGCTGCTCGGTTTTAGCACATTTTTGAAACTTGTTTCTAAAATGTAGCTTAATAATACACTTTGTTCGGCTGTTCGGGACAAGAAAAACTTTTTAATCAGACTTCGTAGAGAACTCGGGTTTGTTTTATTAGCTCAGTTCTATCGAGTTATTGGCCGGCCGAACAATTAAAAGTCTTAAAACAGTGTATTTGTACTTTAATTAATGATTTTTTTTTCATATGAAAAACACGCGATGCGTTCAGAAATTTGAATTATTTTATACAGTTGTAAAAATTGTAATCAGGATAAAATTAATGATCTTCTAATCTCTGTAAGTGAATGCAAAATTACTTGATGACAGAAAAGTAAATGGTTTTGATATACACGAGGATTTAAGATTAGTATTATAATGCAATATAAGCTATTTAAGAATGAATTCCAGAAATTAAAAAGACTGGTTCCAGGTAAAAAGTTGACTAGTTGGGAACTAAACTTGTGACTACCATTTGTTTCAAGAACAGCAATCAGTTATTTTTTAATAATAACACACTCATTAATAATTTCATCGGCATGTATTATTCATTTTGTTTATTTTTTTCTAAAAAAATGAGTCTTGTTCTAATTGTATGATTAATAATTAATCTTCTAGCATATTTTAATCCCACTGCACAGATAAAGGCTTCTCATAATATGGACTGTTGATTAAATCATAATGCGCAAATTTGCAAGCACTGAATCATATCTTTTTTGCACTACAAGCACAAAATTAGGGTTGCTAAGGGTAGTGATGCGTAATACAGGTGTTTATCGCCCTTCAGCCTATCCTATCCAAGTACCTACTCCACCTCCTCTGCATTAGGGGCGTTCACTTATAACGTTACGCAAAAAAAACGACTTTTTACACCCCCCCCCCCACCCCCTTGTTACAATATGTTACAACTCACAACCCCCTCTCCCTCCAGTCAGTGAACGGCCCCTCACCTGGATATGATAAACTGTCCAAACAGTGTAATACTAAAGGAGAAGGTTAGTTTGAGTGTGAGGCCTGACGAGCCAACCCTCAGGATTTAACAGTGTGGATTTAATTTATTTGACAGTACTTTAATTCAACCCGAAACATTTAATCACATTCTGAAGTAAAAACAAACATTTTCAGACACGTACATATTTTGTATATTGTATTTTTAAAGCACACACAGGCTGGCATTCACAATCCTTAGAAATACGCAACATCAAAACTCCACAATCATTTTCTCTTTAATGTTGAATGCCAGCCTCTATAGACCAAAACATTAAATGTGTCATGAGGAACATTACTGAAATGTTCTCCAAGCTCAAATATTATAAACTTTTGCACATTCATGCATCCTTCTAAGAGACATAATACTTTCAACATTTAAACAATTGAATATCTACAAAGACTGGATTTTCATACATGGCGAAGTTTACAAGCAACAAGAAAGTATCAAAAATTAAACATTAAATTTAAAATCCACATATACAAGATTTCACTTGCTGTTCTTAAAAATGTTTTGTTTACATACCGCATACGATGCTGTGCTTGAATTTCAATTATGGCAGTGCCTTTAATGTGGGAGATTTTGTATGCATTTAAAAGGTTTACTGGTTGCCTTACAGTAGAAAAAGAATGAAATTTAAAGGAAAGCTTTTTTTATGTTATGAGATTGGTAATCAATAGGCGTAGGAATTGAAATATCTTTTGTAAAACATACTTTTGAAATTATAACCAAGAGAAGCATTTATTGAATTCGTGTAAAATTTCAGGTTGTACGAAAAAATTTATTTATTTTTTATTTTATTAACATTGCAAGTTTTATTTGATTTTAGCAAAAATAAATCAAGATGAATAAAAGTTAAACAATTAATTTTTTAAAATATTAGGAACAAAATAGTAATAACAATTTTATATTATAATAACAACTCCAGTAAAGATCCTATTCTTATTCTTTTAACACGTAAATTTCAACTGGTTCTTCAAGGGGCCTTTTTTTGATTATATTTTCAGCTTCTGCTGATTTATTCTTCTTCCACTTCATTAGGCTGTAAAGCACATAAACGACAATAATTATCCATGCTAATATTGTCGAAATACTCATAAAATCCGAATTCATTGTACCAAAATTGATATGATCAAGTTTTTCTACACTTTTAATTGGTTTCGACATGTCTCTTAGGAGTCCTAAACTTTCAATGTAAAATTTATCTACATGTGGTGTATTATACTTCCTCATATTTTCTTTAAGCTCATCAATGTTGAAGAAAACTCGAACAACGTTTATCTTTGTTTGGGTAGTTGGTCCAAACCTCATTGTAGTTATTAGTTTATACGTACCAGTAAGAGCGATACACTCAGGTTCAAGCATGATAATTCCAGAAGTATTTTCAACTAATATTTCATCAATAGTGTCAGCACCGCATGTAACTGTTAAGGTTTCATTGATTGGTGTATAGTAAAAGTATTCTCCATCATTAAGTTTAATAAACATGAGACTGGTTGTCTGTGCAGCAGAATATTTGCAAAGATTCATATCAATGGTCTTACTTCCAGCGATTGCATTGTTCAAGCAGTCAGTTGCATTTTTGTTCTTAATAGGACTTTGAGATTTGCAAAAATACATGGTTCCATTATATTGAGATTTTAAGCACACATCCATTGTCATGAATACAACTGTTTCATTATCATTTTCAGCTATGTACTTCCATATTACATCTGTCATAATTAATTTGCCTTCATTGCGTGCTGGAATTTCCACAATTTTAAATAACTTTCTTGCATCTTTTTCAACTATCGGCACATCAACTTCCACCACAATAATATCTTCACTAATCTTGTAGTTCAATGGCAAGTTGTAGTAATAATCCATTAGCTTGTGGTAAGGCAATTCTTCATTTTCTTCAATTTTCAATGTTATATTTTTAATATCCTTCTGAACCTCGGTTATTGGAATGATTTCAGTATTAAGACGTCTCTCGTTAAGCATTTTCGTTATAGCTTTAATAATTCTCTCTATATCGTTCTTTACATCCAATAAATTCATCATAGCTGTTCTCCTGTTCAGTTCTTCAACAGTTTTATTCATAAGAATTGTTGTATTATGAGCAACTGATTTCAAAGAGTTTGAAATTCCAACTATTTCATTTGATTTACTTCTTAAGTTATTTAAGTCGAGAGAAATTTTCCTACCATCTTCAGTGCTTAGCAATCCCATAAATTCTCGCTTCTTTCTAGAATGGACATTTCTTTTAGTTTTTACTAATCCATGTACAATATCTTTAAACTCCATTTCTTTCAATTCCAAAACCAATTTGATAGTATCGAGCTTCTCGTTAGTAGATGTATCATTATTAAACATATCCTTTACTAATTCAAAATGTTCTTTTGCGTTTTTAATTAATTCTGCAAATGTTCGAATATTTATTTGAAAGCTAATAGCTTTATAGCTTTTTATCAGTTTCAGTTCACCAATTTCTTCAAAATGAAGTGCTTGCATTTCCTCTAGAAGAGTCATTTTAAATCCATTTGAGAAACTAGCTGTTAAAGCTACTAACAGCAGTCTATTTAGAATAAATGAATACATCAATATTGATCAATATTACAAGTTTGATTAAAAGAATAAAAAAAAATTTAAATAAAAAGTCGAAGCAAGAAAATACTTACATAAATGGATATGAACCCATTTTCAATCAATTTTTCTGCTGTTTTAACAACAGAATGTACGAAAAATTTCCTCAATTCAATGATTTTGAATAACTAAACAAGAATTAAGCTTGATCGCAGTCTTTTATACACTGAATGAAGTGTCCACTAAGGATTTTTATTTCCAATTTATCATGTTTTATGATGCATCCCAAACAATATTCACTTAATTGAGATATGAGTAAGTAATTGTAATATTATTTGTTTTTATTTACATCATGTGAATAATCATATGCTAATAGCCAGGGGCGAAGCCAGGAATTTGAAAAGAAGAGGGGGGGGGGGGGGGGGTCATAAAACTCCTAGCAAATTGAAGAAATTTCTATTAACGTCGGGGGATTTGTCCCAAAAATCGACCTTGCTGCCTGCAGATTATTTTAGATATAGAGGTTGTATATAATTTGTCTTTACTGTTCTTGATAATATTGTGGATTAAAATGACACCATAGTTGTCGTTATCCTTAAAAGTTTAATTTTCCATACTAAGTTTTGAAAATTTCTCATTTTTTCAAAATTGCTATCATAGATGAATAAATCCAGTGCATTGTTGTTCCTTAATCATAAATTGACTGGCTAATTTTCTACAATTCTTTAACAAAAAATTCACATTCATTTCCACTTCACAAAGAAATTATTATTATTATTATTATTATTATTGAAGGGTTGAAAGGGCCAGAAATTGTTGAAAGGGATCAAAAAATAATAAAATAACATGTGAAGTGATGAAAAAGGTAAAAAAGAGAAAAATAATAAATAAACAGGACCTAATAAATAAAAAGCTTTCACACATTTTTGTGGGTATGACAAAGAGAAAGAAATGATAACAGAAGATAGGCTATGGCTGATGTGACACGTGGAAAAATAATGCATTGTTCAAAGTATAGAAATATTCAACTGCTTTAACTGTTTTGAATGAATACCATTGGTTATATTGTAAAATCACAAAAAAAAACTTATTGCACTTAATCATTATTTGTTTCATAAGTTAAATACGCTTTATTTCATTTAAATTTAAATATGTCTCAATTTCCGTCAAAAAAAAAATTTAATCTTTTTATTGGTCAACATTATTATCCAGAAAAGTACGATAAAGCACAACGCATAAAATTATTCATAATCCCTGTATGAATAATATTTGCTTATTGATATGAATAAATACGTGATGAACTTCATCATGATCATAATCACCATGAGCTCAGTTTTGATTTAAGACTAAGTGCTCGCAGTTGAAAAATTGGATTCATCTGTCAAATACTGATGGAGATATTGTCTGAGAGATTTTCATGTTGATTGAGGAGGTCTCTTATTCACATACTGAACAGACAACATCACGAACATGTACGAAAATAATAAAATATTGCGCGAAAATGAAAAAAAAAAATTCCACACATTTTATTCGCGCTTCCTTTTCTTTCGTAAATGCAAGAAATTTGTGTACATAGTGAGTATATTTGTTTTATCTAATGATTTTCAATGTTATAGACAATTTATGATATGTTTTCATTTCACTCAGCGTCGATGAAAAAGAAACAAAAGCAGGAAAAATTATTTTTATTTATTTTTTTTTTCTACAAGAAATTTCTATTAAAAAGTTGTTTCTTCTCATTTTAGCTAGACAGCGTGAAAGTGATGAGAAACTCCTCTTCTCCAGATTTTGTTGGATGTTGAATATTGAGGTTGGGACACTAGAGTTTTGAATTTAGTTCTAGCAAAGTGATGAGATGAAGTGGCTCGTTGGCGGAATGGTTTAGTAAATCGGTACCTAATTATTGCAATACCCGACACAGCGATCATGGGTTCGAGACTGGGTAGTGAAAATTTTTTTTCACTTGTCCTTTTGCGAATAATGTGTACTAGAAATGAGGCTCAAAACCTTCTTTTGAAGGCTACAGGCAGACATGTCATAAAAGGAGTGGTTCGGTCTAGATTTGAGTGCAGTGGTTTGGCCCATCCTCACTCGTTAAACTCTCCTTAGCTGTTCTAGCATAGTAGAGCACTTCCTGTTAACTTGCTTGCTTGTGTGTTCTATATTATAAAAACCCAATTCACTGACTCTAGGACAAAACCCGTGAAAAGCCAGTTTTAAAGTCAGGAAATCGCATAGAGATTTCTTCAGTTATGCTTGGAGGTTCAGAGCATGTACAGGAAATATATCTAGAATAATATGTAAAAAAATAAATTTTGCTTGACCAAGTGATAAAAGTGTTCTTTCCTCATAATAATTTCATCGCGAAACAAAACATGTACGTAAGAAAAACAGTTTAATCATTATCATCATGCCGTGTATACGCAAGCAGATTGATCAAGAAAAAGGCGTAAAATCGAGAAATTGTTTACATTTCAGCCATTAAATGTCTAGCTAATTATCGATCATGGGTACAAAATACGATGTTTATGGATGTTTAACAATTAAATATTAAATGGTGAATGAAAATTTATCGATTTTACATGCAAAGTTTATTGGACATTTCATAGGCGAGCTGTCGTGGCTGGTCATGTAATATGAGAATGAATGAAAGTATTTTGTGGATTTTTTTATTTTGAGGTCAAGGTATCGACGACTGTTTCTTACTCACTTGAGACAATGAAAAAACGCAAAAGAGCAGTCAAGAAGGAAATGAATATTTTGACTTTTGGAATCAAGAAGACATTGTTCTGCGTAATATAATTAATTATTGAACGAAAAATCTCATTAAATATTTAACTTGGAAATTTCTTCTTTTCCTTTTGCGACATTTAGATTAAAACTTAATTTAAAGATGGAAAAAGGTGTAGTTTTGACGTCAAAAAGATTTTGATCAACTTTAATTATGGATATTAAAATGAACATCTTTTAAATCTTGAAATTAAATGAACAATATTAAATCCTCAAGAACTTTAAATTCATCATTAAATTGATACATTTCAAGCATAAAAATGAAATAGGAGAGCAATAAATTCAACTTCATTACCTATTAATAACAGGTTTCTCCTTTCATAGCCTTTATCTTTAAATATTTATATTAATTGATGAATGCGTATATAAAGATTTATAAATACATGCTTGAAGCTATTTCATTCTCATTGAAGTCATTCTCGAATTTCATTATTTTCTCCAATATGTTCATTGATCAAAAGGTTTTCTACATTTAGCTTCATATTTTGTTTTGCTTTGCTGGTCGTATACAAAACGAAATGAAATTCAAACGAACGAAAACAATTGTTCTTCTGTTTGGGTTCGAAATAAGAATAATTTTTTTAAGAATTTCGAATTGAATTTTGAAGAAAATAAATTAAAATCTTAGAGTAATCGGTCAACCCCTGCAAATGGGCTATGAATTATTTTAACTATGTATAAATTTTACTAAAATCCGATCTTATCTTTAAATTTAATATAAAGACATTTCTAGTAATTTACATGTAAGAGAAAGCTCTAAATTTGCACGTGACACCACTTTGCGTCCACTTGAAATGGCTTTCAAGCGGCGACCGATTGGTTAAACATGGCTTTCGGGTGGCAAATATTTCAATGTGTGCCGATCGGGACTTTTTGTTAAATTTAATGAAAACTCCTCGTTTATTATAAATCTATCAATTTTAATGAATTCGATTTCCCAAAAACCCGTAAATTATTTCAGTAAAAATATATTTAATGGTGTATTGATCAGTTTTGATGATGTTTTGCATTAAAAGCAATTACGACTTCTGTTATTGTTTTCCTCTTTTCGTTTTCATTTCATTTATGCATCAAATATTCATGAAGTGTGATCCAAAAATATGAAATATAAAGCAGAGCTCGTTCGATGCAAAATCCAAACTTTCAGATTTTATTTACAAGATCCAAATATTTTAAAATGATATTCATTAAATTTTCAGATAAAGCAAGGAATACAAATTGTGAAAGTTATTAAAAATATCAAAAATAATTGGATTCATAAACTGTGCGTGTTTTCATTTCAAATGCAAAAGGAAGCTTGTAAACTCTCATTTTATGAAAATGATAAACCCATCGAGTGCAAATCAAGTATTGAATCTATTATTTCATGTAAAAATTATTCTGCTAATTATTGTATTTAAAAATGTAGAATTGAATGTGAATTCGAAAGAAGTTTTAAATATTTTTGGTGGGATTATTTTTTTCAGCTGCTTATAACAAGTGGGTTAACCATTGTAATACATAAAATTATTAAAAACTAAAATGCTTAAAAGCAAAAATTTAACCAAATTATTTAATAAATATCAATTACTTTGATAAAACCAATAAAAAATGACAAACCCAAAGCTTTAAATAAACTATTTTATTTCTGTCCAAGCAGTCAAAACTTGACATCAACCAAAACACTCCGCAGGACACGAACCATAAATTTACTATTCTCATTCATAAAAACACTTTATATTCATGAAAAAGACGGTCAAATTTTAAAAAAACAATTTTACTAATTATAATTTTCTCATTTAATAATGCCATGATATGGAGCAAAACTTTCCATAAAAATCATTAATAAAGTACACAACAACTAAGGCCGAGCTCGAAAATCACTTCAATAATTAATTAAAACGGGAGAAAATAAGCACTCAAGTCAGCCACAAACCAAGCAAGAGTCAAAAGAAGATTGTGAAGCCTCATAGCTAAGTATATTTTTCTATTCAGATGTTGTCAGCAGATTGTAAACTGCCTCAAGAATTTTACCTTCTTCAATATCATTTTTCAATAAACGTGCTGAATAAGCAATAAAATGAAGAAGAGGAATTTAGCAGTTTCATAAAATTTTAGTTTTATATTTTTTTACAAAAGTTCACAGGTGTCAGGCGTTCATTGATGAAGTTAACAATTCAGTTCCTATTTTGTATAAAAATGAACTGCAATTGTCTTTTATTATGAATTATTATTTATTTCTATACAACGTCACAAAATGTCCAAAAATTTAATCAATAATCTTGAAAGATTGTTGTAAATCGTTATATTTTAAGGATGTTGTAACAATGCTTCTTGTTCTCATTATGAATAAGATATTCAATGATAAATGTTCTTTTGTGAACTTCTGAGAATTTTTTTTTTTGGTGAGCTTCGGATGTCGTAAAATGAATTTTGAATGGTCCTGAATTTGATGGTAATGAGGAGAAGTTTTACTTACAATTACATTATTGACATTTGACTTTAAAAATATCCATTTAAAATTTTCACCATTTAGGAGAAACGGGAGGATTTGTGATAATTTAAACACAACTTTTTGAGCCATGGCATACTTTTGGGGTAAGCCATGACCAAAGTCGCACACAGCATGAGGCTCATGTCATTTCCAAAAAAAAAATCTACGGTACACAGTTTGAACAACACTGATCTAAATGGTGTGACAAGTAAGGGGCCGTTCACTTATGACGTTCAGGGGAGGGGGGGTTGTGGGGTGGTCTGCTAGAAAAGAACTATAGAAATTTCAGGAAATCCATTGTTTTTTTTTTGAAAAATTACTGTTAATTTCGGACGTCGACAACTCCTAAGAGAGAATGGTGTAACAAACTCATAATAGTAAGGACTGTCATAAGGTTGCTTGGACCGATGCCAAGGGTGCGAAACTGATGAAATGATCGAAAATGATCAAAATATAAATATTCAGTTCCGTACCCTTGCAAAGAACATCAAACTACAGAATATACCAAAATAATTGTAAAAGTTTATGATAACAGCGAGATGCATACAAAATTAAAATAATTCAATCAAATATTAATGAGAGCGTGAGGATACGAAGCACGAAGCTTGTAAATAAACGTGCAGTTTTACGTTGATCTAAAAATGAAGAAATTACAGAAAAAGGACGAAACAATTTTAATTTGTAATGAACAAATAAAAGCGGTATGAAAAAAAGTTTTAAACTCGTCATTCTTATCGTGAATGTGCTTTCCCATAAATCTCAAAATTTATTCTTGTATGAGAGTGGATACTGTGTGCATGTCTGGCTGCAAATAAATGAAATAATTTATCGGATGTTTTTGTGGAAAAGCAGAAAATATAAACCACATTTCATATTGTAAGTCGACATGGGAGATCCGAGGTTTTTTTTTATATCTTGTTTGATTTAGTTGGAAGCTTTGAAATTGAACATTTGGGTATTTTAAAATTTTTTAAAGGTTTAACGAATTTTTAAAGTTAATTTACTTTTTTAATAAAAATTATTTGCACCTATCATTTGCTAAAGTCGGATACAGAGCAGCAAGTGAAAAAAATATAATTTTTCTCGGTTTCAATTACACAGCTCTTGCATCTGAAACAAATGAACAAAGGCACAAAAATTCCCCGTTTTGCTTAATTTAGAGTTGGTTTTTCATGTTCAGAACAGAATTTAAATTTTTCTATATCTCCTCCTCCTAAATGTTTTTTTTTACATGAATCTCATCAAAGTTTCATTTTTTTCTGATGTTATTTTTTGCCAGGCTACAGGATAAGGAGAATGAGAAAGACCATAATAATTGAACATGAGGGAGGATTGAGGGAAATAAAATCGTTCACAGAGAACTTTTTATTATAATCATGAGAGGAAGAATGCTCATATTAAGGTCTCTTTTGCGTAAACTTTTTATATCTACCACTATCATTATCGTCAGCTCATATATATAGTTTAAAAATATGGAGATTTTTAAGGGGTGGAAATTCATTCATACGGGATGTTTTTTTTTTGAACATAATTAAATGCAGAATAAGAGATTAAAATTTTGACATCTTTTGTTTCAACTACTTTAGCACTCAATTATTGAAAAAAATTGTGATTAAACTCTAGAAAACTTTTGCTAATTAGTGAAGCTTTATAATGAGAACCATAGTTTGAAATTGTTTTTGTTACTTTTTAGTTTTAAAACATGTTATACGTTGATGTAAAAACTTGTTCGGGGCTTTAAAGTGTAAACTTTTTGTTGAGTATAAAGGCATATCTTTTGGTGTTTTATGTAATTTTAAAAAAGTCTAAAGTAAACTTTATTACTTTAATATTCATAATATATTTAATTCATGGAATATCAAATAAGCTCTTTTTGACCCAACTTCAAAGTTCTGATTGTAATTCTAATATATTCTCGAATAGCACAAGTCGGTTAATTGAATAGAAATCCGGCTCCAAGCCGGTGTGATTCTGGCATGGTTCTGGACTTTCATCGATTGCAGATGTTCGTATTGATGTTATTTTATAAAAACCTGAATATTATTTTATCGAGCCGTGAAAACCCAGACACATTTAAATTGATTTTTTTTAAAGTTTTAATGATATTGCTTTTAACAATTTGATATTCCTAACTCTACAAAAATAAAAATCCTGAGAAGCTAATCAATATCAATTCAACCTTCTTAATTCCATTCATTTAACTTCCATTATCTAAATCATCAATCTTCAATTGAAACTTTTAAGCACAACCACTTAAATTCATCGAAGAAAAAAAAACTTCAAAGTTCATTGAACTTCTTTTCGTGAGTAAGTCATTGTTTATTTTTAAATTATTATTGTTGAATTGTCAGACAAATTGTAGCACTTTCAAAAAAATTGACATTTTGAAAAGAAAATTTAAGCAATTTAAGTATGATCAATAACGGAACTGTTGATTTTTTACCAACTTCTATTGGCTATAGCTACTAAATATAATTCATATTTTCAAATTAATTTTTGAGTCTTGAACGATAAGTTTTTACTTTACCCTAAACAATAAGCTTTTGGAATCCTCGACATTCCCTTGTGACAATTTTTATATTATTACTTTTTTAAATATCACAAAATCTTAAATCCCAAAAATGTGATTCCCAAGTTTATTGAATCTTTTACTAAATGATTTAAAAGAATGTGTGAGGCGATACAATAAAGTGACAAATCAACACATGCGAAAGTTTTCCTTGTTGAAATGATGAACATTAATCTACAGAATGAAGGGTCACGATCGAGAAATTTCGTGATTTAATTTTCGAAAAATTGTGACTAATTGAAAAGCGTCAAGACAATTAATCAAAAATTTTCCTCAATATTTCATTCAATTATCTTAATGTACACACTATCTGACACCTCGTAACTATATATTTACCTAATTTGCTTAGATAAAAAATTAATTGTCGTTCAAACGCTCTCCGTGATCAAAATGCCGTTTAAGCGAATCAATTTGTTTCCATCTGACATATTCATATTTATATTTCATCCACACACATATAGTTCATTGGCATTGATTATTTATGAACTAATGAATAAGTTATTCAAAATATCACAAACATTTTTCATCCAACTTGCTTCATTTTGACATATTTATGTTCAAAATTTATCACACGTGAGGACATAAATGACCATTAATTAATTTAATGTGTTCCATTATCAATTTTACACTCATTTCTGCTAATTGTGAAGCAATCAATTACTGAGATTTTCTGTTTCCATTAGCTCAGCATAATGGGAATTAAATGAAGAAATTATTGACTAAACGTTTAGTGGAATAGAAAAAAAATTTGGCAACTCAACTGAGAAAGTTTGAGCTATTAAAAAATTTTCAAGTGAGAAATAATTCAAGTAAGATCATTATTACAAACTGTTCACACTACTTACGCTTTATTTCCTTAAATCAGAATTTTCCTGGTCAAACTTTTTTGTATGGCTTTTGTTGAAAATAATGTATTCAATCCTCGACTCAATAACTCAATTCCAAACACATGTTTATCAAATGTGAATTTTATTAAGTTTTTTATTCGCCAAGCTGAGAAAAAAAAAATGTTTAACTCGCATTTAATATCATGAAAAATTTTCTTTTTTATTGGCGATCAGCACTTTATATCAGTACCGACATACGCACAGATACACTAAAAATATTTTCTCACATCTCATTTCATGCAAAAAAAAATAATTCACTAGTGATTGAACAACTTCTTTTCCAGATATTTATTTTTTAAAATTTTTCAATTATTTCTTCTTCATTCGCACTTTTTGGAAGAAGTATTGAGATATTTTTCATCTATGACTTCACTTTTTTTACTGAGTGTGAGAGGGATCACTCAGGTTAATGCAAAAATAATTTTTTCAAACACTTTTCACTTTCTGACAATTTTTTTTTTGATGGTTTGTTGAAATTTCCTCAATTTGTGTCAATCTTAAGTGACAAATCGATTTTAAAAAAAACTTTGCTGTAAAATTTCTTAATTTAATGGTTTTAATTTTAAGTTACAATTTTGTCAATTCAAAAATTTATTTTATATTTTTTGGAATTTTTTTTATCATTTTTCCGATGGATTATTTTATTTATTTTATTGTAACAATTTCGTTGTTTTATGATTTATTTAAGAATTTAAAATCAACATTTTTTGAAATTCTTTAAAATTTTATTTTTTAAATCTTATGATTTTTTTGTAGCTTAATGCTTAGATTTTGTGCATTTAATAATACTCATTCCATTCTTTTGTTTCTACAGGATATGTATTTTTGGTATTTTTTGAATTTCCCTTTTTTAAGAGCTATCAAACTGGTACGAAAAAAAATCCTTTTAATACGAAATTGTTATATTCTGCCTCACACGCGAGAAACTGTCATTCAAAAAATATAGTCAATAAATTTTCACTCAAGCAGTAACTTTAATTTAACAAATCTAATCATGTGGCATCATCAAGAAACATGACTGCAAAATCAGACAGGAAATTTTTCTTTAATTTTCGTGATTTCGATCATAAAAGTCCGACATCATCAACAAGCACATTAATCACATCGTGAAAGCTAACGATAAATAAATTGTCATTTAATTTCCTTCATCAAATTTTCTATTTCTTATTTCATGAATTATTTTTTGTTTATTTGTCTTCTTTTCCTTTTCTTTATGTATAATTTACTTTCATTCTCGCATGTTTAATGAAAAAATAAACTTTTTTTTTTGGTTTTCCAATCACACACAACGCGCGTTGTTTCGAGACCAAAATGAAAATTTCCTATCGACGTTATGACTCGACGAATTGAAAAATCAAACTAAGCCAGCATAAACATTTTTGTTCTGTTTTGAATTGCGAGAAAATGCGAAAAATGAGAAAATAACAAGAATGTTCATAGTAAGAACTCATTCCTTCTCAATGTCAGCGCATGGAGTAACTTTTCGTGTACTTATAGTTGCCAATGTTGTTCTACATTTTCACGTGCTGATGAAGTTTTCCTTTTGTTTTTGCCTCTCTTATTTTCTCTGCCGGAAAATTCTGGTATGCATTTTCTCTCGCAGACATTTATGCTCAAAACACGACAGAATATTTTCTCTCATTTACGATTTTATAGGAGCTTTTCGGGACTTCAGCACTTCAGCACGTTTTTCAACATTGATTTAACATTCGTGAAGGATTAAATAAAATTAAAGTTGCATTGTTTTCTTTCGGATATTTTTATCATCATCGTAAAGGAGAAAAGAAAAATCATGAGACTAGAATTGAAATTGGATGTAGCGCACTTATTTTTTGGTTCAAGTTTAAAGACATTGGTCTCATTGTTGATTATTCTTGTATTGTAAGAAATATGTTAAAATCACAAAACATGAACCACCCCAACCCCCCCCCCCCCCCATCTTTCCTATCTAACATTTGAATATAAACAACCAACTTCTTAAACTTTAACTTTTGTTGTCCTAGAAAGTGGTCTCAGGTTGACTAATATCTGACTCTAATCTCCATCAGAAATCATGCTCGTAAAAAAATCACCCGAAAGCAAAAACGTGCTTTTTCCCATCTTAACATCATCTCTGTGTTCTTCTTACTTTCTTTATTAAGTACGTTCACTTCATTTAGTATCCATAAGAATCATATGGACAGGATGTTATTTAAGTGTACGTTAAAGAGATTCTCGTGACTCTCCTCATTTATTTCAATGTAAATTTTCTTCAAGTGTGCATTCAATGTCCTCAAGGCATGTACATTTAATTATACAATCTTTTGTGGAACTTGAAATTCTGATGACGTTTATTAATTCCTCTCCATCATCTACCTTTCCATTCTACTGCATTTAAAAATTAAATGAGTTTCGTGGAATGTCAACTTGGCCTGGTAAATATCGAAAATTTACTTCTCTTGTGATGTTGTGAATGCTATTCAAATAAACGATGCAATTGCACGAAAGGAAATGAAATAAGGAACAGGAAGTCTAGAAAAAAAAATAGAAAAAGTTTTGTGTTGACTAATTTTAACTTTTATGCACCTATAAATAATTAAACGGATATCTATGGCGATGTTCTGATGTTGAGGGGGAAGTGTTGTAAGAACAAATAGATCGTAATGTGAGTCGCATTGAAATTATCTGGATGTGAGCCAACAACACTAACATACGTAACCGATTGTAAGAGCATGTAACGAATTGAGATTCACTTCAAACACATGGCTCATCATCATTATAATAACAACAAAAACATGAGATGCAAGATTCAGTAATTAGTGAGATAAAATACATGACGAATGAAAAGTGTCTGGGAAAGTATGAGAAAAAAAATGAAAACCTGCAATTTAGTTATGAAGTGGAAATAAAAAAGTAAAGCATGTGAATGATTATTAATTATTTATGGATTAAGTTTGGCCTATTTTTCTAAAGTTTATCAATACATTTTCAATGTAATTTTGAAGTTGTCTTGTCAAATTTGTCTAGAAAATTTTTTGACATTGAAAACAGAAGTGAGGCTAGGGGCCGTTCATTTATGACGTCCAGGGGGGGGGGGGGGTCGTCAAGAAAAGAACAATAGAAATTCCAAGAAAACCATTGTTCTTTTTTGAAAAATGACCGTTAATTTCGGACGTCATAAGTGAACAACCTTCTAAAGAATAAATATATCACAGTCCTTAAAATATTTGGGAATTAAAATAAACCCAAAATTGACTTTTGAAGACTTCTAGGAATCGATTTTAGCATTTATCATATTAGGCATTCCTATTGATACGATCTAGCTCGAACTTACTTCAAAACCTACAAATTTTACAAAACCAAATGATTAAGCTAATCTACAACTTATAATCAACAACGTCAACGCACATATTATACACTGATTATGCCTAAAATGTTCTTCCATGTGACCGATGTTCAAAGGACCACCAATTTTTTAATTCTTTACCTGATCAAATCCGAAATATTGGACATCTGGAACCTTTTAAGGAAAAATAAAAGCAGTTCTTGGTATCAAAAAGTACCTCCTTAATCTCACTTCTGCAAACATCCACCAGAAACACGATCATTTAACTATTTTAATATTATGGGTCCTCGATTTAAGTAAATTCAATTTGAATAGATTCGATTTATGTAACGAAAATTAATGAATAGAAAATTTAAAAAATATTTTTGTAACGGACATTTTTCATACAAAAAGTAAATAATTCGATTTGAGTAGATTCGATTTGAATAGGATTTTTCTGGAACAAAAAATCTACTCAAATCGAGGACCCCCAGTATTTTCACTCAATAAATCACTTACCTTTGTTTATGTTCAGCCGCACTTACATTTTTCTGTGGGTCCTCGATTTGAGTAGGTGTTTTGTTCCAGAAAAATCCTATTCAAATCGAATCTACTCAAATCGAATTATTTACTTTTTGTATGAAAAATGTCCGTTACAAAAATATTTTTTTTAAATTTTCTATTCATTAATTTTCGTTACATAAATCGAATCTATAAAAAATGGAATTTACTTAAATCGAGGACCCATAGTATACTTAAAATTTGAAATTTAACGGAAAGTATTGAGACAAAACTGAGTAAAAGCTTATTTAAATTCACGCGTGAAATTTGAATTTAACGGTTTTATTGATTCAATTAATTTGATATTTTGACAGTTTCAAAGGTTTTTTACGCCCTTTTAACTAGTTTAAGTCCTAATTATGCGGGCTTTTTCCTTTGCAAACGAAAAGAGAAAGAAAAGAGTCTTTCAATAAAGAATGACTCCAGTCATCATAAATGAAATATAAAAAAAAAACTTTTTAAAAACAATTAAAAACCCGTAAATATTTCTAAGACCAACTATGAATCTAATCCAAATGTCACCACAGAGAATCAACATATATACAAAATATCACCAGAACGTCAGCGCACCAAACAACGTATTGTGGGCAATAAAATGTTTTTTTCCCAAATGAAAAATCTTCTCCGTATAAATTTCTCAATATGATGAAAAACATTTTTGCATCAATTGCTCGACTTCATTATTTATAAATAAACATCAAAATTATTTAATTAGGGAAAAAAATGTTTTTACACAAAATTTTTTTTCTCTTCATTAATTTTCCTCGCAAATGTTTTCCCGACAAGAATTTAATGTGATGAAGTCTAATTTTATTGACCAAAAACTACAAACAAACAAGCTCATTTTCAACACATTGTTGGGTATTGATTTATTGGATTTTAAGTGTAACAAGTACGGCGAAAAAGGTTTCAGCATCTTCAAACAGAACAGATTTTGTTTTCATATATTTTCGGGTCTTGAAAGATTGCAATCAGAAAAATTTAGGAGACCCTTGGCTATCGTTTAAAAGCCAGCCTTTTTACGATGACGGTTCATTTATTTTACATTTAATTGTGATAAATTTTTTGCCCTTGATACATTGTTCGTCAATTTTTATGGCTTATTTGTAAAAATTTATTGCTATCTAAAGTTCAATGTTTTATTTGAAAAATGTGCCGAGATTTTTTATGGTTATGTTTTCATCTGATTAAGTTGTGAATTGTTTTGGGATTTGAAAAAATCATTAAAGCAAAATTGTTTTGAGAGTTTATTTAAATTTCTTTACAGAAATGAAACATATGGTCTACCGCGGTGATGCTGAGTATTGTCAAGAGCTCTTGTGTCAAAATGATAATGAAAATAGACAAAAAAATGTAAATTACAATTTTTATTTAACTTTATTTCCGACAAAAATTAAACTTTCCAAATTATAAATTCATTAGAACCTAGAAATTTAAGTTAAGAAAGATTTAAGATATAAATTTATGCTGGAAACCTTAAATAACATTTTATAAAACATAAAGAAACAACTATTATGTAAATCAAACTAATTTGCATTTTGTTCAAAACATTTTTTTTTTAAATAAAACTTGTCAACTTTCATTATATCGAGTAGTCACTAATTATAGTATATGGCAAAAAAGATACAATTAAGAAAATTTATAGTTTTTAACTAATGAACAACTTATGAAAAGGATTATTTTACTTAAACTACTAATCTGAAAATTTTCCTTGACACAAAATAAGTGGATTTTGATTAACAACTCCAAAATCTTCTGAAGTAATAAATTATTGATTAGGTATTTGTTTTCTAAGATTTTCGTAATTTATTTAACTTTGTAAGGAAGAGGATTAGATCATATCCAATTTTCATATTCAAGAATTTCATTCTAAAACATTTTCTATAATGTTTCTGCTTGAACAGATAAAAAATAAATAAATTACAATTCATCTCTTGAAAAAAATAAAAAATAATTTCTTTTTACATCGAAAATTGAAGAAAAAATACTCTTATTTAAAAATAATCAAATACTTTGAAAAATAATTTAAAACTTTAAAGTCACAATGAATATAATTTCATTCTAAATCCATCAAAAAACAAAAAAAAACTGGTGACACAAAAACTTTTTTTCTGAATCACACAAAACGCTTAAACAATTAGTGTGACAGAAGAAATTAGCCACAAAAATCATTTTGTGAGCAACAAAATATCTTCCTCAGTCAAAACATTTAACAAAAATAATTGTGAATGTTTTGAAATATTTTGGCATCGCTTCAAATTTTACTAGACAATGATCATTTAAAATCGTCACAATAAGTTATCTAGAGATGATGAGGTTACAAAGAAAAGTCGTGCAATTCAGGACTTAAATTTTACATGCGTTATGAGATAAATTTGAAGGACATAAAACACATAACAAGAAGATTGTTTGTGAAGCTTGAGATACTCTTCTTTTTGTCTTTTTCAATCGAGTTGTTGTCAGAATTATTATTTTTATTAATTGTTTACTCTAGTGAATTAAAATTCTGATTAAAATTCTAGAATCGAAAAGAAAGAATCGAAATTGCGTTGAAAAATTCTAGAATTTTAATTAGAATTTAAATAAAATTTGATTTCAATTCCAATTCTATTTCGATTCTAGAATCAGAATTTAAATTAAACGAATCAATTCTGGAATTGTAATTGAAATTCTTCCTTATAATTTTACCAATAACTTGATTTTTTGACAGGAACTGAATAAAAAATGAAGGCAATTACTGCACTACCAGGTTAAATATGAGCATATGGTCCAATATCGACCTGAAAGAACTAGCAGAACTGCTTAGTTCCGCGGTACTGAACCTCTTATGGAAGAGTCATTAAACGTTGAGAAATGGAGAAAAAAAATTCTGCATTTCTCAACGTTTCATGACTTTTCAAGAAGGGGCTCAATATCGCGGAACTAAGCAGTTCTGATAGTTCTTTCAGGTCCAAATGGGAACATGTGCTCATATTTAACCTGGTAATACAGTAATTGCCTTCATTTTTTGTTCAGTTCCTGTCAAAACATCAAGTTATTGGTAAAATTTCAAAGAAGAATTTCAATTACAATTCCAGAATTGATTCGTTTAATTTAAATTCTGATTCTAGAATCGAAATATTCTAATTCTTTTATTTCGATTCTAGAATTTTAATCAGAATTTTATTTCACTGGTTTATTCATAGGAAATGCCATCTGAAAAGTATTTAAAGATTTTCAGGCTTCATAAAAACCTTGAATTAATCTAAAATTGATCAATAATAGGAAAATTATTTGTTCAGTCCCGTATCCAAGTTCTACTATGAAACAATGCTGTTAATGAATAGGAATGAATAGAGGAGAATTTATGCATTTATTTTGCGTACATATTTGGTGTTAAATTTGGTGAAAATGTGTGGACAATAATGAAACAAATGATTTATTTTCCCATTGATCCGAGAAGATAGTAAGAGGGAATTTGAAGGTTAGTTTTTTTTTAATTAATTGGTTCTTTATTTCATATATAAGCTTTTTCAAACTAATTTATATTTTACATGCAAATTTGTATAATTTGATATTTACGTTATATTGTCAATATCCTAAATGATAATTAGGGGAATTCATAAAGTTGTTCTTTAAGATTCCACTATGGGAAAAAATTGAAAAAAAAGGGACATTCACTTTGATTTTTGGACTTTTTCGAATTACGATCTCAAGTGAATTTTTTCTTGTAGAGGACATTAAAATAGACTTAATTGCCAAATTTCAAGTCATTTGGTGCTGTTTCTGAGATTCTGTGGCTGTTTGAAGTTGAAAAATGACGAAAAATCAGATTTTTTCACTCAATCTTTAAGTTCAGAGGATTTTACGATACTTAAAGTTAATGAAAAACGGTTTTCGGTTCCTGGTAACTTATTATAAGAGCTTTATTTTTCTGCATTACAAACTAAAAAAATTTTGAGTTTTAGTCTCAATACGCTAGTAAATGTTTGAAAATCCTTTGAAAATTATCTTCAAACATGCCGCAAACATTCTAAACGATCGAGTCGGAGAGTTTTGTTAAAATTTTATTGTAGCCCTTGATTTGAGGTTTTCAAAACTGTATAATTTACGGGCACATTGAAAAGTTATGACAGTTTTAGTGAGTTGACGAATTTTTAGCCAAAAACTAAAATGTCTTGTAAAATAAAGAAAACAGCAGCCACAAATAAGCTGTTGACTGTTTTTTAATCACAAATGATGATTGAAAACAAATATCAAAGGAATTATTTCAAAAAGATCAAAATTTAATGAGATATTGGGTACATTTGATATCTGACGACTTGTATGCTTTTCTCATCACTCAAACCACTAGTACTCTTACAAAACAAACTATTTTTTAATTTTGTTTCCAGTTTATTATAGCTTAAGTCAGAACCTTTCTAATGATGTATAATACTTGATGGTTGACTTTGATCTTGGTCATGAATATGAGCCTTGTTTGTGAGCGACCCTAAACTAGAAAAATCTCAAAAACGTCATTACTTGAAATACCACTTAGAAACAAATTTAAGTATTTATTTGTAGTTTTTTATGATGATTAATGATAGTTATGACTATTAAAACTCAAAAATTTGCATTTCACAAAGTTTTTGCTATCTCAGGTAGCTTCTAAGGTACGACCCTAGTAGACAATATTGGGTCTGAAAATCTCAAAGATTTGATTATTTTTCAAAGTTTTGTTGATTGATATTTCATATTGGAACATATTTGAGTCAAAATACATTACTTTTAAATAGTTTTGATGGGTAAATTCTTGATTTTGGCTATTTTATTGAAGTTCAGCTTGCGTCGGTCACATTCAAACCACTCCCATGACTGCTATAACAAAGTTTCATGCAAGTATTATGCATCACCTTAAAGGTATTGATTTAAGCTAGCAATAATTGAAAACAGATTGCAAAAATATTAATTCTGAAAAAAGTTTCGTAAAATCCTCTGAACTTAAAGATTGAGTGAAAAAATCTGATTTTTCGTCATTTTTCAACTTCAAACAGCTACAGAATCTCAGAAACAGCACCAAATGACTTGAAATTTGGCAATTAAGTCTATTTTAATGTCCTCTACAAGAAAAAATTCACTTGAGATCGTAATTCGAAAAAGTCTAAAAATCAAAGTGAATGTCCCTTTTTTTTCAATTTTTTCCCATAGTGGATTCTTTTTAAATCTCCCAATTGATACTTGATTTTTTTTATAATAGCAAGTAGCTGATTAAAACAATCTAGACCTCTTATGAAGAAATTTGAATAGCAGAATATCGTATTGTAACTAGGCAATACCAGTAAGTCTCTTGTTCTTGTGAGATAAGTGTGAATTTCATGAACATATTGAAGCGCAATATTAATTTTTGCAGTGTGGTTGATGATTTTAAGCATGAGAAGATTTGAGGAAAGATTGCATAGGGATGGAACTGGTGGAATCTGTCAAGAGTACAATTCCGTTCGGCTACAGTTTGAATGATAATGGTTCTAAAATCATTAAATAAATCACAATTTTTATGTAGAAAAATTTATGCAGATTAATAGAAAAATTTAAATTTTAGATTTTTTTCTAAGGAAACACCTAAGAAGTAGAAGATACTTTCCGTTAAGGTCGGAATTTAAAAAAAAAATATTAATAATCCCTAATACTTTACACCAATAATAAATAATTCACTCGATTCTTCAGAATTTTACTCCCACATTCATTAAACTCGCAATATTTTTGCTCATTTACAGCCTTTATTGTTTTCAAAACATACATTTTCTGTATCTATATCC
This sequence comes from Chironomus riparius, assembly GCA_917627325.4. NCBI lineage: Eukaryota > Metazoa > Arthropoda > Insecta > Diptera > Chironomidae > Chironomus > Chironomus riparius. The sequence goes on from OU895879.1 coordinate 31,082,431, forward strand.
AAATCATAAAATCGTGTAAAAGTGTAATAACGTTTTTATAATGGCGCTATTTTATGTGTATATAAAACAAATATGTGCAAAATGAATCAACAATGAATTTGTGTCACTCACAGTCAGTCGTCGACGTCCTCGTTGGGTAAAGCACATTGAAACGAATGAATGTTGTATTTTATTTACGTCCCGCAAAGTCAAAGGCATACGGTTTATTTTTCCTCGTCGTTATAATTTATTGTCAGTGCAATGCACTCGTTTTCTTGTCATTCTTACATCACAAAAAGGTAGAAATTTTTGATTTTTTGTATGTAATTTTCTCGTTGCCATGAAATGGCGAAAAAAATTTTTTTTTCCTTGCAACAAACAATTTAAAATGTCAAGAAAATAAAATAAAAAAAAATTGTACAAAAATGAATTTTTGAATACAATAAAATGTTTTTAATCACCCGTAAATCGCTTTTTCAGGAAGGAGGGGGTCTTGGAATTTTTTTTTTTGCATACAAAATTGTAACAAAGTCGTTTTAAAATTAGTAAAAAGCTAAGGCGTATAAACTTGGCTAAAACGTATTAATACTAAAAGAAACAACATTGAAACATAGAACAATTGTAGTATGATCAGTCTATCCGCATATTTGTCTTCCTCTTCACCAGAGTATTCTGCATTGATAATTTCCAAAATTTCACAGCAATTTGCTATTCTTACTATATATTCTAAACAAACAGCGGATCTGGATCTTAATGCCATACTGTTTTTATATGAAGACGACAGCGTTTTGGTGAATTTCCACAAGAACAACGAATCTGCAAAAATACATGATATGATTATTAATTTCCTGAATGATATATAGAATACTGAAAAGACAAACTTCATGGTAATTCAGCAAGGTGCTCGATTTGAATAGGATTTTTCTGGAACATAACACCTACTCAAATCGAGGACCCCCATTACAATATCAAAAACTAATAATTGATAAGCAACTTAAATGGGATTCGTACAATACATAGACAAAATAGCTGTTGCAACCGGAATACTGTGGAAAATGAAACACAGCCTTCCAAAGGACAAAAAAAAAATTAATTTGTAAAGCAATAATTAAATCTCACTTATCATACATGATCTTGGTATGGGGAAGTACAGCAGAAACTGCAATTAAGCTACTCCAAGTGACAAGAGTATTTCGAGCAAGAACTTTGTTTACAAGCACACGTTTTTTTACTGAGAGGATAAATAATTTACCTAGAAAATGAAAAATGAGGAAATCACTTTACAAATATATAGAAACCTTTAGTAAACGAGCTTTTTCATGTTGGTTCACCTGCTCAATAGTACCAATCATGTCTACAAATGGTTTAAACAATTAACATTTTAACGAAAAAACAACTTTCTAGGAACCTTTGAAATTTCATTTCATCATTAAACATTTTCTTCAAAAATAAATACTACAACAAAAAACTTCAACGAAAATTGTCATCGTCTTCAATAATTAATTAAGGAACATCATCAATCAATCACCGAGGATATTATCAATTATATTTTCAACGAAATTTTCCAGAAAATTTTTATCATCGAATTTACTCAAGGATTATGTCGTCAAATAATTCAACTTTTATTCGGTCCAGAAATGAAGGCCTGGATGTTTATATTGACGTGAGTAATGAATATTTGCAGTATGATATCTATAACTCTTCTGTAAGGGCATGAACAAAGAGTGGGGTGAAGTATTTTGTGAACATTATTTATTGAAAAAATTCAAGAGCAGAGTTTTTGTGGGTATTTTTAAAGCTCATGAGTCAAATTATGCTTGTGACATAGCTTGCTACAATTTTGAGTTTTCTTAATTGGGACATCTTATGATGTTGCAATTATGTGATGTTGAAGATGGGATCAAAAGTTAAACTATGAGTATTGGAATAACTTCACTGTTTGTAAATGCGTGACAGTCAGTAATTAATGTCTCTGATCAAATATCGTGTGACTTGTTCCATAAGTTTACATTGTAAATTTAAGGCAGAAAGTTTCAAGCTGCCGAAGTCTGTCAGCAGCTTCACCAATTATTTTTATAAGACCAAGATGATAAATTTAATCATGCAAAAATATTCCTTGATAAATTGATAGAATCACAAATGATGACAAATATGTAGGGGTTTTAAAATCGGGAATATTCCCGGGAATTCCCGGGAACGGGAATCCTTTTCCTGTTCCCGTTTCCCGAAAATCTGTCGGGAATATTCCCGAAATTCCCGTTTTCATACAAAAAAAAACCGACAATTCAAATTAGTTTTTTTTTTATTTTGTATTTTCCACGAAGTTTCATTGTTTACATTTAAGTTTGATCCAAGTCTATTAAGTATGAAATATTAATTTTCAAATATTTCTTTGTACTCTTATTTTCTCAATGTTTTACTCATTACTCGATTGTGTTACTAAGTAACGCCAAAAGAATTGAAATAATTCTTTAATTAACCACTTTTCAGTCCATTAAGTAGAAAATGATGTTTTAAATGGCCTACGAAAAGCTTATTTGCAGTAGAGCAGTCTAAAGATGTAAAAAATCAATTTGGAGAAAAATTTGTAGATAAATCGTTTCATGGAATTGCCCATAAGCTATTTACTGGAACATGAAGAAATACCGTTTTTTTTTTCAAAATTTTTTCCGAAACAAGATAATTAAATTCAAAATATCCGTTAAAAATGCTCAATTGTAAATAAATATAAACAAACGATTGAAATTGACATGAATAGGAGCTGAATACACCCTTAATTAACGACAGAAAATGTGAAATTACAATCAGTCAAAAAAGACCAAATTTCTCAGCAACCTTTGACTTTCGATTTTTTCACAATTTTCTTCAGTTTAATTCTTTAAAGACGTGTTTTTAAATATTGTTGCAAATCGGTGCAAATAAATTGGAACTTGACATTATTAATGCTTAAAAAGAAGTGGAGTTCAAGATAAAAGTGATAGTGAAGTGCTAAAATGGAAACAACAGTGAAAATAAGCCAAAAGTGATGAAAAAATTAAAAGTGAAGAAAAAAATGAAAAATTTTCTGAGTGAACATTCAAAGTTAAGAAAATTAAATTCAAGAAGCTGTAAAATTGAAGTGAAAGTGAGATTGATGAAGCTTGAAGGAACCAGGACACAATTAAAGAAGCAAGAGGCTAGTGACAACGAAGAAAAAGCTAAGTATACTGATAAATAGGACATTCAAGGGCCACTTTAACTTAATTGATCTACGTCATCTGAAACACATTCAGATTTTCAAATTCCTTTTCTTTAATGAAACCAGCCATTTGACTTTCTACATTTGCGTACGTAATGCTTGCAATACGTGAAATGATTACTTAAAAACGCATTGCATTGAGTTTTAAATTTCGTCAGCCTTTGTTGATGTAAATTAAGAGTGGGAGTCGTTGAATAGGTCAGAGGGGGGTCGATGCAAGATGAGGAGGGGTAAAACTTGAGGGAGCAAAGTCTTTTGACCCTTTTTTTAAAAAGTTTTTCTGTTCTTGTTTTTTTTTTGTAAATCGAGCCTATGAGTCATGTGTTTCTGCCTGTGAGACTTACTATCGTGGCTATTGATTGGTTCATCCTTGATGTAGAGTGGCATCAAGGACATTGATTGCTTGCTCGTAAATGAGACTTGCAATTTTTTGTCTAGATGCCTGTTCTCACACACAGCATTAGACTTACATCAGGTCCAATGACGTATCGTGTAGTTTAATGTGAAAAATGAGCCTCTGATGATTTGGGTTGTAATCAATAGAAGCTTAATTACAAGCGTCTAACCCTAACCCTAAATTGTGGTTCTTTTTCATGCTCAGGTGTGTGGTAAAGAACGTTTTTGCCTCTATCTCGGACTGTTCTGATTCAAAGCCTGAAATGTGAGCAGTAATGGAATGAAAACACGATTGATTCATTTCCTTGGTTGAAATTAAGCTTGATATGATTAACTATGAAAGAAGAACCATCAAAAAATTTGCTTTCTCAGTTTAATCCCTCCTTCATCTTGCATCAGCTTCTCTCTTACCTGTCCATCGACTTCCATCTTTAACTTACATCGAGAAAGAGCGAACGGAACATAGTACTTAATGTTATGTGATTTTACTTAATCATTTTACGTAACGTAGGCTTTACGTGAGCCTTTTTGAAAGTTTTTCTGACTAATTTCCAACAGAGAAAGTGAATTTGATATCATGAAACTTTAATTTAAACAGCAAATCTTAATTAAGAATTAAATTTATTTTTATTTTACTAATTCGTTTTTAACATTGCCATATATTTTAGGTTCTTTAAGGATCAGCACTTATAGCCATCATAAAACAAGGATCAGCACTTAAAGCCATCATAAAACATTTCATATGTTGTGTTATTGTCTTCACATTTGAACAATTGCTCATCGTTCACACACAAGTAAGCACATAGTATGAATATTTGATACAAATTGGATTTATATAGACTTTTTTAACTGACAAACTACAGAAGAATTGTCTTGACGATGTCTTATTGTCTTGACGATGTCTTATTGTCTTGACGATGGTCAATCATAGGGGTTCTAAAATCGGGAATATTCCCGGGAATTCCCGTTTTCATACAAAAAAAAAACCGACAATTCAAATTAGCTTTTTTTATTTTGTATTTTCCATGAAAAAAACTACAATTTTAAGAAAAAAATTATAATAATGAAAACATACGTTAAGGAATTTAAGAGTTGAAATATTAAACTCAAATTTGATGTTTTTTAAATCAAAAACATATATTTAAAGTAATTTTTCCAAAATAAAAAAACGTGCTTGAAATTAATATTTCTGGAATCCACCAACATCTACAAGAGCTGAACGTAACTTTTCAATCTCCAATAATATTGTCTCAAAAAATCGCAGTAGATTGCTAGACCAGTTAAAATCGTACTTTAAGAATTGTTCTAAAACCAAAAAGAATTGAATTTCAAACGGAAATTATTGTCAAAAGAATCAATTTGACAATCAAATCAAATAGAATTTAAATTTGATTTAAAAGCCCAAATAAAATACATGGTGTAAGTGTAGCTATTAACTTTTTTTTTGTTGATTCCCGGGAATATTCCCGTTCTCGGACATCATTCCCGTTCCCGTTCCCGATTCCCGAAATCTTACGGGAACGGGAATTCTGGAACCCCTACAAATATGGTGATAGATATGCAGTCTGGAAATATTCCGCAATGACTTGAACAACTGGAAACGAGCAACTGGAAATAAGGTATGGATTGAGCCATATTTGCTCTAAACCTTAACAAAGATTCATCACATATCACTTAAACACATTTTACAGGTTTGGACGTTTTCGAAGAGGGAATTTTCGAGAGTGAGGAAGGAGAAGCAACTGATACAATTATTAAGGAAGATTCATCACCAGTTACAAGTTCTGCATCGCCATGTCTACAATGTTTAACAAAGAAGCTTTAAAATTTTACAACAAATTGGAAGAAGATAGCGAGGACACAAGCAGTCTCTAGAAAGAGATCAAAAAAATTTGACATCTAACATGTTTGGTAATTTGTAGCTTTGTGATTATTCTTTTCTTTCTTTTCTTCCCTCTTGATTAGAAAAAATTAAAATTTGTTACTTTGAAGATGAAGGATGTCACAACAATTAAGGTTAATTCCCTAGCAGAAATTTATTAGTAATTTCTTAGTAATTTACTGGATAACTTTCCATTTGCTACTCAAAATCCAAGTTCAAATCTTCGCCAAAGACCCGCATTTTCACTTGCTAGAAGATAAACAATTACTTGAAAGTCACATACAGATTTGGATCGAGGTTATAAATGTGATTTCTGCACGCTCTTGTGCAGTATATGGCAAATGCCAAATTTAGAACAAAATTTTTTTCATGACGCAAAAAATTCTTTTTATGACGCAAAAAATTCTTTTTATGACGCAAAAAATTCTTTTTATGACGAAAAAATTCTTTTTATGACGCAAAAAATTCTTTTTGTGACGCAAAAAATTCTTTTCATGACGCAAAAAATTCTTTTTATGACGCAAAAAATTCTTTTTATGACGCAAAAAATTCTTTTTGTGACGCAAATAATTCTTTTCATTACGCAAAAAATTCTTTTTATGACGCAAAAAATTCTTTTTATGACGCAAAAAATTCTTTTTATGACGCAAAAAAATTCTTTTTATGACGCAAAAAATTATTTTTATGACGCAAAAAATTCTTTTTATGACGCAAAAAATTCTTTTTGTGACGCAAAAAATTCTTTTTGTGACGCAAAAAATTCTTTTCATTACGCAAAAAATTCTTTTTATGACGCAAAAAATTCTTTTTATGACGCAAAAAATTCTTTTTATGACGCAAAAAATTCTTTTTATGACGCAAAAAATTATTTTTATGACGCAAAAAATTTGCAAAAAATTCTTTTTCTGATGATTTTTCGTAAGATTCGAAAATTTGGATCGAGCTTACAAAGGTAATTTCTGCGCGCTCTTGTGAAGCATATGGCAAATGCCAAGTTTGGAACAAAATTTTTTATGACGCAAAAAATTCTTTTTGTGACGCAAAAAATTCTTTTCATGACGCAAAAAATTCTTTTTATGACGCAAAAAATTCTTTTCATGACGCAAAAAATTCTTTTTATGACTCAAAAAATTCTTTTTGTGACGCAAAAAATTCTTTTCATGACGTAAAAAATTCTTTTTATGACGCAAAAAATTCTTTTTATGACGCAAAAAATTCTTTTTATGACGCAAAAAATTCTTTTTATGACGCAAAAAATTCTTTTTATGACGCAAAAAATTCTTTTTGTGACGCAAAAAATTCTTTTCATGACGCAAAAAATTCTTTTTATGACGCAAAAAATTCTTTTTATGACGCAAAAAATTCTTTTTCTGATGATTTTTCGTAAGATTCGAACTTATCAGATTTGATCAAACATTCCACATGGTAATTTGCTAGTAAATTGCAATTAAATAGCAAGTGTAATTTACTAATAGTAAGTTGTTTTAATAATAACTAGTAAATTGCAAGTAGTAGAATAGAAAGACTAGTAATTTGCTAGTTAGTCTCGCTAGGGATTGTGCAAGAATCGAATCAACAGAACTTCAAAGTTAGTAGCAACAAGAATAGTCCATTGAATGTGACAAAATACATCCCAAAACCTTATCACTCTAGCATTTACGACAACAATCAATGGATATCAAAAACAGAAAGGATGGATCATCGCATCAACAAGTTCGAAATAGTCGAAAAGTCACAAAGGCAATCAACGTGAGTACTAAACTAGTACTGAGGTGAATAAATTTCATCATTATTTAAGTTCATAGCAAAATCTTGCATAACGCTTCTTACAGTCATAAGATGGGTGAGCATAAACATGCAGTTAAGTGCAACAACAAGTAGAGACAACTATGGAAGTCGTAAAGGAAAAAGCATCTCCAGTTTCAAGTTCTGCATCGCATAGTCAACAGGGAATTTTAACACCAACTTTTTTTACGAAGTGTGGCTAATTTTTTTTAAACCCTCTTATTTTTATTTTTGTGTCTACAAAAGGAGAAAACGCCCCACCGTCCTGCCCAAATTTTTTTTCGGCCTTTAAATTAATGGATATTTTAATGAAACAATCAAAGAACTGAATGATGAGAATATCTTAATGCTTCAGTTGGAAAAAAAGTCTGGTGCACAAGAATTTTGAAAAAATAGTTTCAATTTACATGAAACAGAAATTTCCACCATTTCGAAATTTTAAGCAAGCTTCAATTTTCAATCTAATATCACTTACAGTAAGTTCAAATTAAAATTTTTTTTGAAGAACTTAAATAAGTTATTTTGCCAAACGTTCACATAACACATAAAGTGCATTTACAATCCTTTGTTCCACTTTTGACTCTCAAATTTAAGATTTTATCATTTATTCGATAATCTTTTGGAATCATGTATGCTTATCATAGTTAGCTTATTTTAAGTTCCATTATTAAATATGCACTCAGTCGTGGCTTTTTGTGTAATGATATGTAAACATTTCTTTTATTGTTCTGCCTTCAGACAATCAGGACAAGTAAAAAATGGAAACACACAAAAAAATTATAAGAAAAACAATTCAAAAAAGATTTTTCTTTATATTATAGCAGAATGAATATAAAAAATGAAAGAAAAATGTAGAATGAAAAGAAGCTAGTTTGCCGCAAGACGTTTACTTTAAGTTGTTTTTCTTTCTTTTCCCTTTTTTATTTAAACAATTTACCTTAGTTCCATATGCTAAGTTTATTCTTCGTATGTGACAATAAGAGAGTTCGTTTTAAGTTAACTCTTTTCATTGCATAGAAGCGCATTTAAAGCGACGTAGTTGTGAGGGTATTTTGGCCAAAGCTTTATCCATGAAGAAGAAGAGTATCGAAGTCGACATAATGATGAGTTATATCATTTATTTCAGGAAGCTGATATTGCTAAAGTTCTCCGTGTAAATCGCTTGAGATGGGCTGGACATGTGTTCAGACGCTCACAAGATGCCCCAGTACTAGAAGTGACAGTAGCAGACTTTATGGGTGGCAAGAGATCACGAAGAAGACCGAAGATCTCGTGGATTGGATGTGTTGAAAAGGACGCTAGAGACCTTAATATCCCGAACTGGCAGAAGGTTTCTACGGATAGAGCTGTCTTCAGACGATCTCTAAGCGCGGCAATGGGCCCACGTGCGCCCCATCCAAGGAAGTAAGTAAGTGAGTATTTCGATGACATCTAATATTATGGATAAACGCAGAAAAGCATTTGAAGTTTAAATTTGAAGCAATGCTATCAGGAAATGTTAGAATTTAATGAACCGACTGGTGCAGGATTTGATTCCAGCGATTGTCTAGGTGGATTAATATGATTTATTGCTCAACTCAGTGTTTTTAATTCACGACAAACAAATTGTTGTAGGTACATTGCAATGATGTTATTCCACTCAATCTGCTTAAGAGTCGACCCACATAATGCTCAAAACATTTTGCAACAAAGAACACAAAAAAACCAAACAAAGAAGTAAAAATATTTATAGTAGAACAAACGTCGTTGAATGTAAATAATGTTTGAATATTCATGATGCCCATAGATATTTTATAACATTGATCGCTGTCTAGGGATCTAAAAGCAAAGTATTATTTTTTTAACAATCGTGCAGCAACATACGAATATTTGTAGTTCCGTCATGTCACAACTTCATTAAAAATTAAAACTCCAAAACATTCTATTACCCCAGTAACCAAACGAAGAACGTTCTTTCTCGCAGATAATCTTTCTCTTTATATTCTAGTAAAAAACTGGTTTAACTATAGCTGAGAAAAACCAATAAAAAATGCATTAGGTACAAACTTTATATTTTAAACAGATTTTTAGCTAGCTTCAATAACCTAGCTAAAGAATATCTAAATACTATCTTCTTGTACAATAGCCTTTACAATTCTTCATTTTCCTAGCAATTAGCTAACTTTTCCTAGCTAGCTAAAAGTAAGTCTTTTAAAACAAGATTTTAACTAAAATATAATAAATGCGTTTTTTCAGCTAGTTAAAAGAAAGTTAATTACTAATTGCGATTAGAATTTTCCAATTGCTCATGCTCATATTCATAAAAATGTTAATCGAGGTTTGACTTTTAAGAAGTGAACACGTTGTTAGTTGTAGTTGAATAAAAAAACATCATTTTAAAAACTTTAGTAATTTAAAGTGCTTAGTTGTAATGGGTAAGTACAAACTTAATCAAGAATTAACAAAGAGTGGACGATATAAAAGAAAAAAATTAATTATTCTCATTTTCCAATTATGCTAATAATTCGTTATTTGAAAATTTCATATTATATAACTTAATTTCTATTTTAATTTAGCATACTGAGCAGTCCTGCCCTAATACTTTCAGTACATCTACAACCATTCAACAAGAAATCCCGCAATCCGACCTAGTTGACAACAATTTATCTTCAATCAAGCAACAAGAAGTTCCACAAAACTCCCAAAACATAAATTGTTTTGATTCAGGTATCAACGCTGATTCACCACGTTACGTATTAGTGGAAGAAGTCGCATTGAAGGTAATATTTTATCAAATTTTGCTACATAAATAATAAGGTTTTAATTCAATAATTTTATTTCTGTAGATTATCATTCAATCTCTTGATGAACTTAAGCTAGCTGTCAAGATATTGTGAGTGGAAATCTGGATTTAAGCAACAATATGCTGACTAAAAAAGTCAACTCGAAAGAAGAACTGGAACTGCTGTCGGAACAGTTACAAAAAGACGACTACAATTCAAAAATGGTGATTATCATATTAACATTCAGCACAAAAATTTGGATTTGCTGACATACTTCTCACCCCCCTTATTCCCCCGGATTCTGTCACAAAGTTAAAATGCAAAAAAATATCTTTTGTATGTACGACTATCACACTGACTCAATCTGTGGAAATTTCCTTAAAACAATATATATATATATACAATAAAATAACAACAATTGAAATTCGTGGAATTCGAACGAATTATAGATTTAAACGAATTAAAGAAATAACATAAATAAAAGAGAAACAAAAGAAATATCAAAAACACCTAAATTTTGAAGAATTTTTCAATCTTTTTTTTTATTTTCAGTTTTACAATTAATGTGAATTTAAAGTATGAGATTAAAAAGCTATATGTATAGTGTTAAAAGATTGGTATTTGTATATTGTAAGAAGATAGCTATTTATGTATTGTTAGAAGACAGTAACTATTAGATAGCTAGATGCACGGTTCAAAAAGTTAATAAAAAGCTGGTTGAATAATTAAAATGTAGCTAGTTAAAAGACAGCTTAAAGACAGTCTGTAGACTAGTTGCTGTAGACTGTCTACTAGGGGCGGACGTCGCAACTCTGTGTCTAGACATAAAAGATAGTTTTAAACTAGTATATAGAGAATTCGTAGCTAACTGTGGATTCGCTATATACTAGATTTTGGTCACTGGGGTTAGCACAACATATGTAGATATTTAAATCTTTATTTTTTTTTTCTGATGACTAAACAAGCTTACAAAGAATAGAAAATAGATGAAATCTGTTTTTGCATTGTTGTTGTTTTTTGATCCTTAGAGATAAAGCTTTTTATCGGAAGACAAAACTTTTTGCGAAACAAAAAAAGTGCAGAAAAGAAAACCAGAAACCAATGAGCCAGCAAAAGGCTTTAATCATGAAATACAAAAAGGACATTGTCGGATGAACAAAAAAAAGGACAACAACAAAAACTCTTTTATTTATAAAATATGAAAAAGAGCATTTTATGGTTGTATCTGGTGCGATTTTCTCTATTTCTATACATACCATTTCAGTGTCTCTGAACCTCATAAAATCCGGATCAATTTTTGATGAGTTATGAAATTCGGTGGAGAAACAAAAGATTTTATCGATTGGATTTTTTTTGCTATATTATTTTCCTAATCATTATATGATTCCGCTTTTAGTTTTGGTGTATAATCCTATAATTTTTTGCAAATAATCTTAAAAATTTGAGATATTTTCAACCTCATTTAAAGCAAATTGCTTACAACTTCTTCTTACAAATCCTTTTCTTTTTATTAAAATTTCTTCGTTTCTTCTCGGAAAATTTCTCCTTTTTCTTTTGCATATTTCATATTTCATGGAAAGTGCTGCACGTTTATGTGAATAAATTAAATAATATGCTCATATTTTATTAAACTCTATTTATAAATGGATGAAATATTTTCATGCCAAGAAGCATTTTCATTTATACTTTAATCTTAATTTGAATTTCTAATCAGAGAATAAATTAAACTTTAAGGATATGTTAATTACATTTGTGCACATTCGTTTATGGAATGAAATTAATTCTGCTTTTGAAAACTTTCATATTGAATCAGTGCTTAATACTTTCTCCAATTTTTTAGACATTTTAATTAACTTTAAAATATTTATTGTAAGTTTTTTAATTGGTTTTAATTTGCAATATTTAAACCTACTTCCTCCCCTTGACCAGGTAATTTCAACCCCTCATACCTTCAAATTTCTAGCTACGCCCCTGCCTTTGTCCATTGAATCTCAGAAGTTTCTGAATTTAATTATTCTCAAAAAAGTGATTAAAATATTCTAAAGTGTACAAGCTAGTTATTGTTGTTTTAAAATCCTGAACCTTAACTTAGAGAAGAAAATGTGATAAAGATGCTAGAGACATCTAGATTTCCTTCTTAAATTTAAAAGCTAATTTATAAGATGGTGAATATGAAAAAATAATATCCTGAAGCAACTAGCCATCTGTTGTAGAATTTTCAAACTTTCTTTCTTTATTGAAGCTTATTATTTCTTTAAAAAGCTTTTCTTATGATCTTTTAAAAAAAATCATTTGAGGTTTACTTGATGAGAGTATTATTTTTAATTTAAGTATGAAATTTTTGGTGTTTTTACCAGAGATCGAAGCCGATTTTTTCGGCTTAACTCAATTTTTGATTTTTTTGATAGAAAAAAGCCATATAACACTTATTTCAAGTATTTAAATTTAACTTTACATGTTTTACTATGATTCTGTGTAATATTTTGTCAGCATGTAGCTATTGTGAGCTCAGAATTTCAAATTAGCCAATTTTAAGCCGAAATTTAAGTCGATCGGCCCTTTCTTATTTTTTTATTATTCTTGAATATCTAGCTAATGTTTATCTTCTAGTGAGGCAACTATTTTTTTCCTAAAATATGACATTAATTTTAAAAGCAGTAAGTTTTTTAAAATTTAAATTCAAACAAAAGATTTAAGCAAAGTAATAAATGACATTGTTCGACTTAAGAGAATTGAAAAAGTATCAAAAGATGCATCAAAAAATCCAGTATCAAATTTCTGTTCCTTTTGTGTCATCATTATGATTAACAAAAATTGTTTGTCGATTTTATAAGCTTCATTGGATAATGTCTTTCCTGCATTTAGAACTTTTTGTCCACCATATGCATAAACAGCCACATCCAACAAAGCAGCAACTGCATGAAGCAAAGCAGCTAAAACTTGATCGAAACTATCGGCGATGATTACCTGAAATCCTGTGACACACAAGATAAATGCTCCACAAACAAATTCTATAAAAATGATTGGTTTGTACTGTTCACTAAGTTTTTGAGTTAAATTTATAATTTGACGATGGTAAACTACAAAGTCCTTTAGTTCCGCTTTATCGACGATTTCTCCAAGAATATCAAAATGGGCAGCAAGATTTAGAGAGTAACAACAGAAAGTTGATCCACTGGAGAACTTTAAATAAAATAAATATTTTTATGGGTGTTGCATTCTTGCATATTGATCAGTTCTACATCATTAGAACTTACCGTAACAGTGACCACAAAATACGTAAAACAAATTTGCACAAAATAAGTTAATAAGTATCCGGGAATATTAATGTCGTCATAAAAGTTTTTTGCCTTAAATGGCAATTCTAATTGTAGCTGACCATTAATGAAAATGTAGTTAACAATTATTATAATAAACGGTTTTACAACGTAGTTTATTCCAGCCATGATACAACCAGTGGAATAGATTATCGTGATGAGTCTTGTCACTTTGTTATTTCTTTGTATTTTTTCACGATGAGAAAGCTTTTTACTCCCTTAAATATTGTAAAGAAAAATTTTTAAATTTTAGAATGTTTTTTTAAATGAAATTCAAACTTAATTGCCATACATTTTCTATTTAATTCTCTAATTTCATCAATTATGTCGAAAAATTGATTCTGATACAAAAGAATTATTCCAAGTTTAACAATTGCATGAATTCCTGAAGATACTGGTGATAAGCTTTCTGCAATATTTAAAACATTATCCGATGTAATTACATAAAGAACGGAAGATAACATGTGAAATAAGCAGACAAAGTACATCCATGCCACAAAAATCATGATAAAGATTTTCATTTTCAAGCTGGGATGCTGCACAATACCACAAAATTCATATAACTTTAACTGAAGATCAAAGGTTTGCATTTTTCTGAAGCTATTCAAACGAAATTTAAAGTAAAACTGAAAATGAAAATTCATGACTTGTTAATCCATCTTATTACATATATCAATTGTCGAATGATTAAACTCATGTAGTCAAGGACGTAAGTTACATTCTTACTATAAAATAGTTTTCCTTGAAACACTTTGTTTCCTATTTCTTAATTCATCAATTTAAACCATCCAACTTAAAAGCATATATTAGTTATCTCTTCCTGTAATAGATCATGAACTTAAAATTGATACTTTTTTACAATTCAAAGTAAATTAAGGATTTATGAGCATTTGTAAACCATCTAATTTGAAAATTGATCATTAGTATAGTTTAATCTTTCAATTTAAAATTAATTGGATTCACATGGATTTCCTTAAATTATATGGTGTGCATATCCGTTACGACAATTTTAAAAATTCATCATTTAAAGTTGAAAGTATGAATTGGTAGAAATTATATAAATTAATCCTTTAAAACAGTGGTTCTTAAACTATGCGCAGTAAAATTTTTATGTGCAAAAATTTGCCGTGAATTTAAATAGTTTGAGAAACACAGCCTTAATATAACAAAGTTTTAATGCCTTTAGATAATCGCGCCATCTAGTTTAAAACAAAAAAATTCCAGGAATAAAAAGAACTTTTTGAGAAAGTTTTGAGAACCATTTGTTTTGCAAACTCGTATTATTTTAAAAATCTGTTCTTTAATTATGCACACACTTGCAAGTTGCATTATTTGAGATAAATGAAGCATTTCAAATCTCACTGATGACATTCTAATCAGAACTTGTTCTGCCATTGTTGTTATTTTTACATGAAGATATTATTTCTAAATTGTTAATATCAATAATTAAGTTAAATGAAATTCTATTAAATTCTGTTTAACTTTTCTTACCTCTCAATATTTCTAAATATTCATAAAAAAAACATCTCTTGATTAATCCTGATAAATCGAATCTGTTTACAAAATTATTGCAATCATGCAAAACATTTGCAATCGTAAAGATTTAATTCAGTATTTCTTAAGTTTTCATTGAGTATGGATATAGTTAAAGCAGCAAAGAATATTATAGATCAAAATTTTTCAAATGGAAATGATGATCCATTCTTTATTTTAAATCTAGAAGATGTGAAGAACAAATTTGAAGTTTGGAGAAAGAAAATTCCGAGAGTTGTTCCTTTTTATGCTGTTAAGTGCAATGATGATGAGCGAGTGTTAAAGCTATTAAAGAACTTAGGTGCAGGTTTTGATTGTGCATCGATGAACGAGTTCACAAAAATTTTAAAACTAAATGTTGAGACACAGAAAATAATTTATGCAAATACAGTAAAGCAAGTGTCACATTTAAAATTGGCAGCAGAAATGAGAATTGAGAAGATGACTTTTGATTGTCCAGCAGAATTAATGAAGGTCAAAGAATATCATCCAAATGCTAAAGTTGTTTTGAGAATCAGATTTGACGCTTCAAATGCAATATTTAATTTAGGACCAAAATTTGGTTGTAATCCAGTTACTGAAGCACCAAAATTAATTCAATTGTGTAAAAACATGAAAATGAATCTTATCGGAATTGCTTTTCATGTTGGTTCAGGAACAACTGATCATGAAGTATTTCAAAAAGCTCTAGAAATGGTTCGTAAATTGTTTGATTTTGCTAAAACTTTGGACATGAAGCTCAACTTTGTTGACATTGGAGGTGGATTTTCTGGAAATGATATGAAGCTTTTTGAGTGCTTTGCAAATTCAATAAATTCAGCACTCGAGAAAAATTTTCCTTCAAATGAGATTGAAATTATCGCTGAACCAGGAAGATATTTTGTAGACACTGCTTTCTCACTAGCAGTACAAGTTATTCTAAAGAAACAATCTGAAAATGAACAAATGTTTTACTACTTAAATGAGAGTATTTTTCTCTCTCTACGCTATTTTAGAGATAAGCAAAATATTAATAATTTCTCGGTTATCAGAAAGTTGGGATTTCCTGATAATACAAAGATGATTTTGTCTACAATGTGGGGCTGCACGTGCACTTCAATAGATAAAATATGGGCTGACGTGGAAATTCCTGAACTTGAAATAAATGACTGGCTTGTATTCAGTAATATGGGAGCTTACTCAACTTCAGTATCCTCGACATTTAATGGATTTTCCAATAGAAATATTTATAGTTTAGATGAAATTTAAAATTATTAAAAAATATTAATTTGAATTAAATCAATATTTATAAATAATGTAAAATTGATTAAGTATTTATTTCTATTTGTAGGAAATAAATAAAAACTTGATTTGATCTTGAAATGTACGTTTGAATCAAAAAGGTCAGCAAATCTTAAACTAATATGCATTTTGCACTAATCATGATGCTATTTGAATATTATTCTCGTTCAAAGTAAATTCTAGCAAACAGAAATTTTTGAGTTATTATTATTCGAACTTCGAATTTTTGAGGTTCTTATTTTTCGAAAATCGAATCTTCGAAGTTCTTATGTTTAAAAAAATTCGTTGTGAATTATTATTATTCGAGTAATTTGTAATTTTAGTGAACATTCCTAGTTTTTATGATTAAGATAATCACTGTGATGAAATTGCATTCCTTAAATGTTTATGCTTTTAAAAACAGATAGTTTAAAAAATAATAAAAAGTAACGGAGTTTCTTATTTTGAAATTAAAAACGAAAAATTAAAAAAAGAATTATTAAGTTAAAAATATTCTCACACAAAAAATTCCTTTTTAAGAAAAGTTTTGAAACTTTTTAAATATCTTAAATCCTACATTAAAATAATAAAGTTCTTTAGAATGCAGAAAAAATTTCGCGCCCTGAAGCGAGAAGACTTAAATGAATAAGAAAAAGTAGAAACTTAAAAGTGAAAACTATTTCTACAAAATTCATTGCAATGAAAATAAAATACAGAAAAAGTTTTCTTTCTTTCAACTGCAAAAATTTTTAGTTTCCTTCTTTACTTGTTATCGTTTTCGGCTGTGATTTGAGCATAAGAAACCTTAACGGCATTAAGTGAGAAATGTAGATTTATGGTAATTTCTGTTTTTTCGTGAAAAGAAAAGTTTTTTCGACCTTCCTTTTTCCTTTTTAAAGTTTAAAACAGTTTTTGTATGTTAATGCTAAGTTAGTCTGTTAATCGATTAACTCTTGCGAGAATTCGCAATTTTGACAGTTTTTACATTACTGGAACTTGACTGAACTAAAGAATTTCATTTAAGATTAGTGATTTGCAAGGAATAAAAATCAATATTTTAATTTTTGCACGTGTTGAACAACCTTAACATTTAATCATAAAAACGTAAAACTCAGAAGCATTCTGAATCCAATCTAGACAAGCTTTCATTATAACTTTCGTATTGCTCCATGCTTTCACGATAACATGAGTTAAAAAGTTTACAAATATTCTATGACTAAAAATTGCATCACGTTCAATTACAATTTATAAAAATATCATAACATTTGTTTACAGTTTCACATGCATCGTATCACAGACTGCTCATGGAAAGGAAACAATAAGAGCAAAAAAAAATCAGGTTCCGGGGATGAATTTTATGTGAAAAATTGCAGTAATCTGTTTTTCATCAGTTGAATTTTACAAATAGCTTACAGGGATATAAGCGATGAATGTGCCATGCAATTCAATGTATTTTAATATTGCAATTTTTCAATTCATCGAGATTTTTTTTTCACAGTTTTTCTATCTCACTTCCTCATAACATTGTTGAATTATTGCATACAAAATTTGATTTATTAGAGACAGCGGTGGAAATGAATTTTTATTACAATGGGATGCATGGGAGTGAAAGTTTCCAATAATAAAGTCAACATTCTGATCGTGGAAAATCTATATAAGTTACATCAAAATTAAAGGTTGTTCTAGAATCTAAAAAAATTTAAGATTTCGGAAATGGTTTGTATTTATGATGGGTAAGAAGTCTGCAACTCCAGATAGTTATATTACTTAATAAGTAAACGGGCTTTTATGGTATAAACTAGTGAGCAGCCACTTGTGAAAATCAAACCACGTCCTTACAAAAATAAAAGCAACCATCCATTCTGCTGCTAATCATAAACTTGTACTCGAATTCTGTTTTACTCACACACAAAAATATTTGATTGAATTTATCAATGTAATTAGCAAATTACAATTTTAAGATGAAACGTTATTCTAAATAAAATTCCAGTCCTTAAAATGCCTCACATAAATCATTGAATTCTCTACATCCAAAAAAAAGTGAAAAACCATAAATTGCAGAGAGCAATTAGTGACAGAAATCGATCACTTTTGACCCACTCGCAATCGCAATTCAAAATTAATTCGAGTCAAAAAATGCAAAACGAGAAAAAAAGATCAAATCACTTCACAAATTGTGACTCGATAGAGATGTGCTGAATGATAGAGCAAACAGAACACAAGAACAAATTAAAAGCAGCGCAAAAAGCATATTCCAATCATCGACAACCAATTGGTTCTGTCAATGCTCTTTTCAACATTTCTTCTTCCTCGTAATGGAATTTTTTTTCGTCTGATTCTGTTTGTCGCAGTTCCATTGAGCGAGTGACAGAAAAAGTTCATATATGAGACGAAAAAAAATCGTATTTTATCAAGTTTTATGTTGCCACTTAAAAGCTTATTTCACACTCAAAAGTGCACTCAATTGTCTAGCGCTATATTGCGGAAAGTGAAAGAAGGAATGGAGATGTGAAGATTAAAATTGCATTAGGTAATTTTTTTTCCTGCTCTCTTTCTCTCTCTTTAAATGACACACAATGGTGAAACACAAAATTCTCTTTTTTTGGATCAGCCGATGGCATTTTGAATGCACAACTTAGGGTAAGTTTAACAGGAATAAAGTTTTCTTTAATGTCACTTTGGGAATTATTTTTCTCCGGAAAAATAAAATGAATTTTTTTTTTAAAATAATCTAGATTAAGTTGACGTACAAGAAATTTTTAAAGTAATAAAAAAAGTCAAAATGTCTTTAGAGCCTTTAAAAGTTTAATTAAAAAATTGGCAAAGGTACTTCTCACTTTTGAAAAGTTTTTGATGACTTTTATTTTCATGCATCTCTAAGAGGCGTAGCTAGAATGTATTTTAAAGAACCTGTAAAATTTTAAATGGAAATAATTTGAAGGGGTGAGAGCCGACCTCCTTCAAGTAAGCACCGGACAGTCTCCATACTTTTCAATAAAATTTTTATAGTAAAATTATTCATGCCCAGTTAAGATTAATTAGAAAAACATCGAAATTGAAGGAACAATTTTAAAAAATATTTTGCCACTTTATGATTTTTTTTATCTGCCTACTTTCCTTCTTTGACTATGCGTCTGACATCTACAATGTGCACAAAACATGCATTATATTAAGAAGATTGGCAACAAAATGTCAAAATTTAAGGAACTTTAAAATCCTAGCTTTTTGCAAATCTATAATAAGTTTTGTGGAACAGATTAAAACTGATAAGTTCCGAATAAGTTAAAAAAAATTCAAAAAAAAAGTCAAATGCTAAAGATAAAAATTCTTACCATAAAAAAGTATTTTGAAATTCTTTCTCAATGTCCCCTAAGTGTGGTTTTAATTCATTTAGATTTACTCCCAAAACCACACATTCGTATAAAAGATAGGAGAAATAAAACGAAAAGAAAAATCTCAGTCATATGAACACAATTTGTCGTGGAAAATTGCATGACATTGCAATAGCTCGAGTAAAAATTCCACCAAAGAATTGTTCACTGTCAGTGTGAAAGCCACAATGAGACAATGAGAAAAGTTTTATGCTATCACAGAAGATTAATTAGTGAAACCGCTAGAATTTAAATGCTCGTATTTTCAACTTTCTCTCTATTTTCTGTGTGTGTTTAGATAAATGTGTATATGCGCGCTTATTCGACTAGAATGTTATAGTAAACGATTTTGTGGATGAAGATTTCCTGTTGCTAGCATGGTGTATAACTTCTTTGGTAAAGTAAGCAATTCAAGTTATAATTTAAATGTAAGTTTTTTCATTAAGAAAGCTGATGAAGTATGTAGCTTAATATCTTGAATTGTTTTATTGATCAACATATCTAAATTTTATATATCCATAGATACAAATTTAACCAATTTAAAAAATTTGCAAATGTCAATGAAAGTTAATCCTTAAAAATCAACCCAAAAATACATTAATAAATGTCTATCCATCGGGAACTTAGTGTCATTCAAGTGAATTTTTGAAGCTTAAAAAAATTATTATCTGTCAACCTCAAATCAAAAATCTTCAATCCCCATGTCAATATTATTTTCTTACGCACACGTGTTTCCAATTTTCCAGTGCCGGCATCATTCCAGTCAATCTAGTGGGGATGAAAATTTTCATTTTCCAGTGAGAGAATCCAATCCATATGTGAGAGAGGAATATTTTTTTTTGTTTTTGTCTGAAATATAAACGTACAAAAATAATTTTCATCTTGTTTCCCCCATTGAAATGTCATCTGAAACACAAAATAATGTTTGCAGTTTTTTTATGCATAGCTGTGCATTAATTTATTTTAATGATAAAAAAAATATTTTTGCATTAGCGATGCATAGCAATCAAAAGCTATTTAGTTTCATAACATGTCAAAAAAAAAATAGAAAATTGTTGGCAAAACAAATTTTATCGGAAAATCACAGAATCTTTTTTTTTGTTGCAGAAGTGCCTGTGAAAAGTCAAAATACACAAATGAAAAAAACAGACAAGGTTAAGTGGATATAAAAAGTGATTCTTGTGATGAATGATGCGCATTATTTTGTTTTCAGGCATTAGAAGCATTAAAATCAATTAATCAACATAATATTCACAATAGGGTATAAGATAAAGTCAACGGAGGGTTGTTGGTGACTTAATGTACCTTTAAAGATAAGTTGACCTAATACAAATTCACATCATATTCTTACTTTATTTCGCTGGTCGTGCAGATCAATTGTAATCCATGACCTCCCACTATGGGGCAAAATTGAAAAAAGAGGGACTTTCACATTGATTTTGGGACTTTTTCGAATTACATTCTCAAGTGAATTTTTTCTTGTAGAGGACATAAAACCTGACTTCTATGCCAAATTTCAAGTCATTTGGTGCTGTTCCTGCAATTTTATGGCTGTTTGAAGTCGGAAAATAGCAAAAAAAACAGATTTTTTCAGTCCAACTTTGAAGTCAAAACTCTTTGCAACGGTTAATTAAAATAAAAAACGGTTTTCAGTTTCTAGTAGTCCTATATAAGAACTATATTTGGTGAAGTACATAATTTTTTTCGATAAAATTTTTGTACTCATATGCTAGTAAATGTATGAAAATCCTATGAAAAATATCTTCAAACACGCCGCAACTATCTTAGATGACGACTACTTAAGGAGTAAAACCATATCATCATAAAGTCCTTGACTTCTGGTTTACAAAACTGTATGAACTTTAAAATTTTATTGGTACACTTTTGAGATAAATTGATTTTAATAAGCCGTTGAATATTTGATCAAAATCAAAAATATCTCATAAAAATTACAAAACAATAATTACATATATTTTTTTTAATGTTTTCTAATAGAAAATAACATTTAAAAACAGCATGCAAAGAATTTTTTTCAAAAAGTATAAAATATGTCGATATATTGGGTACATTTGATATCTGACGACTTGTATGGTTTTCCCACCACTTAAAACGCTCCAGCTTTAACAAAACAAAATATTTTTAAAATCTGTTTTCAGTTTGTTATAGTTTAAATCAAGATCTTTAAAACGATATAAAATACTTGATGGTTGGGTATGATCTTAGTCATGATTATGTGCCTTGTTTGTGAGCGACCCAAAACTGAAAAAAATATCAAAACGTCATTTGTAGAAATATGACTTAGATAGAAATTTAAGTATTGATTTGTACTTTTTTATGATGATTTTTGATAGTTATGATTATTAAAACTCAAAAATTAGCATTTCATAAACTTTTTGCTATCTCAGGTAGCTTTTAAGGTACGACCCTAGTAGTCTCTATTGGCTCTGAAAATCTAAATGATCAGATTATTTTTCAGAGTTTTATTGATTTGTATTTCATTTTAGAACATATTTGAATCAAAATACATTACTTTTAGATAGATTTGATGGGTAAATTCTTGGTTTTGCCTATTTCATTGAATTTCAGCTTGCGTCGGTCACATTCAAACCACTCCAGGAGCAACTTTAATGAACTTTTGATGAATTGATATGCATCATTACAAAGGTGTTGACATCAGCTAGCAATAAAAGTAAACAGGAAGCAAAAATATTGATTCTGAAAAAAGTTCTAGTCATTTGAGTAGATCAAAAAGTACACAAAACCGCAACCAGCATAGGCAAAACTACAAAAACTGAAAATTTCTTACTTATTTTGCCAAGTTTTAACTATTTTGTGATAAGAATATCATTTAAAACTTCTTTTAATCCTTTGTGTTCAAAATAAGTAAGAAATTTACAACTTTTGTATTTTTGCCTATGCTGGTTGAGGTTCTGTATGCATTTCGATCCACTCAAATGACTATAACTTTTTTCAGAATCAATATTTTTGCATCCTGTTTACTTTTATTGCTAGCTGATGTCAATACCTTTGTAATGATGTATATCAATTCATCAAAAGTTCATTAAAGTTGCTCCTGGAGTGGTTTGAATGTGACCGACGCAAGCTGAAATTCAATAAAATAGCCAAAATCAAGAATTTACCAATCAAAACTTCCTAAAAGTAATGTATTTTGACTTAAATATGTTCCAATATGAAATATCAATCAATAAAATTCTGAAACATAATCTAATCTTTTAGATTTTCAGAGCCAATAGAGACTACTAGGGTCGTACCTTAAAAGCTACCTGAGATAGCAAAAAGTTTATGAAATGCTAATTTTTGAGTTTTAATAGTCATAACTATCAAAAATCATCATAAAAAAGTACAAATCAATACTTAAATTTCTATCTAAGTCATATTTCTACAAATGATGTTTTGATATTTTTTTCAGTTTGGGGTCGCTCACAAACAAGGCACATAATCATGACTAAGATCATACCCAACCATCAAGTATTTTATATCGTTTTAAAGATCTTGATTTAAACTATAACAAACTGAAAACAGATTTTAAAAATATTTTGTTTTGTTAAAGCTGGAGCGTTTTAAGTGGTGGGAAAACCATACAAGTCGTCAGATATCAAATGTACCCAATATATCGACATATTTTATACTTTTTGAAAAAAATTCTTTGCATGCTGTTTTTAAATGTTATTTTCTATTAGAAAACATTAAAAAAAATATTTGTAATTATTGTTTTGTAATTTTTATGAGATATTTTTGATTTTGATCAAATATTCAACGGCTTATTAAAATCAATTTATCTCAAAAGTGTACCAATAAAATTTTAAAGTTCATACAGTTTTGTAAACCAGAAGTCAAGGACTTTATGATGATATGGTTTTACTCCTTAAGTAGTCGTCATCTAAGATAGTTGCGGCGTGTTTGAAGATATTTTTCATAGGATTTTCATACATTTACTAGCATATGAGTACAAAAATTTTATCGAAAAAAATTATGTACTTCACCAAATATAGTTCTTATATAGGACTACTAGAAACTGAAAACCGTTTTTTATTTTAATTAACCGTTGCAAAGAGTTTTGACTTCAAAGTTGGACTGAAAAAATCTGTTTTTTTGCTATTTTCCGACTTCAAACAGCCATAAAATTGCAGGAACAGCACCAAATGACTTGAAATTTGGCATAGAAGTCAGGTTTTATGTCCTCTACAAGAAAAAATTCACTTGAGAATGTAATTCGAAAAAGTCCCAAAATCAATGTGAAAGTCCCTCTTTTTTCAATTTTGCCCCATAGTGCCTCCCTTAGTTGATGACTATAACTAGCTCTATCGCTGGCTACCGTCTGTCAATTTAAAATATCAAGCGTAATGCTGTCACTATCAACAGCTTCCTCCCACGAGTTCTTTGGTCGCCCACGTGATCTCTTGCCATCAGATCATATATATTTGAATTTAAAGCTGACCCTTGGTATTCAACCCTAGCCACATTTGAACATTATGAATACTGCAAAATATAATATATAAATTATTGATTCCAAGGAGGGGGCACTCTCCTATTTTCTTCTAGGTTCTTCTAGAAACCGACCTCAGGTATTTTTCAGAAAAGAAGGACTTTTCCAATTTGATTTGACAATTGCCAAAATTGCTCAATGAAGACAACAGAGAACAGTCTTCTCAAACCCTAAGCATATGGTCAGCTTATATTTACTAAGGAAACTAAGGTCATAGAATTTTCTTCTTATATAAAATTACAACACAGCAACATAAAATTATCAAAGCTTAAAAGCTCCTCAAAATGTATTAAACCACACACCGTCCATATTCAAAACACGCTAAAAATACAAAACAAAAAAAAAATAAAACTTTTCCAATTTTGCCTTTTTTTTCGTCACGTTTTTGTTTTATTATAACGGTAAAGAGCACCGAGAAACGAATGAGTGTAGAAAAGAGAGCAGATGAATTTTCAACGTGCCCATTATATAGAAAAAGGCTTTTGATTTTTTGTTTTGTTTTGTTTTGAAATAAATAAATCTATTTCAGGTTACCGACTTCACGTAACTTCCTGTGTGTGAATGTGAGATGTTTTTACATGTTACTACTTTCTGCGTGTGTGTGTTTTTGTCGAGAGGTGAGAAAGAAGAACAAGAGGAGTGAAAGAAAGTTTCAGATTTAGGATAATAAATCACATTACTATCGCCATGTTACTGTATAATGTTGCGAGTAAGTGTTCTTCACATTTCCTTCAACGATGCGATTGAGCTTTTCTCCAACAATACGAAGGTTAATTCTTGAATTCATAATCAGTCAAAATGATCTTTTCTTTTACTTGAGAATAAGTACGGAAATCCGTTTAAGTATTTATCGTCATCTCTTTCCCTTATCGACCATAAAATGGGTTGAGAAGACTTAATTCGTGAAATAAGAAGATGAGAATTACTCACTTTTGGTTTATGATGCTAAGTGAAAAAGGTCTCGAGATTTCGAGAGGCTTTAACGAAAAAAATTTGGCAATTTTGTCAGAAGTATTTTGGTAAGTTTTAATTAAGGTATGTCTTCATGGCAAGTCAAGTCAAGTTGAGAAAATGTTGGGAAATTGAAGATTATTTTGAGGGTAGAATTAAGATTATCTTAAATAAAAGCTTCTACTTTTTGGGCATGTGATTTTTTGTTAAATTTTATTGATTCTGAATTTTGTGATGTCCATAATAATAAAATAATGTAAAAGGGATCCAGTCTGGCGATGTGTTCCTATACGATGGAACAAACTGGAGGCACCGTGGTCCAAATCGATGATAAAATCTATTATACCACTGTGATGTCCATACATTGGAGTAATATTCTTTAAACAACTTTAAGAACCATTAGCAATTTTCACAAATTTCTTTTAACAGCTTTTTCAATTGGCAATTGAGTCATTAAAAATTTACCAGAAAACTCTACGCAAACTTTTCTCAAAAAGACGCAGGGGTGCAGCTAAGATCGGTTTAAGGGACAAGGTTGAATTTTTCTAAAAAAACTCTTGCAAATAATTTAAATCGAATGCCCCCCTCCACACCCTGACTGATTCATGTCCCATTAAATTAGCTCACAACCCATAAAAGTTGCGCTAAAAATAAAAACAGGAAAAAGAAGAAATTTGTACGCAATGCTGTCTATTAAATCAAAAACTCGCACTCTTACTCAGCAGCGTAAATTTCATTTCTTTCTTATATTTCTCTCATTTTAACAAAACATATCGAAATGAATGAATTTTATTCTTTTAAAAAGAATCACGTGCGAATGATGTAGAGGAAGAAAGTCTTACATCATAAGGATACTTGCATGCGTGTGTATGTTTCTCTTCCTCTTTCTTTCTCTGTTTAAATACAAATCAAATCAAAAAGTGTTAAATTTATTCTTTTCTTCATCCTTTTTAATTTCCTTCTCACGTCCATGTGATACTATTGGTAGTACTTACCACAAGCTAACCCCATTCTTCCTATTTTTATGATTACGCGTTTATTATGTATGCAACAAGCATCAGCCAATCAATAACGTGAAAATTTATATACATACAGATTGATGGACAGGAGTAGAATTTCAATTATTTGTGCGAAAACTTTTTGTCTATTTATCGAAAGTTCAGTTAAAAATGCAAATTTCAACTTTACAGAGGAGTTGTTCACTTTTTAGGTTCACTTATCAGGAGGGGGCCTGGATTTTGTACCAGTTTAACTTAAAAACACCAAAAAGGCATCAAAAAAGCCAATAAAAATCAAGAAAATTCAGATAAAGTTCTTGCAAGGATTTCAAAATCATAAATTTTTTTACTCCTTTGTGAATCAATTTTTATGATTATTGCCTCCATATTTTTACCTTGTAACACACATTTTTATCGATTTAATCTTCCGCACTTGGGATAACAATTTGGAATGAAAAACATGCAAACATCCTCATATAGATCTCATTCTGTATAGACGATAATTAAATTGCTGACTAAAATCGATTATCGACTTTACGCTTCATATGATTTACCTTCTGTCTATCTATCGGACGATATGTCTATCATTCCGATGAGCAGTAATTGGATGTCAGCTGTTCTACTCGTTATGTACGTGTGTAATTGTTGGAGCATGTTTCTTGGCTAGTTTCTGTAATTGGAAAATGATAGCCTTTCATATTATGCACGACTATGCATGATGATGATGATAATAATACTTAATATTTTTCTCATACACACAATCATGTTTTTTTCACACAAACATACAAATGGAGAATATCCTAGCTTTACAATTTTCAATTTTTTGAGGATGGATTTGATGAGAGCATAGAACTTATTACAGTTTTTTAAAACTTGATGTGAAGCAGATTTTCATGACTTCATCTTAAGAGGTCAACAGTTTATTGTTATTTAACATGATTCACCTATAAATATTTTCAAACTTTCTGATCTAGCTCAAAATCTATACTGAAAATATATTTATCACAATTTTATGTAGGAAAGATAAAACACGAACATACTCAATTAAAATTTTCACCCGAAACTATGTTTTCAGTTCATAACTACAAAATAATTTATGAAGTTTACGTGCAAATGAAAAAAATCTATATTTGTACACATTCAATCACTCTGTGGTTTACCTCTAAAGATTGGTAGATGAATTTCAATTAAATTATCAAGTTTGTTAATCGATAAACATACCTCTCAATTTACAGGTTATGTGTGCATTACATTGTTATGTATTATGAACGAAATGTGCTTCCTGCTTTAAAATATTTCTTATATGATGCACTATTTTGAGTGATTGACAGATAATTTTGTTTTCTAAATTTAGAGAATGTTCTTTGATCGATAAATGATATGAATGTTGGGGCAACATGAATATGAGAGGATAAAGGGATGAGAAAGTACAAGTATTAAAATAGGACATACATGAGTTGAATTTGATTTATAAATATTCGGAATCTTCAATTCATTTAAGCACAAAATCCAGGGACGAGCCAGAATATATCGAAAGTTTCGACCACAAAGTTTTCCCTTTCCCTCCGCTTCTGTAACATTCCTATTTAACATTTTTGTTGATGAATGCATCTGCATATGAAAACTTTAGCTTGCCAAATTTTTGATCAAAGTCTGCTCATACATCTAAAGCAATTTAATCAGAATCATTAGCACCGGAAATCTTTGGTATAAAAGGTTTTCATTTCGAATACATAAATTTCTTTTAAAAAACTTTTGAAACTAGTCTATGGTCTATCATACTAATTCCTACCAAAAGCCAACTGAATTCCAACCTCCTCATTCCATTAAATATAACAATGCAAGCTACATAAGAGTCAAATGAAAAATTTGGGTCTATTGTATGAAAATTTTCCATCATACAATAGTTTTCAGTATTTCATATTCTTTGACAATAAACAGGAAAGAAGTGTGTAGCATGTCACTGAGCATCAAACATTTCAGTAATTCTTTTCATCTCTTATTCACCCACAATAGTATTGGGGGTGAATTGTTATTTGTTGGTAAATAGTAAATGGAATGAAGTGAGGAGAGTAAAGAAGAGCTTTGTCCGAGTTTCAATTTCTCTTTTTAAACAGAAGCTACGAGTTTGAATGTTTTGGTTTGAACGATTGAAGGTTCATTTTCTTATTCGGTTCAACATTTGATGAATTAAAATAACCACAAAAGACAAACTGCTCATGACTTTACTATATTGCTGAATAAATTGGTTCTTTTACATTTTTTTCACATATCAGACATTGTTGGACGTGTGAAGAGTTGAAAAAACTTTTATTTTTTCTGGAACATTGTAAACATACATACGATATGCTGATGATAGCACATGTTTGAGTATTAAACATTAATCCCTTCCATCTCATTCATAATCTAACACAAAAACAGACGTTGAATTGACTGTGCAGGTTGGATTTCATTTGAATTGAGGAATTTAGCCACACTGCATGCAATGCTTAATTATATTCGATTTTTTTTGCTTTTGAAAAAGTATTGTCTGGACAGAGCTAGTTTTGATGTTTATGAATTTCATGAGAATTCCTTTGATCACGTATTTTGAGTTTTTGACCAATTATTTTAACAATAGAGTTGAAATTTGAAAAAGAAGCTGCTTTTATAAAAAGGAGTTCAAAGATTTTGTGAGAAATCAAACAAAAAAAATGTAACAAAACGTGAGGATGCTTAACTATCAATTTTTTGCAATTTTAAGCTGGATCGAAACAGTGCATCATAATTGTGGTGACAGCAAAAAACAGGCAAACCGACATCTAAAAAATAAAAGTTCTATTCCTAAAAAATGTAATCACCTTAAATATTTTTCATCCTGAATAATGCAACCACTTTTCAATCATTGTCTGTCACACAAATCAGCTCTAACTTTCACATCACATTAATTTTTCCACGAAAAGCTTTAAAAATAAATTTTTCTACCCCATCGAGAAAAATATTCATCAAACCACAACCCGTCAATCTAATGCTAAGATATGTGAATGAAATTAATTTTCAGTGATGAAAAAAAAATTGACTAAATTCATTCTGCGGTTCATTAAGTTTCACATTCTCTTTTATATCAAACAGAAGTACAAGTAAGAGAGATTTGGAATGTTGATAAAACACATATCACAGTATGTGGTTCATACACTGAGTATAGGTGTGGGAAATTATTTTTCTACACATAAATATATGAACTGAATTGATTCAATTAAGGTTAGAAAAGTTGTGCATCCAGTTTCTATATTTGTCATTGTCATCAAAATATTATTCTTTATTTTTATGTCAATGAGAAAGCTTTTTTTCCGGTTGAGATGTGAATTGATACAAGTTAAAATAACCAGAGGGTAGGCGAGAAATATACATCAATTATTCTACATCTATGCAGTTGACATTCATCACAATAAGTTGCGAGAAGATTTTCTTCTATTTTTCCACCCGTCTATAATCCTTGAAAAATGTAACTTACCTTTGCTGATATCTTTAACCTTTTTTTTGTCTATGATGGAAGTTTTCTTATCATTTTGATTTCTGATTTATGGAAATCTTTTCAAGCATAGAGAAGAAAATAGAGATTGATTATTGCTGCAAGGGAGACGCACATGTTGTCTTTGATGATTAGGATTGTATTACATTCCCGAATGGCACAAGGTTTTAAATCGAAGCTGCACCATACCAGAGTCATACCGGCTGGGCGCCGAATATTTATTCGATTAACCGACTTTTACCATTCGGGATTGTACATATTAGAGTTTCAGAAGTTGTATTAGTTTATAAGAATTCAAATCTATATTTGTTTTAAAAAAATCTCAACCCCCCCCCCCCCCCCTCTGATTAAAATCTTATTTAAAAGAGAACGATATTCAAAGACTTTCCTTGAACAGGAACTAGGTTGAGTGTTTAAAACAAGATCATATAATAATAAGAAAACAATTTTTGTATCCATATCATTATAAACTACCCTTGATCCTATCATATCTCTTCAAACGAATATCTCTCTCTCAAAAAACAAGGTCATCTATTTGTAACAATATTAAAAGCTTGTTATTGATACCGACATAATTTGCTTAATAACTTCTCATACCTTTTCTTACCCTCATCTCAAAAATGTAGACCAATAAGAAGAAACATAAAACTTAAGCACAAAATAAGTTTTTATATAAATTTGCTTGTGTTAAGTAAACAATAAATCATCACAACGCACAATTTGACATATGTTTTGTGTAGACGGATGTGTGTAGGCACACATAATGGTTAGGATAAGAAAAATTGTCGCTTATTTCACAATAGATCATTATCATGATACACAAATTTCACATTGCTATTGCTTTATAATTTTTGACAGCAAATCAAACATACATTAACCACATGAACACAATTATTTTTGGTTATATAATTCTCGTTTGTGGATTGTTGGTAAAGGGAAATGATTAAAAATTATAAAGTGCTTTAGGGTTATAAAAAGCTTACACAAGAAAATTTAACAAAGACTCATAAACTTCTCAAGAAACGAGTATCCTTTGATATTCAACCATATCACAAGCTAGTAAATGTATACAGTCTCATTAAAATATGTGCTTCATAAAGACTAGCATGCATAGTGAGCTTCACAAAAGGATTGTCATCACAAGTAAAGAGCGTATGTGAAGAAGTAAATAAAAGCAGAATCTGATACCATCATTTATTATATCACATCGAAAGTAAATCACCATAATGAATGTGGCAAAAAAAGGAAGAAAGAAATTTATGCTTTCGTTATCATGATGGAGGGGAAAGAAGAGAGAAAAAAAATAGATGGAACTTCAATGAAAAATTGCCATCTTTCAAACCATCGCTTAACCATTTCAGACAACATTAAAGATATTTCCATCACATGTATACAACTTTTTTTTTTTGATGCTTGGATATAAATGTGTACATATAATATAAATTTAAAGTGATGATGGAGAAAATACGCTGGTAATAATTGACTACTAAAGAGGAAATGTTGGTGAATTGAGCGCATTTTTGAATTGGAGATTTTCATTTTTTGACGTCTGATTGATGCATTACTTTTATGTTATCTCATTCTTCTTTAAATATCTCCTTCATATTTTAATTTCCTCAAGTTTCTTTAACACAAGCCTTAACTTTTAATAGGTCAGTCGAACAAATTTGTTTAAAAAATGCTTCAGATACCAATAAACAATGTTTTTTGAAGAGAGACCTAAAGCGAGAGTATTCATCCATTAGAAAATTTAGTTAGTGAATCAAGGAACGCTTCAAGACATCAAGCAACTGGAACCTTTTACTCCGACTCTCTTCCTATCTCTTGCTAAAGTTAGGAATTCATTTATCATGACGACATTTGTAACAGATGAGACAAGCTTTGAGGCATTGGATGGTTACTTGAATGAAGCATAGAAAACGGAAGGAGATGGAACGACATCGGACAAGAAAATCAGTTTATGATGTACTTAATCTATTTTAAAAATAACTCAGTTGTTAAATTGAATTTTTTGCTCATGTAAGTGAATAAATAAATTTTCGTGTGTGTTTCTATGTTTCTCTTTTTTTGTTTGCCTGTGTCGATGCTCAGCAATGCGTTAAAATATCGTACCCTTCGACATTTAGAAATAGCAATTGTACAAATGAAAAGAAATGATAGCAAAGTAGAAACTTTGGAAAAGGATTTGAAACGGTTTATGGTTACAGACACACATTTCAATGCTTCGAAGAGGAAGAAAAGTTTAAGGAAAAAATAAAGAAGTAAGTGACAAAAAGTTCAATTAGAAAATTATTCAAAGACTAAAACGCATTTTTAGATATTTTTTAAAGCAAAATTTATTGTAATTTAGTAGCTTCACATTAATTTTGTATATGCCTACACATATCGACAACCTGTCCAAACTGATTATCATGTCTACAATTCACCAAACTTCAGAAAATTCTAGATGATAAGATAAAAAGTTCCATGGAGATTTCAACGTCAGTGAGCAAAGAAAGGAAAAGAAAAAGTTTCAAGTTCATTGAAAGTTCAATCGATTAGTTCTCTCTTCATGTTCTTTTGAGCAAGTGCTCGCATTTACAGATAATGTTTTCAACTTTATTTCATATGTAGCCTTATTGACTCACTCTTTAATGCTTTCGAAAAGTTAAGCTGTTTAATTTATCTATAATTTTGTTTCGTAATGTCTTTTAGATGATTAAAATAATGATAGAATGGCATAGGGTAGTTTTGAATGACATCGAATTTAATGTTTAGTTACATTAAATGGTGTGAAAAAATAAAAATCGATTCTGAAAATTGAAGCGACTTGAAAATTGAGTCAGTGTATTTAAACGAATGTGATAGAACACTGGTCTCTGATAAAATTATTTAAAAACATTATAAATCAAAATTCAGCTTTAAAAAGAATGGAATTCGATAAAATTTTTGTGACTTCTGATAAACTTTTTGCATTTTCTGGAATAAATGTGAATTATTCTTATCAAAAACCAGCTAAAGGATTTAAGGACTTTACAATAACTTTACTCAAAAATATATATTTCTGTTTTATAATTGTAAATTATTTGATTTCTATAGCATTTTTATTTGTTTTCATTGCCTTAAATATCAATCATTTATCAGATGATTTTGAATGTGTTATGCTATCGGGTATCATAATATTGTATGCTATTAAAAGCATTAGCGTTTGGGCGAATCAGGATATAATTAGAAATCTTAAGTCAAGGCTCCGAAAAGCACATTTGACAAGTCAATCCTCAATATATTTGACAAATGATTCAAGAATTTATTTGATTTCTGAGAAAATTTCGACTAGGCTGCTGACAATTGCAAATTTTGGATTTTCATTGAATGCCATTTTCACAAACTTGACATCAGACAGTCCTGAACGTGTTTTAGTTTACAAGATTTATATTCCATTTAATTACCAAACAATAGTTCCATTTATCAGTACCATGATATGGCAAATGGTTATTTCATTTTATTGTTGCTTGTATGAAATATGCACAAGTGGACTTCTTCATGGATTTGTGATGATATTAGCATCTGAGTTTCAGTTAATTGGAGATTCACTGAGAAGTTTTGATTATACAAAAGGAATTGGAGATTTGAAACCAATTATTCAAAAGTATCAAAATTTAATTGAAATCGCAAAAGAACTCGAATCCAGTTTTTCGTTTTCAAATTTTGCGACTTTTATCGGCAGTATGATTTTAATTTGCTTTACAATTCTTGAAATTTTCACAAATCAGCATCAACTAATACGTAATTTAGTGTTTCTAATATTTCTTGTAATAATGGCAAACCAAATGTTCTTTTTGTGCTATTACTGTCAAAAGCTTGAAACTGCAAGCAAATCTGTTGCTGAAAACCTAATGAAAAGTAATTGGAATGAACTTAAGAATCCAAATATTAGGATGGCTATACATTTTTCGTTAATGCGAGCTCAAAAACCGATAAAATTGACAGCTGCGAAATTTGCTGACATAAATCTTGAGACATTTAAAAATGTAAGCTTTTGCAGCTATCTTTATTTAAAATTAATTTATTATTAAATGATCTCAAATCTTCAGATTATGAAGGAATTGACTGAATTTATAAATAAATCACCACAATTATTTTTAAATTGTCAATAATTTATATGAATTTTAATTCTTAATAAACTCATAATTTTCTTGCAGGTGGTTTCAAAAGCATTTTCTCTCCTGTCCTGCTTGAAGTCGCTTATTGACCAAAACAGCATATAGTTGAAATAATTTAGGAAGTCTCCTACAAGTTCTTAAACTATGCTCATTATTAGCTACAAGCTGGTGTTACAAATTCATTTAGATATAAAATTATATACTTCAGCAGATGGCTACAAGGAAGCTATATTAGCGTATTGCATAATTTATTGTTTCATAAAATATTGATTGGGCTGATATTTGCTCTTCAAATAAAGGATTGGCTTTTTTTTAAAAAAAAAAAGGAAACAAATTTTAGTTTGAATTGGAGAATACAACAAGAAATACATAACTGTGGTTAAGGAAAAGATTTAAATTGAATTGTAAAATCATGGAATTTGATAAGATTTTTGAAACTTCTGATAATTTTTTTGGATACTGTGGAGTCAATGTGAAATCGGATCAATCATCAAATAAAATATCAAGGCACAAAACTGTCGAAATATTCCAAAAATTCTATTTTGCATTTATAATTTTGAATTTTTTAATTGCAATCGTTCTTTTTCTTATATGCATTAGTCAAAATATCTATCAAATATTTGAAGTTTTTGATTGCATAATTATGTTAGGCATCGTGATAATGTATGGCTTGAAAAGTTTTAATATTTGGATACATCAAGATAAAATTAAAATTCTTAAATATAACCTAAGAAAAATTCATTTGACATCTGAACCTTGTAAGTAAGCTTACCTGAAAATGTAAGTCAATTTAAGTTTAAATACATCTTTTTGTAATTTAATTATTTTTGCTACATCACAGGTTGTTTCAACAGCATTCTCGTATCTTTCCTGCATGAAAACATTAATAGACAACAAAAAGAATAGCATTGCCTGATCACACACTCAATTAAGAAATTTGTTTATTTTTCAAAAAAAATTGGCATGCATTTATGAATTTTCTAATAAAATCTTCTTATACATAAAGTAACTGATAACAAGGAATCCAAGCGATAATGGAAATGCAACTGAGAAACCAACAGCGAAATCCCATGACTTAATTACAATTGCATAGATGAGGCATAATCCTGTCAATAATGTTTGAAGACTTGAAACAGTGATCAGTGGAATCATGATTCTGTGGAATCTCTGGAAAAATAAATTAGAATATTTTTTTTAATCTTTTACAATTTCAATCTATAGGTTGTTTTGTAACTTACCTTAGCAATACCTCTAATGAATAGAGCATAAGCAGAAAAATTGATAACGCAAATCGTAAGCATAAAAAGAAGAACTGCAAAAAAGTTTTAATATTTCAAATAATTTACTGTGAAAAATTTAAGAATAACTTACACTGAGTAGGAATGCATCTTTCCATGAAATGTTCTTGAGCAAATGATTCGATATAATTGCAAGAGTCCGTCAAAGTTACTACAAGGTCAAAAGTTAATCTGATGATGCATATTCCAAATAAACTTGCCCCAAAACTTGAAATATAAATATGTTAAAATTTTATAATTATTTATTTTAATTAAACTTACAATCCAACTGTTAAAGCTTCTGTCTCTAAATATCTTTCCAAGATTTTTTTGGCGACAGGCATCTTGAATTGATTTTTGTAACTTTACAAAATCAACTGATTCTCTTATTGAACTTGAGATGAATGATTGAGATTTGTCAAAAAAAACAATTTAATTATTCTCATTTCTACATCTTCACTCCCAAAAATAAATGAGATTACGATTTGATACGTAAATTTGTTTGTTTGTCACTTATATGGGCAGATCCATAAAATGAAATTTACTTTAATTTTCAATCTAAACCATTTTATTTTTAAAGAATTTAATATTGCAGATTTTCCTTTATAAATGTTTAATAAATAAAATAAAAGCATCGATTAAATGAATAAAATTATATTTGTCAGCTTATCAGGTTCAGTAAAGGTCAAGGTGAATTTTAAAACCATTATTATGTTAAACAATCAAAATATTCTTTAAATAAAAACTTAAAATCTCAAAATGAAGCAAAAAAAATTTATTGAATTTAAAAAAAAATTCATTTGTAAGAACAAAGCCACATAAATTAAATGAGACATTACCAAAGAAGCCATTGAGATAAAGTCATCAAGTCTTTTCTCTTAAATGTCTGTTTTTTGAGATTCTTTTGAATTAGTACTTTTACTTAATGGAGTTTCTGTTCAATCTCATAAAACTTAACGCCACTCAGTAAGTTTCACTTTGCTTTGTCTCAAAATGACCAGAAACCTCATAGCTATCGATCCGTAAATCTACAAATTATTCACACATGCTACCACAGCTCCTCCGCCTCTCATGAATAATTTAAAGAGAAAAT
Organism: Chironomus riparius; assembly: GCA_917627325.4. Classification (NCBI taxonomy): domain Eukaryota; kingdom Metazoa; phylum Arthropoda; class Insecta; order Diptera; family Chironomidae; genus Chironomus; species Chironomus riparius. The sequence goes on from OU895879.1 coordinate 31,118,433, forward strand.
GAAAATTCTCGCAAAAAGGAAGACAACTTAAAGACAATCAACATAATCATCATCATTAATGTCGCCATTTGCAGCACAGTAAGTAAAGTAAAATGTTGAAAATTAATGGGTGCTTTTTGTGAGCCATAAGAATGTCACTTAAATTCACATCATGGTAATCAACGTTGATAATCACTTTTATGATGACGTTGCATAATGTGCATTGCTGCTTTTTTACTACTTAGCATGGGTTTTTTTACATTTATATAATTACGGAAGGGAAAAAAAGGAGTGGAAAAACATTTTGCTGAAGAAGATAAGCTCAATTCACCGCATGCAGATATGTTTATATGTGTTTATAAAATAATGTCACGAAACTTTTTAGTCTGTGTTTTTTAAGATGGTGAATGTGTATATTCATAAACATGGGAATCAGCCAAAGACGAAGCTAAAGATTTCGAATTTTTGACTTTTCTCAATATTGTCTTCAATTTTTCCTATTTTAAGCTATTTTAAGCTAACCTCAAAATTTGCTGTTCGTGTGCCGCAAACTGGGTTTGAGAAGCCATGCTCTAGTTCAAAATTTTGAATCATAGAGTTCTGAAAAAACAGCGCATATGTCTCTCATAGCTCGTATGAATCCTTATAATTTCATTCTTAATGTCAACCTTAAAAAGGCAGATTTAAAGAATTACAAGCACATGTATGCTTAAATACCTTAAGCTCGACACATTAAAATTTTTACACTTATTATTAAATTTTGTGTTCCTTTTTTCGCGTCCTATCTCATGCAAGAAAAAAATGAAGAGGAGATGAAAAAAAATCTGCAATATCATGAACGGCTGAACATGATTCTCAATTTTCCACAGCGATTATCTTTGAGGATGTAATATGATATTTTAAAATGTGTGATATAATAACATTATTATCATTTATTCAAATTTTTTTCTCACACGCTTAAAATTTCTCTTTATCATTTGTGATATGCCTCAGATGAGGGAAGTTTCATTTAATCCCTTGGGAAAATACGTCTCTGCTGAGAATATATTTTGCTAAAACAGTGAATTTATCAGGATTTCTTGAAAAAACATATTGCGATTCAAATATTTGCGCATATTCGACAAATCTAGTTTTAATGACCTGATATTAAAATAATTTTTAATATGAAATGTCATATTGCATGATTGTAAAAAAATTGAACCCCCTCCACCCAATTAGGAAATATTTGAGTTTACTCTTATTACTCTTAAACCTTATGATTTTCATTAGCCGCTTAGAAATGTTCAAATTTTGTGGTCTAATGAAACTTTAATAATTATTGCAAAGGTTGGAGTAATATTCGATTTAGATCCAGAGCTAGAAATGGTCAAGTTTGGGAGTTGAAAGGTTCAAATTTTGAGGTCGAATGAAACTTTAATAATTATTGCAAAGGTTGCAGTAATATTCGATTTAGATCCAGAGCTAGAAATGGTTAAGTTTTGGAGCTGAAATGTTCAAATTTTGTTTTCTAATGAAACTTTAATAATTATTGCAAAGGTTGGAGTAATATTCGATTTAGATCCAGAGCTAGAAATGGTCAAGTTTGGGAGTTGAAAGGTTCAAATTTTGAGGTCGAATGAAACTTTAATAATTATTGCAAAGGTTGCAGTAATATTCGATTTAGATCTAGAGCTAGAAATGGTTAATTTCTGGAGCTGAAATGTTCAAATTTTGTTTTCTAATGAAACTTTAATAATTATTGCAAAGGTTGGAGTAATATTCGATTTAGATCCAGAGCTAGAAATGGTCAAGTTTGGGAGTTGAAAGGTTCAAATTTTGAGGTCGAATGAAACTTTAATAATTATTGCAAAGGTTGCAGTAATATTCGATTTAGATCTAGAGCTAGAAATGGTTAATTTCTGGAGCTGAAATGTTCAAATTTTGTTTTCTAATGAAACTTTAATAATTATTGCAAAGGTTGCAGTAATATTCGATTTAGATCCAGAGCTAGACATGGTTAAGTTTTGGAGCTGAAATGTTCAAATTTTGAGGTCTAATGAAACTTTAATAATTATTGCAAAGGTTGCAGTAATATTCGATTTAGATCCAGAGCTAGACATGGTTAAGTTTGGGAGTTGAAATGTTCAAATTTTGAGGTCTAATGAAACTTTATTAATTATTGCAAAGGTTGCAGTAATATTCGATTTAGATCCAGAGCTAGAAATGGTTATGTTTTGGAGCTGAAATTTTTAAAATTTGAGGTCTAATGAAACTTTAATAATTATTGCAAAGGTTGCAGTAATATTCGATTTAGATCCAGATCTAGAAATAGTTGAGAGTTGGAGCTGAAATTTTCATATCACAGTTATTCACAACCTCTTTAAACACCCCAAATAATTCAAAATATTTTTCTTCATAGCAAAGACATTGAAAAATTTCATTTTCTTTAAATATGCTAATCTTCAACAATTTTTCTTGCACCCACTACGACACAAACTTTAAGAGCAAACAAGCATCTTGTTCCAAAAAAGCAATGAGCTAGCAAAAAAGAAAAGCATGAAATATTATAAAATATTTCCACTTCCTTCTTTCTTATAAAAGATAATATTGGAACAATGCAATGAAGAAACATGAAGAGCATCATGTATGTATGAATGAATTTATACAGAAAGAAGAGATAAAGTGGTACGGAATACATACATCAGCACACATTTGAGAAATAAAAATTGTTCAAGCTTTATTTTTTTCCCTCTTTTTCTTGTTTTCTTTATTTGTATTGTCGTCGACAATAATCTTGTGAAAATTGAAGATTTTCTTGAGGATTTGCCAGACATAACAGCAAACATGACACTTGATTATTTCCCTTCTGCTTTTGCATTATAAATTTATATTGCATGGTTGTATTTGGAAATACTGAGTATTTATCTATTACATTTTTCTTGGAGTAATACTTCCTCACATTCGCGGTATTTATTTACTTTTAGGGAAGGAAGTAAAGCTGTGCTTTTGCTAATATTAAAGGGGAATTCGCGGTTTGAGAAATGTCAAAAACTTGAAATATTTCTAATTTTTTGAAACCTAATCATGAATCATCATTTTGTTATACACACAAATTTATTAGAATTCCTTACATTTAATACCGCAAGAGCATAACAGCCCCCTTATCACATTGCATACTTTCTAGGAAAGAAAGTAAGAAAGCAGTAAACGACATGAGAATTTATACCTTTTCACATCATTTTCAGCAAATCCACAAATGTACAAACGCAATAAATATCTCAAGTGGCATTACTTCCTCTCATAAAGTTTCCATTTTTTCCTTTGCTTTTATAAGTTAAGGAAAAGAAGGTTGCCAGGTGATTTTGAAGGTTCTTTTGCTTCTAACTTCCTATTTGTGTTCTATAAGTTATGCTTGTTTTATGACAACTGGAAAATGTTTCATGTAACATTTTTCTTTCAAGCAACAATTAATGTCTTGTGGATGATAAATTTTCATGTTTGAACTGGGATAGTTGCATGGAAATTAATCATTTACTTCTTTGAGGAATTTAAAATTGAACCATGCTTGATGTCGGTTTGGTAACCCACAAATGTTCAAGACAAATCAACCAGAAATTAAATTCTTATTCAAAAAGTTCTGATATGTGGGGACATTTATAAATGATGTCCAATTTTTTTAGTCTCTGTATAACACTTCCGTGCATAAGAAAAAAATTACAGAAGTCCTCGTGTTATTGATCGAGGGACTTAAGCGCATTTTTGTATTAGCGATCAGTATTTGATTATCTATTTGCATTCATTTACAGATCGTTAGAAGATTACAAGATCATTAATTTTAGTGTAATTAATAAATAATTACAAAGAATACTTATATAGAATGGCTTTATTATTTAACGGTCAATAAATAATTTGAAATTTTGCCTTTAAAAGTTGCACTACGAAAACATTAATTATAGTATAATTAATAATTTGTTCCAATAAATTTCCATACAAAAAAAGTTTTTCATTTAAAGGTTTTTTGAAATTCAAATTTTACATCGGCTAGAAAAAATTTGAAATTATAAAGGTAATGTTGAATTTTTTAAACGTACTCATCACGTGGTTTTGTTTATGAAATAAAAAAACCATTAATTATAGTATAAATACACTGTTTCAAGACTTTTAACTGTTCGATCGGACAATAAACAATAGTAATGGAGCTAATAAAACAAACCTGAGCTCTCTACGATGTCTGGTTAAAAAGTTTTTCTTCAGACGAACGAACGAACATTTCGCATTATTAAGCTCCCTTTTTGTATACAAGCATACAAAAATGCACTTAAAAATTGACAGTACTGTGTGAGGAACTGAAAATATAGGTTTTTGAAGAAAGTCATTTATGAACGACTCCCATCCTGATCTTTACAAAATTTCCTCAAATCATTCATATGCACTGAAAACAAACAAATTTCTCAACTTGAATATTAAAATTCCCGAGAGATTTCAATTTGGATTCTTCCATATTCATAAAGTATTTATGAGAAGGATTAGATGTGAGGTAGGAATTACAATGCCAAAGATGATTCGAGAGAAGGATTTTTCACATTTTCACATTCATATTTATTAAAACCTAAAAAAATTCATATGAAAAAAATATTTTTACATCGTTCATGTATGAAGAAGAATGGAAATGATTGCAGATTATTCATCGGATGGAAACAGAACATAAAATGCTTTTCATGCGTAAAGAAAGAAATGTTAATAGTTGAGATACAGAATGTGAAAAATAATCCAACAGGAAATGAAAAAAGATATTAAATATTCTAAGAAGAAGAAAAAAATCATGAACAATTGTCATCTTAATCGTCACCAGGGGCGTAGCCAGGAATTTGAAGGGGGGACGGACACAATTTTTTTTTGTATGGAAAAATTTAGGGGGGTTTGTGATTTTTCCATAAAAACCCTAGCAAAATAAAGAAATTTCTTTTTAAAGTTGAGGGATTTGTCCACCAAATACCCCCCCCCCCCCCCCCCCCTGCCTACGCGCCTGATCGTCACACTTCGTTTTTAGTGTTATTGAGTCTTTGATTGAGTTTAGTGCATATGTTTGGAAGCACTCATGAGTCCTTGATTTTGAGAATGAAAATTTTAGACAATATATTCATTGAATATCATCCATTTAATTTCTATGGAACGATTTATATTGAAAGTACTAAACATCCTTCAAACCAAATTAGAAGCCAATAGGACGATGATTTCTAAAAATCAACTGGAATGGTTTAAAAGATTTGAATTGAATTTAATTGACAATCAATTGTACTAGGGTGTTTCGCAGCTAATGGGAGTTTGAAGAGTGAGGATAACCAAAAAGCTCAAACCGAGACCTACAGTTTGTAATGCCCTTTCATATCATATCTAAGAAATCAGATTTAAACGGCCATAAAAGGACCTCGAAAGAAGTTCTCTTTTGTTGATATAGTTTTTAATTTTGAGCACATTTCGATGCAATTTCAAACATCATTTACGAATGCTCCCCAGTTTATTTTTATTAAGTCATCATGTCAGCTCCAAGTATATATTGTGATAAATTTTTCTCACTAATAGCTGAGTCATTTGTTAAAAAAAATTTAAACATTATGTACCATAAGCATTTTACAATAACAAAAACTTTTCCTCTGCCTTAATTTTCAAGTAGTAACACAAAGACTTTCTCATTTCATGATCAAGAGAAAAGCTGATAAGAAACATCTTCAAATGAGATTGTTCAGTATAACACATTTATCAGTTGTTAATTTAATCCACATGTCAAACTACTTATCCTACCTCTCATCATCAAAATTATATCATCATTTATCTTACATACATTCACATCTCATAGTCCTACGTAAATGTCTATTCTATGTATATCCCATGAAATAGAAGAAGAGGATTATCGTCGATGGAACAAAGCTGAATGAATGAGAATGTGAGAGAAATTTCAATGGTTGAAGTATTGACAGGATTCAATGTTAACATTTGTTATCACAATAGTATGTCATTCAATCACATTTTCATTCCAATCCTTTAGATATATCTCTATTTTTTGGGTAATTTATACTGTGACCTAACACACTCACACTCTCTTATGCATTTATCAAGCCGCTTAAATATATGTAAATAGCTTCTTATGTTACGTATTTGTCATGAGATGAATCTCGAGTGTTTCTTTTTTTTATAGAGCTGGAATTCATCATTCCTGATGAAAAGAATAATACATAGAGAAAATGTAGATTTATATTCATGGTATTCATGACTTGTGTAAAATGTGAAGTGGAAAAAAATAATGAAGAAAGTGTCAAAGGTGTTTTCTTTAAGGCGCAGTTTGGTGTTGAGAATTATTGAGCATTATGCAAATTTCGTATGTGTTTCAATTTATTTTTTGAATTTTAATGTCTTGAGTTTGTCGTTTGATCTTTAATGTCGCAGGCTTTATTTTAACCGAAAATTAGTTCTTATGTCAGGAACATGTTTTATCACTCAAACTCGTTAAAGGAAATTTATGAACATGGATGAACATAAAATACATTTAATAAAGTTCCTATCCAGTCACACAAAAATTGACTTTAAAAATCTCTGCCATCTTTCAAAAAGTGCATTTACAAGGAATTACAAATGACAATTTCTTTAAGCTGTTTGCAAACCCATGAGATGAACTTTACGACCTGAAGATTCATTCATTGCATACAAATTTTCAACCATAGTCGATTATTATTTAAATTTCAAATGTCTATTAGGATATTGCATGCATGTGGGGGATAAAACGTTCATCCTTTTTTTCCTTTTCCTTTTCCATTCGTTCCATATTCATATGAATGAAAGAAGCAAAAAAATTTATAGAATATTCAAGATAGGAAGATAGCAAACATGTCTAGTGTAATGTAATTAAATGAATTCTCTTTTTTTTCTTCTCTGCAAATTAGATTCTTGTTCATGTATTCACTTTTGTGTCATTATTGTACTCTATGTTTCTATGTACGGGATTTGCTTTGTATAAAATAATTTGCATAAAAAGGAAACTTTTTTGGGGGAAATGATAATATGATGATGACTACAATGTGGATCTTTTCATAATGTAATGATTATGGGACTTTAAGGGGCGATAATAATGTCAGAAAAGATTTTGTGAGAAAATTTTGAATGAATTTTTTGGAACTAGTAGTTTTAAAGGTGCTAAGAGTTCTTATAAATGATACTAAAGATATCAGAGGCATAGCCAAGAATTTAAGGAAGTGGCTGAATGGAAAATTCAAGGGAACGGGGGAGGGGGTTAGATTCCCACCCTTGAAGGTTTTACCAACTAAGAACCTGCAAAAAGAATCTACATTTCAGTCAAAAAAGTCTTAAAATCATATTAATTTTCACTGAAGCACAAGAAGCCCAAACCAAAATCTACAGAGTCACCCATAAAACTAAATAGTTAAGCTCTATTGTATTCAACACAATTTTAAATAATTTTGATTGTGACTATTCTGTGAATAGTCAAGATTTACTCTATTCATATCCATGATTATATTCATTGTATGAATCTTAAATAAAATTTCACAAATTGCTTGATTTTTGTGAATGTAAAATCCTCAAAAAGCACAAACATCCTGAAAACTCATATTTGTATGTGTAGGATCCTTCAGTATGAGTTGTTAGAAATTTTTATATCCATTATTCATCGAGAAGGAAAGAAGCGAATTTCAACACGTTTTTCACATCATCATCATCATGATCATAATCTTCATCATTGAAATAAGATATCCTTCACATCTTTATATAAAACACTTATCCTTTTTATCATTCATCCACATATCTTGTAAAATATTCTCTTTTATTTTTATTATACGTAGAGTAAAAAAATTTTTGTGTTTATCTACAAACCTTTTTGTCACATTTTTATGGCATCTTTGGAGATGTTGTAGGGTTTGCGCTCATTTTGACTGACGTAATCTTTGTTGTGTCATGTTAATATTTTTGACTGACTTCAAAAGGTAAAAAAAGTGTTATAGAAAATTTCGCAAAATTGAGATGATGACTATATACAAAAAGACAGAATCCATTAGATGTTGTGTTGTAGATTAAATGTCATTTCTGCATTAGTATATTGTACGTCAGATGCCGTATCATTTCATGATATTAAGTGGAATTTACAGAATTATGAGTAAATTGATGCTTTATTAATAAAATTTACGAGACACTACAACCTTAATCAATTTGACTCACAGATTCAGGAACGTTGTAAAAATCAAGTACAAAGAGGGTTGTTGTATTATTGGACGGGATTTATAAAAAAAACTCAAGCTAAGCCTGTTGAGTGATTGTTGTACTGAATTATTTCAAATCGTATGAGTAACTTCTTAAGAGAGCATAACCACATTTTAATATTGAATGGAGTTACTTAAAGGTTCAAATTCATCCATTTAAAAAATTATTTAATAAAGAATCTGCATCTTGCTGATGATGATCAAGTGAATAATAAATATAGACAAATGCGTTTCCAATACAATAAATATCAAACTTCTCTACTCAACATCCCATGTGTTTCCTTCTTAAAACAAGATGCATATAAAGCTTATGGATTGTTGATATTATGGCTTAAGTAGTGAAAGATATTCTCCAACCAGAGAACGAAAAATAAGATGAATTTGGAAGTAATATTCAAGAACCTAAGTAAATAAATAATAAAACCTTCTCTTTAAATTCCAAACACGTTCTATCCACTTAAATAAAATTGTAAATTATTCTATAAAATATTTTCTCCTTAAAACATTCTGCTAATCTCATGGAATTTCAAAAAAAATTTAAAGGTAAAATGCTTTTCCATTAAGCACACATACACAGGACAAGCAGCAAGCAATAAAAATTTCATTTCTTTTTAAACATTTTCTCTTCCTCTACCTTCCGTCTATTCAATACATCTTATTTATTGCAAAGCTATTATTGAAAAAGAAAATATGATGGCCATAATGGAAAAGTTCAATTTAATCGCTGCACCTTTCTCATTTTTAACCCATGTGGCTATTTCTGATACTTTCATCGACATCCAATGGATATTTTTTTCAATTTCTTCTATCGTTTTACCAACATTAATGGCATGGTTAGCAGCAAGCTTCTTAAGACGTTCTGAATGGTCTTCAGTGTTGATTGCTTCCGCAAATGCACTCAATACAGCAGTAAGTGGAACTCTATTAGTGAAAAAAAAAGATTGAATTGGTGATGTAATGTTGTGTAAAACAGGAATGAAAATGATGTTTTTGGATTTTTAATGGGTGGAATTGCATAAAGCGCATTTATTTTGTATGGTTTATTAATGGCCTATTAGAAAAGTTCCAGACTAAGACATCTTGTTGCAATCCTTAATACTTTCTAACACAGATTGACAGAATCGTCCAAATTGGACATAAGAACACATCATCCCTCCCAAGTCACACTTTCCAAATTAAAAAATAAGCAAGTACTTACGTTTCTTTAACAGCTTCATAATGGTCTTCATAAAAGTCCATTACCAACTCCCGATGTTTTTTGCTTGCTCTTATTAAATTTCCAATTACTAACGTAGCATCATCGTTAGAGATTTTGTTGCTAGTAGCTTCCTGAGTTGTATTCAACATGCTCATTAAAAGATTATTGATTCGTCCTTCATCATTGTCGCAATACGAAAAGGCATAAAGTATTTCACTAATTTCCTCTTGATTATCACGGTAAAGCTCTGTTGATTTAATGATTTCCCCGAGTCGATTCCACAAATTATTCCACTGATTTTGCGATGATTTACTGCTCAATATGCCGCAATAAAAGTGCGGACGATCATCAATATCCGGCACATCATCAAAATTCATTTTTTTATCAGCATCCTGAACACACAATGATGCCCGAAAGCGACATGCAAAAAGATTAACCTTGAGCTTCAACACCGCATGATGATTTTCGGAGAATGTTGTCGGATATTCAGGATGTGATGGATAATTTACTCTCTCATAAATCTCATCAATTATGTTCAACATAATGTTCTTAAAATCCTCATAAAATGGCTGATCATCGAGATGAGAAAGCATAAATTGAATAGCTTTAAAACCAGCTGTTATTGGTCCTAATTCATATTCTCGACGCAAATACTTCAATATATTAAGGTTTATGGTAAAGTCCAAATAACCGGATTTGGCTAAATTGAAACTATCGTCCAACAATTGTGCACGATTTAGAAAATGAATTGTACGATACGTGCTGCTATCAAGTACATTAATTATTGCATTCCAATTATCGGTATCATAATTTACACGATAATAGCCTGAAATCGAGATGATAAATAATAATTGAATTTTATGATTATTTCTATGTGTTGGTTTAAATGTACAAGCTATGCACAATGCATTGATAAAATTTGTTAAAATTTATTTGCATTGTCATGCAATTTATTTTGTTTTATGTGTGGTATGGGAATGAATGTTAGTATGATTTATGATTTTACGGTAGTCTAGTTGATTATGTGATTTTCCAGATCAATTTTTTTATTGACCTAAATTGAAATTAATCTAAACTATTTTAATAACTCAAAAGTTTTAGTAAAATATTAAATAAAATATTTAGAGCAGATTATAGCTTATTGGTGATCCAGAGTTGTACATAAAATAAATATGGGAAGTGAACTTGTTTGTATATAAACCTCCCCCCCCCCCCCCCCCCCCCCCCTTTTACCTCGCCACAATTTTTAAAGATTTAAAAGCTTTGTTAATTCAAATAAAATCAACTTTTATCTCACCCGTCTGCTGAATATTAAAAATAATCCAATCAGCTTGTGTGTTAGATGTAAAATTATCTCCAGTTCCATTAAGTGATCTCCAAATACCATTAAATGCCGGATTCCAATCATTTTCTTTAACGCTTTCAGACGTAATAAAATTGTATGGAATTATAAAGCTAGAATCTTCAGATTCATTCAACTTTGGAAGGAAAAGTTCCTGAGAGATTCGTACAGTTGACGTGACGGTGCCTTTTAAGTATTGAACATTTAAAATTGGAAATCCTTCATTATTTGCCCATGATCGAAAAATGTCTGACAATTTCGGGAAATTTGGATTATAAATTACAAAATGATCTTGAAATGTATCAATAGTTTCATAAAGATCTTCGTCTGTTGCTGTGTTGTACTTTCTATTATGAATAACATGCAAACCATTAAAAACGTCATAACATTTATCGATTGACCTTCTTACCTATTAGATAAATATCGATAAATCATAATTTTGAAAATTTCCGGAGTCATGAGTTGTTCCATCATTCTGATAACAGATGCTGCCTTTGGATATGCAACAAAATCATAAATTGTTGTTATTTCCTCGGGAGTGTTGACATTTCTTGTCATCGCATGAGTTTTTGGTCGCACATCATTTAACATGACGGGATGCATATCCTCTGTCGTAAACTGTTCCAAAATTCGCCATTCAGGAAGAATCTAGAGCATTAAATATTTTTAAAAAGAGTCATAATATGAAGAGCAAAAATTGTCAAACCATATCAGCCACAATGTACTCAAGATAAGATGCGAAGCCTTCATTCAGCCATACATAATCCCAATATTCACATGTTACTAAATTGCCTGTAGATGAAATAGTTTAAACTTTTAAACGATACATATTTTCTATTTTTAAAGCATTAGAACATTATGGATGCACCGAAACATAGTACTTGTGTTATAACCTCAATTTAGCCAACTTTGTGGCCAATGCACCCCTTCATAATGCAAATAAAACACATACATACCAAACCATTGATGTACAAGCTAGAATTTATTAGATATTTTATTATAAAGTTGTTTTTATACAAAATATTTAAATTTTTCATTCACCTCATGTGAAATTATGCTAATAATATCCTGCATCTTCTTGCGATTTCTCTTACCAGCAGGATTCACTATCCGAGAAGTTCTAAATTATTTGAAGAGAGTGTAATGATAAATATTTTGAAAAACACACAAGCACACGATACATTCTCCAACTATGAAGTTGTATAATCCACTTAAAATGTCATAACTTTTTGCAATTTTTTTAATCCGCTTAATTTATTTTTATGTTTTTTTTTAAAAAAGTAGAATATCAGGTTAAAGCATTTGGAAGTTTATAATGAAGTAAAGTTTTATCTTCTGTAAATTGTACTTTTTGTGTTTATTATCATCTGTTTTCGCCAACAGAATCGAATATTATTTTTGTTTGTTATCAGTGAATAAATGAGCAATAAGACTTTTTGATAGTAATTATCAAGACTGTTTTGAAGTGCAAATAACAATTAATGAGTCTTTTGGAAACATCAAAGTTGAAAATCTGGAAATTTCTGTATTTAAATCATTGATTTTACTTTGGGGCCGTTCACTTATTACTTTCGCATTTTAGGGAGGAGGGGGGGTTTGAAAAATTGTAACAAAATGTAACATAGGGGGGGGGGGGGGGGGTGTCAAGAAGTATGTAACGTTCTAACTGTCGTCTGTCTTTTAAAAAAAGTTCACGAAAAAAATTTGTTTACAAATTCACACCAAAAACATTTTTTTAAATTTTCCACGTTCAGGGGGGGGGGGGGGGAGGGGGTTGTGAGTTGTAACATTTTGGAACAAGGGGGAGGGGGGGGGGGGTGACGTTTTTTTGCGTAACGTAATAAGTGAACGGCCCCTTTGATCTAAAGCCGTGGCACACTAGTATACCTTAGGACATCCTTAGATGTGCCGTGGAAAAATATCTAAAGTCAAAGCATGCCTTGGCTGGAAAAAGTTTGGACAACACTGATCTAAAGTCTAGAGAAGTGTTGTTCAAACTGTGTGCCGTGGCACACTAGTGTACCGCAATATTTATTTGAAACTGACACGAGCTGCATGCTTGGTGCGACCTCGGTCATGGGTTACCACTAAGGTGTGCCACGGCTCAAAAAGTTTGCACAGCACTGCTAAAGCAATCAAGTTTTCGTGTATGATATGCTAAGATAGGTTCTACGGCTGAATTTTGTGACTGGGTTTGAATACACGTATGAATAGAGTATTAGGGGAAGCTGGTGCTGCTTTAATTTTATGTGTTCAGCTCGAACTTAACAGAATGCGCTGAAATTTTTTTCTACAAACTTTTATCTTGATTCATCATTGTAAAGCTGTATTTCCTTCAATAAAAATGAGAACGACAGCTCAAGCAAAAAAAAAAAAAAAATCGACATCGACATGATTAAGAAAACCCCAGTTCAGTTGACAATGGACTATTGCTCTTATAGCAGCCCCGAAACTCATCAATCTTGAATGCTTCACTTGACAAATTTATCAAGTCATTATATTCAAAGATTTTCATTTTCTATTACAATTTCATAAAGGAACAATAACACAATAGAAAAAATTTCTGCTCAAAAAAATTTAATTCACCAAAAAAAAAATATTGAACTTACTTGAAGCTGATAAGTCCCCAATTCTCCTACAATAAATAAAAATGAAGAAGAAATAAAAGAATAAAACCAACAAAAAAAAATAATTCACAATGAAAATATTTTTTTCTCGTTCAGCTTCCATTATTTTCTCACAATGGACATTTCGGAATGTCCACAAGCACATTCATTCAATAAATGTCAATCAATCGCTTACCATAGCACCATAGAGAAAATCGTCTATAGCAATAAAATCCATTTTATTTAGTGGATATGAATGTATCGTGTATTCCTCCAATGCCTTCAATGCACTACGACTAATATTTAATGCAAATTCCATATTTTTATATTCTTTTGAACTTGCATAGACAGAAAATTGCGGATTACCCAAATTGGTGAGGTTTTTAAAATTAGATACTGTAAAGGCCAAAAGGTACGTCGACATCGGTATTGTTTCCTCAAATTCCGTTATCCTCCAACTGTTGATAATTAAAGGGAATGAATGGAAATTAAATTAAAAGCAAAAATTACACGGAACTTTCATCATACTCATGCATGAGCTCTGTGTTGATAACCTGTGTATTTGCTAGTGCGAAAAAATCCTTTGGACACGCAACCTTTAATCGGAATTTTGCCTTAAAGTTCGGCTCATCGAAGCATGGAAAGATTTTTCGAGCGTATGCTGCCGCAGAAAAGGTTGTAGCTATATATCTTTTGTGGTTTATGAAAGAAGAAAAAAAAAATAATAATAATTTATTTTAGAAAGGGATGCTGTAGCTTTTCGTGAGTAGAATAGAATGTAATAGATGATTCAAAGGGATTAGTCGATAAAAGTGCCTTTTAACAAAAAAATCATATTGTATTGAATCAGAAAGGATTATTTCATTGTTCTGAAATTCGTCATTATGGATTAAAATCATTATTTACGGAGTTTTTGGTTATCGTCATTTAACATAATGTACTACAGTCAGAAAGTCTAGTGAGATATTACAGTCAAAAAACTTATTTTATCAAATTAAGTTTTTTTAAATTTTTAATTTAAAACTTGAAGTTTTTGTAACTTACGAACTAAATTGATAGTTTCAAAGACCTAATAAAATACCATAAAATCTTAAAGTGCTACTCAGAAAGATGTGAAATTTAAGAAGATTTATTATTTTAATGAAGTCTTTTGATTCTAAAAATGAAGATATTGCTTGCATGCTACCTGTATATTTTAAAATAAAGGCATGTTATGTGATATGAAGAATTTATCGATTTATAAATTTGTGATGAAAATAATATTCGAATGAATGAAAATAAACAAAGAATTGAGGAATATTTCTAAACAATTTTCAAGGTCAATTTTATTTTAAAATAGAAATTTCAACATTTCTTGTCTTTGAAAAATGTTATGGAATATAAAATTTTAAGATTCGAAATTGTCATTCTGAAATTATATCTATGTTTTGAGAAGAGATGGGTGTGTTACTGAGATGTAAAAGGAGGCTTAAAATCAATTTTTTATGGACATCAGTTATTAACACAATTCTTTTATTCCAATTTAATGATGTATATCAAATTACCTGAATTTGGTAAAACTTCATAAATTCATAAATCATTTTAATCAAATATCTCTGAAATTCCCGATTAGTTATTACATTATAAATTTTTGTATAATAATTAAATATTTTAATCGATCAAATAATTTTCTAATTATAGTTTCCCAGTTATTTAAATAATTTTAATTTGCAAGCCTGTCAAAAACATAAAATATTCTTACTTTATTCCACCATCATAATATGTGCTCATGTATAATCCTTTCATGTCAAATTCAATAGGTCCATTAAATGATAGCAAAATTTTATAATCACTATCAGCTAATAATATCTGATCTAATTCAATATTCATTATCTCAGTTGCATTATTATACGTGATGTTTATGGATTCCGAAATAATAGAACTGTCTGTGACATTTTTTACAAAAACTTTATCACTAATTATTAATCCGATATTGTGCATTTGAATAGCTGAAACAGCATGATTAACGCGAACATCTATTATCACATTTCCGTTAAAAACCTGTGAATTTATATCCACTCGAATGTAAAGATCGTAAACTTTCGGTATGATAGCATCACTCAGCCGATTTTCAGACTTTTTACAATGTACTTGATGCACTGTGTATGAAAGAGAAATTACAATAAATAAGACAATCGACGCGTTCAAAAATTGACGCATATTTATTTTGCGAAATGCTACGAGTGACTAAAGTGAGCAATACTAAAAAGTAAGCGATCGCGTGCTTAAATTTTGTAGAAAGAAGAAAAAAATATTACACAAGCATATAGTTTTAATTGATTGGCGCTTCGCACTTTAATGAGTTGATTGTATTGTATTGATGTGTGTAGTTACGGATTATTTGGACATTGAATTTTTCAATGCATGTGTATTAATGAACTCTTTGTCCTCTCTGTCAAGTATTTTAAAACGTTTGCGTATTTATTTGATAGATTATTAAGTCGTTATTCACCTCTCAAGTTAACTCCCCCCCCTTGATTTATGCATCTACGCAAAATAATTTAAAATTCTTATATAGTTTAAAATTTCTAAAATGCGCTTCAGTAAAATAATTATAGTAAAAAGTCTTACCACTAAATCACAAGCGCATTCATACACACATGCAAACATTTTAAACTTAAAGTACGTAAGTACTTACATACATCGAACGTCAAGTATTTTGGCACTTGAGTGTGATTGATTGACTTGATTGATGATACTGTACAATGCATCATGCTTACAAGTAAAAGTTTTTCCATCTTCTAGTCAATTTACTTAAACATTGAAAAAATACTTGTTCTAAATTGCAGTTATCATTATTATGGTTGTGCCGGTTATACAGTATATCCTCTTGTGTGTATAACCAGCAATTAAGTGAATATATTGGTAGTATGATAATAATGTGATAATGTGGCTCATTAAAGTATTCGAGGGAACTCTAGAAGTGGGAGAAGAAAGAAAGAATATTTTGTAAATTTTATATAAATAGTCAGGGTTGGAAATTGAGTCAAAAAATAAAATTTTTTTTATGAAAATCAGCACGGTTGAGGCTCATTATTATAATAAATTACATCATTTCCATAACCACAAGATATCAACCACCTACTCTGCAGAAAGTAACAACTGTTTAATTATAAGTGTATAAAATTAACTATTGAGTTTGTAAAACATTCTCAAACACATGACCATATTATTATGGTATGTAATGATAAGATTAGTAATCCACATACATAGAGAAACCGAAAACAATCTAGTAAGACACACATAAAGTAAACTGAGAGGAGAATATACAGCAAAATGATAAGTAGAGAAAGATTAATGAATATTTATAGTACAATAATAAAAACTAACAGCATGCCATATAAAATCGGAATTCAAGGAGCAAATAAGAGACGAATGAATAGATGATGATGATAGTGGTGCTATAAAGTTAAGTGAATATTGTGCTAGATTTTTGTTGAATGAACATTAACTACAAAAGCATTTGAATAGTTTATGAAGATTGTTGTAAGAGATTATATTATGCGGTTATGTTCCTTCTCTCTTATTCATTCGGTTGTAATCCCTTCTCACACTAATTCATTCATTTCACTTTATATCGAACCATAGATCGTTGGGGTTGTAGCTTCGTGTAAGAATAAAAAGGGTTAAAAAAATTGATAAAACTTTTTAAGAAAATTTTCAAAATCGTTTTAAGAATTTTTTAAAGTTTTAAGGAACTGATTTTTGAATAAAACGGTTAAGAGCAGTGGGTGGTCCATAATTTTGTATAAGAATGAATTTCTTTGTTACGAAATTTTACCCCCTGCCGCAAAAAAATGAACGAGCATTGCTGACCCGAATCCTACAAAATAATATTACATAATTCTTCAATAAATGATTAAACATTTCATCTTGATGATCAAATATGCAGAGACATGACACAATCTTTTATGATTTACAAATATCAATATTCCATTAAGCAAATCACAAAAATCTCTTTAAGCTCAACAAACGTGAACTATTTCTCATAACTTTAGAAAACCATACAATACAGAAAAATTCATCTGGCTTCATCATCAACTTCTAAAGCCCCATTTGAATATACATCATGTTTAATTCCAATATTTGCACATCTCAATGCGCTGTTCAAACATTTACAATTCTTTCCTATCAGCTTTTCTACTTACCTTCTGCTTTTTCTATTGCTGCAATTTTTACTTCGACTTTCCCGAAACTTTTTTCCTTCCTTTTTTTCGTAAAAAAAAAGTTTTCCTCTTATTTTGTGATGAAAAGAATATTTTTTGTAAGGAACTGTGAATAAATTGTATCGTGCATGTAAAGAAAGAATGTCTAAGAAATCACCACATTCCTTTTTATGTATAATATCTTACCGTAACTATTCCCCCATCACATTATTAAAGTTTTCCTAAACAACTTTACAGAATAAAGTGTTATTGCCACAAATAAAACCTTAAATATACCATCACTACCACAATCAACATATTCTCAAATAAATTCATTTCTCATAAAGGTTTATTAAATTTTCAAAATGTAATTAAATGGTTTGAATTTTGTATGAAATAAAAAGAGATTTTAAAGGCAAAAAAAAAAGTATCGAGAGTTTTGAAAAGGGATAGACAGAGTTAGTATTAATGAAAATAACTTTTATTTTCCTTTTTAAAATTGAAATTGAAATATTTTTACTAGGTTTTAGTTTTCATTAAAAAAGTTTTCTAAATTCATCATAAATAGGTCATTTAGTATTTGATTGACTTAATTTAAAGCAATATGAGTTAACATTTATGTTTTTATATTATTTTTTTGTACTTAAATTGTTTTAATCAAGGCTCCCGCAGATTTTAATCTTTTAAAAACGAAACTTATAATCTTCAAAAACAAAAAGATTATAATCCTTAATAATCTTTCATACAAAAATTATTGAAGATTATAATATTTGTATGGGATTATTTAAAAATTATAATCTGCGGGAGCCTTGATTTTAATCTTATCAGACAAAAAATTGAATAAAGAAATAAACTTCAATTTCATAATTTTGACAGATTTGTTGTTTGATAGGCGCATTAATTAAAATTCGTATACATCCGACGATGAAAGCATTTCAAGCATTTCAAAACGAAAATTTTGTAGATCTTCTCAAGAATGATTTTAGTGTGAATACAAAAAGCTTTTAAAATACAGATCTAGAATTTAATTTTAAAAAAATATTTTGCAGATTATTTTTCCTTAATTCCAAAAACTATAATAGCAATTACAAGTTAAATGACATTTATAAATAGATAAAGAAGTTAAGTGTAAAATTTTATCTTTATTAGAAAATTTATCGCTTTTCTGCACAATCCATTCCATTTAACTTGACCCGAGCTTAACTTCCAACTATCTATGTGACAACACATAAGAATGTAAGGGTTACAAAATTTCTTCTGCATGAATTGATTCAATTTATTTACATTTTCTGAATGAGATGTTAAGTTTATGGATAGTCATTATTTATGCTCAGGAATTTTCAGGGGTCAAAGAGATTATGAGCATGTTCAAATACTGATAAACAAGAATTTTCATGACATTCAAGGGATGAAATATTTTCTTAATATTAAATTCTGTCATATTAATTATTTTCAGTTTTTGAGGGACATAGATGCTCATGTATGTTACAATTCTGCCCCTTGGCTATAAAATACTTGAAAGAGGATACAAAATTTGACACAATCAATAAATTATCATCATAGCTATGCAAGATATACTTCCTTCTAAAGAATTGGATCCTTAAATCTCCAAACATATTTCAATTCAACTTCTATCTCACTTCCATCTGCATGACCAATTTTCTCCATCTTAAGTTTATAGCAATCAAGAAAAACTTTTCATCTCATTTTTCTTCTTCAGAAAGTCGACATATGACGATACTTCCTTCTATTTATTCTCACCCATTGCATGTTCATAGCATGAATGAGGATTTTAACTTGCCACCATAGCAACTGCAATTTCAGTTTCAATAAAAATAAATCTTGTAAGAAAATGTCAGAAAGTTTAAAGAGCAAAAGAAGGAGAAGATGAGGAAAAGAATGGATAAAATGGAATTAAGAGATTTCACAAACATAAGCAGAAAAATTACTATTCAACCCCGTAATTATCTTAGTTATCGAAATGGAAATGGAATGCTCATTTTAGAAATGAGAGGAAGTTGAATTAAAAAGATAATAGTGCCTTAGAATGGAATTGAGGCGCAATTTTCTCTCAACAAAGTTGACTTTTTTTTATGAAGTTTTCATGACATTATTCATTTAAAAGATGAAAATCAAGCCTTCGGATAGTCCACAAAAGTTTATTTTGTTAATTTGATGCTATTTCAATTAATTAATTTAATCCAATTTTGACACACAAAAAACTTTTCAAAGCTTTTTTTTTCTAAAATATTTTCACATTTCCTTAAAAGCCACGCTATAAAGGAAACTTCCCAAACTCAATTTGCACAAATTAGAAAGTAAGAAGTCACAACTTTTCCATTTTCATTTCACATTCTAGAAATGCATTGCGGTTAATGAGTATAAAAAATGTATGTAGTTGTAGAATATTTGTAGCATTGCATTTCATGGGAAGCTAGTTACTTTCTTTTTACTAATTACATAAAGAGCTCATTTACTATCAACAAGAAAATTGCTTACTTAGAAGATTTTTTTCCAGTGCTCGTGTGCATAGTTTTATGAAAAATGAGGCGAGGAAGGAAGGAGAGTTTTGTCTATTAGAAGGATGAGTTTACATTTGTTTCCTCAAAGGACCTTTTGCGGCATATTGTTACTAGCAGGCTTTATTCCCAAATGCTGTCTAAGGCTGATGAGTCTCTAAGACCAACTGAGGTGACATATTCTTAAATCAGAAGCAATTTTCAAATTATTTGAGATATGAATATATCAATACTGAGTTAAGAGGAGCGATCCTCGACTGGTGCTAGTGACCGGCTCCTAGTTCCGATACCTAGATGTTATGTCGTGAGAACTGTGTGAATGCTTGTCATTTTAACAACATATTATGTAACAGATATAGAAATCAGTTCCTGATAGAAATCGAACACACGTTCAATGTCAAAAGATACAGATATCCAGTTTGTTTCCTATCCAATTGGCCATAGAGGCTTCATTCTCTCACTGACAGATTCTCTTAAATATGACTTAATTCCTCAAATTTCAATCTCCTCCAACATCACACTGGGAAACCTAATAAATAATGCGCTTTAAATTCTCAACTCAAAAATTTGCTTGTACTCATAACATCCTCCCATTTATGCTCTTTAATATGGTGAGCACCACACCGTCAGTATTGTTGCTGATAGTATTAAAAGAAAAAGTTCAGTCTTGATGACGCTTGAAGGTGCTAGATCAGCAAAAAAAAAATTTTCGTAATTTTCTCCATTCTTTAATGAATTGAAAATTTTATAAGAGAAGATAAAGTTTGACAATAGTACGATATTAATTTTGCAATCTGTATTCAACACAAAGCACTAATTAGGGAAATTTCTATGAAAATTTTCATTAAAACATTTACGTTACTTTGTATGAGGTTATGAGATGCTGCAGTTGCTCATGCATTAAAAGTTTCTCTAAGGTTAAATTTCATCGATGAAAATTTTTCTTGCTTGATTGCTTTCATGAGAAATCTAATAAAGAGAGAAATCGTTAGGTTTTAAGGCATGAGATTGATTATTTTGTGCTCGAGTCATATCTTAAAAAGAACAAGAGAGAAAGTTTTACAGTCGATAAAATTCAGTCAACATGAGAATGTTTCACAACTTCCAGTTAATGCTTGTTGACCCAAATATGATTTAACTATGATATCATTCCGTTCTTGTGCGGTCGAAAATGTTGAGAAAACATTGTTGAAAAAAAAAATTCAACAACACTAAAAATTTGAGTTGAGTAATTTTTGAGTAGGGAGATTATGGTGCATTTTAATTGAACAACCTTTTTGTTTTAAAATTTTTACTAGGAGTTGGCTTCTCTTGCTACAGGAGGTTCTCAGGGTTGTCTCAAAGTTCAATCAAGACTGCTTAAATAGCTCTTGAAATCGGCTCTTGATGGGTTACTAGGAGAATAGGGTATTAAAATGGTCAATTTTCAATTAAATTAAAGAAACTTGCAAACTAGTAAATCATGACAAACTTAAGATATCTCTAAATGTAAATATAGATTCAAGTAGATTGTTAAAGAATGTTGTATATGAACATTGTCATGGTGAGTGGAAGAAACTACAAAAAATATTTTTCTCCTTAAAAAAAAGGGTTGAGCGCTTTGAGAATTTCTTTCACTTAACCCAATTTTAAAAGAGTTGAAATCTGTTATGTCCCTATTATGAGTTCCTTAATTTTAAGTGATTCTATATTTTTTGGAACTATTACATATGATGGACAATATTTTAAGCTTAAAGGGATAATAGTTATCGCTGCATTTGTGATCATTTAATTGGGGTCTAAGATTTTGCTACTTTTAAATACAAAAGCAACATTTGGGTCTGGAAATCCCTTATTTTTTGATACATACAAGTTCTTTTTAACTTTAAAACTTGTTAAAAAAGTAAATATTCAAAGAAACACTCGAGCAACAATGTAGATTGAATCAAACATGTCTGATGGCTGTCAAGTAAATGTCTCTACCGAACAAGCGACTTGAAAACACATCGATGACAGTTCACAGCCCCAAAAAAGTTTCCAACCCATTGTATTGATCCCAAAAAAATTTCTTACTTCAATCACAATTTACTTTTACATCACCAACTGTTCCATGCATTTAAGAGCATACTCTTTCCTCACATAATTGAATTCATATTTTTTTTTGCAAGTCTCTAAGATTTCTGGCGTTATTGTTGCCCGTGCAAAGGCTGCCAGCAGATTCAAGTTTGAGGAATATTTCCTTTACATTTTTACTACGTTTTTCTTAACTTGCTTTCTTATCTGTTTGATTGATTGATTGATTGATTGTCCGCAAAATTTCGTACTTTTGTAATCGATTTTTCGACCACTTCTACTGCTCCAATCGAGCTTAAATTTTTAATGCACACGTATTCCCGGTGACAATACAATATTTTAATACTTTGGAAACACAAAAATGCTTAATTATAGTACAATTTATGTAAAACTTTTTTATATGGGAAAAAATCCAATGTCAATGATATGAAATTTTGATTTGTTTAAAATATTATACTTGAAATGCTCAAAAGTCATTTATATGATTCATTATAGTTTAAAAATTATTACTAATTATTAATTATACCATAAATTTGAGCAGCTAAAGATATTCTGGTAAGACAAAAAAATTGACATGTAATTTTTTCATGAATATTCGTAAGTGAAAATTTGAATTTTCAAAAAAACCGTTAAGCAATAAATACGTTACGAATTAATGCAAAATAACTATATATATGAGATATGCATTTACCACACATAGTTTGAGCATAAATTTATGCTGTTTTAAATGTATTGCATTATTTATAACACTTCACCAACTTAATTAAATTGACTTTTCATTTTATTAACGGCTTGACGTATTTTTGCATAACATATAAATGATATTCATTGAATTTAAATTTGAAAATCCGTTATAAATACGTTACATATGTGATGTAATTTGCATCTTTATGTTAAGAATCCACACGTTATGAAGTAGAAATGGTACAGATAAACACAAAATCTTTACGAGTGATTTTTAATGTACTTCACTAATGAATGCTTTAAAAAAATTAAATTTTATAAAACGAAAGAAAAAATTTTGAAAGTCGTTACTAATTTCCCATTGAAAACTGGTAATTTATAAACAGTTGAACGTAACGGAGTGAAACGGAGTGGAGTTCAACACACCTGTAACCTATGAACCTACTGAAATCTATAAACAGTTGAACGTAACGAAGTGCAAAGAAGTGAAGTTCAACACACCTGTAACCTATGAACCTACTGTAATCTATAAACAGTTGAACGTAACGAAGTGCAACGAAGTGGAGTTCAACACACCTGTAACCTATAAACCTACTGTAATCTATAAGCAGTTGAACGAAACGGAGTGAAACGGAGTGGAGTTCAACACACCTGTAACCTATGAACCTACTGAAATCTATAAACAGTTGAACGTAACGAAGTGCAAAGAAGTGAAGTTCAACACACCTGTAACCTATAAACCTACTGTAATCTATAAACAGTTGAACGTAACGAAGTGCAACGAAGTGAAGTTCAACACACCTGTAACCTATAAACCTACTGTAATCTATAAACAGTTGAACGTAACGAAGTGCAACGAAGTGAAGTTCAACACACCTGTAACCTATGAACCTACTGTAATCTATAAACAGTTGAACGTAACGAAGTGCAACGAAGTGAATTTCAACACACCTGTAACCTATAAACCTACTGTAATCTATAAACAGTTGAACGTAACGAAGTGCAACGAAGTGAAGTTCAATACACCTGTAACCTATGAACCTACTGTAATCTATAAACAGTTGAACGTAACGAAGTGCAACGAAGTGAAGTTCAACACACCTGTTACCTATAAACCTACTGTAATCTATAAGCAGTTGAACGTAACGAAGTGCAAAGAAGTGAATTTCAACACACCTGTAACCTATAAACCTACTGTAATCTATAAGCAGTTGAACGTAACGAAGTGCAAAGAAGTGAATTTCAACACACCTGTAACCTATAAACCTACTGTAATCTATAAACAGTTGAACGTAACGAAGTGCAACGAAGTGAAGTTCAATACACCTGTAACCTATGAACCTACTGTAATCTATAAACAGTTGAACGTAACGAAGTGCAACGAAGTGAATTTCAACACACCTGTAACCTATAAACCTACTGTAATCTATAAACAGTTGAACGTAACGAAGTGCAACGAAGTGAAGTTCAATACACCTGTAACCTATGAACCTACTGTAATCTATAAACAGTTGAACGTAACGAAGTGCAACGAAGTGAAGTTCAACACCTGTTACCTATAAACCTACTGTAATCTATAAGCAGTTGAACGTAACGAAGTGCAAAGAAGTGAATTTCAACACACCTGTAACCTATAAACCTACTGTAATCTATAAACAGTTGAACGTAACGAAGTGCAACGAAGTGAAGTTCAACACGCCTGTAACCTATGAACCTACTGTAATCTATAAACAGTTGAACGTAACGAAGTGCAACGAAGTGAAGTTCAACACACCTGTAACCTATAAACCTACTGTAATCTATAAACAGTTGAACGTAACGAAGTGAAGTTCAACACACCTGTAACCAGGGGCGTAGCCAGGGGGGGGCCATAGGGGGCCCGGGCCCCCCCTACGAAAATCTGATAATTGTTTTATTAAGTATTTATAGAGAAGAACCAGTTAATGAAGAGGAAGTGATGAAAGAAATTTCAAAATCAACACGAAAAATTAAACTTAATGTATGAATAATGAATTAAACATTTAAACTTATGAAGAACGAATATAGATTTAAGGATACAAAATAACGGTTTTTTTAATTTTCGAAAATGGGCCCCCCCCTTAAAAATTTTCTGGCTACGCCCCTGCCTGTAACCTATAAACCTACTGTAATCTATAAACAGTTGAACGTAACGAAGTGCAACGAAGTGAAGTTCAACACACCTGTAACCTATGAACCTACTGTAATCTATAAACAGTTGAACGTAACGAAGTGCAACGAAGTGAATTTCAACACACCTGTAACCTATAAACCTACTGTAATCTATAAGCAGTTGAACGAAACGGAGTGAAACGGAGTGGAGTTCAACACACCTGTAACCTATGAACCTACTGAAATCTATAAACAGTTGAACGTAACGAAGTGCAAAGAAGTGAAGTTCAACACACCTGTAACCTATAAACCTACTGTAATCTATAAACAGTTGAACGTAACGAAGTGCAACGAAGTGAAGTTCAACACACCTGTAACCTATAAACCTACTATAATCTATAAACAGTTGAACGTAACGAAGTGCAACGAAGTGAAGTTCAACACACCTGTAACCTATGAACCTACTGTAATCTATAAACAGTTGAACGTAACGAAGTGCAACGAAGTGAATTTAAACACACCTGTAACCTATAAACCTACTGTAATCTATAAACAGTTGAACGTAACGAAGTGCAACGAAGTGAAGTTCAATACACCTGTAACCTATGAACCTACTGTAATCTATAAACAGTTGAACGTAACGAAGTGCAACGAAGTGAAGTTCAACACACCTGTTACCTATAAACCTACTGTAATCTATAAGCAGTTGAACGTAACGAAGTGCAAAGAAGTGAATTTCAACACACCTGTAACCTATAAACCTACTGTAATCTATAAGCAGTTGAACGTAACGAAGTGCAAAGAAGTGAATTTCAACACACCTGTAACCTATAAACCTACTGTAATCTATAAACAGTTGAACGTAACGAAGTGCAACGAAGTGAAGTTCAATACACCTGTAACCTATGAACCTACTGTAATCTATAAACAGTTGAACGTAACGAAGTGCAACGAAGTGAAGTTCAACACACCTGTTACCTATAAACCTACTGTAATCTATAAGCAGTTGAACGTAACGAAGTGCAAAGAAGTGAATTTCAACACACCTGTAACCTATAAACCTACTGTAATCTATAAACAGTTGAACGTAACGAAGTGCAACGAAGTGAAGTTCAATACACCTGTAACCTATGAACCTCCTGTAATCTATAAACAGTTGAACGTAACGAAGTGCAACGAAGTGAATTTCAACACACCTGTAACCTATAAACCTACTGTAATCTATAAACAGTTGAACGTAACGAAGTGCAACGAAGTGAAGTTCAATACACCTGTAACCTATGAACCTACTGTAATCTATAAACAGTTGAACGTAACGAAGTGCAACGAAGTGAAGTTCAACACACCTGTTACCTATAAACCTACTGTAATCTATAAGCAGTTGAACGTAACGAAGTGCAAAGAAGTGAATTTCAACACACCTGTAACCTATAAACCTACTGTAATCTATAAACAGTTGAACGTAACGAAGTGCAACGAAGTGAAGTTCAATACACCTGTAACCTATGAACCTACTGTAATCTATAAACAGTTGAACGTAACGAAGTGCAACGAAGTGAATTTCAACACACCTGTAACCTATAAACCTACTGTAATCTATAAACAGTTGAACGTAACGAAGTGCAACGAAGTGAAGTTCAATACACCTGTAACCTATGAACCTACTGTAATCTATAAACAGTTGAACGTAACGAAGTGCAACGAAGTGAAGTTCAACACACCTGTTACCTATAAACCTACTGTAATCTATAAACAGTTGAACGTAACGAAGTGCAACGAAGTGAAGTTCAATACACCTGTAACCTATGAACCTACTGTAATCTATAAACAGTTGAACGTAACGAAGTGCAACGAAGTGAATTTCAACACACCTGTAACCTATAAACCTACTGTAATCTATAAACAGTTGAACGTAACGAAGTGCAACGAAGTGAAGTTCAATACACCTGTAACCTATGAACCTACTGTAATCTATAAACAGTTGAACGTAACGAAGTGCAACGAAGTGAAGTTCAACACACCTGTTACCTATAAACCTACTGTAATCTATAAACAGTTGAACGTAACGAAGTGCAACGAAGTGAAGTTCAACACACCTGTAACTTATAAACCCCCTATAATCTTTTTTTCTCTGTATCATTAGAATAAGACTAAAAAGTAGAAAATAAAATACTTTATAAAAAAAACTTTTTAAAAAAACTACGTTTTTCGCGTAGACTAAAAAGTAGAAAATAACTTTTATTCTTGGTTGTAAAGAATTTGGTTTTAAATTTTCAGATTATATTGAATAAATTTTTATATCCTAGTCAATATTGTTCACAAAGTTTCGAATAAGTGCATTTTGATCTTATCGTATAACTCAACAACTTAAAAACGTAGGCGCATTATAAGAGGAGAAATAAGTTTATGTGAAATCAATACTTTATGATAAACTTAAATTAATGCGCCCACGTTTTTAAGTTGTTGAGTTATACGATAAGATCAAAGTGCACTTATTCGAAACTTTGTGAACAATATTGACTAGGATATAAAAATTTATTCAATATAATCTGAAAATTTAAAACCAAATTCTTTACAACCAAGAATAAAAGTTATTTTCTACTTTTTAGTCTACGCGAAAAACGTAGTTTTTTTAAAAAGTTTTTTTTTATTATAAACTTTCTTTCTCTTTCATACTCGTACATTAATTATCATGTTGTTTAAACGTTGTGCTTGCTTGCTTGTTATGTCTCATAAATAACACTTTTTTTCTACCCCAGCTCTCTCGTTTTCTATGTCTTCTCTTGCAGAAAAACATAACAAAAAGAGCAATAGTGGAGTTAAGGAGCTTCATTGTGAAGCTATATATGTGTGTAGTTGTATTAATGAAATATTTATGATTTTTGCTCGAAAATAAAAATTAAGTGTAGAAAAATTTTTCATTCTGCAGCATGAAAAACATTTTATATTCTACAAATGCCTTATAGGGTCGTTAAAGGTTATCACTTTTAAACTAAGAGAGGTAGGAGAAGTTTTTGGTAAACAACAAGCTTTGTGTGAAAATAAGTTTGAAGTTGTTGGACTTCTTATTTGCAAACAACGCAGTTTTGTAGGAGTTTTAAATTATTTTCCAAATTTATTGGAATTTAGTTTAATTTAAATTTGTATCATAAAGGAAGAAGCGTAGCCAGGGGGGGGGGGGGGGGGGGGGGGGAAGAAGGTGGCAAATCCCTCTACGTTAACAGAAATTTCTTCATTTTGCTCTCCTAAATTTCCATTTTAAAAATCCACCCCCCCCCCCCCTTCCAATTTCTTGCCTACGCTCGTGCTAATAGGCAAGTCTATCGTTTATAAGTTATTCAAAAATATAACTTTTTAAGTGCCTAAAATCCTATGGCCTGTTTCACTAAAGTGGATTATCTTCGATTTCGGATTATCCACTTCAGTTTTTTAGAATTTATGGGAGGTGTGGTATTTTTAATTTTGAATTATAATAGAATGAACTATTCCTGAAATTTCTGTATATTTTAAACTATTATTTTTTTGTTAAGAAGTATTAATTATTCAATTTTCTATCCAAATCTAGTAGATTAACTTCGATTTTCGCTATAATTCTCAAACTAATGAAGATATAAAAATTCTAAGTATATGTTAATTTAAGTACCAAAGTACTCTAAATAGATCACACGTTAGATCTCTTAATAACCTTACGCGTCTGGAGATATTTTTAAAAAACTGAAGTGGATGGTCCGAAATCGAGGATAATCCACTTTAGTGAAATAAGCCGCTAGATATGTTTTTAAAAAATTAAAAAAAATCAATTTGAATCAAAATTTCTCAATTTTCGCCAAATATTTTAACGTTTCATTTCAATATTGAAATTTAAAATGACATTAATTGTGTTTGATTTTTTTTAATTTTACTGTGCATAATTAAAATTTTGTGAAAGTCAAAAATTAACTCTCTTTGAAGTCACGAAAGCAATTTTTCATTCTTTTAATAATGATCTGCCCAAAATTTTTGTTATAATTTCAAACAGAGCTTTTTATTGCTTAAAATTTTAACAATGAAATATTTTTCTCGCACCCTTTTGTTAAATATTACTTTTATAATTTTTTAAAAAGAATTTTTCAACTCATGAATTATGAATTTTAAATGTTTTTCATACTTATGTAGACATTTTGTAAACAACAAATGTTATTGCTCTCTTGTAATGTGAGTGAAAAGGAAACTTTTCATGTAGAATATCATTGAATAATTTGTGTGCTGTGAGAATTAGGAAAAGGGATAATATCAGAGAGGATTAATAAAAATAACATTAATATTAATACGTGATTATAGCTGAGGCATATTAGGTTTTTCATGTTGATTTTATATTAATGTATAGCGATATTATTTGTCATTCATTTGACTCTGAGATAATTTTTGATGATAATAATGATAATAATATTGTTATGTATTTAATCAAAGTCGAGATTTCTCTTGTACAATAAGTTGTAAAATAAGTAATAAATGATAACGTTTCGGATCACACCTTTTTAGGCATATTCACAACTATATCAAGCTTATTCTTTTAAAATAAAGATATGGTTATGAAAACACGATTTACAATAGAGATAAAAATATCGAATCTTTTGTGGATAGGATCAATTCCTTTATATAAAATATTCTAAATCTAATTTTTAAAAATTACTAAGCATACAATATTGTAACTTTGATCATTTTAATTTTAATCAATTTAGTCAATTTTGTCGTCTTTCGAAGTTATTTTTAATGTAAAGCAACAGTAATTTTCTTTTTGCCATTTAGTTAAATTACAAACTCTTAATCATCAAAACCAAGTTCTAAGACAAATTCATTATCTCTTTCATTTAGATCCATTAGCTTTATTAAATCAAACCACAAAGAATCCCTAAGATAATCTTAACCAACCTTAAACTTTATCCACATTAAAGTCACAATAATAAAGTGATGTATAGTGAAAATAAATCGCCAGTAAACAGTACGATAAGATGAAAGTGACTCTTAAATCAAGATGTTTATATTTCATGATATTATCATGCAATTCGTGCTTGTTCGTTAAGCTATAAATTCATTCTCGGAAAGACCTGTATATCATATTTTCTTTGCTAATCACCTCTTTTTATGTATATCCTTTCTCTCTCGCCTTCAGATGCTGCAACTCATAATAAATTATGCTCCACCTTTGAACCTTTCATATGGCATTTATGCTTACGTATGTCCTTCATTGTTGACCTTCTTTATGATGAGAACTAGAAGGTAACGGCCAAGAAAGAAAATCTCTCTTTTTTAATTAAAACTCAAGGATGATAAAGCTAGAAAGATAAAGATTTGTCGGTAAATATGCTTTAATGATATTACTTTTTTTCCTTATGTCGCCTCCCCGAGTCCTTTTACCTTTTTTTTTTCTTCGCCAAGAAATTTGAGACGGAAGCTCGTTGAAACGAAGAAAGACAGAGAGAAGATAGAGAAAGAAAATTCATTTTCTTAGTTTCTTTAATTAATACTTACCTGTAACTACGTTCTTAGTTGTTTTCATATTCCACATAACTTTTCGCAATTTCCTTCTCAATATTATGCAGCTAAATTATACCAAAACTATTAAACTTTTTCCATTAGACGAGGCTGGATTTTATTTTATGGTTCAGTTCACCTAAAGCCACTTATACAGTCACTCATTCACTCCTCTTCATCACAAATATTTTCCTTTGATGTGAAGGCGTCGTGGAAAAGTGTTACGATGAACAGAAGGATTCCTCACTCCTTTCACATTCATGTTCATGATTTTCACTTTGTTTTTCAAATAAAGACTTTTTTTGCTTATTATAAAATGCAAATGCCTTTTTTCCATTATACTTGAACAATTAGCATCGAATGAATACAGCTTATTTGCTTTATTTACTATTTGCACAGTAAAGAAGCTGAATTTGATTAGTAATGAGTTGATATGAGTAGCACAATGGACTTCATACAGTAATTTTATAATATAAAACTAGTCAGGTTTTGAACCGGTAATCGAACAAGAGACAAACAATACAGACGGAGAGCCCTGCCATGAGACAACTAAAGTCTTTGCCCTTAGTTGTGCTATTTGTCATAAATATAGAAAATGATCCGTAAAAGCTAATATGTAAATCTCAAAAGTGACTGAGATTGAGAAAGATAAC